>CM059429.1:65748388-66948388 GCA_030390025.1 Squalus acanthias
CCACAACCGCTGGGAGATTGCAGTCCAAAGTTATCAGAGCAGGAGGAACTCCTTGTAGAACGTTTTAATAAAAACCTGAAAAGGTGCCAAAACCCAATTGTACCCACTTGACATTTCAAGTCAAGCAGTACTTTAATCGGCATAAAAGAGCAGACTAATGATGAACACATGGAGTATTGTAATCCCACGTTTCAACTAGTGGGCCTCCAGGATAAGATCAGTGGGCCTTGAAATGTTTATTATAAAAACGCTGATGAAATTTGTTCTCCATCCACCATACATTTGGTAGGCTCTGTGGATCAGGATCAGTGCAAGTCACGGTGGCGGGTCCCAAACAGAGAGGCTAAGAGCCACTGCGCTGGTGTGCACGTGTTTTGTGTGGAAAATGTCAGTCGATAAAGCTTCATTGTGGAGTACTTCTTAGAACCAGTAAAAGAAAACGCTGTGAAGTATTACTAGTCTGTTGAGATGATAAAGACACTTCATGACGGCTCACCTGCTGCTTGGCATTGACATCCCACTGACCAAAAAAAAATCTTTGTTGTGTTGGTTAGACCATGTTCCCAGGAAACATTTCAAACATTCCCGTTAAAATAGGTCCACCTTAAAAAGACAGTAAATCACACCAACCAGCGAGACTCCTTTGAAAGATCTCTGATTATGACTCCATATAACCTCTCAATTCTTCAACACACCCAGCCGTACATTAGATTGTATCTCACGCGTGCAACTGGTGACCTTTAAATGGCATCATGTCTTGAAGTGTTCCTCAAAGAAAGGAGAACTTGCAAAACCCATCATATGAACATTAGGCCCAGAAATTCGGCCGAATACGGGAGAGTACGCACTGTGTACTCACCCGTATTCGGTCCCGAAGTGCCGGTTTCCTGCATGCACTATGCATGCGCGGGAAACCGGCGCTTCCGATATGGCGAAGGGGGCGGTTCCTAAGTGAATCGCGTGCGCACTACAGGCTATGCGCACGCAGCACACTTAGGTTTTTTTTCAGGTTTCAACGCGAGGGTAAGTATGGAAGATTTTACACAAGAAAAAAGGAGGCGTAAGACCCCCTTTTAACAAGGTAAGTAGTTAATTAAGTATTATTTGAAATTTTTTCAAACAGGTTTATCTTTTTTAGAGACTTTAAAGAAAGGTAAGTTTATTTTTATAACTTTTAAAAAGAATTTAAATTTTTTCAAAAATTTAAATTTTTGTTTAAAGTGGTTAATTTATTTAACTATAGTTATTTTGTTAATGTGATGGTTTTTTTTAAATTTATTTGAGGTTTAGCTGTTCTTTTGGGGGCAATTTGTATTCATAGATTTGACAGGTCTCCTGTCAAATCTATGAATGAAAGATGGTGTGCTGCCATTGGCTCTCCATGGCCCACGTGATCCCAGAGGTCGCATCGCACTAACTGCGCCTCTGGGACACGCACACACTGCGCGCCGGCACCAGGGAGAGGCCCAGGACCCGAAGTTCGTGTGGGCCCGAAACACAACGGCAGGCGCGGTAGGTAAGATCGCGCGCGATCCTTACCCCCGCGGCAAGCCTCCGAGTCAAATTTCTGGGCCTATATGTTTTATAGGAAGTATATCTGCAATTAATGTATCTTCTTCTCTTTCAGGCAGTGACTCATACTGTGGTGCTCTTCTGATACTTCTGCCGGGAATTTGCTCGGGGGTTTCTCTTAATCGCCTGCCATTAACTTTGGCAGAAGATGTGCGGAAACCCCAGTTACGTGGTGTATCCGGGGCTCCGCCAATCATCCGCTGAGGAAATTCTCGCCGCTCGTCCAAATGGCCATTTTTCAAGCATAATCCTGGACTGGGAATGGTGACAGGCTATTCAAATGTGGGGAGCGTCACGCCCAAGTTTGGTCTTGTTGTCACCTGACATCTACAAACACACACAGATCCACACACATACAGATCCACACACACAGCACACACACACACAGATGCACACAGCACACAGATCCACACACACACACACACACACACAGATCCACACACACACACACACACACACACAGATCCACACACACACACACAGATGCACACAGCACACACAGACACACAGATGCACACAGCACACACAGACACACAGATCCACACAGTATACACAGACACACACACAGATCCACACAGTATACACACACACACACACAGATCCACACAGTATACACACACACACACACAGATCCACACAACATACACACACACACAGATGCATGCGTACACATTTCCACACATTGCCTAGCAGGTGGTCACAGGATGGCAAGAAGTGGGCAATTTTCCCTTCCCTAGCTCAGGAAGACTGAAGCCAATTATACCACATCAACTGCTGCCCCAGTTGAGGTTAACTAACTCAGCACAGACCAGGGAACAAGCGTAAGACTATCCTTGTCTGTGTAGCTCAGTTACACAGCAGGCAGTGCACTTACCCACAGAGCCATCATGGGATTGAATCGCATTGGAACTGCTCCAAAATGTGGAAAACTTAACACCTAACATTACATAGGATAGAAGAACCCATTACACAATACAAACACACAGAGAAGCGACTAATATTACTTGCGGGGGAAAAAATCAGATGTCCAACACTAAAATGAAAATGAGAACAGGTTTTGTTCTACTATTTAAGTCTGCCAACAATCGTTAAACACATTCCAGGCATTTTACAATGAATATATTAAAACATAAAAGGTAAGATAAAGATTTATGTCAGCACAGTCACAAACTTTAATGGCAAAAAATATTTGTTACCGCCTAATGTTTCTCTGTCAGCAGTTCAACAGCCCAGACCATACAATAATCTGCCCTTTCCCTTAAACCTTCTTTTAAAAGGTGGGCCGTGGGTCAAGGTAATGTGCTTTAACTCATTAACTACCTCGATAGCACAGAACAAAACACCAACAGCTGAAGGTGTCTTTGGTGGTGGATGTAGACTCTGGGGATTATCCAGGTTCTTTTCTTCCACTCTCTTCCACTTCTGTTCCCAGATTGCAAATGATGAATTGGCTTGCTGCTTTCTCTCTTTTGCTGCTTCAGCTCCTAGAGGTGGCCTGTGGGCTTCACACACTATGGGGCTAAGTGACTATGGCTCCACAGACAAGCTCTACCAGCAGGGCATTTACTGGACTATCCGGCTATTGTAGGACAATTACTGAAGTTCAAAGCTGCAATATCCTTCCATGGTATGTAGTCTGTATACGTTACCATATCGGAACAAATTTCTTCTGGAATATGAAGAATGGTAAGGTGTTGCACATGGGCTACACTCTACTTCCTCAGAAGTTTTAATTTTTCAAAAATTAATATTCCTGTTTGTTAAGCTTAAGATGTTGACTGTGCTGTGACGGTCCTTGTTCACGATCTTAACCAGCAAAACGGGACTTCTTCCCTTCCCTTCCTCACTTTGCACCAATGCTTATTCTTCTATTTTAGGAATCCTCAGAGCAGCTGTAAACATGGATTTTCTAAGGTGTACCAGCTTGTACTACATGTCAATGTCACTAAAAACACATAGGCCGTCATTCAGTTCATTCCCATTATCTCCTGGAATTAATAGTGCAATCTGCATGTAATAGTAAAGCTGCTTTAATATTGGCTCGGATTCTGAGAAAGAAAAATGTCTGCAAGCCAGCTCCTGACATTGATACTACCACTGATACTCCCTTATCCCAAAAGCAGACCCACAAAAACTGGGTCTACAATTCTTCCAGTGGGATTAAGGAGCTGGAAGCAGGTTCACAGGTACAGTTCTCTTAGAGTTCCTAACTTAAAAATGTTCAAAATCATGAAGGGTTTTGATAGAGTAAATAAAGAGAAACTGTTTCCACTGGCTGAAGAGTCAGTAACCAGAGGCCATAGATTTAAGGTAATTGTCAAAAGAGCCATAGGTGAGATGAGGAGAATTTTTTTTACACAGTGAGTTGTTGTGATCTGGAATGCACTGCCTGAAATGGTGGTGGAAGCAGATTCAATAGTAACTTTCAAAAGGGAATTGGATAAATACCTGAATGGGGAGACATTCCAGGGCTATGGACAACAACAGGGGAGTGGGACTGATAGGATAGCTCTGGCAAAGAGCCGGCACAGGCGCGATGATAAGAACGGCCTCCTTCTGTGCTGTAAGATTCTATGATTTTACGGCCAATTTAAAAGCAGCTTAAGTTACAGGAGCAAGACATGTAAACAGTGCATTTCTCATAACTTTAATCGGGACACTTGAAGAGATCGTGTTGCTTTTAAATTGTTCCTCCCCTCCATGATTGTCTTTTGTGGACTAATTCTGACAGTGATTTAATGGCATTGGCAAACTGATTGCAAGAGAAAGCCTACAAATGTGCTACCGTCAACACAAATTTCCCCATTACATAGCAGTCTTTCCCCTCTCCCTCCTAAACTACAATGTGCTCGCTTAAACCTACAGTTCCCGCTTTAAATAAACCACAGTGCGGTGAGTTTGGATTGGCTACAAACGTTCAGACGAGGTTCTGGCTGAGGCTGATGTCACTGCATACAAAAGGTAGATGAGATGTTAGGTGATGTGCCTCCTGGTCTCTGTGGTCTCCTGGAACTCGATTTGATTGCCTTCGGGAGGTTGGAGAGGAATTTCCCAGAATATTTTTTTTTTACCTGAATTGACCTAGGAATTCTTTTGCTTCTGTCAGGCTGTTGGTGGGTGAGGAGCATTGGGGTCATGATGCTTATTTGCAACGTGACCCAATGGAACAGGCTCGATTAACCAGCTGGCCTTTTCCTGTTCGTCACTTTCGTATATCTGTATGTACATTCAAAGCGCTGATATAACAACTTTTGCCAATTTTAACCAAGGCTAAGTTAAAGAGTGGTGCAATGTTGGTACAAAATGCTAATGACTATTCATCTATGTTTACAGATGCTCTGAGGAGTCCAAAAACAAAATCAAGAATTTTGGGTCCATTCTGTATTTCCTCTCTTAAACACCATCAAAAAAAAGAATAGGCCATTCATTACTTACATAGAGTAGCCACTTTGTTCGTCCACACAGCAGTCACTGTACTCCAAAAATATCTATTAATTTTGTAAAGGAAACATAAATGCAACTATGTATTTTACTTTATGTCACGTTCCCTAGCATTAAAATAATGTGTGTATTCTGATACATGAATAAAGACAGGGAACATATTCAGCATATACATTTTACAAATCTTTTGAAATTGCTGATTTAATTTTTAATATCTCTTCCATTGGATTTCTTCTAGCCATATCTAATTCTATTGAAGTAGATTTATTAAATAATGAACATAAAATCCTGCAATCTGACTGTGGTGATATTTTAGACCTTATTAGCACAGTGTGAGCAGTATCACAAATTTCTCCAGAAACCCTAAAATGTCATGTTTTTTTAAAAAACGAATCATTAAAAACTTCAATCAAATCATGAACCAACAAGTTCCTAGCGCGTGCCTCTCTGAACATCCCTCTTATCTTCCACCAATGTCCTTTATTTGAGAGGAGGGGAGCTAATGGATCTGTCCAGTCCACTCAGCATCGATCATAATGATTTTCAATACGATTATGATATAGACTGTATGCCAACCAGAACACTAAGATGTTCCACCTTCCTGTTTTCCTCTTAAGAACGGAAACTGTCATGGACCAAACTGCACATCAGCCTCTAGCAGAGACACCCATTATGAATGATAAGCACAGTGTAATGCAATACCTTTTTGGCACTGAGGTTGTCATCCAGAGCAATGAGGAAATGATTGATGCAAAAGAGAATGATTTCTGCACTTTCCTTGGGCATCGTCTTTCTCTGATGGAGCTGCACTCGACTGAACAGTGGACTTGCAAAGCAGAACTGTCTTCCTCCGACTTTCCTGACAATAGAATATAGTGATTGTGCTCTAGATATTGACAGCTGATGTGTATAAAACAGATTTCCATCTGTCACCTGCTCCAAATACACTAGCAGAATCCAGCTAAAGGCTGTGCGCTGTCAAAGCCGAACACACACAAGTCTGCTTTTGGTGTGGTGGTCGGTGTATTCGCAGCAAGTGCCGAACTAGATGCTTATGGGAGATCCTAAACTGTAGGGCAAAGTAGATCGCCAACTCTGAATTGCACTCTCACCACCCCACACAAAGCACCACCCCCACCCACCCCCCAGCCCCCTGGAAAAACTCTCCAGTATATTTATTATGACAGGAGGGAACGGATTCCACAAACTGAAGTTCAGACAAAGACAGTAGGAGCTGATCAGATGAAACAGGAGGCACAGCTCAAGACTGGCAGAAAATGACAAAAAATGAATCTTGGCTATAATGTCCCCTCATTATCTCAAGGGCCTGACAAGTCTAACAAGCACAGTCTAACAAATTTACCCCTATACTTTGTACCTTCTCACATTATGACAGCATTTGACATCGAGAAGGAAGTCAACTTTGCCATTTTATCCGTTGCATATGCTAATTTAGTCACCCCCCCCCCCCCCACTCCCAGGAGTTGGCAGTACTCGCTGTTGGGCAGGGCAATGCATGAGGTTGTGCGGTCTCGACCTTTTCTTACTCTTCGTTCATATGTGCTTGTAACCTCCTCTACAATTCACTTCCTCCATGTTGCAATCTATGTCCCCAGTCCTCTGTCAGTGCTTAAATGGATTGTTGGGAGGTGTGCAAAGCATCCTGAGATGTCTGACCATTTACCTTTCTGTCTAGACCTTCCACTCAGTGGCAGTCAGTTAAAAATTAAATGCCTCGACTGTTATGCAACAATTTGGACTAGTTCATGACCCAAAGGGAAATAATGAAGTCCTGAAGCCAGTGCAGAAAAGAGCCAGAAGGCTGATTTCCACTGTCGAGAGGACTGAGCTATTCATAAGAACATAAGAACTAGGAGCAGGAGTAGGCCATTCGGCCCCTCGAGCCTGCTCTGCCATTCAATAAGATCATGGCTGATCTTCTACCTCATTTCCACTTTCCTGCAATATCTCTATATCCCTTGATTCCCTTAATATTCAAAAATCTATCGATCTCTGTCTTGAATATATTCAACGACTAAGCCTCCACAGCCCTCTGGGGTAGAGAATTCCAAAGATTCACCACTGAGTGAAGAAATTTCTCCTCATCTCATGTTCTAAATGGCCGACCCCTTATCCTGAGACTGTGACCCCTGGGTCTAGACTCCCCAGCCAGGGGAAACATCCTCCCTGCATCAACCCTGTCAAGCCCTGTAAGAATTTTGTATGTTTCAATGAGATCACCTCTCATTTTTCTAAACTCCAGAGAATATAGGCCTAGTCTACTCAATCTCTCCTCATAGGACAATCCCCCCATCCCAGGAATCAGTCTGGTGAACCTTCGTTGCACTCCCTCTATGGCAAGTATATTCTTCCTTAGGTAAGGAGACCAAAACTGTACACAATACTCCAGCTGTGGTCTCACCAGGGCCCTATATAATTGCAGTAAGACATCTTTACTCTTATACTCAAATCCTCTTGTAATAAAAGCCAACATACTATTTGCTTTCTTAATTGCTTGCTGTACCTGCATGTTAACTTTCAGTGATTCGTGTACAAGGACACCCAGGTTCCTCTGAACACCAACATTTCCCAATCTCTCACCATTTAAAAAATACTCTGCTTTTCTATTTTTCCGACCAAAGTGGATAACTTCACATTTCTCCACATTATATTCAATTTGCCATGTTCTTGCCCACTCACTTAGCCTTGTCTATATCCACTTGAAGCCGCTTTGCATCCTCCTCACAACTTACATTCCACCCAGCTTTGTATCATCAGCAAACTTGGATATATTACATTTGGTCCCCTCATCCAAATCATTGATATAGATTGTGAATAGCTGAGGCCCAAGCACTGATCCTTGCGACACTCCACTAGTTACAGCCTGCCAACCCGAAAATGACCCGTTTATTCCTACTCTCTGTTTTCTGTCCATTAACCAATCCTCAATCCATGCTAATATATTACCCCCAACCCCATGAACATCCTTAATAATAGATTCTAGCATTTTCCCTACTACTGATGTCAGGCTAACTGGTCTGTAGTTCCCCATTTTCTCTTTCCCTCCTTTCTTAAATAGTGGGGTTACATTTGCTACCTTCCAATCCGCAGGAACCGTTCTAGAATCTATGGAATTTTGGAAGACAACCAATGCATCCACTATCTCTATAGCCACCTCTTTCAAAACACTAGGATGCAGGCCATCAGGTCCAGGGGATTTATCGGCTTTCAGTCCCTTAAATTTCTCCAATACTTGTTTTTACTCCTACTAATTTCTTTCAGTTCCTCATTCTCACTAGATCCTTGGTTCTTCGCTATTTCCTGGAGGTTTTTTGCGTCTTCTTCCGTGAAGACAGACACAAAGGGCTGGATTTTGCCAGCCCTGGGGTGGCGGGACTGCTGGGAAAATGGCAGAATCTGGGGGCAGGTACCCATCCCGCCCCCAAGTCCCGTCTCCTGGAGGCGGGAAGGGGATTACAGCCACTTAACTGCCTGTTAACAGGTAGTTAACAGGTTGTTAAGAGGATTATCCCCAACTTTCCACCAGAGGCGCGGGCTTCCCGACGTCGGGAAACCCCTCAGGGTCACCGAGGCGAGCAGTGGGTCTGTGGGTGTCGGGAGGGTGCAAAAGTGCGCTGTGGAGGTAAGTGATGGGTGCAAGTGTGGAGAGGTAAGTATGTGAGGTGAGTGAAAAGTGATAGAAAAAGTTTACTTACCTTTGTTTCTTCCTGCAGGCTTCAACAGTTGGGGAACCGGAGACTCCGGCATCTCCGCGGCAGAGATGACAGATGGCTGCTGCATTCTCCGATGCAACAGCCTTCTGATTTCTGCTCAGAAATGAGGTTTGATGAGTCTTGAATACAAGGACTCATCAAACAACAGAGAATGTCGGTGTTTGACAGCTTCACAGAGCTGTCAAACGATGACAATTCATCTGTCAAACATTTTTGACAGATGAAACGTCATACGCTGACGTTCTCTTTAACCAGCTTCCCCTTAATTGGCCTGCTAAGCCCGCTGGGTGGACTTAACAAGGTCAATCAAAGGAAAATAGCGTGGGTTGGCCACAAGTCGATGGAGGCTGGACTGAAACCCGACAAGCAGCTGTCCCGCCTCCAACGCGTCCCCATTGGCAAAATCACCCCCAAAGTATTTGTTTAATTTCGCTGCCATTTCCCTAATTCCCCATTATAATTTCTCCTGACTCAGCCTGTAAGGGACCCACATTTACTTTCATTAATCTTTTCCTTTTAACATACCTATAGAAGCTTTTACAGTCTGTTTTTATGTCTCTCGCTAGTTTACTCTAATATTCTATTTTCCCTTTATCAATTTCTTGGTCCTCCTTTGCTGAATCCTAAAATCTTCCCAATCCTCAGGCATACTGCTCGTTTTGGCAACATTATAAGCCTCTTCCTTTTATCTAATACTATCTTTAACTTCTCTTGTTAGCCACGGTTGGACCACTTTTCCTGTGGGGTTTTTGTGCCTTAAAGGAGTGTATATTTGTTGTAAATTATTAAGTAATTCTTTAAATGCTAGCCATTGCTTGTCTACCATCATACCTTTTAATGTAGTTTCCCAATCTACCTTAGCCAACTCGCCCCTCATACCTACATAGTTTGCTTTGTTTAGATTTAAGACCATAGTTTCGGATTTAACTAAATAACTTTCAAACTTAATATAAAATTCTATCATATTATGGTCACTCTTCCCTAAGGGCCCCTTTACTACAAGGTTATTAATTAACCCTTTCTCACTGCACAATACTAGATCTAAAATAGGCTGGTCCCTAGATGGTTTCTCAACATACTGATCTAGAAAACTATCTTGTATACATTTCATGAATTCGTCCTCCACACTATTACTGCAAATTTGGTTTGCCCAGTCTCTATGTAGATTAAAGTCCCCCATGATTACTGTATTACCCTTGTTATATGCGCCTCTAATTTCCTGATTTATACTCTTAGAGAAAACGGTGCACTTTAGCCTAGAAAAATGATTATGGGGATTTTATAGCAGGATGTAGAATACATTTAATAGTAAACCTAGAGCATTATTTCAGGACAAGCCACATGAGGGAATCCAGAACAAGGGGGCACAATCTTAAAATTAGAAATAGGCCATTTAGGAGTGAAATCAGGAAGCACAAAGGATAGTAGAAATCTGGAATTCTCTCCCCAAAATGTTGTGTATGCTGGATCATTTGAAATGATCAGTACTGAGATAGATTATTGTTAGGAAGGATGGGGATATAGATGAAAGGCGGGTATCACAGAATCACAGAATCCCCACAGTGCAGATAGAGGCCATTTCGGCCCATCGAGCCTGCACCGACATATATCCCACCCTATCCCCACGTATTTAATCCCCCTAACACTAAGGGTCAATTTATCATAGCCAAATCAACCTAACCCGCACATCTTTGGACTGTGGGAGGAAACCAGAGCACCCGGAGGAAACCCACGCAGACACGGGGAGAATGTGCAAACTCCACACAGACAGTCACCCGAGGCCGGATTCGAACCCGGGTCCCTGGCACTGTGAGGCAACAGTGCTAACCACTATGCCACCGGGTAAATGGAGTTCAGCCACGATCTGATTAAAGCGGAACAGGCTCGAGGGGCTGAATGGCCTACTCCTGTTCCTATGACAGCTGGATAAGTGGGCACAGATTCAATTTGGTGAAAGCCTAAACTTATCCTCAGACAAAAGTAATTATCACATTGGGCAGTGCAGACAACAAACTTAACAGTTATTCAAGAGCTAGAGGGCTGCTCTGTGATGGTGGATCTGGGAGCTTTGTTTCTTTTCTGGTAGATGAAAATAAGCTGGACCAAATGACCTTCCTCCCCTGTTTTCATCTGGTGATCCTGTGAACAAAACAAGTAGCCATATCAAATTAACAACTCGTATTTCCGTAACAGATTGAATTATTGTTCATTAAACTCCAGTATCCACCTGTTACTATCGGTGTAACACTAGGATGGCTGTGTCACCAGCAGTGTGCATCTTGAACAGATGTGTAAAGAGAGCATGAAGTCCAAACTACCTTCATTTTTTTCCTTCTTTAGCAAGTCTCAGTTTAAAGCTAAATGTAGTTCAGTGTCTTTGTTAGGGGCAATGTGCACTGATGTAAAGACAAGAACTGTTTCACTTTAATAAGATCAACGCATGCTAGAACAGTAAGCACTATTGTGTAGCAAAATGAGGTACTGGGAAGCAGACTCAATCTCGCACCCTGCTGAGTTCCCAATCTCCCTGGTGTCAGTATGGGACAGTGCCAAGCGGAAACCAAATAGCGCCCCACTGTGAAAGAGGGATAATCAGATGAAGGTTGGCCCAAGGCTTGTCATGTCTATCCTGGCAGCTGGCTCAGGGAAACATCAATGGATACATTGGAGCAGCTGGCACACCTTTCTAGCACAGATGGTGCATGGCCTGGGAAAAAGAAAAATTACAGGGGAGTGAAATTGCTTTTGGGCAACAACAACAACTTATATTTATATAGCACCTTTAATGTAATAAAATGTCCCAAGGCACTTCACATGAGTGTTATCAAAATTTTTTTTTTACACTGAGCCATATAAGAGATGTTAGGGCAAACAGCTTGGTCGAAGAGGTAGGTTTTAAGGAGTGTCTTAAAGGAGGAGAGGTAGAGAGATTTAGGGAGGGAATTCCAGAGCTATGGGCCTCGGCAGCTGAAGGCATGGCCGCAGTGGACTTGCTGGACTTTGTTTCCATTGCACTTCAGAGGAAAGGAAAATCGTGCGGGGTATAAAACGGGCTGCCGATTCGCTATCGTCCATTTTGCGTTACTGCCCAAGATCAATTTCACCCTCCAGATGTTCGACTATGGCTTAGCTGTTGATGCACCGCACGGTGTGGTACTGAGCAAGGAAGTCCTTGGTCTGTGGTGAGTTAGCTGATCTCACCCAAGGCGGCCTAAGGGCATTACAATTGGCTCAGCATCCCTGAGTTGGGGCTGGAAGGGAGGGGTGTGGGGGATGGGGGGAGGGTGGTGTGAAAGAAATATTAAGAATCAGCGGGTTACTCACTTCCAACCCATTGCTATCTGGTGACACCTGTTGGAGAATGCAAGAGGGCATCTGATGAAGAAAGGATCAGACTGCACTATGTGACTCCTCCCCTGACCAAATAATCTGTTTACACGCTGTCTAGGCTCAGACAAGAAGAATTGCCACTTGAGCCAGGTATGGGAGGGCTGCCGATGCCTGTGGTACAGTGCCCCAGCGTGATTGAGAACCATCTGCTCATGAAGGGAGAACAATGGGAAGAAGGGCAAAATAATTAGAGAATAAACTCCGGCTCTAGTAAGTGCATGCACTGGAATGCATGAGTGGTGGAGGCTGATTAAATAGTAAGTTTCACAAGGTAATTGGATATAATACTTGAAAAGGAAAAATCTGTCGGGCTATGGGGAAAGAGCAGAGGTGTGGGACTAATTGGACAGCTCTTTCAAAGAGCCGGCACAGGCACGATGGGCCGAATGGCCTCCTTCTGTGCTGTAAGATTCTATGATGCTGATACTGGGAGCAAAATGTAGACATGTTTTGCTGCCCAACAGTGATATTGCACACTTAAAACAAAAAGATTATTAGAAAGAGAAGTGCAACATTAATCACTTCACTGATCCTTTAAGAAAAATGCAGTCTATATATTTGCTCCAAGATGTAGCTCCACCACCTCACGTTTCAGACTGCACATCCTTGGTATGGAGACCCTTGAAGCTGGCACATTCGCAGAGTGGAGTCCAACTTTTAACACCGAGAGGCGGAGTTTGCCTCTTGTGTCCCATGCCACACGTCTTGCTACTGCATCCAGTTATTTTTTAATTGAATTAACTGTCTCAATCACACCCACTTCTTGTTTTTTTTTAATATAATAATTGAATCGATTAAAAAAAAACAAGCACTGCGCCTAAGCTTTTTCACTGGAGCAGTTTTAATAGGGGCGAGTTGCAGGAGTCTCGGAGAACACACAGCCTGAATGCGAAGCTATTTTCTCAAAAAATGCGGAGTGTTAATCATTAAAATCATTCCGCGCCGTGCAAGAAAAACCCAAGATTTTTTAAAGGCTGCTAACTGGTGTAATTTAAATGTCAGTTTGATTTATTGAAGTAGATTCAACATCTGTACTTCGGTCTGCCAACACCTCTTACCTTTAAATCTGAGTGTGCCTCAATCACACCGGCCACTGCGAAAAGTAAACACGACAATGCGTGGCAATACATCACAAAAGGAAGCGATTGAGACGTTGAGGACTATTGTACTCTCACACAAAAGATCTGAAACATTCTCCAGTTACTATTTTTAATGAGAATCGACCAACTCCTTTCTAAAGTTGCTGCAACGTGACAAACCATTTCGGGTCTTAATTGGAGTGCTCGTGTTGGTTTTTCTCTCTCCTCTCTGCAGGGTTTAATCCTTGGGTCTGTTATTTACAGGTTGGCATTGTCCTCGGTCAGTGAACTGAATGGAGCTCCCCCCTCCCCTCCCCAGCCGGTGCTGCCCCCAAACCCTGGGGCTATGGACACGTGCTGCAATTGCAAATATCAATTTGCACCAAATATAAAAGATACAGTAAATCCCCAGTGCTTCAATCGGTGATCCATTATTGCTGTAGATCATTGGTGGATGTCTTGAACATATTTACCATTTACTTCCTGGTCGGTAGAGACTGAGGTTTGTCTCAAAGCTTTGACTTCATAGAATCATACGGCACAGAAGGAAGCCATTCGGCCCATCCTGTCTGTGTCGGCTCTTTGAAATAACTTAATTTTGAATTGAAGATTTTTTTGTTGTTGAAATAACAGAAGGCGAGCCGCGTCGCATCTATCCTGTCACCTTTCTCTCTTAAATGCAAAGAGGAGTTGTGGCTTTGGTTTACCAGCACTAATCTCAAGGTCACCGGGTACCGTGCTGTGGGAGTGACGGATTGTTATCCTGCACAGCCCAGATTACAGAGCCGGCGACACGACAAGTGCACATTTGATAGTGATGCCGCGAAAGCACAGCGCCGGAGGAACAGCACCTCCCTCCCCAGAGCAACGTGCTGGAGGCGATGGTACAACGGCGTTCTTTCCGACAGGCTGCACTCACCGCAGGAGCCAGTGTGCATTTAAAACAAACAGTGAAAAGATCATTACCACCTCTCGAGTGTGAAAGGACGAATTATTACACACAACGCCTACCTTTAATACAATATTAAAATAGCAAGGGCTGTCATTTTTACGGTGATAATACTGAAATTAGACTTATTTCAGGGTTTGACTTGAAGGATGCTCCCAAAGTGCTTTCCTGTGTTTCACTGGGAGCCGTGATTTCCCGGGCAGACGCTGCCAGGCTGCTTTAAGGATGGTTTACAGAGTAGATGCGCCTTTAAGGGTTGCCACCAGTCAGCGGAGCCCAGTATTGGAGTTCATTAGCTGAGCACCGCAGGAAAGGTTCGAGCAGGGTAGTTACAAGTCAGTCAGAACAGGGAACCTCACATATGAGCATCGCGATAGTCCTTAAAGGAATACTGTTCATTTTCAAGATCAATCCGGTGCTTATGTTCAACCTGGAGGATGCGCCTCTTTAACAACCTGTCAGTTACTCCCGGAATGGCATTTTCTTGCAGAATTTTTTTTTAAAACGCAATCATTTTAATGATTTCAACATTTCAATATTTTCAAAGGTTCAAAACAAAACAAATCCTCTCACACAAAAAAAGCCAGTCCTTACATTTGTAAAAATGACCTTAAGAGGACATGATGTTGATATTTCTCGGTTTTTTTAAACATTGTTGTATTAAAGTTATTGTAAAGTTTGTGCAATAGAACGATCCACATTTGATTGTCACACCGGCAGAGCGCAGGCACAGATATGGAAAACAAAAACATAAGAAAGATTGGAAATGAGGACCTCTATTTATTAAAGAAACTACTGAATTTGAGCTAACGAGGTAAATACATAGAAGTTACGGCACAGAAACAAACCATTCGCCCAACAGGTCTGTGCCTGTGTTTGTGCTCCACACTTCATCTCACCGTATCACTCTGTCCTCCTCTTCTCTCCCTCGTGTACCTTAAATGCATACAGCCACATTTGTACAATTCGAAGGTCGCTGTAATGCTAACGTGGCTCTTAAAGCGTTGCTGAGAGAGTGGGGGGGGGGGTGCTGTCCCTTTAAGGTGGGGGCTGAGTGAGGCAGCGCTGTTCGCTGCTGTGTGATTGACAGCGGAGACGCTGCTAGTGCCTCCTTCCGCAGCCTCTCGGCTCCCATCTCTCTCTCTCTCTCTCTCTATTACCACTCAGTAACTTTAAAGAAGGGATGCAGGCTCTGGCGGACTAAAATGGCTCTCCACCGATGGATTTACCCCTTGCTCCACACACTCCACTTCATCCTCAGCAGCGATGCCGCCAGGACTTACCCAGCCAACGAGGGTAAGTCTCACTTTAGGCGATCGTTGCATCGAAAGAAAGAAAAAAAAGTTAATGGCACGGGATTTGAAATGCTTTGTGATGAGTTGAGACACAACACCTCCCCAGAATCGCCGGAACATTTTCTGCATGTTCACCGTATGGGAAGCAATTGCGAAGGGGTTTGAAACATGGGCTGCAAACATGTCATTAGATCCGAGGAGCTTTAAGAGATCATGCGGTAAATTCTCCCTGCCTCACCTTTCCTTATCGATACAGATGTAAACTAGACTATTAGGCTCGTCTGCAATGTTAATAATTTGCTGGTGGACCTGAAAGTTTAGCAGAAGCTGGTAGGAAATAGCCTTGAGGATGGGGTAAGGGGGCAGCGACAACTGGCTTTGGGTCATTTCCCTTGAGTGAAGCGATAATCAAATAATATTTACCCACACGGTTCTGTTGCGATAGATACTATTTAATAGCCTCACCTGGGATCTTGTTAACGATTAGGCTTGTGCTCAGTGGCGGCAGTGCATTTAGATTTCCATTATTAGATAGATTTAGGTCAGTATATGAATTTTTTTTTACATGCATGCAGCAGAGTTATTAATAATTTTATGGTGCGTCCAGTGAAAATTGCTTATTAGACCCGAAGTGTTTTATGAGATCAGTAGCCTTATGTTTCGACTTTGTACCTGGCAGGACACACACACTTGGCTCCGCTGACTGATCAATCATCCACTCTGTGTGTTCCCACCTCTCCTCGCCACCACCCAGGCTGCACAACTCACCGGCAGACACAAGGTGGCGGTCTTTCTCGCCTCTGGTTCTGCCGCCGCTGCTTTCAATCCCATCTCCTTTCCGCAGACTTCTTAATTAGGGAGTTCCAACATGATCGGTTTGATTTTTTCTCTCTCTCTTTCCAAGCAACAGCGCCTGTTTTTTTTTCCAATTGGGAAAATATATAAAGAACATTTAATGCTTTTCTCGCAGATTTGGGAACTTTGAACTTTCTATACAAACTATTTTTTGTAAGAAAGCTGTTTTGTTTAAGGAAGTCATGTAGTTTGAACGGTTGACAGAGGCCAGCGCACACAGTGTGGGACAGTGTCCACTTAAAGCTACAGAGCCCCACGATTTTGTTCTTTTGGACCAAAAAGAACTGACTTGTCAAAACATTGTGTCTCTTATGCCACCTGTGAAGAAGTTCAAATTTCCTCCTTCCTCAATTTTCTCCCCTTACCCCACCCCGCCCCTACATTTCCTACACTACAACAGTAACTACACTCTTCAAAATTACTTCATTTGGCTGTAAAGCGCTTTGGGACGTCCGGTGGTCGTGAAAGGCGCTATATAAATGCAAGTCTTTCTTTCTCCCCCGCCCCGCCCACAATCTGAAGGTGGTGACTCCTGCTGGGATCCTGTTCTCCAGCAGATAGCTCTCTGCTCTATCACCCCTGGGGCTGTTGTTCACAGGTTCAGCTGGTCGGCTATCACAGTCAAGCCCAACAATGACCCCGTCCCATGTCCACATATTCCAGCAGGGGTCAGTAGACTGCATTCATAAGCGGGAAGCCGAGCGGATTTCTGTCTTTCTCCTGCTCCAAGCTCCAAGCCAAGGATGCTAAAGCCAATTGTAGTGCCCTAGCTGAGATCAGCTCACATTTGGCACAGAGCAAATCAGCCATGATCTAACTGAATGGCGGAACAGGCTCGAGGGGCTGAATGGCCTCCTCCTGTTCCTACAAGCAGCAAGGTATCAGGTACAATTTTTTTTAACTGCAGCTTCTAGTTTGATGTCCATAAATCGTGCATGAACAATACTGATTGCTGCGCTGCCCCCATGGGTTCATGTGAATCTTAGGGTGAAGAGAGTCAAGGTCAGTGATGTGAGAAAGTAAACTGTACGTTCCTGTCGTTACCCTTCACAGTGAATGGTGCTCGGGAGCTGTTTATGTTCAACCGAGTCAGTGTCTACTGATATATTGGAGATGCATCATTTCACAAGAACAGTGCCACTCCGCAGCTTTAAAGAAAGGCCAATGCTTTTGATAGGTCAAACAATGCCCGTGCCCTGCACTCTGATAAAGATAAGTGACCCAGGAGGGGACCACTTCCAGCTTATTCCGACACACTCTCAGTATTCAGCCCATCCGTCTCATTTAGTACCTAACATGTTAAAAGCAAAGCACCATTTTGGGTCCGTTACTACAAAGCATGACAACTGGTTAACGGTTAATTTTCCAGTCACTAGACTGTAATTCCATTAAAACATTTTTAACCCCAATGTTTTCCCCTCCTCTCCCGGAAACACGGACTCATGTAGGAGTTTGCTTCCACAGTTGCCAACAATCTTCCTGTGCCTCTTCCAAGCGGCCAGTCGGCATGTGAGCCTATACAGTGAGCAACAGCAGGCAGCTAGACCATGGAAGGATCACAGTCCAAGCCCATCTGCTCTCACTTGATGTGCACAGTACAGCAGGAATCACTGGATAGGGATTAGAAGTAGAAATCGTGGCTTTTCTTCCTCCTGATCCCAGAGAGACTGATGCTAGTTGTAGTGGCTCCACTGCTTTCCTGGCTGAGACAAGGTAATTCAGCTCAGATCAGTAATCAAACCTGGCATCTTAATGGTCTGTGTGGCTCATCAGCACACAGGGTGCATTTACACAACTAAGCCATTGGGACACTCAGCACTCATCTGTATGGCATAATTAGGCCAGCACATTTATGGAATGAATGGATCAGTCAATTTTATACATCAGCCATCTATAGAAAGAAAGACTTACATTTATATAGTGCCTTTCACAACCTAAGGACATCCCAAAACGCTTTACAGCCAATTAAGTACATTTGAATTGTAGTCACTGTTGTAATGTAGGACACATGACAGACAATTTTTACGTTCAGCAAGGTCCCACAAACAGCAGTGTGATAATGACCAGATAATCTGTTTTAGTGATGTTGGTTGAGGGATAAATATTGGCCAGGACACTGGGGAGAACTCCCCTGCTCTTCTTCGAAATAGTGCCATGGGATCTTTTAAGTCCACCTTGAGAGAGCAGACGGGGCCTCAGTTTAATGTCTCATCCGAAGGACGGCACCTCCGACAGGGCAGCGCTCCTTCAGTATCACACTGGAGTGTCAGCCTAGATGTTAAATGCGATATTTCTGTCATTCATATGGATAATGGAGAAGATAATGAATAGGTTCACAGAAGTAAATGGCCCTGGCAGATAACCAGTGATGAAATATTGACACGTTACAGGTGAACATATTGAATTTCAAACTTGTAACACTTTACCGGTAATAACATGAGTTGACTTGATTGTTACGTCAAAAGAAGATCTTTACAGAGAGGGGTAGGAAGGACTGAATGTGGAGAGAAGAGGGAAACAGTTGGAAATTTGTTTTCTGTCATTACTCTTTCCATGTGTCCTAGATTCCACAGAGATGCTGCTTGCCACGTGGTCCCTCTATGCTGCCTCCCTTCTGTAGATCTCTGCCTGCATAAAACCTGAAGGAAGCTCATGAAAGAGCAAGTAAATTCGGCTGCAAAAGAGAAATGAGTGAGCAGAATGGAGAGGAATAATAATTTTTTTAAATACATAGGGATGGAAAGCAAGAGATGCAGGCTGAATTTCAGCTCTAGGTTTCTGTGCAGTGGAGTGGCAAGTATCCTAGCCCCTTTGTCCTGTTCTCTGGAAACAAAGGATGCTGGATTTTTTTGTGGTTGCTGATAATGAAAAAGATTTACTTGATGCAAGCTGAACACATATACACTGACTTCCCCTTTCTCCTCCCTGCTGCATCTTGCAAACCATAAATTTGTAGCAAAATAAGCGGGCGCTGTTCAGCCATTGTTGCATCGAACAGAATTAATATCATTTGTAAAGGCCAGTCGCCAGAACATAAGCACCATCCTGCACTTGACTATTCAACCATCTGTAACTGTTCACAAATTTGTGTTCTGTCCTGGCTACATCAGGTGGAGAGGAAGGGCAGCCGCTGTCAACAGCCAACCTTTGTGCGGTTGCATGTACTGGGACATTGCACAAATGCTGTAGTGCTATGACTGTAGGCAAGGCTTTCATTGACCTCTTCCTTTTATTTTGTCAGCTCCCCCCCCCCACCCCAAAAGTAATGACTCTTGCGGGTGTACACGCCATGGCAGCTTTCCCGTACTTTGCCCAAGTGGGGCTATTCTTCGTGTGATAGCCCAGACAGTGCCAGCATACTGTAGGATTGTGGAGGACATCACAGATGAGCCTGATCCTATTCTCGCCACCTATTCACTTTTCAACAGCAGTCACTGGACAGTAACCAGGAGTGGGAGCTCTGGCTTACCTTTCCCCCCTTACCCTCGGGGCCCTGAAGGCCAGTTGTAGTATCCCTGCTGCAGAGATCATCTAACACAGCACACAACGGGAATTCATCCTGGGACCTCTGGACTGTATGACCTACTGTTACACTTAGGCAATGCCTTAACCCACAAGGGCATTAGGAGAGATCTTTCTCTTTCCTCCCTTCACAAAATGACCTTGGGTAGTGCCAGACACTATATAGGTGATAGTTACATTTTTGACAACAACTTGCATTTATATAGTGTGGGAAAGACACCCAAGGGTGCTTCACAGAGGAGTGAGGACAAATGGACAACAAGCCAAAGCGGGAGAGATTGGGAGGGGTGAACAAAAAGCGTGGTCAAAGCGGTGGCTTTCAAGGAGGGTCTTAAAGGAAGAGAGGGAGGCAATGAGGCAGAGGAGTTTAGGGAGCAAATGCCAGGGAGTGGGACCTAGGCAGCTGAAGGCATGGCTGCCAATGGTGGGTCAAAAGGAGGCGGTATGCACAAGAGGCTGGAGTCAGATGAATGGCTCAGTATCACATTACACAGTGCAACTTCCCACTGAACTATCAGGGAAGGTATTATCTACCATCTCATAGCCTTAACATTACAATTGACCATTGCTTCTTCAAGATGCAATGCAGAAGTTAAGTTCTTTCAATTATGCACATTGCTCTGTAAAACGAGGAGAACACAATGCCTCGAATCTAACGTACCAATTTAAAAATGAGATTCAGGAACAGCTCTGTAGATGAAGTAGGTCACTTGTTCAGCTAGTGTGATTCGCCCCAAAGTGCAGTAATCTCTCATTCATTCTTTGATGTACGCTGAACTGTGATACATGCTCTTCTTTAAAATGCCCCCCTTATGAATAGAAATACTGTATTTAATAAAAACCCATCCCGAACTGTGATGTGCTTTCTGTACGTCTTCTAAAGACTGCATTATGGAGGGTGTCTAATGTATGTATTGAGAGATATGCCGAGATGCTTGGACCAGTGCCAATGGATGCACTCAGACTGGTGCAGGAACCATAAATACTGCCAGTGCAGATCTTCTTCAACATCGGTTAAACACAGATCATCTGTCCTTGCTTATCCCTGACTCCCCTGACCCCTAAAAAACACTTCAATGTTTTCAATCAACAATGCTACTTGTTTCTCAGTTTTGTACACAGATAACACCAACTTGACAAAACCAGAACTGGGTCTATAGAATAACGAGGAGCAGTGAAAAACCCAGATTAGTACCGAAGCATCAACGACTTGCTGTATCATGTAGTAACCCAGTTATGGGTGGGTCGTGAAGCTGTTTAAAAATGGAGAAAGACAATCTCCCTGAATAGTTCAGTGAGTTTATCCAGTGATTTAGTTCAGCCACACAAATCAAAAAGATCCAAGCTTTGATTCCGGCTCTGTGCTGAATTGGCTGATCACATCTGGAGTGGCAGTATGGGGGTGTTACAACTGGTCTTAGCTCTGCTGTGTTGGACTAAGGAGAAGAAAATGAAATCAGACAGGATCTGGGCTCCTGATCCTGTTGGAAATTCCTGTGTGTGTATATGGATGTCAGCTGAGGGTAAGATTGGGCTTCACTATGATGCTCCCCCCCCACCTCCCCCCAATCCCTGTGGTGGATTGCCCTGTGTGGAATGATCACCTGGGCAAGGGCAACTGCTGCTTGTGGAGCAATACCTCAGCAAGGAGGCAACATCTTCAGAGGGGGGAGAATGCCAACAACAAAAAAAATGGGTATTTCATACAGCATGTGTAGAGACTGTGTCAGTTTTCTTCCCTCTTCTGAGAACACTGGCTCTTGTTGGGGTTCAGTTCTTTCAATGGAAGAATCTCTCTGCCCCTTCTTCACGTGTGAGGGTAGGCAATGAGAATTTATGTGACTAGAAATGACATCATGTCGAGCCCAATCCTGTTTCCACCCAACATCCACATATGAGCAGTTTCCAGCAGGAGTCGCTAGATAGGAATCAGGAATGGAACCCTCGCTCTTTTTTTTGTCTAATTCAGGGGTGCTAAGGTCATTGCAGCACCTCAACTGCTTTCCTAGATAAGAGCAACTAACTCAGTGCAGAGTAGGGACTCAAACTGGGACCATTTGATCTGTATATGTAGTGCTACAACTAACTCAGCACAGACTGGGACCATTTAATCTGTATATGTAGTGCTACAACTAACTCAGCACAGACTGGGACTATTTGATATGTGGTATAAAGGAAAGTACCTTTAGCCGAGTAGATTGTTGAAGAAGCTACTAACATAAAACTCTTAATCATGCAGAGGCTGCCTTCTATTCCCTCCAGTACATCATGCTCACTGCCTCTCTCCACATGGTTTACTGCCATTTTGAGAATCGCCTTAAAGTACTGTACTAAATTGATGTGTCTGTCTGAGACCCAACAGTCTACTTTCTTCAGTCCGTGAGGAAGCTAGTGTGAATATTCAGGACAGATAAAGTAAAAAAAAAAGCAATCAGATGCTGTATGTAATGAAATGCAGTAGGTAATCACTGCAGTGATACTGCCTCGAAGCAACTAAATGCAACAACAGCATGGGAGAGAGGAGAAAGAGAGTCAGGGATAAAAGTCAACCATAGACCTGCAAAGTGTTAATCTTCAGGAGTGAGTCTCACTCGTTTTGGTTTAAAATTATGATTTGTTTTGATGTTTGTTACTTAAAGAAAGAATTAACTTGTATTCATATAGTACCTTTCACAACCTCAGGATGTCCCAAATTTGTGTACAACAAGGTGCTACAAACAGCAACTCACCAGCTAACCTGTTTTGATGATGTTGGTTGAGGGATAAATATTGACCAGGACTCGAGGAGAACCCACTTGCTCTTCTTTAAATAGTGCCATGGGCTCTTTTACGTCTACCTGAGAGGACAGACGGGGCCTCGGTTTAATGCTATATTATTGACGGCACCTCAGACAGTGCAGCACTCCCTCGGTACTACACTGAAGTGCCAGCCTAGATTATTTCCTCAAGTCCTGCAATGGGGCTTAAACCCACCATCTGACTCAAGAGGTGAGAGTACTGCCACTGAGCCATGTTAAAAAATAATCACAGAACCACATTGTATGTACCTTATATTCTACCATTTATACCGAACATAAATGTCACACTTATATTGACCTGATAGTGACAGCCGTGCAAACAGTGGGTTTGGACATCATCCTTTTGCTTCTGTGACTGACTTTGAATGCAACCCAAATCGATTGAATTCTTTTCTCAGCTGTCTGGCAGCAGCTTTACAGATCCTAAGTGAAATGAGTTCGGGCAGTTTCAATTCACTCCCCAGTGAAAACCCCCATATAAATCCAACACTAATTATCTCTAATTGGATAACTCCATGCCTGTAAAGGGCAGCCTGCTGTGGGGAATGGAAATTCTATGCTGTTGGGCTGAATAAGAGGTGCAGCTTGCTAAATGAACTCTACCTGCACAGTGACCCATAAGTTATCAAACTGGGGTCCCGCCAAGGAAATTGCAACGGGTGCTAGAGGTCAGAGTGCTGTGTCATCAGATTTCTGAGTTTGTTAATGTTATACCTGGCATGTTATTTTCGTTGCTGGATATTAATAACCAAATGTGGTCTGCAGTGATGACACTTTCCCTGTTTTGGTAATTAGGACTCTTTTACAGAAGTTAGGGCAGGTGCGTCAACCTATGCAGGGGGTCACGCACACAGAAGTTTGAAAATCATCTGTGCAGCCAGTATTGTTTGGATTTAGGAATGGTAGCTATGGTAACAGAACCAGTGGGGTGGGGACAGTAAATGCTTTGCTACATGTTCAACAGTGCCTGTTTGAGCCTCACTAATCGTTCAATATATTTAGTTAGTATGAGCAATTTGAGGTATATGCAAATGAATAGGAACGTTGATTTAAGTTTCATATTTGCCCCTCCTCCGCCCTCCTCCCAAGGCTTATGGTTCATACCATGAAGACAAAAGGCACAAACTCCCTAGATCTAAGATATATAGGAAGTTCAGAGATGATTCACTCAGTTGATTCCTGAGATGAGGGGTTTGACTTATGAAGAAAGGTTGAACAGGTTGGGCCTATACTCATTGGAATTTAGAAGAATGAGAGGTGATCTTATTGAAACATATAAGATACTGAGGGGGCTCGACAAGGTAGATGCAGAGAGGGTGTTTCCCCTCATGGGGAAATCTAAAACTCGGGGGCACAGTTTCAGAATAAAGGGTCGCCCTTTTAGAACTGAGATGAGGAGGAATTTCTTCTCTCAGAGGGTTGTAAATCTGTGGAATTCTCTGCCCCAGAGAGCCATGGAGGCTGGGTCATTAAATACATTTAAAGTGGAGATAGACAGATTTTTGCAAGATAAGGGAGCAAAGAGTTATAGGGAGCGAAGAGTTATGGGGAGCGGGCAGGGAAGTGGCTTTGAGCCCAAGATCAGCCATGATCTTATTGAATGGCGGAGCAGGCTCGAGGGGCCAAGTGGCCTATTCCTGCTCCTATTTCTTATGTTCTTATGTATTACTGTGCAACTCGAATCTCTCAGTTGTCAATCCCTGTAACATGTAGGGGGAAAAATTGAGTCCCTTTGGGGCGCTAACTTCGCCGGGGCGCTACACCCGAAAAAATTAGCGTCCCGCGACCGAAATTCATCGGTAGCGCCCCAAGAGGGAAGCGGGGCGCTACTAGAAGCACCCGACCTCCCTCTTGGGGAGCTGCGAGGGAATATCACGGCGCTACGTGCCGCGGCACTGCAGGCCTTCCTCCCCTTCTTAAAGGGGTGGGGTCTTGCGCAGCATGACCCGGGGCCCAGCTGGGCCACCAGGGATCGGAGTGCTGGCAAAAGAGCCCGGCACTCAAGAGAAGTGCCGGGCTCACGGAGCACAGCTGGCACTCCGCGGTGGGGGGTTGGTCAGGAGGCCGTGGATGGCAACGGGGGCAAGTGCTGGCAGGCGGCCAGCAACAAAAATGGCCGCCTGGCACCTCGCCTTTAAATAGCGCTGCCCCGGCTGCAGGTAGGTCCCCCCTGACCCCGTCGGACATAGCGTCCGGTGGTAAGTCAGGGGGCGCTACTGAAGATCGTGGCTGGGGCGCGAGCGGGGCACTGCGCACGGCGATGATGTCATCGCCGGTGGCGCAGCACCACGGGGCACTAATGGTTACCGCCGCCGCTAACCTCCCGCTGAATTTCGCTGGAGGCGTTGGCAGCTCTGCGCCTGGGCGCTAGTTGCTTTGCGCCACGGGAGGTGCAAAGCAACTGAATTTTTCCCTCCGTATACTTCACATTTGGATACCCACTGGAGTAGCCTGGTTTAGGAAGATGACATAGGAGGAACAAGCATTTGTCTAACATTGACATATGCTTCTAACCAACAGTTTGCCTTCTATATATAAATGGCACATCCACTGTGTACTGTACAGTGAAGCTTACTCAGACTGCAACAACAACTTGCATTTATATAGCACCTTTAACATAGGAAAACATGCCTTACAGAAGCATAATCAGACAAAAATTGACAACAATTCAAAGAAGGTCGACTAAAAGCTTGGTCAAAGAGGTAAATTTTAAGAAGGGCTTTAAAGGACAAGAGAAAGGTGGAGAGGCAGAGAGGTTTTAAGTAGGGAATTCCAGCGCTTAGGGCCCAGATGGCTGAAGACACAGCTGCCAATGGTGGGGCAAAGGAAGTGGGGGGGGTGTAAGAAGCCAGAGTTGGAGCAAAGCAGAGTTTGTGGAGGGTTGAGAATACTGTAGAAGTACACACAAGCTGGTACTTCCACAAGAGTCACATTAGTGTCACCAGGCTTGTTCAGCAGATTGGTACTAATAATCTACGAGGGGTGGGAGAAGGGGAAATCATATTTAAGCCAATAAATGTACATTGTTGCAACATGTTTTTTCTGCATACTTGGTAGTTATCTCAACTGGATCAGACTGTGACAGACCTGTTTTCTTATAACTTACATTTCTACAGCGCTTTTAATGTAGAAAATATCCTAAGGCACTTCACAGTAGCACAGGGGAAAGGGAGAGAATACTTCACCCGAGTGTTATGTAGCTCAAAAGCTCTCCCCAACCTCACTACCCAAGATTAGAAAGGGAAGATCTGTAATTGAACTGCTAGGAGTAAAGCTTAAGCGAGCATAATATAAATATTGTACATGTTTGACAATTATTCTTTCGTGATATCTGAGGGACATTATCCACATTACCAGTTGGATCTGAATATTGTGGATCCTGTCTGTGTGAGAGAAACTTTCTTTTCATTTCCACAACTGTTAAAATCATTCCCTCTCCAAATACAACTCCAAGAGTTCCTTATTGAATGGCTAATTATACAGGCTTAAAAAGGGGAGGACATAGATGGGGGTTGGTGAGGAATTGTGTAGTTTTATGGTATGGATTGTGTAACTCACTTCAGCCTTTCCAACTCAATATTTTCTTTTACCTTGGTAACAAGTGAGAAACGCTTGCAGCATAATTTTGATGTATTGGAATAAAATGGTGAGACAGATACAAATGGTTTAATCTCTTGAAAATTAGACCACTGACTAACTGGTGATTTGTTTAAACATAGATGGAGAAAATCATCTCTGTCTTAGCTTATAAATGAAAGCCCTGTGGACATGAAGTGCAGGTGTATCAAGTGCTAACTCACCATGGTGTGACTGCATGAGGTAACGCTGTTCAGCTCAGACACATTTATCACGGCGCAGCCAAACAGTGTGTCAATTAATAGTTATTCGGAGGTGTTTGAATGCTATTAACAAAAGCCTCTTTCTAGTGCTGAACTATGGTTTGCTTTCATTACGTTACACCATAATTATCTGTTATATTTTGCCGCCAGGTGATGCAACCACTCAAATGTGTGAAGTTTAAATGAATCCTGTACCAATTTTTAAAAGCACTATGTTTATTATTGACCCCAAGGTCTTCATTTACTAGAACTCATGTTGCACTGGTAAGTAACAGGGTAGGGGAAATTCATTCTTATACCGAGCAAGCCATTCACTAAGAAATCTATGCTTTGGTCAGAATTTCTGTAAACTAGATAGTCTTTTTTCGTCTAGCCATTCCTATGCTCCTATTCTTGGGTTAAGAATTTTGGGTTCTTGGAATGTTGTCATTGCACACATTGCAGGCAAGGGCAGTCCACGTGAGATGATACTTACATTGCTACATGCTACAGATACCGCATGTTCCAAAGACACATGCCCAATTCTGAATGCCCCTTTACTGTTCTTCTTCTTCTTAGGCAGTCCCTCGGAACCGAGGATGACTTGCTTCCACACTAAAAATGAGTTCTCAGGTGACTGATGAGTCCAATGCGGGACCTACAGTCTCTGTCACAGGTGGGGCAGACGGTGGTTGGAGGGGCGGGTGGGTGGGGTGCTTGGGTTGACGTGCGCCCCTTCCGCTGTTTGCGCTTGGCTTCCGCTTGCTCCCAGTTTCAGGCTAATCTAAAGCCAAGGCCCTGTAAACTATATTTGTATCGTATTAACAACGCATCAACTTTAAAGCCAGTGGATTCAGTAAATATAAATGGAGACGTTGACTTAATGTTCATTCTTTAATACAAATCTCATTACCAGTCATTGTCAAGAATTAATGTGTACTGCCCAGCCAAGTGAGATCTTTAAATTGTGTTCAACCATGCACAGTCTGCTGTGGTTAAATGAAGTATTGACCCTAGAATGTTTAATTAATGAGCCAGACCATTATTTGGCCATATACAGTATATTGCTAATAATAGATTTCAACGCTGTGCCCCAAACAGCTTAACCTGCAACAATGATTATAGTGGAACAAGCCAATCCAAAATGACCCAGATCTATTCAGCTTAATGGCTGGTAATGGGATTTGTATCAAAGAACGAACATTAAGTTAACATCTCCATTTATGTTTACTGAATGCACTACTTTAATGTGTTGTTAATACGATACACATATAGTTTACAGGGGCTTGGCTTCAGCTTAGCCTGAAACTGGGTAACAGAAAAGGGCATTCAGAATGGCACATGTGCAGATGGAACATGCGGCTATCTGTTGAACAATGTAAGTGTCATCGCATGCGGATTTTCTGACTTACTGTGCTCTCTTGTAGTGAGTACAACGAAAACATTCCAAGAACCCAAATTTCCTAACCTGAGAAAGAACTTTAAAACAAAGATTCCTTGTTGTCTATGCATTACTAGTTGTGATGTACCAACCAGCAAGTTCAGTGGACCACAAATTAGTTTAAGTACTGGTTGAATCCAGCAACTAGAATTGTAGTTTCCCCATTCAGCAGAAAGTGGAAAAACTGAACAATGTTCCAGCTTTCCAGCTCAGCATATACAAATTCCGCATATTTTCAACACTAGTTTTAAGTTTATTGGAACTTGAAATCAAGGGAATTTTCTCCATTTTGACCGGGTCTGACCACACGCTAAATTCCAATTCTCCAAAGAGTTCGGGGCAGATTAATGATGGTCTTCCCTCAAAGGTACTGTTTCTCACTACAAAGACTTACAGTTGCTTTTCTTATTGTTTGCAGTTACCCTCTTGGACTCTATGTCAGCACCTGGAGACTTGGGCTGGGTGGCATATCCTCCTGAAGGGGTGAGTACACTGCATTCCATTCCTTTGAATAAGTAGCCCAGTATGGGCATAACTGTCAAAATCTACCCCGTACAACCTACTTCGAATCCTGTTGCTTTGACACTAGTTAACTATCTATACAATATGTCCTATAAAATAACATGTTTGAAAATTGGTGCGATGATATTGTGACTGGAACTGCTTTGCTCTCTCAAATTACCTCTGTAAGTTGTCTATTCAGATGTGTTAGGACAGTATTACATCCTTTGCTATAAGGAACTGAAGTGGTAGTGATGGGAGTTACGTTTACCTATTGATCCATCAAAGGGTCTGTAAGCCTCGATGTCCTATTCTCAGGCTTGTAGTTCGCTTTGACCCGCGAATTACAAGGGAAATAATTAATGAATCACCAAAAAGCTTTTAAGTTAAATAAGGTTGTTTATTAAAGAAAAAAGAGAAAAAAAACGCTTAGATTTAAATGGCGATACTATGCCCTTCTTAGTCTACTCTTAGCAATAAAGATGCTCTAGCAATACAATGCCCAAATATGTTCTAAGTAAATGGTCATACAATCACCCTGAAGTGGCCAACTCCTGTTGATTGCAGCTCTCTCCTTTCGACGATCGGTCGGGTTCCCTCCTTGTTGACTGCAGCTCTCCTTCCGACCCCTCGACTGCAGTAATGAAGTTACCTTAACAGCTTCTTTTATATCTTTTCCTTTCAATTGTGGACAGGGTGTTTCATCGCCAAGGCCTCATTGACCTATCGATGATAGCCTTAGATCATGATAACCAATAATATATTGCGGTTTTTGTTTAAAACTTAATATTAAAGCCCGCATGATACTGTCCATCATACTTAAACTTCCTTTCAGTAAAAAATTCCATCACGTGAAGACCACAGTAACAGTTGATTGGCTGGATAGCTCACGCAAATCTCAACCATCTAGCTGGCAAACTTTCTGATAAGGATTGTTTATTGAAGAGGCGCATTGAGTTCTGTGTTAAATCGTCAAGGCCTAATTCCTCATTGTTTACACAGACGTCTCCTTTAGCTACACAATGTCTTTGTTCCTTTTTGATAGCACCGTCTGGTTTCGCTGCTTTGCCACAGGTTTTAATGTCCAGCTTGAAAATTGTGTCAAAAAGGGCTTCTCTTCCTTACAGGCCAGACTTGAGGGTTTAAAGTTGCAGGATTTTGGTTGTGGGGGAGGAGCGGGAGAATGAAGAAACCCAGTACTTCTTTCTACTTTTAGAAAGATTTTTGTCGCCTGAAATCTTTACACAGAGAGTTAGACAGAAGCAAGATCTGGAGTCGCTTGAACTGGGCAGTCTACAGCTAATCTGTGAGCATCTCAAATTTGTCCATTTGGGAGCATTATGCAATCACAATGAGTTTCTCCAGCAAGATCAGAGTGATACAGTTTCACAGGTGGCAGATCGTAAACAAAAATCCAAATATAGTATAGCTAATTTCCATGTGAGATCTTCTGCAGCATTGTCCCCAATCATATTCAAACAAGATTCACTTACCTCATTCGTCAGTGTTATCAAGCTCCTCAATCCTGATTTTATAGGGAGTAATTTTCACCTTCACTGCTTGGGTGGTAAACTAATGGGGCGGATCGCCCGCCTTTTATAGAAACTGCCTGATTTTCATTTCTATTGATTTCAATTAATAAATTCTTCTGACAGTGAAAATTACCCTCATAATGTCGATAGAAGCCTCTCTCTCTCTCTCTTCACCACACCCCCTCTCTATTACCCACGTGTGTCTGTTAATCTCCTCTCCCTCAGTGCTGAGGTTAATTATAGTAAGCACACTGCAGCGAACACACACTATGACAAAACTTATTAACATTGCAGGTCAGACCCTCCTGCCATTTATATAACACATTTTGCACACATCTTCCTACTCTAAAGGTGTGCCTATTAAAAAAAATCAACTTTGGATTGAACAACTAAAGTTGAAGTAGATGGGTTGACTGGTCTTTTCTTGTCCTTGATTTGTTTTCTTATGCTCTTATTTCTGGCGCCTACGATTGTAAACCGGAATAATTTAATGGGGATACTTACTATTTGACTTCATAGAGGGTCAGCTTGGCCCAGTCGGTGGCACTCTCACCACAAAGTTGTGGGTTCAACTCCCCCTTCGGGACCTGACACTCAAGTGCAGTGCTGAGGAAGTGCTGCATTGTTGTATGTGCCACCTTTTAGATGAGTCGTTAAACTGTGATTCCATCCGTCTGTGTCAAGTGATTCAGATGGACTTTGAGGAGCCTGTGGCACTGTTCAGTGAAGAGCAAGGAGCACTCTCTTCCTGAACCAACGCCACCAAAAACATTGCTGTTTGTGGGATCTTGCTGTGCACAAAATGGTAACCTCATTTGCATACATAAGTCAATGTGCCTTAAGCAATTAAATGTATGTGAAGTGCATAGAAATGTAAGAAGGCACGGTGTAAATGCACGTAATTCTGTTCTTTTACAATTAGGATGTGCTTATCTGTGGAATACAACTTGAAATGACAGTGGAGGTCAAGTTTTCCACACTGACTGGCAGAGTATTACACTTAACACGATACTAAAGAAAATAGAGCTCCCCTCATTAATGCTCGGCGGTCGGCTCTCATTAGTTCTGATTGTAATTAGAACATGGTTTAAGTGTGTGCTATGCTTCGTTCAGTTTACACACTTAGAATTTCAGTTCTACAGACAATTTCAAAAGTTATTTACTTTTAGGAGACACAGTTAAGTGTCCAAATTGCAAAGTAAGATGAGAGATCAGTGTGGCATTATGCACACATCTAAACCATCCTGAAGGAATGAATGTTAGTTCATACTTGTATGACTTGGAAAAAAATAGCAGCCAAGATCTTCAAGAATTATCCCTGTGTTTCAGATTGACTTTTTTGTGTTTGAGTGGGAGAGGGGGAATGGAAGAATAAATTAGATACTTAGAAACAAACCAGATCAAAAGGCTGAATGACTCCAAATGCAAGTAAAATCTGTCAGGAAGCAGTGTTATTGAGCAGAGTGTTTATATGAGAAGTGGGATCTACCAAGCAGTTTGTTAACAACTCTTCTGAACCCATGCTTTGGAAGTTGTCCTTTCTCAGGAAGAATCATTGAAATGAAGACTCCCTTCAATAACACTGTAAAGACAGTAGACATGATTTATGTGGAGTTCTACAACAAAAATTAGTCACTTATAATAATACCAATTACCTTCTGAAGGGACATACCTGTAACGATAATGATTTTGTCACTTTTGTCACATTTACCAGTCAGTTTAATTTTCCCCCATTCCCACACTGACACTGTGTATCCAGGAACACAGGCCTTCCGGTTTTATTTACTGTGAGGTATTATTCATTGCAAATCTCCTTCTCAATTCTCTGTTTTCTCTGCCCTGGAGGCTTGACCTGCCCAAACCAGTCATTTCCAACTTTTATTCTTTTATTGGGGGGCGGGGGGGGGGGGGGGGCCGGGGGGCGGGGGGGTGGGAGGAAAGATAAAGGCCTAGGAATTCGTTTTGGGCGGTGGTGCAAAACGGGCGGTGTCGGATCGGCAGCTCGTTGTACACAGCGTCTGATATTTAATTCCATTGACTGCAATAGAACTGAGTATCAGGCACTGCATATAACGGACGGCCCATTTCTCGAATTTCTAGCCCAAAGAGTGTGAAGGAGTCCATTATGAACATCAACAAAAGACTTCTATTTGAACACAGACCTGGGTCTGCTTGTCAAATGGACATTGTTCGCTAACACTAAAATCTAGATTCGGATGGGGTTTAATGTGAAAGCTCCAAACCAATATGAACTAAAATAGTGCAAAAAATGTAAACAGAAATCTACTTGCAGTGTAGATTCAAGTGGGAAACACAATGAAGAAACTTACTTCACGGGCCTTTGGGGCAATCATGCTATGTATCGCTAAGATCAATCCCACCCAAACATTGCCGGTCTTTACATAGAACTCCAACACAGAAACAGGATGTTCGGCCCAACCAGTCAGTGTTGCCGTTCATCCTCCACGTGACCAGTCCGAATGCTTGATTGACACCTGCTGTAACCAAACTTCTAGACTGCCCCTCCCCTAAATTGACAGTAATTCAAAAAATATTTTGACTGTCTTCGATCTACAACAACAACAACTTGCATTTATATAGCGCCTTTAACATAGTAAAATGTCCCAAGGCACTTCACAGGAATGTTATCAAACAAAATTTGACACCGAGCCACATAAGGAGATATTAGGACAGATGACCAAATGCTGGATCAAAGAGGTAGGTTATAAGGAGCATCTTAAAGGAAGAGAGAGAGGCGGAGAGGTTTAGGGAGGGAATTCCAGTGTTTAGGGCTGAGGCAGCTGAAAGCACAGCTGCCAATAGTGGAGCAATTAAAATAATGGATGTGCAAGAGGCCAGAATTGGTAGAACGTAGAGAAGGTTGTAAGACTGGAGGAGATTACAGAGGTAGGGAGGAGCGAGGCCATAGAGGGATTTGAAAACAAGGATGAGAATTTTAAAATTGAGGCGTTGCCAGACCGGGAGCCAATGTAGATCAGCAAGCATATGGGTGATGGGTGAACGGGACTTGGTGCGAGTTAGGATACGGGCAGCAGAGTTTTGGTTGAGCTCCAGTTTATGGAGGGTGGAAGATGGGAGGCCAGCCAGGACTGCATTGGAATAGTCAAGTCTAGAGGTAACAAAGGCATGGATGAGGGTTTCAGCAGCAGATGAGCTGAGGCAGGGGCAGAGTTGGGCGATGTTACGGAGGTGGAAGTAGGCGGTCTTGGTGGTGGCGTTGATATGTGGTCGGAAGCTCAACTATAACACCAAGGTTGAGAATGGTCTGGTTCAGCTTCAGACAGTTGCCAGGGTGAGGGAAGAAGTCATTCGCTATGTTCAAGGCAACTAGGGATGGGCAATAAATGTGGCCTCACAAGCCTCACATTCCCAAGAATATATATATAAAAAATTAACTTCCTGGAGCAGCAAAACAGAAAGTGTTGCAATCGTGAGGCTCCAATGACTCAGATTGCTATAATTGTCTGTGTGACTATTTTGAAACTCAAGATGTTTGTCCAGACTTCAAGGAGAGGAGCCGAGCTCCCAGAGTTTCTCAGTTAGCAACAACTAAATGTTGGGATCACTTAAGAATTCATTGGTAAAGACTGTGAAAGTGCGCATCTGTCAGAAGTTTTACCAGCGCATCAGTGATTGTTTTGGCACCAGGAAAATAAAGGATTAAATATAGGCATGAAGCATCTTCACTGGTCTTATTTCAAAATATATTATACTTAAAAAAATATTCTAAAGGGCACAGCTTTAACATGATAGGCAAAAGAACCAGAGGCGACTTTTTTACGCAACAAGTGGTTAGGATTTGGAATGCAATGCCTGATAGGGTGGTGGAAACAGACTCAATAGTAGCCTTCAAAAGGGAATTGGATAAATACTTGAAGGAGAAAAAAATTACTGGGATTACAGGAAAGAGCGGGGGAGTGGGACTAATTGGATTGCTCTTCAAAAGAGCCGGTGCAGACTCGATGGGCCGAATGGCCGCCTTCTGTGCTGTACTATTCTATGATTCTATTTACATCTTATAAACTAGTTCTAGAAATAAACTTGAGATTTTTGACTGATAGGAACACTGGCTTCAAACAAGAGGTTTACAGTGAGGTGTGGAGGGAAATTAATTTCCCCGTCTCCGATTTTACCTCTCGTCTCATGAAGGTGCAGAATCCTTACTGTGATGCATTTCCGCAGATGTTGGCTACTCTCCAGAACTCACCAAGTGGTCATTCTTCACGCATGAATCTAGACGTCGAGGGCTTATATTTCAAACGTGCCACCTGGGCGTAAAGCTGGTGTGGTGAACCAGTCACCTGCTATAGAAACCGCCTGATTTTCATTGAAAATCGGCCAGCCTCTATAAGGGATAGCTGATCCAGAATGACAGTTTAACGCCTGGCTGACAAGTTGAAAATCTACCGCGCAGTCAGCAGGCTATTTGACTGAGGCAACACAGCCGAACCTGCTCCTGTCCACATCCAACATCCACACATGTGCCTCTTTAGCCAGGGGTCACGAGACAGCGATGAGGAGCAGTCACCCTCTCTGAGTTCCCTCCTCTCTAGCCCAGGGTCACTGAGGCCAATCTATTTGTGAATGTCAGGGCTCTTAAGCAATTACAGCAATGAGATGTGAGAGCGATCCTGTGATTTGCAACAGAGACGTGTCAGAAAAGCACTGCTGGAGGCACAGATCTCAGTTCCTCCGTATAGGGGCGCCACTGCCATGACTTTCAGTAACAATGGGGCCCGATGCTTAAAATACAGCTCTTAGAAACTCAACTCACAGAAACATTGAGATGCTGGGTACAAGTATGATATACAATAAAGGTCTTACAGTTTGTCACAAATATTCGTTGCTGATATTTTGATTCCAACAGAGTGAATTTTCTCCCATTGATAATTTTAACGAAAGAAAAGTCAGCATGACTACCAAAAGAGAAATTCCATTTTGTATTTACGGCAACTTTTTCACTAAAATGAAGTGAAGAGGGGAATTACCACCCCCTCTATATAACGGAACCACTGTTGCACACCGCAGTACGGTTACTGAAGTATTATACTTGCACACAGTTGTGAACGGGACCCACTCTGCCATCCTCTGCTTCAGAGGAGGTTTTTTTGGAGCTCCTGCTTCTGAGCTGAGCAGACTTGAATGAAGTTCAGCTAAATCCTTCCTCAAGCAATGTATATATGTTTTTATTCGTTCATGGGATGTGGGCGTCGCTGGCAAGGCCAGCATTTATTGCCCATCCCGAGTTGCCCTTGAGAAGGTGGTGGTGAGCCGCCTTCTTGAACCGCTGCAGTCCGTGTGGTGAAGGTACTCCCACAGTGCTGTTAGGTAGGGAGTACCAAGATTTTGACCTAGCGACGATGAAGGATCGGCGATATACTTCTAAGGCAGGATGGTGTGTGACTTGGAGGGGAACTTGGAGGTGGTGGTGTTCCCATGCGCCTGCTGCCCTTGTCCTTCTAGGTGGAAGAAGTCGCGGGTTTGTGAGGTGCTGCTGAAGAAGCCTTGGCGAGTTGCTGCAGTGCATCTTGTAGATGGTATACACTGCAGCCACGGTACGCCGGTGGTGGAGGGAGTGAATGTTTAAGGTGGTGGATGGTGTGCCAATCAAGCGGGCTGCTGTGTCTTGGATGTTGTCGAGCTTCTTGAGTGTTGTTGGAGCTGCACTCATCCAGGCAAGTGGAGAGTATTCCATCACACTCCTGACTTGTGCCTTGTAGACGGTGGAAAGGCTTTGGGGAGTCAGGAGATGAGACACTCGCTGCAGAATACCTAGCCTCTAACCTGCCCTTGTTGCCACAGTATTTATGTGGCTGGTCCAGTTAGTTTCTGGTCAATGGTGACCCCCAGGATGTTGATGGTGGGGGATTGGGCGATAGTAATGCCATTGAATGTCAAGGGGCGGTGGTTACACGCTCGCTTGTTGGAGATAGTCATTGCCTGGCACTTGTGTTGTGCGAATGTTACCTGCCACTTATCAGCCCAAGCTTGAATGTCATCCAGGTCTTGCTGCATGCGGGCATGGACTGCTTCATTTTCTGAGGAGTTGCGAATGACACTGAACTCTGCAGTCGTCAGCGAACATCCCCACTTCTGACATTGTGATGGAGGGAAGGTCATTGATGAAGCAGCTGAAGATGGTTGGGCCTAGGACGCTGCCCTGAGGAACTCCTGCAGCGATGTCCTGGGGCTGTGATAATTGGCCTCCAACAACCACAGCCTTCTTCCTTTGTGCTAGGTATGACTCCAGCCAGTGGAGAGTTTTGCCCCCCGATTCCCATTGAATTGAGTTTTACTAGGACTCCTTGATGCCACACTCAGTCAAATGCTGCCTTGATGTCAAGGGCAGTCACTCTCACCTCACCTCTGAAATTCAACTCTTTTGTCCATGTTTGGACCAAGGCTGTAATGAGGTCGGGAGGCGAGTGGTCCTGGCGGAACCCAAACTGGGCATCAGTGAGCAGGTTATTGGTGAGTAAGTGCTGCTTGATAACACTGTCGACTACATCTTCCATCACTTTGCTGATGATTGAGAGTAGACTGGCGGGGCGGTAATTGGCCAGATTGGATTTGTCCTGCTTTTTGTGCACAGGACATACCTGGGAAGTTTTCCACATTGTCGGATAGATGCCAGTGTTGTAGCTGTACTGAAACAGCTTGTCTAGAGGCGTGGCTAGTTCTGGAGCACAAGTCTTCAGCACGACAGCCGGGATGTTGTCGGGGCCCACAGCCTTTGCTGTATCCAGTGCGTTCAGCCATTTCTTGATATCATGTGGAGTGAATCAAATTGGCTGAAGACTGGCTTCTGTGGTGGTGGGGACCTCAGGAAGAGGCCGATATGGATCATCCACTCGGCACTTCTGGCTGAAGATGGTCGCAAACGCTTCAGCTTTGTCTTTTCCATTCACGTGCTGGGCTCCACCATCATTGAGGATGGGGATACTCTTGGAGCCTCCTCCTCCCGTTAGTTGTTTAATGGTCCACCACCATTCACGACTGGATGTGGCAGGACTGCAGAGCTTTGATCTGATCCGTTGATTGTGGGATCGCTTAGCTCTGGCTATAGCATGCTGCTTTCGCTTTTTAGCATGCATGTAGTCCTGTGTTGCAGCTTCCCCAGGTTGACACCGCATTTTTAGATATATATCAAAAAAGGAAGACTTACATTTATATAGCACCGTTCACAACCTCAGGACATCCCAAAGCGCTTTACAGCCAATTTTGAAATGTAGTCACTGTTGTAATGTAGAAAACGTGGCAACAAATATGCGCACAGCAAGCTCCCACAAACAGCAGTGAAATAAATGACAAGATCAGCTGTTTTAGTGATGTTGGTTGAGGGATAGATGTTGGCTTAGGGCATCGGAGAGAACGGCTCTGCTTGCAGACGTGGCCTCGGTTTAACGGCTCAGCCGAAAGATGGCGCCTCCGACAGTGCAGCACTCCCTCAGTACTGCCCCTCCGACAGTGCAGCACTCCCTCAGTACTGCCCCTCCGACAGTGCAGCACTCCCTCAGTACTGCCCCTCTGACAGTGCAGCGCTCCCTCAGTACTGCCCCTCCGACAGTGCAGCGCTCCCTCAGTACCGCCCCTCCGACAGTGCAGCACCCCCTCAGTACTGCCCCTCCGACAGTGCAGCACTCCCTCAGTACTGCCTCTCCGACAGTGCAGCACTCCCTCAGTACTGCCCCTCCGACAGTGCAGCGCTCCCTCAGTACTGCCCCTCCGACAGTGCAGCGCTCCCTCAGTACCGCCCCTCCGACAGTGCAGCACCCCCTCAGTACTGCCCCTCCGACAGTGCAGCACTCCCTCAGTACTGCCCCTCCGACAGTGCAGCACTCCCTCAGTACTGCCCCTCCGACAGTGCAGCACTCCCTCAGTACTGCCCCTCCGACAGTGCAGCACTCCCTCAGTACTGCCCCTCCGACAGTGCAGCACTCCCTCAGTACTGCCCCTCCGACAGTGCAGCACTCCCTCAGTACTGCACAGAAATGCCAACCTAGATTATGTGCTCAAGTCTCTGGAGTAGGGCTTGACCTAACAACCTTCTGACTCAGAGACGAGAGTGCTGCCACTGAGCCACAGCTGACACCTTAATGAACACACAGAAATTAATTGTGATGTTAAAGACATATGACGTTTATATACTCAGCTGGCCACTTAAGGACTTACATATAGAAGACATTTGACACACCAAACAGGGTTATGAGTTTAATATTTTCCATTTAATTTTAGACAAGGAACAAAAATGATATTCATGCGGCTGGAATCATTATGGGTGATGACTAACTGGCTTAATCAAAGTGAAGCTCCTTGGACAGCAAAGTTAAATATAGATTCATTGCAGAGTTGCTCAGTTTCCGCAGGAATAGAGAATGTCAAGCTTGCATTAAAATGGCATCAGCGAGGCTGGGGAAATCCAGGAACGCAAGCATATACATAAAATTGGAGATAGTTTTCCTTAAACAAAGCTCTGCAGAATTCAATACCACAGCTCAGATGCAGCAGTGTACCAGTCGCACTGCACTCAACAAAATGATAACTTCAATCAAAGCGCCAAATCGTTTTTGTAAAATATTATATAGTTTTGTTCCCCCTCAGAGAACGAGGCTCCCCACCTCTCTCACTTAGCAAGCTGGGCCACCTAACTCAGAGAGTGAGGCTCCCCCTGCCCCTCACTCAGAGACCGAGGCTGACCCACACCCCTCTCCCCCTCACTTACCAAGCTGCCCTCCCCCACCCCCCGCCACCATGGTCATTAAACATTGTTTCCTGGGTGTGCAGAGTATGTTTTATTTCGATTTCTTACCAAATGGCAGACCAGTGCCGAAGAATGACATTTTTTTTAAACTAATTTTCACGACTTATTTTCCCTCCAGTCATTTATCCCTGTCTTGTTGCAATGGCATTAATCCTCCTTGCAGAACTGAGAGAAATCAGCCCTCTTTTCTAGAAAGGGAAATAAAGCAATTACGGAAATCCCTTTTTTTTTGCTTTCCCCTTCCCACTACCCAAAAAAATGCAGTTGATTATTCTGGGTCATTAAGAGGCGTTTCAAAAAGTGAAAGTTAATGAACTCCTGTGTCTGCTGGGACTGGTATGGACACTGACAAATCCAGCTGCATCCTGAATCAGCTTCAACCACTTTGCACAATTATAGCAATTTAACAGACTTCAAGTTTTGAACTTTCAATGTTTCCTTTCACCTGGTGATGTACACGGGTCAGTGCTATAATGGTTACATTACATCACTATTGACGTTTCAGGAGACTGTCAATCCAGATAGGTTATTGCGACCATTTTAGCTTTTGTCTTCGTTACCTCGACCAGATGATCTTTCCTCGTGTGTGAGATAGACAATAAATATTGACAGGCTATTCAATCAGGGAGGATCTCATGTCTGAGTCCAATTCTGTTCTCACCGGACATTTACGCACATACACTTTCAGCACAAGTCACTGGATAGATGTGAGGCGTGACAATCAACAAATTTGTTTAGTGTCGGCTGTGGCTTAGTTGGTAGAACTCTCACCTCTGAGTCAGAAGGTTGTGGGTTCACGTCCCACTCCAGAGACTTGAGCACAAAAATCTAGGCTGACACTCCAGTGCAGTGCTGAGGGAGCGCTGCATTATCAGAGGTGGCGTCTTTTTGATAGGTCACTAAACCGAGGCCCCATCTGCCCTCTCAAGTCGACGTAAAAGATCCCATGACACTATTCAAAGAAGAACAGGGGAGTTCTGGCCAATATTTATCCCTCAACCAATACCACTAAAACAGATTATCTGGTCATTATCACATTGCTGTTTTTGGGAGCTTTCTGTGCATAAATTGGCTGCCGCGTTTCCTGCATTACACCAGTGACTCCACTTCATTGACTGTAAAACGCTTTGGGATTTCCAGAGGTCGTGAAAGTAGCGATATAAATGCTTTCTTTCGCTAGCGCTGGGGCACTGAAGTCTGTTCTACTGTCCAGTTGCCTCCTCAGCCGCCATCAGTCTGGGAAGCAAACTGTGACATTCTGGGCTGCAGGTTGTAGCATTACACTGATTGCGACTTCACTCTCTTATCCCAAATTTGACAACAGACCAGGTACCAGCGCAGGTTTGACGGAATCTGGATCAATTCGTTTTGAGCCAAGTCAGTGGCATTTTACAGGTGCCTTGAAACTGAACATGTGGGAAACTGAAGTGCTGCAGTTTCCAACGGCCAGTACCCACTGCTTGGTGTGGGTGTGGGAATAACACTGATACTGCTCTTTTTGCATAATTACCCCTTATTTGCATATTAATTAGGACCATGCTTGCATGATAACACAAAAGCACAAAACTTATAGCTAACAAAGAGGGTACTGTGTTTGTCCAGTGCTACAGTTTACAAATTGGGTCCTCTCTGTGGTTGTTGCAAAGCTTTGTTTTAATTTGGGTTGATTAATCAACACTTGTTTATAACTTATGTTTTTGATTGGACCATACCCGTTTTTATTCACAGAATAAAATGCACATGGTAAATTGCATCTTACCCACAAGAGTTCAAAAAAAGGGATTTCTCTTCAGTCCAAACTATCGGTTGACATTATCTAAATGGCATCTTGCTCAGGCCTAAATTGCCACATAAACCCATAATTGACGTCAATGCTTCAGGATCCGTTATGTAGTAACCACCCTCAGTCCAGAATTGCTTGTGTAACTCGTATCAAAGGAGAAGTAATAGTCTTTCAGTGTAGACTATCCCTTTGCTTTCCTTCTCCAAAAAACAGTATGAAAGTATGTAAGCAGGCTAGTTTGATATAATTTCCCTCACTTCAAAAAACCTTGCTACATCAGGTCTCCAAATTCAAAGGCAAGATGCTTGGCTGGCTTCCACTGCGGGTTTTGTTGCAATGGATCCACAGACACAATGCAGAGCCATCGCAATACATCCCTTTAGATGAGTAGGCATCGGAGGCTGACAAGTGCAGCACCAATTGCACAGTAGTACTCAGTTAGTATTGTAGTTTTCAGTCTAAGCTTCTCCCTTCAGCATCCAAATCTAAAGCACATTAACAACAATGTTCCCCCTTTGCTTTGTCTGTTTTCAATAACTCAGGAATAGAAAGTCTCTGGCAGTAAGACAACTGAGCAGCAGGGGGTTTGCTGGGATGAAGCATCTGGATCTGGATGTTTCAACGTTACTTGTAAACAAAAAGCTAACCGCATATGTTGACTTTGGAGTGTACTGAGTGAATAATCTTTTTGGCTGTCTGTTTACTGCCCGTCATCTCAGGCAGTCTAAAAACTTGTGGAAGCCAGCCACAAAATTCATCCTCATATTCTGCTGGCTTCCACATTACACGGGCTATGGCTATTGGATGTATTTGAGTTCAAAGCTCATGATATTCCAAAAGTAAGAACCAATAAATCTGTTTTTGGTACAGCACCATCACTGAAGGTGGAGTGCATTGCTCTAACTTTTCAGCTAACAGCTGCGATGGCACTCTATAGGTCTGCTCTTCCCAAACATTGTACCCTCTTTGTACCAACTTTATATGTATGGCAAGTAACTGGTTAAGTGTTTAGCACAGCACAGGGCCTTGACCTTATGCTCTTTTGGTTCACATTGGTGAAACGGTTGGGTAAAGGGATAAAGGTCACACAAGATATGGTGCTAGATTTTGTCCATTTACAAGACCTTGGTTATGTCTCAGTTAGAATATTGTACCCAGTTTTAGTCTCTTCATATGGTGGGAGATATTGAAGCTTTGGAAAGGGTGCAGAGGACGGCCCCAAGATAAATTCCCAATTTAAAACACCTTAGTTACCCAGCTTGGTCTCTATTCTTTAGAGAAGTGTAGACTTAGGGGTGATTTGATCAAGGTTTCTAAAATAATGAAAGGACTAAATTTTCTTTATGGCAGGTGAGGAGCTTTATGGATCACAACTGTGTGGGACAGGCTAGATGGACCAGTAGGTCTTTTCCTGGCTGTCATTTTTGTATGTTCGTATTTTTAATTGAGTAGGTGTAGAAATTCAGTATTTCTCCTTGGCATTTATTCAACTGACTACTCATTGAACTTTTGCGTGTCATTTAAATTGCATGATCATAGCATGTTTGTTCAATCGCATTCTCGGAGACTAAACCTCAAGCAGCATATAGAAGCTTAACCTATCTTAAACAACTTTTGCCTTGTTGTGATCTGATTGGTTTTGGAACAGCTTTCTCTGGGTTACCTGTGTACATTTGTTCCCATGTGAAAGCAATGAGATTTCTAACTTTTGAAATGTAGTTGTCTAACTAATATTTTAGTAACTGATCACTGCAAAGTTAAATGGGGAGGAGGGAAGTGGGCTGTGGAATCTCAAAAAAAAAAATCACTTTGGATTTGTGTAATTTTATTGCTCCTTTTCCTCCCACTCACCTTTCACGGATTAACAAATTCCTCTTGCCTGCTCCATGAAATGGAACAATATTAGGATTGCAGCCTAGAGCATTACAGCAGAATTGAATTGAGATTATCTTCACCTCCAGAAGCTGCATTTGCCATATATTGATCTTTAGAGGGAAGCTTCACTTAAGTGTTGTAGCTGAGGTCTTAGTTGCTTCATACTTGCCTTGCCGTTTTGCCGCAAGGACTCCATGATAGGAGTTTTATGATTGTGGGAATGCTCAAGTGTAGCGTTGAGACATCCATCAAACATTCTCTTCTAGCCACTGAAAGGAATTCTTTGGGGGCTTCCCGAAGAGAAATGCATTGGAGCATACCACAGAATTAAACTGGACTCATACTGGCTGCAAACTAATTTTTGAAGCTATCTCTGTAACTTGCTTGATACGAGTAACAATTCTTCCCCCCCCCCAACCCCCATCATACCATGTAAAATATTCCATGCATTCTAGAGCACTTATGTTTTATTTCACAGAACATGTCAATTTATCATAACCAACCATGGACTCTGTTCCACACTACTATATCCACAGTGGAGTATGTCTCCCTTCTGTCCTTGAACTACGCATCAGCATTCCTGAGAGAATGTTTAGTCCTGCTTCACTTGTAACGCAATTAAAAAAAAATTCTGTTACCAATAGCTTCTCAGCAGGACTCCTAATAGGGCTGCAGATCACTCTCTGCAGCAGACAAGCCATAGGCAATACCATAGGTTTAAAATAACGATCGGGCCACCATGTGTCTGCTGACATATCTCAGTCTACATACTAAGATTCAAAAAAGCAGCATTTCTTCCTAATGCCTTTCACAAAATCTGGTACCATAAATCACTCCCCGCTTACCAGGCTTGGTAAAGAATGAATTAATCTCTGCAATTACCTATCTTGACACACGGAGGTAGAAATGCATCTAGTGCAAAACGGGCTGTATCGTAAAGGCTACCTGTTATACTCCCCGCCTTATATTCAGTTCCATTGACTTTAGTAGAAATAAATATCAAGCGGAGTGTGTAATGGGAGGCCGATGCGATATCGCCTGTTCAGCACTACCACCCAAGATAAATTTCTACCCCGCAATTTGTAAAAAAAATAGTGGATCAGTTCTTCAGAAAAACAAAAAATTAGATTTAGGACCAGAACATGGTATTGCCCCAACGCAGTGATGATTGCCATGTTATGGATCTCCCCCCCCCTCCTCCCCCCCCCCCAGGTCCCCCCACTGCCCTGCAACACACACACCCCTTCCCAAATAAAGTGAGAACTGAAGCAATAGCTGACACACCATCCCTGGTGAACACTGTGCCATAGGGTATCGAGCATGACATTAGGTAAACTGATTACCTGTACTAATGCAGTCATAATGGCGGACATGAAGCTGTGTTCACCGTGGTTTTTGTTTTAAATATTGATGTAGCCCGATTGCCACAGCTTAAAAAAAAAAGACATTTTGAATTACGATTGAGATGTGCGATCAGAACCATAATAATAATAAAAACAAAAAATGCTGGAAATACTCAGCAGTCAGGTAGCATCTGTGGAGAGAGTAACAGAGTTAACGTTTCAGGTCGATGACCTTTTGTCAGAACTGGAAAAAGTCAGAGATGTAACAGATTTCAAGCAAGTGCAGGGGCAGGGAAAGGGGGGAGGGGAGGAAAGAACAAAAGGGAAGGTCTGTGATAGAGAGGAAGGCAGGAGTGATTAAATGACGAAAGGTACGATTGTACAAAGCAAAGGGAGATGGTAATGGGACGAGTAAAGAAACAAAAGATAAAAACATAAGAAATAGGAACAGGAGTAGGCCATTTGGCCCCTCGAGCCTGCTCCGCCATTCAGTAAGATCATGGCTGATCTTCTACCTCATCTCCACTTTCCTGCACTATCTCCATATCCCTTGATTCCCTTTATGTTGAGCTTCATTTGAACAGCACCTCATCTTACGATTAGGCACTTAGGATTAGACTCAACATCGAGTTCAACAATTTCAGACCATAACCTCTGCCCCTATTTTTTCAGATGGCAGCTGCTGATGATTCCCATTTACATCTCCTCTAGACCCATTTTTTATTCCTTTACTTGTCCCATTACCATCTCCTTTCACCTTGCACCATCATCCCTTTTGTCATTTAATCACTCCTGCCTTCCACCCTATCACAGACCTTCCCTTTTGTTCTTTCCTCCCCTCCCCCCTTTCCCTGCCCCTGCACTTGCTTGAAATCTGTTACATTTCTAACTTTTTCCAGGGCTGGATTTTCATTGACCCGTGGAGGCGGGTTTGGAGGCGTGTGGGGGGTTAAAGTTGCAGATTCGGGGGTCCCGAACCCATCCCGCCTCCATGCCAGTTTCGCTGGAGGCGGGTACCCGACTTGTGCTGGGACCCGCCTCCCCGAGGCGGGAAGGGGATTTGTGGCAATAAACTGCCTGTTAACAGGTAGTTAACAGGCAGTTTTTTTCCTAATCCCTATTTTGATGCGTGAAATGTGGGCTTCCCGACAGGTCCCAACCACGCCAAGTCAGCGAGGCGGACCGTGGTTCTGCAGGGGTTGGAGGGGTCGATATGTCCGGTGGGCAGGTGAGTGAGTGATGGGTGCATGTGTGCAGAGGTAAGTGTGTAAGGTAAGTGTAAAGTGTGGGGAAAAGTTTTACTTACCTTAACTTCCTCCTGCAGGTGTCAGCCCTTCAGGTCTCGGGAGTCAGAAATCTCACCGGCACAGAAAGCAGAATGGCCGTGGTGCTGTCAAAAACTGCAGCCTTTGTTTTCTGTGCTGGAATGATTTCTAACTCAGCCTGAGAGGAAGGATTCAAGTTGGAAGACAGATTGTCAGTGTTTGACAGCTTCACAGAGCTGTCAAACGCTGATATTTCATCTGTCAAAAGCTCTTGACAGATGAAATGTCAGTCTGTGACGTCACCTGTTGCCGGGTGGCCCTTAATTGGCCTGCTGAGCTCGCTGGGCGGGCTCAACAAGGTCAATCAAGTGAAAATGCAGTGGGTTGGCCACAAGTCGATGGAGGCGGGACTACAACCCAAAAAGTGGGAGTCCCGCCTCCATCCCGTCCCCAGTTTCAAAATCCAGCCCTTTAACTCTGTTTCTGTCTCCACAGATACGGCCTGACCTGCTGAATATTTCCAGCATTTTCTGTTTGTATTTCAGATTTTGCACACTAATAAAAATACTGTTAGTGTTAAGGAGAACATTTATGAAGTCAAGCTACTCGTTAATTTTTTAACCTATACTTCAGATTGTGGATTTCTTTCTCACCCCTTTGATTGAATCAGTAATATTTGAGATGGGTTTTTAAATCTCTGCATCTTGGTTATCTCCTGATGCTCATTTGTTGGTGAAGCAATTGTTCACTTTCTGGTTCCAAAAATGGACATCCTAAAAGAAAAGCTTTTAGATTCGGTTTTATCTCAAAAACATGTCTCCCTATAATACGCAGCTAGTTAGTGTGACCGTGGCTTTAAGCTGCAGTGTGCACATGAAATCAGTGGAATACATTTTTACTGAGAAAAAAATCATAATGCATAATTTCCATCTTGTGTTGCAACAAATGATTTTGGGAACACATTCTTCAACTGCTTCTATTGGGGAGCTGGGAGGAAGGAGTGAAGAGATGGATTTCTCCAAAATAAAATCAATGTTTTTTTTTGTCTAAATTGAACACTTAAGGTATTTTGTGTTCAGAATACAGCTTGCTCACTCGCACCAGTCCCTCGTGAGATACTTAGACCACCCTCACATATAGAATTCACGCCCGTATTCAAAGGACAAACACTGAACTTTCTCTGGTGTCAGCTGTGGCTCAGTTGGTAGCACACTCGCCTCTGAGTCAGAAGGTTGTGGGTTCAAGTCCCACTCCAGGGACTTGAGCACATTAAAGCTAGGCTGACACTCCAGTGCAGTGCTGGGGGAGTGCTGCACTGTCGGATGGTGCCGTCTTTCGGATGAGATGTTAAACCGAGGCCCCGCCTGCTTTCTCAGGTGGACATAAAAGATCCCATGGCACTATTTCGAAGAAGAGCAGGGGAGTTATCCCTGGTGTCCTGGCCAATATTTATCCCTCAACCAACATAACAAAAACAGATTATCTGGTCATTATCACATTGTTATTTGTGGGAGCTTGCTGTGCGCAAATTGGCTGCCGCGTTTCCCACATTACAACAGTGACTCCATTTCAAAGTACAGGAAACTCTTTATTAACCGGCACCGACGGACCGGCGTGGTGCCGGTTTATCGAAAGTACCGGATAACGGAGAGTTATATCTACCGAGGCTATTTTTAACAAAGAGACTCCAGGCAGCGCGGGAGAATCAACTCCTGCTACTGCAGTGTTTCGGACTTCCGACAGCGCCAGGAGGCCGAGTAGTGGCACTTTTGAAAACTACCCCTACTGACTAAATCGGCGTTCGCGGACTCGGACTCGGACTCGGGATCGGCAACATTGCCAGTTATTTGAGAGGAGTTTTCGGAGTACTCGGCGTTCGCGGAGACTCGACTGCGACTCGGCAACATTGCCGGTTATTTGAGAGGAGTTTTCGGAGGATGATTTTTGCCGGTTAAGCGAGAATTCCGGATATTTGGGTGCCGGATAAACAAAAGTTTCCTGTACTTCATTGGCTGTAAAGTGCTTTGAGACGTCCGGTGGTCGTGAAAGGCGCTATATAAATGCAAGTCTTTCTTTCTCTCTTTAAGTCACTTAACGATCTGGGAATCTGACTAGCATAATCTTGGAGTCACACCTTCAGCCTATTTTTAAAAAATCACAGAATGTTGAACTTTAACTTTGTGTTTAGAATTTATCGAACATTAATTTATAGCACTGTACTGTATATCACAGTTATTGAGTCTGATCTCACAGGAAGCTGAATTAACATTAAATAGAGCTATATAGTCATTAAATCTGATTCTTACTTTAATTGAGTTATTTCACATTCCAGAAACATGCAAGCTCAGTAACTTGTCCAAGCATGTTTCCCAGTTGCTGTAAACAGTATTCATTACTTTTGAACAAGAAAATATGACTAAATCCCTCAAATTAAAATAAAAATAACTTTAAATGGAATGTCATTGTCGATAAGGAGAATGGATGATATGCACTTACAGCAGCACACACCTGATGTTAGGGACATTAATAAAATCATACTTACAGGGTCTGCAGCGGAAGCATGCATGTGTCTGTTTTACTGGAGGGGGTGTTTTGCAAGGGATTCCCTTGCAGCCGTCTGGTGCACAACAGTGAGAACACAAGCTTTATCTTCATTACTGTTAGACAGTTTTTACGTCTTGTTCCCCGTTCCTTTGTTATATCAAATGCTCTCATAGGATAAAGGGCAAAAATGCCCAAGATTGGTTTGTAAACCATCATAAAAACTTCTTACATTTGACGCCTTGGAGCAGACATGCTTTAGCCAACTATTCTAGGATTTTATCCATACTGGACAGAAGGTCCTGCATAGTGTGTGTCCATCACGCACTTCTACACGGAACCTACAGCACAGAAACAGGCCATTCGGCCCCACTGGTCTGTGCCGGCGTTTATGCTCTACACGAGCCTCCTCCCACCCCTCTTCATCAGCGTATCGTTCTATTCCTTTATTACAAGATGCAGAACGACCATAAAAGAGAAAGCCAGTCATTCACCTGAAGCCTCAAATTTACCAGCAGTTGTAACTGCCCCCTAGTTCACCTCAACACTTTACAAGCAATTACCTGGATTTGCCTATAAAAAAAAAAGGTGCATGTTAAAAATCCAAATGCCACTTTTTTTTTTAGATTAAAAACAATCATTTGTAAATCACAAAAGAGATTAAAATGAACCAGAATGCATTGTTTTAATAAAAACAGCCAACGTTTTTCAGGGGAGCATGCCCACAGACATCCCCTCCCTCAAGAAATGTACCAACAATTTTGTCCCTTTACCATTTGTATTTCTTCATCCCTTCAGGTTTTCATGTATTTATTATTCTCTCCAATGCAAGTAAAGCTGTGTTGGGTACACCTGCAGTTTGAGTTACAAGGCCCATGTAACTATTTGTTTTCACATGTCACAGGCTTATAATCAGGGCCATGCTTGTGTTGCCAGCTTTTTATTGATATATCAGCTGTTTTGAAGCTGCTGGTCAGCTATTGCTAGTTCTCGGTTTGCAAGTGTCGTGGCCAGTCGGAACTGTTCATTATCCAGACCTTAACACTCAAGTTTCTTTCTAACCGTTATTTGCTTTATTAAAAATAAAGAACCTTGAAAATGTGAATCCCTCTTGGCATTAATATATATTAAGCATCGGTCATAAACCTCAGCATTTACTGACCAAGCACAATTCTCGCTAGCCAAAATCTCTAGAGTAAAACATGTTAATCGTGTGTTTTCCCAAAATAGCCGATAGCAATTTGACAGGTGAAGGGACGTTTCTGCCAACCCGGCCCACATTTCACAAGGTAATAAATTGCTGCCAGCTTTGAGCTGTGAGAGTGCACAGTCCACACTGAATTGGTACTCAGTGTTATTCTGCTTCAAGGTCACACTACTGGTGCTGGATAAAATGCTGCTTACTCTACAGTCTCGATGCCATTTTAACGTTTTTCCTAGAAAGAAAAATGGTAAACTCCTTACTGTTTCCTTGAAACCTTCAGCCATTCAGTTTAAGGGTCTCAATAGATTAATTTAATGTTTCTTGCCCACCAGAGGAATCTGTTAGCCAGCTGGATTGAGCATAAAACAAAATAGGATCAAGAGAGTCTCAGCAAAGGAAAGGATGAATAAAAAACTGCAAAGAAAATAATTTCTATCCAAAAAATGGCTGCTTGGCTTCTGCAGACAGCTTAAAAACTGCTGAAACTTCCCTTCTGTTGTTTCCTAGAACAACTACAATTTGCATTTATATAGCACCTTTAACATAGTATAAACGTCTCAAGGTGCTTCACAGGAGCGTGATCAGACAAAAACCTGACACCAAGCCAAAGAAGGAGACATTAGGATATGGTTTGGTTAAAGAGGTAGGTTTCAAGGAGCCTCTTAATGGAGGAGGGAGCGTTGGAGAGGCAGAGAGGTTTAGGGAGGAAATTCCAGAGCTTAGGGCCTAGACAGAGCTGCAGACACGGCCAGCAATAGTGGGGTGAAAGAAATGGGGGATAGACAAGAGGCCAGATTTGGAGAGACACAGAGCTCTCGGATGTTTGCAGGGCTGGAGGAGATTACAGAGATAGGAAGGGGTGAGGCCATGGAAGGATTTGAACACAAGGGTGGGAATTTCCATTCGCCAAAATTTTAAAACCCATGTATATCTTGAGGCTCTTCCTTTCCTTCTTACCTCACCTCTTAAAAAAAAGTACATGACTCACGCAGTGATTACAATGTAGGTCTGCATTAGTTTTTGGCCAAGGAAAGAAGATCTGATTGTTTTAGCAAAAATTAAAAAATGCACAGCAAGCCATCAGCGTTTGGAAGGAGAAAAGACAGGTTAATGCTTCAGATGTAGGGCCTTCATCAGAAATTGGACGTAAAAACAAGCCCTTTAAAAGCAAGGAGCTGGCTGCCTACCCCAATAAGTCCTCTCTGTAACCGGATTGAGCATTCCTTAATTGTGTTGACTCTCACCCAATTGTTCTCTTCCCAAACCATCCCCTTCATTTTGTTCTCATCTACATGCTGCCCATCAGTGACATCGTCCAAAAACACAGAGTCAGTTTCCACATGACGACATTCAGTGTTACCTCACCACCACGTCGCTCGTCCCCTCCACCATCTGCTTGTCCGACATCCAGTACTGGATGAGCAGAAATTTTCTCCAACTAAATATTGGGAAGACCGAAGCCATTGGGCTGGATTTTGATACTGGGGTGGGTTGGGGTCGTGTCATCCACATTTTGTGTTGTCCACCCGACCACATTTGGATGTGGGAGATTGATGCAATTTTCACTTAATTGGGCAATTGAGTTCCAGCATGTGGGAACCCATGAACTAATTAGTGGTTTCAGTCTGAAAGTCGCCTCTGATGATGTCATCATTGCTGCAGCATTGCAGGTCAGAGACTGCCTGGCTTTTGGTGTGAGAGGACCTGGATGCAAAATGAGCAGCAGCTCTAAGGACAGAGAGAGAGAGAATGAATTTTTTTTGCATCCAGGTCCTCTCACAGGCTAGGCAGTCTCTGAAGAGATTCAATGCAGCAGCATCAGAGGCGACTTTCAGACCTAATACTACTACTACCTTCATCACATCTCTGTTGTAATAGTGGACCTGCAGCTGATAGTCAGCTATCCACTTGTGCTCCCGCCAGGTTTCACTGGCGTGTTTCACATCAGGTGTGCTTCACGTCGAAAAAGGGTTAAACTAGTTAAAACGTTTCAAAATGGCATTACAGAGCCAATTTAGGGCTTGTTAAGGGCTTTAATGGCCTCTCCCACCTCTTGGAGGCGGGACGGAGTCGGGAACACTGCACACGATTTCATCAAAATTGCGTGGAGGCGGGATGGGGTTGGGACCCCCGAATCTGCAACTTTAACCCCCCACACGCCTCCAAACCCAACTCCACGGGTCATTGAAAATCCAGCCCATTGTCTTTAGTCCTCACCACAAACTCTGTTCCCTAGCCACCGACTCCATCCCTCTCCCTGGCTACTGTTTGAGGCTGAACCAGACTGTTCACAACCTTGGTGTCGTATTTGACCCCGAGATTAGCTTCCGGCCACATATCGGTGCCATCACTAAAAATGGCTATTTCCATCTCCGGATCATCGCTCTACTCCATTCCTGCCTCAGCACATCTGCTGCTCAAACCCTCATCCATGCCTTTGTTACCTCTAGACTTGACTATTCCAGCGCATTCCTGGCTTGCCTCCCACTTTCTACCCTACGTAAACTTGAGGTCATCCAAAACTCTACTGCCTGTGTCCTAACTCACACCAAGTCCCGCTCACCCATCACCCCTGTGCTCACTGACCTACAGTGGCTCCCGGTTAAGCAACACCTCGATTTTAAAATTCTCATTCTTGTTTTAAAATCCCTCCATGGCCTCCTCCAGCCCTACAACACTCCGAGATATCTGCGCTCCTCTAATTCTGGCGTCTTGAGCATCCCTGAGTTTAAACTCTCCACCATTGGTGGCCGTGCCGTCAGCTGCCAGGGCCCTAAGCTCTGGAACTCCCTCCCTAAACCTCTCCGCCTCTCCAACTCTCTTTCCTCCTTTAAGACACTCCTTAAAACCTACCTCTTTTCTGTTCTAATTTCTCCTTATTTGGCTTGGTGTCAAATTTTGTTTTATAACACTCCTGTGAAACGCCTTGGGACGTTTTACTATGTTAAAGGCGCTATATAAATACAAGTTGTTGTTGTTCAGCCTAGTAAGGGGCTTGCTTTTCAATCAGTTTCCAGTTCTGATGATGGGTCTACAGCTAAAACATTTAACGCAGGGATAGATTTTCAACTTGCTGTCCAGGTTGCGGGTGGGATGCCCGTTGTAGAAACTGCCTGAAATCAATGGAAATGAAAATCAGGCCGTTTCTATAACGGGCGGCCTATTTTACACCTGAGCGGCAAAATCTATCCCCATGTCTTTAATATTTACAGATACTGAGAGACTTGCTGTGTATTTTTCTGTTTAGATTGCCAGCTTTTCTTTGTACTGCACTCTTTACCAAACTACTGTGCTACCAATGCACAGCCACATGTCGCATTCATTTCTTTCTGATGGCCTCTTGTGATTAATAATTTTTTGTTAAAAAATAGTTTTCCAAACATTGCGTCCAGCGTGCGTAATGGGAAAGCACTGACGGAAATGCTATTTAACTTCCAATGAATACCTAGGATGGAGGCTGGGGATATACTATTGTGTGTGATTGGGGGAAAAGCTATTTAAAAAAAAATATTAGTTCTCGGGATGTGGGCATTGCTGGCAAGGCCGGCATTTATTGCCCTGAAAAAGTGATAACTCAGTGGCTTCCTAGGCCACTTTAGAGGGCAGTTAAGTGTGATACTGAAGTCACATATAGGCCAGACCAGATAAGGACAGCAGCTTTCCTTCCCGAAAGGATATTAGTCAACCAGTTGGGTTTTTACAACAATCGGTCAGCTTCACGGTTACTTTTACTAATACGAGCTTTTTCGTTCAAACTGCTATGGTGAGATTTGAACTCACATTCTAACTGGATTAGTAGTGTTGGTCTTTGGATTACTAACCCAGTAGTATAACCACTATACTATCGTACCCATGAGATTTGAATGGAGCAATCTAGATACAAGGGACAGGTCCTCCCACCAACTATCGCATTTATGCTCAAGTACTGACCGATTTTGAAATACTTTTTGAAAACAGCATTATTATTTTCACACCTTTGTCTTATTTCCTTGCTGACAGCCTCTCAGCTATAACTATTATTGGAGAACAGAAAGTGCACTGCAGTTGGGAAGAAATATCCTGTTAACTCAGATAAACGTGCTAGAACATGCAGTGAGCTAAACAAACAAAACTTTTGTTGGAAGCCAGAGGAGGTTACATAACCCTCATGCTACAAAATGATATGTTGGTCAACTTCAAGTAAAGAGAACACTGAGTTCGAGGATTCAGTGCTGTAAATGCTAGATGTAGAGAATTTGCTGAACTTTTCATGGGAATGCAAAGACCACTGATGTATTTTTAAAAAAAATCTCTATATGGTCTACATTGGCCAATATGGTAATTCTAATGAAAGTAAACCTACTGGTATGCTTCCGACCACATATCCGCAGCATAACTAAGACCGCCTATTTCCACCTCCATAACATCGCCCGTCTCCGCCCTTGCCTCAGCTCATCCGCTGCTGAAACCCTCATCCATGCCTTTGTTACCTCTAGACTTGACTATTCCAACGCACTCCTGGCTGACCTCCCACATTCTACCCTACATAAACTTGAGGTCATCCAAAACTCGGCTGCCCGTGTCCTAACTCGCACCAAGTCCCGTTCACCCATCAGCCCTGTGCTCGCTGACCTACATTGGCTCCTGGATAAGCAACGCCTCGATTTCAAAATTCTCATCGTTGTTTTCAAATCCCTCCATGGCCTTGCCCCTCCCTAACTCTGTAATCTCCTTCAGCCCCACAACCCCCCTGAGATATCTGCGCTCCTCTAATTCTGCCCTTTTGAGCATCGCTGATTATAATCGCTCAACCTTTGGTGGCCGTGCCTTCTGTTGCCTAGGCCCTAAGCTCTGGAATTCCCTGCCTAAACCTCTCCGCCGCTCTACCTCTCTTTCCTCCTTTAAGATGCTCCTTAAAACCTACCTCTTTGACCAAGCTTTTGGTCACCTGCCCTAATTTCTCCTTATGTGGCTCGGTGTCAAATTTTTTGTCTTATAATACTCCTGTGAAGCACCTTGGGACATTGTACTACGTTAAAGACACTATATAAATACAAGTTGTTGTTGTTGGTATGCACTGTTCATCTTATATTTATCCTAACCTCATTGTCACATTTCAGGACCTTTTCACTATCTTTCCACAGAAAGAATCAGGGAAAAGGTTACTTTTAAATGTTGGGGTTTTAAAGTAAAGTATAATCACATTAGTTAAAAAAATGCACTGAGACGATAAATGGTTAAAATGCTAATGATCTAGCATTGGTGTCGTTTCCCCATAGACTGTAAATAAGATGCAACTTGTTAGCTTGTCTCAGCAATCAATAAACACTTCACTGTGTTGGGAAGTCTCTGTTACTTTCTGAATGTGGACAGAGGGGGATAAAATATAATAGAGACTGAGGCCGGAATTTTCTGGGGTCCGTGCGGGCGGGAATGGAGGTGGGTTGGGTGGGAAATTTGAAAAAAAGTGGGAGCGGGTCGGGAACCCACCGTCATCCCGCCCTCGGGCGCATTTGCTGGTCCGGCAATGACCTGACCGGCAGAGGCAGGTGACCAAATTGAAATCATTACAACCTTGTTTTCAGACAGTTAAGAGTCTTTTTCCCCCTACATTTTAAATTTCCCTGCATGGTCACGGGATTTACGCAGGAGCCACGTCTGTCAACCTGAGGCGAGAGTTCAATGGCCATTGCTCCAGCTGATTACTTGACAGCATCAAATGTAGTTTAAAAGCTCCGACCTCACAGCTGATCACTTTCCTCAGGCAGAAGTGGTTTCTCACTGCATTCCCAGCACAGATTCTGCAGGCTGCAAGTCTTTCCAGCAAAGTCTCCATCCAGTGTCACCTCATTGGAAGAACCTCTCTCACTATTGACAGATTGCTTCTCTCATCTCTACTTCACCTGCCATCTATTCCATCAACATGGGTGCTGTTTACACTGTCTCGCCTTGGTCCTCAGAATCTGACCACGATGAGCCCCAACACCAGCAGCACCAGGCACACCAGCAGCACCAACAACAACACCACCAACCTTCTCCACAATCACCTGATGCTCCACAGGACACAGGACATCAGCATCCGACCACATTACTGCCCGGGAGGCCAGGGATGGCCTGATCATGGCCAGATTTACTTCACTTGACGCTGTACACCCATATGGCTGCCACATGATGCGCCAGGTTGGCACCACCCCACACCAACACCATAACACATTCCTGCAATGACCAAGCCATTCCTTTCAAACTCACCACCATTGCTGGAGGTACCGTTGTGTCTCACCATTCACTGCAACTCACTAAGCCAATTCCAAAGGTGCACACAATTGTGTCCAAGACGGGATAGTGTTGAAAATAAAGATTTTTATGTTTGACAGCATATTAACGGAAACTTTACACAAACATTGGATAAAGACCCAAGTGGCTACCCTTGTGAATCTACCTGTGTGTCATCTTTCTCTTCTGCATGCTTCTACGAGATGTGAGCCCTGTGGCTTCAGCAGAGGTAGAGGCAGCCTGCTCACTTCCCTGCTGCCAAGGAGCTGGAGAGCACCTTGCTGCACATTAGTGGGGCCATGAGGACCCACGTCTATGCTGTCATCCCTCCTAGACAGGAGGTCCATGAGCCTCTGCCATCTATCCTCCATAGATAGCCAGCTATTTTCCATAGAGACCATATGCTCCTGTGAGTGCCGCATTAGCTGCTCCAGGTAGGTGGCCATGCTATCCATGGAGGAGCCTACAGTCGCCATTGCCTGCGACACAGTGGTGCTCATGTTGGAGACAGACTCCTCCATTCTCTGAACATTTGCAGACATCGCACTCGCAAAAACTGTCAGAGCCCCCTGCACTTCTTGCTGCATCTCCGGGATCGCCCTCTTTCTCGATAGCCCCTGAGGCTCAGCGTCTGCATCCAGCTGAGCAGAGCTGGGAGTGTCCTGCGCCCTCCAGTGAGGAGTCTCCACTGCTGTCCCTGTCTCCACCATCTGCTCTTGCTCACTTGTGAGTTGTGAGACACCAGGTGACAACATTACTCTATCTCGCATGGGACCCACCCAGGTGTGTGTATCTGCGCTGGTTCTGGGTGCGCTTATGTCTGGTGATGGTGCGCTCTAAGGCTGGAGGCTCCTCTGAGGAGTCGACTTCCTCTTCTTGCCGGACAGTGGGGGGCCTCTTGATGGACCTGTGGGTGAGTAAAGAGATGAGTTAGATATGTCATATGAATAATGGGTACAGATACCATTATGCACATGATGACCATTCAATGGCTGCTGACATCAGTCCCCATGTAACTGTATGATATGTAATTCTGTCACCAGGTTGCTGAGATGTCCCCCTCTCTCCATCTCCCACCTCCAGCTGCTCGGCGACTCCAGATATTTCTGTGGCAGTCTCCACTGCTGTTGTAAGGTTTGCAAATGACGGAGGGCCACCGCCGGTTCTCTCCCTCCTGCCTCTTATTTTGGGCTCTCTTTTCCTGCATGGAGGGAAAGAAGAGAAGGTTGAGTGAGAGTGATGGAATAAGTGTAAGGAATGGATGGGCTAGATCTTTAGAGGGAGACTGTGATGGAGTCAAGCCAAAGTAAAGTGGCCTCCTTGTGTGTTGTTAGTTGGTATGATTGCAGTAGGATGAGGATGAGTGTGAGGGGTGGCTAGTGACATGAGAATGTAATAGAGAGAGAGGGATGGGTGGATGTGCAAGGTATGTAGGTGTGAGTAAGGATGTGCAGGAGTAGGGTTGGGAAGGCAGAGTGATGGGGATGTGATGAGAGGCACAGCAGGATGAAATTGAGTGTGGTTTTGTGCACACATTTCCTGATCTAATGAGATCATTGAAATGTTTGCGGCACTGCACCCAGGTCCTCCTGGTGACCTCCTCTGCAAACTCCAACCAGGCTGTTTTGTCTCTTGGGGCGGTCTCCTCCGCCCATTGGAAGGGAAGAGGACCCACCTGCGTGCTCTGACTCCCTCCATAAGTATATGGAGGGAGTCATCGGAGAACCTGGGTGCAGCCCTCTGCCTCTGTGCAGTCATTGTCAGTGTTTGCAGCACTCCAATGCTGCAGTGCACTGACAACACTATGTTAAATTAACCTTCAAATGTAATGTAGTCATGGCCCCTTTAAGATCCCGGCTGAAAACGCGTCATGAATGACGTCACCAGACCCGCTCCATTTAATTGGGATGGGTAACGCGCAGGGCGAGCTTAATAGACCCCATTAACGTAAAGCCATCTGTGGAGCGGGATGGAGCCAGCAACGGGCTCGCGACCCGCCATGGCCACTGGACCCGCCCAGGTAGAGAACATTCCGGCCATTGACACAGACAGTCAGTCTGGCTGGGTAAAGGCTGCAAGAAGGTTGGAATGCAGGAAAATAGTTAGGAGCAACGTTCCCGCTAAGCCGCGCAGCCAGTTAAACCGATCGGGCACGAAAAAAAAAATTAGAGGGAATATTGGTTAGGAGTTTTTTTGTTTAAAGGTCACCCACCAATGTAGGAAGGCATGGCATGTTCATTATTTTATAATATTACATGAATTCAACTTATACAGATAGAACTATCTGATCATAACTGTTGCTCTTTATATTCTCTCTTGGTGAAATAAACCAGCTTTGTGATCAGTACCTTAACACTTCTTACCTAGTGTGTTCTTGGTCCACCTTCAAAGCGATTGAAAAAGCCCACATACGAAAGCTACGGCTATCCAGTTCAGATCTATTGTTAAACCCCTGGGTTATGCAGTGTATAATTGAATATTGGCCAGTGCAGGCACACTCTTAAATGTAAGACATTCAGACCATTTGTGGGAGTGACTCGCATCACTCTACTTGAGGGAATATCTAAGGGAAGACGCCTAAACTTGTAACACTCGTCATGAACTTCGGAAAAAAGATGAAAGGTTACAGAAAAACTTGAGCTTTCCATGAAACAGTTTAAAGTGCCAAAGTAAAAAGCATGTTTAAAATGACTGGATTAGCAGGTGGCCTAGATTAGTAGGTGGTTGAACTTCTATCTCCCAGTGACTTTGTGAGTTTGAGTCTTTGGAAATTCTTGTTTGCTAGTAGTTAGGAATGAGTTTAATGAGGTATCTGAAAGGGGACCTCAAAATACAAAAAAAAAACTGTTTTGCCCAGCTGAATGCAAAACATCCATAATATGATTTTTTTTTTACTTAAGCCTTGGATTACCTAATTATTTTTATTACCAACTTTAAAAAAAAATGTTTGTGGAAGGTGGCCAATGCTGGCAAGACTGCATTTATTGTCCATCCCTCACTGCCCTGAGCAGGTGATGGTGGGCTTTCTTCTTGAACCACTGCAGTCTTTGTGGTGATGGTGCCCCCTTGATGGTGTTAGATAGGGAATTCCAGGATTTTGAACCAGCAACTATGAGGGAACGTTGATATATGTCCAAATCAGGATGAGTGTCAACTTGGAGGGGACTTTGGAGGTGATGGTGTTCCCATGATATTGCTACTCTTGCCCTTGTTAATAGAGGTTGCGGGGACTGGGAGGTGCTGCTGATGCAAGTTCGGTAAGTTGCTGCAGTGCATCCTGTAGATTTACATACTGGTGCCACAGTGTGCTGATGGTGGGGGGTGGATACTGAGACCAGTGGCAGGGGTGCTAATCAAGAAAATTGCTTTGTCCTGGATGATGTCCAGCTTCTTGAATGTTGTTGAGACTGTACCCATCCAGGTGACTGTCCAGTACTCCATCAGACTCCTGACTTGAATCTTTTAGATGGTGGCGAGGCTATGAGAGGTCAGGAGTTGAGCCACTCGTTGCAGAGTACCCAGCTTCTGCCCTGCTCTTATAGCCACAGCATTGATATGACTGATTCAGTTAAGTTTCTGGTCAGTGGTGACCGCCAAATGTTGATAGTGGGGGACTCAGTGATAGTGCTGCTACTGAAGGTTTGGGGAGATGGTTGGGCTTTCTGTTTTCGGACTAGTCATTACTTGGCACTTACATGGCACAAATATTACCTGCTACTTGTGAGCCCAAGCCTGGATGTTGTGAAGTCCTGCTGTAGGCTGGCATGGGCTGCTTCCTTAGTGGAGGAGTTGTGAATGGAGCTGGACACTGTGGAATTATCAGTGAACAACCGCCCACTCCTGACCTTCTGATGGAGGGAAGGTCATTGATGAAGCAGCTGAAGGTGGTTGAGCTTTGAGGAACTCCTGCAATAATGTCCTGGGACTGCCATGATTGGCCTCTGACAACCATGATCATTTTCCTTTTGTGTCAGATATAACTCCAACCTCTTAAGAGTTTTCTATTTGACCCCCATTGACCTCAGTTTTGCTAGGGCTCCTTGTTCCCACACTCGGTCAAACACTGCCTTGATGTTGAAGGCAGCTAATCTTAACTCTCCTCTAGCATCCAGCTGTCCATGTCTGGATATAAAGTTTGTGATGAGGTCTGGAGCCAAGTGCTTCTGGTGGAACCACAACTGAGCGCTGAGCAGTTTATTGGTGAGTAGGTGCCATTGGATAGCGTTATTGAAGACACTTTCCATCATTTTACTTAAGATTGGAAGAATGGTGTGGTAATTATCTCGATTAGATGGTGGGGTCGATTAGGATTGTCCACTTGGCACTTTTGGCTGTAGATGCTTGAAAACACTTCAGCCTTTTCTCTTGCACTCAGGTGCTGGGCTACACAATGTACTGTTCCAAAGGTCATTTTACCAACTTTATGAAACAGAAAATATGATGTTCCACATGTTATTCCTGGTGTGGAAGGCTTTATAATTGCACTGGGATATATTTGCAATGCTAGGGCGCAAATGATAGGAAACATGTTGAATAATGTATTCTCCTCATTTGCATGCAATTGGAATATGTGTGCTCATTCTGGAGTAGATGTATTGTATGTCCAGCATAACTCCAGCAGAAAATCTAGGCCAACCACTACATCTGTACAGTCACATTGCTTGACATCTGCCTATAAATAGTCACCATTGTCCTTCAAAGCATCCATAATTTGGTTAGGCCTCTATTCAAAAGCCATGGGGGCATCCAAATATCAGAGCCAGGAGATCATTTCTATTCCAATGTAACATACAGTGACTTTAGACAGCACTGTGCACTTAATCTCCTATAACCCCACCCCCTCACCCTGCCCCACAAAGAGCAAAAAAAACCTTGCCAGAAATCAATTTAAATTGCCATACTTGACCTACATAAAATTTCATGAGTAAAGATATAATATAGAAATACCTTATAACCTGATATGGGACCGAGACCGCATCCATCACACAGACTTCCTATAATGTACAAAAAAATGTTTGCTGTTGCCAGAATCACTCAATCCTCACCAACAAGAGGACAGTGCAATGTTGTAAAAGATAGTGGAAGCCCTGCATAGTTGTTTGGCGTTTGTAGCTACTACTGGCTCTTACTGTTGCTCTATTTCTTGATTACAGTGGGAAGAAATCAGCGTTATGGATGAGAGGAACACTCCAATGCGAACATACCAGGTCTGTAATGTCATGGAAGCCTATCAGAACAATTGGCTGCGGACTAGTTGGATTCCTCGTGATGGCGCCCATCGGATCTATATTGAGATTAAATTTACTCTCAGAGACTGCAACAGCCTGCCAGGTGTCCCAGGAACATGCAAAGAGACCTTTAACATCTACTACTATGAGTCCAACAACAACAACTTGTGGTACATTAAAGAAAGTCAATACATAAAGATCGACACGATTGCTGCTGATGAGAGCTTCACCCAGGTGGATGTAGGTGACAGGGTGATGAAATTAAACACTGAGGTACGGGACATTGGATCCCTGACAAAGAAAGGCTTTTACCTTGCCTTTCAGGATGTGGGCGCCTGTATCGCTTTGGTATCAGTGAGGGTCTACTACAAGAAGTGCCCATTAACAATTCGTAACTTGGCAGAGTTTCCAGACAGAGTGACTGAAGGAGACTCCTCCTTGGTTGAGGTCCGTGGCTCCTGTGTGAATAATTCTGAGGAATACGATGTGCCTAAAATGCACTGTAGTGCCGATGGGGGATGGTTGGTGCCTATTGGACGATGTGTCTGCAAACCAGGATACGAGGAGAAGAGGGATACCTGCCAACGTAAGTACTTTTGCTTCTATTCTGGTGGGCAAGGAGTCTCGACTTGAAGGAATACAACAGTGGGGCCAATCCACCCTGGACAGATGGAATTGTTGTTTCCTCTAAGGTCTCACGATGGGTCGTCTAGCAGCAATGGTCGCCTGCTATGCACTTTTGTACCTAAGAGTTCCTTGAACTAATTAGTGTTGCTGTACGTTGCAATATTCAACTGTTGCTTTTTAAAAACATTTCCTAAATATGTCATTCCCAGAAAATCTTCCTTCTAATACTGAGGTTTATGATGTAGCGGTTGTAGGACCCTGTATGACTGACTTGGTCAGGAGGCGCCTGCTGGCGAAGTGTTAATAATCTGAACAGCTAGAAGTGCTGGCTCCAGCAGCACTGGAGTTCAACCTTCCAGATGGCAAAGGCGTCACACAGACCAGGGAGTGCCCGATTTGATTTCTGTTCTGTGTTGAGTTAGGAATGGCATTAAGAGGTGCAAGAATTGGTAGCAGATCGCCTGGGAAAATAGTTCAGTGACTCCTGTTGGAAAGTGCACTTGTGTGGATGTCTTTTCCAACAACAACTCGCATTTATGTATCCTTCCTCACGCAACAGAACGGCTGACAGGGTCGATGCTGAGAGATTGTTTCCCCTGGCTGGAGAGTCTAGAACTCGGGGACACAGTCTCAGGATAAGGGGTCGGCCTTTTAAAACTGAGATGAGGAGAAATTTCTTCACACAGAGGATTTGAATCTTTGGAATTCTCTCCCCCAGAGGGCTGTGGATGCTCAGTTGTTGAGTATATTCAAAACTGAGATCGATAGATTTTTGGACTCCAAGGAAATCAAGGGATATGGGGATAGGGCAGGAAAGTGGAGTTGAGGTCGAAGATCAGCCATGATCTTATTGAATGGCGGAGCAGGCTCGAGGGGCCATATGGCCTACTCCCATTTCTTATGTTCTCAAAGCTATTGCAACTTGGGAAATTTTCCTATGATAGAAACGTTATATAAATACAAGTTGTTGTATGGCAAAACAAATATAGAAACTGGGACAGGTTGACACCTTCCAAGTTGGTAATAATGCCTTGAAATGTTCTTCTTTAAGAAAAAGTTGCAGGATCACTTTACCCAGGAAGATTAATGGAAAATCTTTTTTTTGATGTGGCTGCAAAAATGACCATTTTGAACAATGCAAAATAACTTTCAGTTTTTAAAAGATTCACCTTGAAATTCCTATCAAAAGGAACAGTGAGAGAGAAGAGGGTGGGCCTGAGGGTAACTTGTCTGCCAGTCCTGATCAAGTTTAAGGAAGGCCCTTAGAAGGTGATATGCTCTCTTTGAGCATTTACTCTAACTGATTCCAATGGTTAAAAGGCTGCGAACAACTGACCACAACCTAGCCGGCACTTAATGTGTGTTTTTGACTCCCTGTATATGCTGGTTTAAATATCAAATGATTTACAGTAAAAATTTCATTGAAAAAATGGAACCCTATCTGAACTGAACCCTTTCCAAAAAGGGAGTCATTAAAAAAATATACCACATGCAGTAACTGGAGGGATTTGTGACAGTGCTTGAGTTTGTGTTTTTAAAACCCAACTGTATTGGAAAACTGCAGAATCTGGGATTAGTAGCGGATGATGGTCTCTGTCCCATATAGATGATGTCTCTTCTAGGAGTGCAAGCAGCGTGTGATGTCTAATCCCCAGGTCCTGCCGCATGCATGTGATTTCAACCTGCTCCTGCAGATTTATTGTCATGCCTTAGAACAAGTCTTCGAGTGGGGAATCATTGTTTTCGCGTCCCACTGCCTTCGCTTAACAAGATAGGATGTAACTGAAGCATTCTCTGTATTCAGAGGTGGATTCTGAAGCTTCTACGTACATAACAAAAATGTAGCCAAGTTCCCTTTAGCCGCCTTGCATTTTAGCGAAAATGGCAAACTCGTCGTTTACAATTTGTGTCAGGGGGAGAACATTCTGTGAAATTTTCCACCTCTGATATTGCATGCCCAACATTCTTAATCAAAAATCATTTCTTCACACGCGCAACCATCGCCCCATGTCTGACACATAGAGGGTGCAGGGGGTTGTGGAAGGGGGAATATTTATTAACAGAACAGAGGGGGGGGGGAAAAATTACTGTGGCAAGCAGACAGGATGATCCTGAGAAATGGTCAAGTTTCTTTGAAATTTATCTATTTTGGACCCAAATCAACTCAAAATATACAATGAGAACAATGCATTATTACAAGTACATTACTACCTGCAATTTATGACTCCATCTTTTTATATTATGCAGGAAAATAAAGAGTCTGTGTGTCTCATTACTCAATACCCACAATGTTTTGGGAATCAATGCAAAATAAGTGAAACTGGAGAAGCCTGTCAAATTATTTCTTCTGACACCTGCACAGGTTATTTATTTTTTTTGGTCATGACAGTTCTGTATAGCAAAGCCATCAGGGGGTCAGATATACTTTGGAGATCCTACAGGACAAGTGGCAGCACCAGCAGCTTTCTCCCATGTGCCAGCGATACCTCAGGATGACATTTACACAATGGCAGGAGTCACAGAGGATCTGTGTTCATTTAAATGAACTTTCTTCAGAGGCTCCTCGCCCATCACTGTAAGGAAGTCTTTAATGAGGCAAATAACAGGAGGCGAGATCTTGTCCGCTACACGACGAGAGTGAAAGGACACTATAGCTTGTTTAATCTTCCTCTGACATGTGATGAGACATATTGTAAGGATACCAAGCAGAATAAGTACAACTGAAATTGCAAGAAACTAGTTTGCCAAGAGACTATTTCTGGATCAGGACTTAAAAGTAATACCCTACAACTAACTGCCAATACCTGAATGAAAGACAGATTTGGAATAAGATGATTGAATTACAGCCATATTTACCAGTAGGAACTCACATTATTATAGGGATAATAGTAACTTTCAAAAGGGAATTGGATACATACTTAAAAAGGAAAAAAATTGCAGGACTGTGGGGAAAGAGCAGGGGAGTGGGACTAATTGGTAGCTTTTACAGAGAGCTGGCACAGGCACGATGATCCAAACGGCCTCCCTCTGTGCTGTATGATTCTATGACTAGGGCTAGAATTTCAGCTCCTTTGCGCCTGCCGTTAGTGCCTCCGGGGGGTGGGGGCTGCTAACAGGGCGCAAAGGGCTTATCGCCCGCGGGCGGGATGAAAAAACGGCCTCCCGAGAAATTCGGCGGGGCGTTGCTGAGGCACTACCCGATAGCGCCGCGCCCCCGCCGGTAGCACCCCAGGCTGTTGCGCCGCCGGTGATGATGTCATCGCCATGCACGGGAACCCCTTGGCGTCCTGTCGCGGCCCCTTACCACCCCGCGGCAGGAATTCGGCTGCGCCCGTGAGGCTGCCACTGGCGATGTCAGCACCAGCCTCGCGGGTCACGAGCCGGGTCGACCTCCGCTTGCGGGGCGGTATTTAAAGGGGAGGTGCAGCCGCGACCCACGCCGCCATTTTCCTTTTTTGGCCGACCTCCAGGTCGGCCCTCCGTGGTATGCCGTGGCATGGTCCTGACCGCCATCGCGCAGACCGGCACCGCATCTCGGTGCTGGGCTGTGGCCGCGGCACCACGCCGCCTGGTGGCCTAGTGTGCGCCATCAGAGGCCCTGCTGAGTGCGCAGCGGCCCTCCCCTTTAACTGAAGGGGAAGGGCGTTTAAACGCGGCAGCGCTCCGCAGCGCCTCCGCCGAGTGCTGCCAATCGCGCCCTGACATCGCCTCAGTTACCGCCCCAGCAGGAAGTGGAGTGCCCAAGATTGCGCTCCACTTCCTGTACGGGGTGGTAAGCCGAATTTAACGGCCGGGGCGGTACTTCCGCGCCGGGCGCTAAATGTCTGGCCTTAACTTGGTAACCGCCCCCAAACGGGGCGTAACCGAATTTTGCGCCCTATATGAATGGCAGAAACATGGTTCAGAAAATGGAAGTGGGCATAGATGTTCTGGAAAGGTAGAAAATACTGGGGAGGGGGAGAGGATAGATTGTCATGTTCAGGAGAATTTGGAACTTAAGGAAGGTGTACAGGATATGACAGAAAAGGAAATACAACAATCTGGTAAGGTAACAGAAAGACAGAATTAAAAATAATGGTCTGTTACGGCATAAGGGTGATAACATATATGAGGAGATGAGAAGAGCATATAGAAACAATAATAATAGGTCACCAGCCCAGTGTAAACCGGAATCGTCCAAATAGAAAAGTGAGGCAACAGAATTAGAACCAGTAAATGTGGTGCAATATTGCTTTTAATTAATTAAGAATCCCACCAGGGAGAACCTGCACCCAGCTCTGACTCTTACTAGTTTTCAGAATAGCAGCACTAGCAACTGGTGACTACAATTTAATTATATTTAAATCATCACCAATAAGGAGCAAGACAAACCTATATGGCTTAAAAAGGCAATCTTCAAAGGAATTAACTAAACAAAATCAGCTGGGAAACACTGCTTTAAGATAACTCAGTTGAGGAAAAATGAAACACTGAGAAATGATAATGTTAAGTTTGCAAAATAAGTGTAAACTTAAGAAAAATAAGCACAAACTACACAAACAATGGATTAGTAGGTTAATTCAGTGCACTGTTGGAGGTTCCGTCTTTCGGATGAGACGTTAAACCGAGGCCCTGTCTGCCCTCTTAGATGGATGTAAAAGATCCCATGGCATTTTTCGAAGAAGAGCAGGGGAGTTCTCCCCGGCGTCCTGGCCAATATTTATCCCTCAACCAACTTCACTAACAAAACAGGTCATTATCAAATTGATGTTTGTGGGAGCTTGCTGTGCGCAATTTGGCTGCTGCGTTTCCTACAGTACAACAGTGACTACATTTCAAAAGTACCTCATTGGCTGAGGTCGTGAAAGCTGCCAGACAAATGCAAGTCTTTCTTTCTTAATGTATATAGAGGATGCATAGTGATATGTACAGTTTATTTCAGAGAGACCATCCAAAGATTCACGAGTAGGTTATAAAAGTCCGAGTGAGAGAAATAAGAAAGAGGCGGAAGAACCTTGATAATTGGGAACTCAGAACCAAGTATAGTTGGATGGACAGAGTAAAGGTACATTCACACTATAATTATAGCATTATTGTCAAGAGGTTTCACTATACACTGACATTGCAGTTATAGTGTAAATTCAGACTGAAGCCAAACCTGACACTGGAGCGAAAGAAGGATGAGACCACCCGACGAAAGAGTCTCACTCCACTTCACTTCCAGTCAGTTTGTGCTTTGACACCTGATTTACACTCCACAAATTTAGCATAGGTGTGAAGCCAAAACCGCTTTTCACAGACGTTAAACTTGTTGTTATGAATGCAGCGTTACATGAGATGCTTGGTAGACAATCACTTGAGACTTTGTTAACCTGTATTTTGCATATTGATTTTATAAGTATATACTTACCAACCCAAAATCTGGCAAGTGGAATGAGTCTGCGTGTTGATGGGCAAAACCCATTTTCAGAGTTGGAATCCTAATTGGCAAGGGGAGGTAGATGGGAAGGATGAATCCTCAGTTCAGCAGTGTAGTACTGAAGTACCAGCGAGTGGAGGAGTTGTTTCATGTTAGATCTGAGTTTCATGTTAGATCTGAGGCAAATTTATTTTTTCTATACTGCACATCTGAGAAAAATCATAATACAGAACAGCAAAATTGGGACTGCCCTATGGTAGTGGTTGCCTAGTGCACAAGAGTAATTTTCAACCAAAATTCAGCAATTAGTCGTGCACTAAGTCCCACTTGCTAGTCACCCTTAGCTGCCATGCACTGGCTCCCTGTTCCCTAATACATTGTATACCAAATTCTCATCCTCAACGGCCTTCCCTTTCTCTGCAGTCGCCTCCTGCCCTACATCCTTATCTAAATCCTTCGGTCCTCTGACTCTGGTCGCCTGTGCTTCTCCCTTCACTTCACCGCCGGTGACAGAGCTTTCAGCTGCCTTGATTCCCTAAACTCTCCGTAGATTTTTCATTTGTCCCTCTGCTTTGCTACTTCTTTCTTTGTTTATAAAGGCAACTCAAAATCTATCTTTCCACCCATGCTCTTGGTCAATGCTCATCCATTTTGTCTTCTGTGAATCACATGAACGGCACTATATAAGCTTTTGCTGGCCACAGTGATGTGCTATCCAGAATGCCCTGTGGGAAGAAAACACAATGCAGCCTTTTGGTAAAGCTTAATGTTAGAAGCTAGATTCCTTCACCACACAGGTACCCACAGTTTGAAAATGCTAGACTATTTTATTTGTGAATAAGCTGGTTGTGTAATTAATTTTTTAGGTAGGGCGGAGATATTCTTAACACTGGACTCTATAACTGCAAGTTCATTCCTTCTTTCAAATGCATATGCATTGAGGACATTTCTGTCAGATACTTAAGGTCATTGAAGGTTAGATTAATGAAGTGACTGTGGTTTCCTGCAGATTGTGCAGCTCTAATGGATCAAGCCCTGGCAGTATATGTTATTGATGATTGTAATTTTGCAGTGATTTATGTATGAGCAAAATTCATAATGTGCCATGTTGGGGCAACTCACTGCTGACATGAATTGCTTGACAGGCCTTGGAGGTGGCTTTCTTCTCAAACTAAGGAGACCTTCTTTTATCAAAAGTGAGAAGTCGCACAACACCAGGTTATAGTCCAACAGTTTTATTTGAAATCACAAGCTTTCGGAGCTGCTGCCCCTTCGTCAGGTGAAGTGAAGGAATACGAATCGGCAAAGCATATATAGACAGAGAACAATGCATGTGTAGCGTACAATGTCAGACGACTACATTCTTTTATCAAGGTGGGGGGGAAAATTGATTTTTGTTTGACAGGAATTCACACGAAAAGAATTGAGAATGGGAATCGGTGCTCCATTTTACAATTTGATTTTAAATCATAAAATGGAGAGAACCTTCAGAAAAGCTACTGAAGTTTGACTGAAGCTCTGCATGCCAGTGAGTGGATTATACACATGAATGAGAACTGAGACCACTGGTTGTGAATGACTGCGGGTTGCATGTTAGTGTGAATTAAACCAGGTGAATTACAGTGTGATTGAGCAGCCCTGTAGAGTGTTTATTAAGGAGTACGTGTGATTGGAGTGACTTGCTCGGTTAATTATCCTGTCACATTAGAAAGGTCCGTATGTAAGGGAATTGACAAAGCAATTTCCACCTCTGGTGCTATGTCTCTAGTTCGTCAGAAGATATCACTGTTTTCCCTCATTGACATCATCTGTACCATCACTGAATATTGGGTTGAATTCAACAGCTGAGGTGTTCCAACACTGTGTATATTGTTTATCTTGTGGTTCAGTTGCTAAGGGCAGTAACTGCCTCGCCTAACATGTGCACACAAGCACTTCCAGCAGTCCCAATCAATGCAGGGGACCCTGGGATCATTTGTATCTTGCTATGTCTTTGATGTGGTACCTTCCTGGCTGACCTGATTAACTTTATCACACCTCGGCAGATAGTCAGGATGATTTAATTTAGTTGTCTGCAATTGTAAGGTACACATGCTTTGTTGTCTATCTATATATGCTTTGGCGATTCTGTATCTATTTACTTCACCTGAGGAAGGGGCAATCGATAGCTCCGAAAGCTTGTGATTTCAAATAAAACTGTTGGACTATAACCTGGTGTTGTGCGACCTCTCAATTTTGTCCACCCCAGTCCAACACCAGCATCTCCGCATCATGATCATTTTTAGTACCATAGCCCTATTTATGTAGAGTTACATAGAATTTTACAGCACAGAAACAGGCCATTCAACCCAACTGGCCTATGTCGGTGTTTATGCTCCACACAAGCCTCCTCCCACCTTACTTCATCTAACCCCATCAACATATCCTTCCAATCCTTTCTCCCTCATGTACTTATCTAGCTTCCCCTTAAATGCATCGATGTTTAAGATCAGCTAAGCTCAGCACAGGCCAGAGAATAAACTGTGGACCTTCCTGGTCAATATGGTTCAGTTGATGAGTAGCTGAAGTGTACGGAACAGCAAAGTCCCAGGTTTTATTTCAGCGTCCTGGGCTAGGGAGTTGCAAAATCAGCTGTCATCATCATCCATTGAGCCCAGCTGGAAACTGCCCAGGTGTGTCCGGTGAGAGCAGGGTCAGGCTCCGCTGTGATGTGCCACACAGTTGAACAGAGTACCAGTACTCACTATGTAGACTCGCACATGATAAATGGCCACATGGGCGAGGTACCATAGGCAGCCAAAGCCACAGTACCACACCTCAACGTGAGTCAGTGCCCTCAAGAAAGGAAGGAGAAAACTGGAGGGAAAACTAACTGAAAAGTAATAATAATAGCGTCTGATCCCAGGTTAGTGGTTGGGGAGAAGAGGAAGTTAAGCAACTTTACAGTAATGGTTCATCCCTGTGATCTTTGAATCACAACTCAGTATGACCCCAAACATTTGGATTGTATTCAACTTCACAGTATCCAAGTTCGGCACCTTCAAAGCTGAATTCAAACTGGAATATGCAAGAAAATCCAATGCTGTTCATGAACAAACTGAAGCTGTCTCCTAAACTAGTCGTGTGACAAACAGGATGTAGTTTTTTTCCTCTCACTCTACGTGCAGTGAAATATTCTAATTTATGGGTCAGGCTGGCTACAACACCTTTGATCTGAATATTTGTATCTAGTTATACAGAAGCTTGAGACTCTACCAATAAAAAGTCTTAGATAAGCAATTTCCTCCCGTTAAACATTGGGAAGACAAAAGCCATCATTTTTGGCCCCCACCCCAAATTCCATATCCTTGCCACCAATTTCATTCTACTTCCCAGTCACTGTATTCAAGTTGAATTGTTCGCAACCTCAGTGTCTCATTCAACCCGAGCTGAGATTCCGACTCCATATCCTCTGGATCGCACAGGCCGTCTACTTCCACCTTTGTGCCAACACCCACATCTACCTCTGCCTCAGCCCACCTGCTTCCAAAGCCCTCATCCATGTCTCTGTCACCTCCAAACTCGACTAGTCCAATGATCTGGTATCCAGCCTCCCATCCTCCACCCTTCATAACCTCCAGCTCCCCCAAATTTCTGCTGCCTATATCCTATCCCACACTGAGTCCTACTCACCTGTCATTTCTGATGTACATTGGCTCCCTAACCCCACAAAGCCTCCAATTCAGAATTCTCATCCTTCTGTTTCTATTCCTTCATGAACTTACTCTTCCCTATCTCTGTGATTTCTCCCAGTCCTACAAAGTCCACTCCCCAGAACTCTATATTCCTCTATTTCTGGCCTCTTGTGCATTCTTCCTTTCTCTTCGCTCACCATTGGTGGCCGTTCCTTCAGCCATCAACGCCCTACGCTCTGGAATTCCTTCTCTAAACCTCGCTGCCTCTCAACCTCTTTCTCCTCCCTTAAGACCCTCTTCAAAACCCACCTCTTTCACCAAGCTTTTGGCCACTCCTCCTAAATACGCCTTCATTGGCTCAGCATCCATTTTTGTCTGATTATGCTTCTGAGAAGCATCTTGGAATGTTTTTCTACGTTAAAAGCACTGTGTAAAAGCAAGTTGTAGTATGAGATGCAGTCAACTGAGGCTGTGCTGTACATCAATGCTGCCCATTAGTGCAGAAGAGGAGGTACTTCTGCACCAAACATAAAAGGGGTAATGCGTGTCGCACTGCAGTGTGCTGACATCACTGTTTACAGGTTTAACCCTGATTTGAGGTGGTAATTATCAAGCTGAACTCTAAAATCAGAAGACCATTCTAAACATTTCTCCTTCATTAAATGGGCCTTGTTCTTTGTCATAGTGACTTGCCGTTAACTTTACTAAATTTGGAAACTGAGATATGTGCAGTGATGATATCATATGCTTGCTTGGCAACTGTCCATGTTTTTAATTCAAAGTCAAAACAAAAAATAAATCAAGTTCAAAATTCTTGCATAATAGTGTAGCTATTGCTGGCCACCATGGTGGACTTTCAGCTGAGTTTGTGGGCAAAGCATTCCTGTTTATTCTAGGATCTTGCCCTGATGAAAAATTCCCCAAGGCCCCTTTAGCACATTTCTATTAGGTTGACTGAATATTAAACATTAATACATTAAGCATCTAAGGTAACGACAGCCCCTTGACAGAACCCCTGAACTTTCCAAAGTAGAAGAGAATGGCTAGTTCATCAGATCAGACTGTGGTATTGCACCCCTAGGGCTGAATTTTCCAGGGTGGTAGCGGGTGCAATCAGTGGCAGGTTGGGTGGGAAAGTTGTTATTCCGCTGTCATCTCGCTCCCACGCACTTTTCCCCCAGGCACGTCTGTCATTGTGGTGCTGACCCAACCGGCAGCGGCAGGGGACCCAATTTAAAAAAAAAATTGTTCAAGGGATGTGGGCGTCACTGGCAAGGCTAACATTTATTGTCCATCCCTTGAGTGGCTTGCTCGGCCATTTCAGAGGGCCGTTAAGAGTCAACCACATTGCTGTAGGTCTGGAGTCACATATAGGCCAGACTGGGTAAAGGCGGCAGATTTCCTTCCCTAAAGGACATTAGTGAACCAGATGGGTTTTTACGACAATCCGATAGTTTCATGGTCACCATTTCTGATACTAGCTTTTTATTCCAGATTTTTATTTAATTAACAGGCCTCAGGATTACTAGTATTACCACTATGCTACCGTTCCCTCAATTGAGATGATTATCAGGTAGTTGACAGGCACTTAAGAGCCTTTTTTCACTAACTTTTTTAATTTTCCTGCATGGCCACGGGATTCACGCTGCTCGGGAACCACGTCTGTCGACCAGATGAGTGAATTCCATGGCCATTGCTCCAGCTGATTACTTGACAGCATGGAAAACAAACCAAAATAAAAATATGTTGATTACATCAGCTAACAGGTTGATGGAGATTCTGTTCTACTTGGAAAGCTACTGGTAAATGTTAATTGAGAAATTCCTGAAGGGATGTAAGTGCTACCATGGATGGTGAGGGAAATACATTTTTCACTGGCCATTCTCGGCTGTTGCCTTCCAACTCAACAGTAATTGCAGTGAACTGATCTGCACTATAAAAAATGACATATACCATTTAAATAAATGTTTGTGTTGTTTCTGGTCAGGTTTTTCTCACAGTTTACTGTAATTGTCCAGTTACACATTAAATCAAGTCATCAACCGTAACAATTTTATTCTCATCACTCAGTCCACTGGTTCAATTAGCTTTCAGTCCCTGAATATAACTAATTTAATTTTTCAGTCTGAGACTTTGGGGGTGAATTTCTGCAGAGGTTCTCTCACTTGCCCATTGTTAACTTCAACGGAAGAGCTGCAGAAATCCCAGAAACACATTGTAAGCACCACTTACACTGTTTGTCAGGTTTTCCACAGCACTTCCACTGAACTTGCAAAAGATTGTAAACCCACCCCTTTACAATTACATTTAAAATCTGCTTAATTTTATATATTACCTATACACACACATCTTTTATTTGTACCAGTTACTGATAAAAAAAAGTCTATAGATTTGTGACTAAAGCACCAATAACTTTCCAATTAATGCACTTTTTAATTATGTTCTTGATCGTATTTGTAGATGGCGTCATATTACTTAATGATATTATTTAAATATTTCTTTGACACTCATATATAACTTATTATATTATTGTAGAGTAAAGATTCAACACCCACTATGTTACATTAAACTTAAAATCTAATGTGGCCATGGTCCCTTTAAGGATCCCGGCTGAAAACGCATCATGAATGATGTCACCAGACCCGCTCCATCTAATTGGGCCGGATAACGCACTGGGTGGGCTTAATAGACCCCATTAAGGTAAGTTTATTTTCTGCAGTGGGGTCGTGACCCGCCGCGGACAACGCCCGCACTGGACCCGCCCAGGTACGCAAAATTCCGGCCCTAGTCTCTGTTCTCAATTTTACTGCTGGCTTGTAGCCCATTCGCCTCCCACTGCATCAGACTGGCAGTTCATGTCCTAGGTTTTGCTTGATGCTCTCTCTGCCTGCCTCTTCCTTTACACAGGTGCCCAACTTTGCTTCCTCTCCCTCTCTAAAACCGGTTCTCAGTTTATCAAAAATATGCAACTGATGATTTTGATATACGCAGCAACAGGTATACAAAGCCCTGGTTAGACCACATCTGAAGTACTGGGCACCGCACCTTAGAAAGGATATATTGGCCTTGGCACAAGGAGAGATTACATAAACTTGTATTCCTTGGAATATAGAAGGTTACGGGGTGATTTGATTGAGGTTTATAGGATTTTGAAAGGAATTGATAGGGTAGATAGAGAGAATTTTTTTCTGCTGGTGGGGGAGTCTAGGACAAGGGACAGAACCTTAAAATCAGAGCCAGGCCATTCAGGAGAGAAGTTAGGAAACACCTCTTCACGCAAAGTGTGGTAGAAGTGTGGAACTCTCGCCCACAAAAAGCAGTAAATGTGAGCTAATTTTAAATCTGAGATCAATAGATTTTTGCTAGCCAAGGGTATAACAGGATATGAAGCCAAGGAAGGCGGATGGAGTTAAGATACAGATCAGCCATGTTCTCATTGAATGGCGGAACATGCTCGACGGGCTAAATGGCCTACTCCTGTTCCTATGTAACATGGAAGGGTCAATTTATGTAATCACCTTACCAAATAGTTCAGCCTGTGTTTTAGTACCAGATCTTTGTTGATGACATTTGTCTCCCCTTCTCTCTGGCTGTGCCCATATAAGAAACAGTGTCCAAAGATAATAGGCCCGATTTTAACCCTGTCCACCTGGACTAGATTATGGCCAGAAGAGGCCCAGGTTAAGTATTTCCCAAAATACCCTGCTGCCATCTCCTAAAACTGTGCCTTTGTTCTTTAAAGACCCAACACAAATACAATACTCGAAACACAGATTGTTAAAACAATTTCCATCTGAAGTGTAAAACAACAATAAAAGAAATAGGGGGGTTTCATTTTCCTGCGTGAGTCGCAAGCATTAAACAAAACCTCCCACAAATTGTGGCTCTTGAGTGAATCACACAAGTTGGATACACTGCAAAATGTGGCACCCAGTACTGCTGCTGCATTGAAGAGTTAACCACCCTCTAACATTTCATTCTTCAGCCCTGGAGAAGGCATCACTGTTTCTTCTGGGTGCAATATGTTCTGCACACAATGGTATGACCATGGCTTTCAGAATCATTAAAAAAGAAGTGATTTTATTGTCATCTTAAAAGCTACAGTAGACAGATAAGTTTTTTTTAATTTTCTCATTATAATCCTTTCATTATTTTTCTAATTTTACGTGGTGTATAGAAATTAAAAATCCCTTTTACTCTTCTAAAACCGCTTCATATTATCGAAAGTTTGCAAGCAGATGGAGGTTTGAGTTTATTAGTATGGTCTAAAGTTTGGAAATGGAAGTTGACCACTGGCAGTTTTTGATTGGGGCGGGTTTTGTGAGCGGGGTGGGGGAGAGGAGTTTTGGTGCAGATTTAACATCAACAGCGTGTGTCTTTTTTTCCCAGCAGGCTCCCTGCCCGGAAGCCAGCCTGATTGACAGGCTTGGTTCCCTGTCGGGCGGGGTACGCTCCGGAGGAGGCCGCAGCCTCAGGAGCAGGAAGCGAGCCTGTAGCTGGGTTAGTGATAGCGTGGGGAGGGGGTGGGGTAGGTGTTCGGATTTTGGGGGTGGCCGCCAATTCCAGGGAAGGGGGTTGGTTGCCGATCCTGGGGGAGCGGGGGGTTGGGCGCCGATTGCAGGGGGCGTCCTATCCCAGCGGAGGTGGGGGGGGTCTGATCGCAGGGTTGGGTGCGATGGCGGCAGGGAAGCATGGTGGGCTGGGAGGAAGCGCTGCTGCTCCTCCTGGCCCACAAGCAATGCTGGAAAGGCACCTTTTCCATGAAGCTGTCCTTGCCTCCCTTTAACTGCCACGTTTCCCGAGGCCCAGGAAACCCAGCCGACCAGGGTTAAACCTGGAAGGTAGGTTAAATATGAGGCACGCAGCCTCATTATAATATTTAAGTGATCAACCCACCTCCTAGGATCGGGTTGGCTGCCCGCCCCTGTCCTGCCTCCGTTAAAACCGGAAGTGGCGGATTGGAGGTGGGTTGGGTTTGAGATTTAAAAAATTTTCTAACCTTACCCGACCCTGACCCACCCATTTTTGGGGATTAAAATTCCTCCCAATGTTTGAACTGGCAGTGGAAATCACAATGCTCTGATTGTAGCTGCAATCCTTCCATTTCTGATCCATCTGATCCCGGCTTATAAACAGCCTTATCTTTCAGAACATTCTGAATTTGCTGGATTTGTTTTTGCTTCGGCTCTGTCTTCCACCTTTTCAGTGGTAGCACAGCGCACTCACCTCTGAGCCAGAAGATCGTGGGTTCAAGTCCTACTCCAATGCTTGAGCACATAATCTAGGCTGGCACTGCAGTGCGGTACTGAGGGCATGCGGCATTATTGCATGTGTTGCCTTTTGGATGAAAGATTAAGCCGAGGCACTGGCTTCAGATTCAGATTGATGTAAAAGATCCCATGGCACTATACAAAGAAGAGCAGGAGAGTTCTCCCGGTGTCCTGGCCAATATTTATTCCTCAACTGACTCCAGCAAAACCTGGTCATTTATCTCATTGCTGTTTGTGGGACCTTGCTGTGTACTAATTGCTGCGGCATTTGCATACATAACTTGAATGACTATACTTCAAAAGTAATTTGTTGGTCATGAAATGCATTGGGATGTCCTGAGAATGGGAAAGGTGCTACAAAGGTTCAAGTTCATTCGTTCTTTGTCTTTCTTGCTCTGATGCTGCTAGTGGCAGAACAGCAAGTCGAATCCAGTCACGTTCTGAATGGAAAGAAAAATCGGGCGGGGTATATATGGGCGGCCGATTTGATATCACCTGTTTTACACCCCTCCTGAAAGTTCTATTCCTTGTTTCATTTACAATTTCCTCCCCAGCCCATGTTTATAGTTGTTTTCTCCTCTCCATTTAAGTTGATCCAATAGAATGCATCATTCCGGGCAACTGGAAAAACATTGTTAATCAGTGACTGGTCATAAAATGGTGCAACAAGCTGCCAAGGATAATGCACCAAATGACATGTTTCCTTTCCTTATGAGGGAGCCCTCAACCCAGCTTGCATTCTCTCTGGTTGAGGTTGGAAACTCTCTGTGTCTTACTGGCTTCTAAGGTTGCCTTATAAAGCACTATCGGGTCCTGCTCTCCTCGGCCAAAACTGCTCACTATTCCAGGATCATCCTGGAATGTAAAGATAATCCCTGGCTTCTCTTCAAACCATCTTCTTAAACCCCTCTCCCCTGCCTCCTCCTCCACCCTCACCTCCAACAGCAAGTGCAAGGAGCTCATGGACTTCTTTGTTACAAAGATCAAAACTGTCTGTTCAGCTGCTTCTGCCGCTTCCCTCCCTTCCCCTAGCTCACCAGGCCAAACTTCCCCTAAGGATCCCCCCTGCTCTAACCCTGAACTCGCATCTTTCTCTCGTTTCTCTCCTATCATCTCCCATCATGCCCTCTCCGAGCTCATCTTGTCCATGAGACCCACCTCCTGCTCCCTCGACCCTATTCCCACTAAACTGCTGACCACCCAACTTCCTTTCCTGGCTCTCCCGTTTGCTGATATTGTTAACGGCTCCCTCTCCTCAAGTACTTCCCCCTCCCCTTCAAATCTGCCGTCGTCACCCCTCTCCTCAAAAAAACAACCCTTGACCCCTCCGTCCTTGCAAACTACCGCCCCATCTCCAACCTCCCTTTCCTCTCCAAAGTCATTGAATGTGTTGTCGCCTCCCAAATACATGCCCATCTTTCCCACAACTCCATGTTTGAATCCCTCCAATCAGGTTTCTGCCCCACCACAGTACTGAAACGGCTCTTATCAAATTCACAGATGACATCCTTTGTAACTGTGGTAAACTATCCTTCCTCATCCTTCTTGACCTGCCTGCAGCCTTTGAAACAGTTGACCACACCTTCCTCCTCCAACGTCTCTCCTCCATCATCTAGCTGTGTGGGACTGTCCTCGCCTGGTTTCATTCTTAACTATCCAGTCTTAGCCAGAGAATCACCTGCAAAGGCTTCTCTTCCCGCTCCTGCACAGTTATCTCTAGTGTCCCCTAAGGATCTACCCTTGGCCCCTCTGTTTCTCATCTACATGCTGCCTCTCAGCGACATCATCCTAAAACACAATGTCAGGTTCCACATGTATGCTGACGACACCCAGCTCTACCTCATAACCACCTCTCTCGATCCCCTCCACTATCTCTGATTTGTCACGCTGCTTGTCCGACATTCAGTACTGGATGAGCAGAAATTTCCACCAACTAAATATTGGGAAGACTGAAGCCATTGTCTTCGGTCCCCGCCACAAACTCCGTTCCCTAGCCACTGACTCCATCCCCCTCCCTGGCTACTGTCTGAGGCTGAACCAGACTGTTCGCAACCTTGGTGTAATCTTTGACACCGAGATGAGTTTCCGATCACATCTTCATCACCAAGACTGCCTACATCCTAAGAGAGGACTGCAGTTACTTCTCACGGAGCCAAGACCATTTTCCTAGGGCAGCGCCTCAGCACTCCTGAGACTCTACTGGAGAACATAATGCAGGAATGATGTCACGCCCTGGAAGCCCCTTTCAACAGTGATCCCCAAAGCCAAGATGGCAGACATCTGAGCTTCCATACCAGCAGTGTGAGCTGTCATAAGACACTCCTTTGTTACCTTTGTAACATCGCCGACTCCGCCCCTGCCTCAGCTCATCTGCTGCTGAAACCCACATCCATGGCTTTGTTACCTCTAGACTTGACTGTGCAAATGCTCTCCTGGCCAGCCTCCCATCTTCCAACTTACATAATCTTGAGCTCATTCAAAACTCTGTTGCCCGTATCCTAACTCACACCAAGTCCCTTTCACCCATCACCCCTGTGCTCGCTGAGCTACAGTGGCTCCCGGTCCAGAAACCCCTCAATTAAAAAAATTCTCATCCTTGTTTTCAAATCCCTCCATGGCCTCGCCCCATCCTATCTCTGTAACCTACTCTAGCCCTACAAGCCTGCAAGATCTCTGCGCTCCTCCAATTCTGGCCTCTTGCAGATCCCCAGTTTTAATCACTCCACCATTGGTGGCCGTTCCTTCAGCTGCCTCGCGCCTAAGCTCTGGAATTCCCTCTCTAAACCTTTCCGCCTCGCTACCTCTCTCTCCTCCTTTAAGACGCTGCTTAAAACCTACCTCTTTGACCAAGCTTTTGGTCATCTGTCCTAATATGTGGCCTGGTGTCAAATTTTGTTTGATAACGCTCTTGAAGTGCCTTGGGACGTTTTACTATGTTAAGGGCGCTATATAAATAACAACAACAACTTCTATTTATATAGCACCTTTAACATAGTAAAATACCTCAAGGCGCTGCACAGGAGTATTATAAGACAAAAATTTGACACCGAGCCACATAAGGAGAAATTAGGGCAGATGACCAAAAGCTTGGTCAGAGGTAGATTTTAAGGAGCAGGTTTAAATGCAGGTTGTTGTTTTTGCCAACCTTCCAGGATTGTCCTGTAGTCTCCAGGAATTAAATGTTCATCTCCAGGACACAGTTATAAACAACCCAGGTGAAAAATCATAGGGCCAATAAAAATATAGATTTAAAAAAAAATTTCTTTGAACACTTTTGTTTGTTAGTTATAAAAATATCGCTGGGGGTAAAGGCTGTTTGACTGACAGTCAAGAATCATCCAATCAGGTAATGAAGAGTCTGTTCGCTTTCCAATTGGCTGGGAATGGCGGTGCGTCGTGGGGACAGACGTGTCAGGTGACCAATGGCAGGAGTGTGGGGGTGATGTGGATGGAGATGGCAGGTCATGTAATGAAACTTCCAGGAACATGTCCAACCAGAGTTACCAATCCTACTGCTTTATGATACAAAACGTCTGAAGCACCGGCACTTAGACCTTCTCAGTATGTTGAAATGTTAATTCTGTTGCGGTAGTTAAGTAGAGCCACCTCACTTCTTGTGAATTCTACTCGACACGAGCTGCTTGGCTTTCAGTGCCAAGCAGAGATGCCTGAGGTTATCTCTGGCTCAGTTACAGTACCCAAACTCCACTGCACTTTGACATCTTCTGCTACTGTTCAGTAAAGGGTTAAGGGGTCTTGCCTTCACACAAGGGAGATGGATAAGATGAGCGATTATGGTAGCATTTACCAGTCACAATTTCATATGCAACGTGATGGTCTTCACGAGCAAATCTTTGCGGCAGTGCTATCCCGAAGGATGGAACTGCGCGACCTTCCTACAGAAGCTTCGAGATCTTACTGTTTAAATGCTGCAAAAATAGCATTCTTGCAAAGATCACAGGGGACTTGCAGTCCACTGCCAAGTTTGATACCAGCTTACTTTACATCAGAAATGCCTGTCTTGCAGAATAGTAATTCGCAATGACAGTTCCTCCTCAGTGACTCGCACTATTGTCTTATTCCGGGCCATGTAACTTATAATGATTTAGTACAGAGAACCACTGACAACCACATTAAATCAAACTGTTAATTACATGTCCATTATAACTGCCTGTCATTTTTGTTTTTAAAATTATCAGGCATTTAAACTCTCTCGCTCCCCCAGGAGATGCAGGCTTTTATGCCTAAAAATATGATGCTTTTAAACACTGGGCGGTAAACAAAAGGTCAACGGCTTTGCAATGAAAGTATCTGTGATCTGCTTTTTTATTCAGAATCTCATGCATGGTAACAGCTTTAATATAAAGGGCCTGTTCAATAACAAGTGCTAAGGAGCTTTTTAGAGCCATTAAAGCAAACTTTGTGTTTGATTGACAGCTCTGTTTGAACGTGATAAGGTGAGACGTTGTTAAGCAGCAGGAGCCTGTTTACTAAAAATAGAGCACATTTCCAGTTACAAATGACTGCGTTTGACTGAATGTAACTGTGGTGCTTAGTTTAAGCAGCGAGCGACATCCCACTACTTTTTGTGTGCACGTCTATGACTCGAAATTAAAAGAATTCACTTGCAAAAATGTAATTTGCAGTGTTTGTTTAATGGCTGAATTTACGAGGTAGAAGGTCGTGGGTTCAAGCCCCACTCCAGAGACTTGAGCACATAACTCCAGTGCAGTCAGGAGGGAGTGCTACACTGTCGGAGGTGCCGTCTTTCGGATGAGATGTTAAACCAAGGTACCGTCTGCTCTCAGGTGGGCATAAAGGATCCCATGGCACTTTACGAAGAAGAGCAGGGGAGTTCTCCCCAGTGTCCTGGCCAACATTTATCCCTCAAACAACATTACTAAAACAGATTATCTGGTCATTATCATGCTGCTGTTTGTGGGATCTTAATGTGCCCAAATTGCCTGCTACGTTTCCTACACTACAACCATGACTACACTTCAAAAGTACTGCAGTAGGTGTAAAGTGCCTTGGGATGTCCTGAGTTTGGGAAAGGCGCTCACTTTTCTGAGGGCTGGGATAGTACAGTGGGTTAATACACTGTCTCCATCACCTTTGACTGCCGTGTTTCCCTACATTACAACAGAGACTGCACTTTAAAAGAACTTCATTGACTGTGAAGTGCTTTAAGACGACCCGAGGTCATGAAATGTGCTATATAAATGCAATTTCTTTCTTTATTTGTCGACCTTGTCATGAGTAGGTTGTTTTCTGTAATGCTGTGCTGTCCTGACCTTTTTTGTTTCTGCCACACATCTTGGTGTCTTTGTATTTCAAATGACATCAGTTGCTTGTTATCATTTAAAAGATATTTTTTAGCGTCCAATGCTGTATGGAGGGAGGATGATTGATTTGCATTGTGGTTCATTGTAGGCCAGTGTCACTGGGCACTCATGACACTATTCGCATTAGGAAAACTCCATGAAATCTGAATGCAGGATCTTGGAGAAGAAGTAGTACAAGGAGAGATTAACTGGGGAGAGGCACTTGAGAGCCCTTTAAGACCCATTTGGTAACGTACTGGTCAGAATGGAACTGAGCCATCTGGACCGGGAATGTGCCACATTCAATTTCTGCTCAATGCATTCCTGGGCTAGGGAGGGGAAAAATATCCAGGAACCCCACTAATATCCAATGCACGTGTGTGGATGTGAAGAAGAGTAAAGATTAGGCCTAGCTGTGATGCTTCCCATGGTCAAATAACCTGCCCAGACAAGATTCTAAATGGCAGCCATTGCTCAGCATGAGTTGGCACCTTCAGGAGACGAGGGGAGAAAATTGTGGCAGAGGGATGATATAAAGGAAAGGGGCAGGAATGAGACAAACCCACAGAAAGACAGGCTCCTAAAAATGGTTCAGCTCGTTGTAGAGAGAAAGCGGGGTGGTAGAGAGAAAGCGGGGAATTACAGACCGGCAAGCCTGACATCGGTAGTGGGGAAAATGCTAGAGTCCATTATAAAGGATGTAATAGCTGAGCACTTGAAAAACAGTGACAGGATCGGACAAAGTCAACATGGATTTACAAAAGGTAAATCGTGCTTGACTAATCTACTGGAATTTTTTGAGGATGTAACTGGGAAAATAGATAAGGGAGAACCAGTAGATGTAGTGTATTTGGACTTTCAAAAGGCTTTCGATAAGGTCCCGCATAAGAGATTAGCGTGTAAAGTTAAGGCACATGGGATTGGGGGCAAGGTATTGACTTGGATAGAGAACTGGTTGGCGGACAGAAAGCAGAGAGTAGGAATTAATGGGTCTTTTTCCGAGTGGCAGGCAGTGACTAGTGGGGTGCCGCAGGGTTCGGTCCTTGGACCCCAGCTATTCACAATATACATTAATGATCTGGATAAGGGAACTAAATGTAATGTGTGTGTGTGCTCCGAGGAGGATACTGAGAAACTCCAGGATAATTTGGACAGGTTGGGTGAGTGGGCAGAAGCGTGGCAGATGCAATATAATGTGGATAAATGCGAGGTTATCCACTTTGGTGTCAAAAACAGAAAGGCAGACTATTATCTGAATGGCAATAGATTGGGAGAAGGGGAAGTGCAACGAGACCTGGGTGTCCTTGTGCACCAGTCGCTGAAGGTAAGCATGCAGGTGCAGCAGGCGGTGAAGTAGGCAAATGGTATGTTGGCCTTCATAGCAAAAGGGTTTGAGTATAGGAACAGGGATGTCCTGCTGCAGTTGTACAGGGCCTTGGTGAGACCACACCTTGAGTACTGTGTGCAGTTTTGGTCGCCTTATCTGAGGAAGGATGTTCTTGCCATGGAAGGAGTTCAGCGAAGATTCACAAGGCTGATACCTGGGATGGCAGGAATGACATATGAGGAGAGATTGGGTCGATTGGGCTTATACTCGCTGGAGTATAGAAGAATGAGAGGGGATCTCATCGAAACATATAAAATTCTGACAGGTCTGGACAAACTAGATGCAGGAAGAATGTTCCCGATGGTCGGAGAGTCCAGAACCAGGGGTCATAATCTAAGGATAAGGGGTAAGCCATTTAGGACAGAAATGAGGAAGAATTTCTTCACCCAGAGAATGGTGAACCTGTGGAATTCTCTACCACAGAAGGTAGTTGAGGCCAAATCATTAAATATATTCAAGAATGAGTTAGATATATTTCTTAAAGCTAAAGGTATCAAGGGATATGGGGAGAAGGCAGGTACAGGGTAATGAATTTAGATGATCAGCCATGATCTCAGCGAATGGCGGAGCAGGCTCGAGGGGCTGAATGGCCTACTCCTGCTCCTATCTTCTATGTTTCTATGTTGTAGATGTGAGTAGCTGAACAATACAGACCAGGAAGATACCAGGCTTCACGTTCTATGCTTTGTTAGCTCACATCGGTTGGGCAGCAGTGAGGGGTGCTACAATTGGCCTTGGAACACCTGGGTTTTTTGCTCATAACTGCTATCCAGTGTCCCCTGCTGAAAGTACGTGTGCGATGACCAGGTGATCGGATTGACCGTTGTGCCCCTTCAGTCAAATAACTTGTTGACACTCAGTGGCTAGGCTCATACATGAAGGCGAGGTAAGCCAGGGAGACTGGTGCCCAGAGAGCTGTGCCCCAGCGAGATTTCAAGGTCTTCAGAAAATGTAGGGGAGAAAATTGGGGTGGGAGGCGGGGGGAAAGGGGAAGGAAGAAAAATGCAGGCTGGAGAGGAGGAATCCTTGAATAAGATCGTAAGAGACTGGAAAGGAAATGAGCAACGACCAGCAGAAGGAGGATTGGGAGATGTTACATCGAATTTACAGCACAGGAACAAGCCATTTGGCCCAACTGGTCTATGCCAGTGTTTATGGTCCACATGAACCTCCTTCCACCCTACTCACCCTATCAGCATATCTTTCTATTTCTTTCTCCCTCACATACTTATCTAGCTTCCCCTTAAATGTTATGTGGTAGTAAGTTCCACATTTTAGCTACTTTCTAGGTGAAGAGGTTTCTCCTGAATTCACGATTGGAATTATTAGTGATTATCTTATATATATGGCCCCTAGTTTCGGCATATTCAGCAGCACTGCAAAACAGATACAGAAGTGGCACTGAAGAACAATAAAACACGTGCTTGTAAATCCCACAGCATAGAACTAGCATATACAGTAATACAGTAAAAGCAACCTTCAATTGTACTAAATGATCAGTTTGAAAAACATCACTTTTGGTGGCACTTTCATTCTCAGCAGGTTTTCTTTGTTTGTGTCTGAGGAGAACGCCCTCCATGTGCTGCTGTCCCCTTTTCCATGTAGTGGTGGATGCCAGCCTGCATTGAGCGCTGTACAAGGTAACACAAGAGAGCCCAGACTGCAGACACACAGGATTGGCTCCCCGCATTTACTGGAGCAGAACAGGTGGCCTTAACCCGATGGCAGACTGGTGGGCCCACAGTTGTAGGGTCCACGGTGCTGCCTGAAGATGGCTGCACTTACCATAAAAAGTGCTTTGGGTTGGGGACGGGGGAGGGGGGGGGGGGTTTCAAAAAGGAAAGAGAGCATCTGAAGAGATTCATAGCTATTGCATTTATAAATGATATTGAGATATCTGACAGGGGGAAATAAAGGGATAATTGGATGGCAGGCTTGAAGCATCAATGATCTATTTCCTGAAATACGTGACAAAGTCACTATATCACTTTGTTTAAGATCCTAATGGCCACAAAAGCTAGTTACTACTTAAATTGATTTTCTGTGTACTGTGCACAGCTCAGGAATTGTCAAATATTTTACTATGGGGAAAAGCTCTTGCTTTGGAAACGTTTTGTAATCTGTATAGTACAGCAGGATCTTAAAAAAAAGGGCGTTCTGTGCTGGAATCACTGAAAGTTGAAGGCTTTAGACCCTTGCATTCTGCATCAATTAATGGGCTTATGATTATTATTGCAAATCACAGTGTTACAATTAATGAATGAGCCAGTTGTCTCAATTCATCCATCCATCCATTCATTCATCACTAGTGTGAAAGATCACTGCTTATAATTGCTGGGAGATTATTAGAGATGCCAACTGTTAGTCTGCAACATATTATGCAGTGGCTGACAAAATTATTCATTGAGGGTTTAGGGAAGATTGTATTGCAAGAAAGACCATTTGCTTTGTTGTGTGTGTGTTTGTTTCACTATTGAGAGAAGCTGTTTTGGGGGAAAGGTTTTCTTTGCATGCTGTATGTACCTAAATAATTAACCCATTCTTTCGAAATGTTCCACACAGGAAATCCTTCCTCTAAATTTTTAGTTAAATCGTAATGATCGTGAAGAGCATAATTATAAAAAATATCAACCAACAATATTACCAATCCTTCCTTTTATTTTGTATTTTAATGAAGAAAGGTTGAGGCGAAAGATATATATTATTGCGATTATTTGGGGCTCCTCTGTTAAATAAGTTTGATAATCTCAACCCAGTTCTCAATGGGCATTAATCCACAACACTAAATTGTCCATAACTTGGCACACGTTGGGTCTAAATTTACACTTGAATTAGGTTCCAGAAATGGCTGACATACGAAATAGAACTGTTACTAGTACAGCAGATGGGAGGTTGTGATTGGGCCGTATTGCTGGACCAGATTTATGTTTGACCCATGCCAAGTGGGAAAAGTGGACAGGTTATTTATTCCTCAACATTCATAGCCCTCCTTTGAATGAGTACAAAAAGAAATCACTTTTCACAACTGAAGAGTCTGGTTATAGAAACAGATTTGATCACGTTACAATTTTGCCGAGTTGTTGATGAAAAAAACAATTGGCAACAACCAGTTAGCCATTCCATCCAAGCAATCTGAGATACAGACATCAGTAGCGCTGATTCAACCAAGTCGCCGAACCAGAGTTCCCATACCCTAAAAATGTAAATTAGTCATTAATGAACTAAGGGGGAAAAATTGATTTGCGCCCCCTTTGGGGCGCTAACTTCGCCGGGGCACTACTTTTAGCGCCCCGGAAAAATTAGCGCAACACGTGGCCGAAATTGAGTGATGGCACCCCAAGAGGGAAGCGGGGTGCTACTGGAAGCGCCCCGCCTCCCTCTTGGGGCGCTGCGAGGGAATATCACGGCGCTATGTGCCGCTGTATTGCAGGCCTTCCTCCCCTTCTTAAAGGGGAAGGGCCTTGCGCAGCGCGACCCGGGGCCCAGCTGGGCCACCAGGGATCGGAGTGTTGGCAAAAGAGCCCGGCACTCAAGAGAAGTGCCGGGCTCATGGAGCGCAGCCGGCACTCCACGGGGGGGCGGGTCAAGAAGTCGGGGAGCGGAGGCAGGTGCTGGCAGGCGGCCAGCAACAAAAATGGCCGCCCAGCACCTCGCCTTTAAATAGCGCCGCCCTGGCCGCAGGTAGGCCCCCCTGACCCCGTCGGACATAGAGTCCGGCGGTAAGTCAGGGGGCGCTACCGAAGATTGCGGCTGGGGCGCGAGCGGGAGGCGTTGGTGGCGCCGCGCCCAGGCGCTAGTTGCTTTGCGCCCTCTTAGGGCGCTAACGGGAGGCGCAAAGCAACCAAATTTTCCCCCCAAATGACCACAAATTTGCAAATTTCCTGAATAAAATTTCAAAGAGGATTGTCTTATGAAGGTCGTTACTGATCAATTGGTCTTAGCAGTAAAAATGTGTGATATGCCCCTCAGTTCCCAAGTAATTTGGTTATTGTATCAGTACATACTGTTGGTATATTGGTCAGTGACAGGCCCAGACACCCATTCTTAGATGCATTATACTGGATTAGCATCGTGAGTCTGCAGATGCCCAGTGGAAACTCAGCTGTGACCACACAAACTAGTTTCACTTGGGACCCTGAACAGCTTTTACAAGAGAGATTCGTCCCTTTGGATCTGGCATTTATTAGTACTCTGAGGCAATCCTGCTCAGCGCAGAATGCATAATGAGGAAAGTGAAAATGTTACTGGGGCACTGGGGTGCAGGTGCAGTGGGGGAGGGGCTATTCTTGTCTGAGGTGTGTTATCAGACCTATCGTCATGACAATGTGTTAGCGAACTCTGAATTGTATCTGACACCCCTCAACATGGGAGTACTCGGTGCCATCGCTGTGCAAAAAGAAATATGTTTCCTTCTGCAGCACATAATTCCTTACTCTCTGATTATTGGTATTGGGAACAATGCATTCTCCATCCAAGCAGAAGGTCCCAGTGCACCATGTCATTCGTCCCTATTGCACAGAAACCCTGACTGGAGCAGCACGCTGATTCTAACATAAAAGTTGTGGCAAATTAATCATTCGTTTATCAGAATTCAGCTGCACTGGGAAAAAGTTTGCTTTCTGATGTCAGTTGGGTGCATTGATTCCTTTTCATAGATTTGAACAAATTGCACCGTAAAGAATAGAATTAGCAGAGCTTGACAGACTGAAAAGGAGTCGGGATGGCATTTAAAATAAATTTTGAACTCTTCTAATCAATACTTTTGTAACAAAGGCAAAACATTGGATCCTGCACATTTGTTGCATTGCACAATGGCAAGGTACGAAAGGAAAGTTAGAGAGAGAGAAATAGAGACAGAGAGAATCAGAGAGACACCCAGAGAGACACAGAGAGGGAATCGAGAGAGGGAATCAGAGAGGCTCAGAGAGAGAGACAGAGAGAGAGAGAGAGACACAGAGAGGGAATCAGAGAGAGCGAATCAGAGAGAGAGACAGAGACACAGAGAGAGACACAGAGAGGGAATCAGAGAGAGGGAATCAGAGAGGCTCAGAGAGAGACAGAGAGAGAGAGACACACACACAGAGGGAATCAGAGAGAGGGAATCAGAGAGAGGGAATCAGAGAGGCTCAGAGAGACACAGAGAGAAACGGAATCAGAGAGAGGGAATCAGAGAGAGAGGCACAGAGAGAGACACAGAGAGAGACACAGAGAGGGAATCAGAGAGAGGAAATCAGAGAGGCTCAGAGAGAGAGAGAGAGAGACACACACAGAGGGAATCAGAGAGAGGGAATCAGAGAGGCTCAGAGAGAGAGAGACACAGAGAGGGAATCAAAGAGAGGGAATCAGAGAGTGGGAATCAGAGAGGCTCAGAGAGAGAAAGAGAGACACAGAGAGAGACGGAATCAGAGAGAGAGGCTCAGAGAGGGGTCTTTTCACAGGAAAAAATGGGTGGGTTGGAGGCGGGGGAGGGGAAGTGAAAGTTGGAAAAATCTAAAACACGACCCCAACCCGCCTCCAACCTGCCCACTTTCACCTTTTACTCAGGCAGCACGGGTGGGGGGCGGGCTGCCAACCCGCTGCCAGGAGGTGGGTTGGCCTTTTAAATATGGTAATGAGGCCTGAAACCTCAACTTTAACCTGCTTTGCAGGTTTGACTGCAGACGGCCAGGGATCCCGGGGCTCGGGATTCCCGGTGGCTGCAACGAGGCGGCCTCAGCCTCGGGGAGCAATCCTTGTGGGCCGGGAGGAGCAGGAGTGCTTCATCCCAGCCCCCCAAGCTCCCTCACCAGCAGCCCACACCGCCCCCCCCCGGGGTTGGGGATCGGACCCCCCAGCATCGCAACTCTCCTCCTGGGGATCGCGACTCAGCCCCAGGGTCGGGGATCGGACCCCCCACCCCGGCTTGAAACCACCCCCTCCCCAGCCACCTCACCTGGACCCAGCACTTACCTGTTGCTGCGGTGTCCAGCCTGCGTTCCCCGCCAGACTGGAAGCCAGCCTGTCAATCAGGGTGACCTCCAGGTGGGGAGCCCGCTCATTACGTCACACGCACGCTGTGGAGTTAAAACTCAGCACTCTGGGATTCCCGCTGTCTGCCGGGTCCCCCCTCACCGTGAGGCTGGGAAACGGGAAAATCCCAGCCAGAGACACAGAGAGAATCAGAGAGAGAAAGAGAGTGCCTGAATATGTGGGCTTAGCAGTAAGACAGACTGTAGTGTCTTGCCCTGTGAGCTGAGTTTTTAAAGATAATCACAAGAACATAAGATAACTATGGTTAAGGAAGGCCATTCAGCACATCTTAGTTTCAAAAGACTCTGCACTCCCCTCCCCCCATTATATAATCTGACTGTTTAAGTAATGTGTACGAGTATCTTCCTGACTGATCTGGTTGGACACCATCCACACCTTTGATTGCCGTGATTGTCTCTCTGCCGAGGTGTGATAAAGGGCAGTTAGAAAGATTAACTGTAGTCGTCTGGCATTGTTCTCTGACTATATATGCTGTGCCCATATGTATTTCTTCACTTCACCTGACGAAGGAGCAGCGCTCCGAAAGCTTGTGATTTCAAATAAAGCTGTTGGTCTATAACCTGGTGTTGTGCGACGTCTCACTTTTATTTAAGTAATGGCAGAGTTGTTGCCTCCTCTGCCTGACCCAGATGTTTATTCCATGTGTCGATCACCCTTTGTGTCCTTATCTAAAGAAGCCTAACCTTACATAATAAGATTGTATCAAATAATTAATCTATCTTTAAATGGGTGTTTTAGATTCTAATTATATTTGGGGGTCAATGTGAAAAAGAATATTTCTTTCCTCTTGATTCCTTGCTGTCGGTAACAATACCCCTTTGCATCCATGCAAAAAAAAACCCTTGGGAAGGGAGAAGTTTAATGCAATGGAACACTGACAACGATTAACAAGCGACCGATCGACTAACGAGCAGCCAATCCGCCACCTCCCGTTTTGCACTATGTTGAATTTTACCTCCGAGGTCAGAAAAATGAACCAAGACGTGACTAACTTACTTTCAAACTTTTGACACTTTGAAGTGTATGATGAATGCCCTTGATTTAATTGTACATAATGGTTAAGGAACCAGAGACAACACATGTGTGGCAATCGTTTTTCAGAAGTACCTATATGTTCCTTTATCATTTTTGTGGACCGTAATAATAGTCACCCAGTGGCCTGTCAAAGCATTGACAAAGGTGGTGCATGTTCTGCATGCAAATACCTGACTTTATTTCTTTGTGAATTTACACAATCCGGTGCCTAACCCTCTGAGCTGACCTGTAGTTAGCTTGTCAAAGCTAAAGAGAAAGCTTCATTCTCCAATGGCATTAACATTTGTGGTGATTGTACAGCTAACAGCTAAATGTGCTTTCTTTTTTCCGCCTTCATACACAACCACTTGACCCTAGCAATTCTAGTTGGTTGCCTATTTACTCGGTCACCTGTGTGTTAAGCTGGATTTAAATCAGAAGAATCATATCAACAAAAAAATATCAGAGAGTGCCAAAATGACATGGATAACATCAGTCTCGCTTGTCAAGTGCCCCTCCTCCCTACGCCTCACAATGCTGCAATCTTCCCACTTGACAGTGACCCCCCGCCACCCCCCTAGGGCTGCACTGCGGCATTTTCATGTCTCTCTCTTGTCACAATCAATTACAGCGGAGGCATGGCAATGACTCCTGCTAAGGTGCCGAGCAGCCCACAGTGCAGCTGCCCCATGACCCTTTCAGCAGCAGACACTTGAGCACGCTCTTGTTCCTGTCAGGGCGAAGACAAAATGGTGTTACAGTACTCCGAAAATGGGACAAGTGACGAGCGATCCCAGGAAATCAGCTCATCCAGCTAAAACTAAACATGACAACAGGACCAGAACCCCCCTTTCCTCCCACTGCCAAGAAAGTCACTAATGATAATAAAGAAGCCTCTAATCAGATGTTGACCTACATTTAGCAGCCTGTCCACCAGACATATTCCTGTTCTTTTGTGTATAAGTGATGTCTGTTAATGCCACATAGCCCAATGGTTTATACCTTTATTTTTTTAAATTTTGGGAGATAACTGCTACAATAATGAGATTCAGCACATGGTTGTATAAGGCACTGGCCCTTAGGGTGTTAGAACACAGGCTGTATAGCGAAGGTGCAAGGCACCAGTCAAGAAGTTAGCACAATGGAGGGAAGCAACATTGGAGGATAAGTGCCCTCCTGTTCCTCCTAATGGTGTAGGCAGGGGTCAGAGTGCCTGTTCCCTCTGAGGGAATGGTATACAGCTTAGAAGAACTGCTGAATGGGGAGAAAAATAATTGATGCGTGGGAGAGTAAATGAGGACTAAGGGAAAAGAAAATCAGTTCCATTTTGAAAGTACAATTGATCAGTTGATCTTTCCAAGCTTGGCTGAATGTAAGAGTCTGACTTTCCAATGGATACATGAGTAAGAGAGGTGACAACGGAGATCTGCTGACTGTGTACCTTTCAGTACTAAAGACATCCTGTATTCTTGTAAAGTTAGGCTAGGCCAATAACACTTACTGTGTTTGTAACTAATACAGTTGCACTTGTAATTTAATTTTAAAAATGCTGTTAGTACCTCTGAATGGTACCATTCACCATTGCCAAGCCAAAAGAGCAAAAAGAAAACGACTTGCATTTGTATAGCGCCTTTCACGACTACCGGACGTCCCGAATTGCTTTTCAGCCAATGAAGTACTTTTTGAAGTGTAGTCACTGTTGTAATGTAGGAAAGCAGATAACCTGCCTCTCACCCCTCTGTAAGGACAGTTTTCCAACTGGTTGCTAAGCAGTCCTTAAGGGTAGCTTGGGCTGACCTTTTCATTGCTCTTCTCCTCACTTTGGGAAGAATAGTTTAGCTCCCACCTAACATTTCCTTGAGACAGCTTGGTTAAGGTTTTTTTTAATATTAATTCTTGGGATATGGGCATCGCTGGCAAGGCCATCATTTATTGTCCAACCCTAATTGCCCTTGAGAAGGTGGTGGTGAGTCGCCTTCTTGAACCGCTGCACTCCGTGTGGTGAAGGTACTCCCACAATGCTGTTAGCTAGGAAGTGCCAGGATTTTGACCCGGCGACGATGAAGGTATGACATCCCATGTGAGGAATGATGGGTAGGTTGCCACCTTTAGCCAAGTCCAAAACTGGACAAGAGGCAGGGTAGAGGCAAAGGGGGGTGGCGGAAGAATCACATCATGACATCTGATGAAAATTCATTGAAAACCTTATTAGCTTCAGAAACTAATGTCTTCACATCATAAAGCATAGAAAATGGACTTCTATTTAAAAATATATATTTTTGGTAACCTGGTTTACATTTTCAGATGGTTCCATGCAGTGATTTCAAAAATGATGACCTTATCACTCAATACGTTTAAACAGGGAGTAGCTGAAGCATATTGACCAGCAAGATTCCAGATTGGATTCTCAATCTGTGTTTAGTTATCTGAAGTCAGCCAGAATGGAAATAGGGACACTACAACTGGCCTCATCATTCCTGGATTAAAGGGGAATATCAGCTAAGTTTCCTTTCCTTGCTATCCAGTGACCCCTGCTAGAAGTACATGTCTGTGGCGGTTAAATGAGGACAGGATCAGGTTCGACTGTGATGCCTCCTCCTCGCAGTTGACTAGCTTGCTGACGCTCACAAGGATCACACATGAATAATGGTCATTTGGATGTGGAAAAGGTGAGTAACTGGCCCATGAAGAATTGTACCCTAGCAAGGAGTCAATGCTATTAAGAGAAGTAGAAGTGGGGAGAGAATTGGAGAGAAAAAGGACAACTGTCTGGTCTAAACTTTAATCCTGGGGCCTACTGCTCATTAGCGCAACACATTCGAGATCCAATCCAACACTATGCATCATGATACCTTCAACACAGCATATTATTTTAACATGTACACCTGAAATAAAAGACTATCTACAGTGATACAGCTTTAAATTAATAGCCTGATTTCTGCACCAATTTTTTCGCTTACCGGGAAATGTAGAGCACAGAATAAAAGGCCATGATCTAAAGATTTGAAAACCTGCGGCAAGCAGGGGAATTCATCAAAATGTCTTAATGCAAGGGAATGTTGACGTTTCAGAAAAATTGCCTCCCAGTACAGTGCAGAGAGAGCAGAAGCGGTAGCTGCATTAAAAAAATGCCCCTTTAAACAATGTCTGGTTAGGATTTCAATTCAATGACATAGGTTCCCAACAGTTCTGATTCCTAACTGACGTGTAATGACCTGTAGCCATAATAATCGCACACTTATACTGTATTTAATCAGGTTCCGCTCGGATTGTAACAACCCTTCTGTTTCTTCACTGCCTGGGCGAGGAGACCTGAAAGCTGCTGTTGTTCACCTCCATTAACAGGGCTTTGGTTGTCACAGAAGGTGGGACATCTGTCTGTGTAACAAAGGAAACCTTTGCCCTGACTTGATGCTGAATATTCCTTCCACGTAATGTTCCTGATTTTGGCCATTTCATGGGGAGGAGGCGGCTGGGGAAGGGGAGGGGACAACATAGTGGGGCCCACACAACTCTCAGTGAAGTGAGGGGGGGATAACAATTCTTTAGCTGCTCTTGCACACTTCCTGGCAGTTAGTCATTGGTAGAAGCCTAGAAGTAGTTACCTCTCCATAGCTGGAGAATGGGAGTGGGGAGAGTGCGGGGATATAAAATTAAACATACTGATAGAGTGAAAGCTCTTAATACCAGCAAATAACAGGAGTATCCCATAAACAGTGCAAATGAGCAGCATCGACAATGTCTGTGAAAATGTGTATGAGGCCAGAAAGCCAGCCAGGATGTGATTTAGGGCTTGGGGGAGATTGGGAAGAGAGAGGAAGAAATGGATTAAAGTGAGATAGAGAACAAAAAGTATAGAGAGCCAAATGGAATTTGTTTGAAAGGCTGCAATGTTTTAAGAGGGTTGGGGAACTTCCGTTTTTTTGTGCTTTCTCTTTTAATGACTGTGCAGCTCCATATAATTTTTAAAAATCCGGAACTTAACATTTAGATATTTTAAAATCTCAAATCTAACAAGGCTTCAATATACCCATGATGCTTAATAAGAAATTGCAGCTCACGGAACTGCAAGGTTTCTACAGGCTGGGTTCTGACAGCAGACTGTTAGCCCATCTAGAAAATGACAGCACAATTAGACACTGAGCTTTGGACTGTCATAATGATGAAAGCTTAACTGAAGGAAAACCCGCATAATTCCTTTGAAGATATAATTCAACTCTGTCAGCAATGTACATTTTTATTTCAATAAGAACCCATTTTCTTTGGACAGTTATGTCCTGAAGACTAAAATCCCCAAATTGATTTATTTTGCATTAAGTAGTCTTGGCTCTCCGATGGATTATAATGGTGGCACAGAACGAAGCTGGTCATTTTGTACTGAAGCTCTTAGCTGTTTATTTAGTGGTAAGACTGTGCCAGGCTTGCCATGAAATGCGATATTTAACCAGGACTCTTGCACCAAAGTGTAATTAGAGTACAATTTAACAAGTGAATGTTGCCACTGGTACTTCTCATTAAAAGTCAAACCATTGAAAAGAAATGCATCTGTCTCTCTATTTGTTTTATGTGTGTGCACAGAAGATATGTTTGTTCCTACCATGAGTGTTGATGTGACCTAATGTAAGCTTGTAGCTTGGACCAAGTTACCAAGCCTGACTGTGGAGGAGATCAATGAAGACACACGGTCATTAAATAAGCGTGCCTCAGTGATCACGTTTATATTAATTTTATTCCCTCACACTGACAAGCTCAGTAAGTCCTTCTATAAATTTATGGAAGACTAGCTGATCTCCAGTGGTGTTGCTCATGGGTAGCCTGGGGTCAGAAGCACAATTGTGATGCTTTAGCTGCTATCTTGGCCTATCTCTTTCAGGCCTTTGCTCCTGTAGAGAAGAGGTCTAAGTAGGTCTTGAGGTCAATGACAATTTAACCGCTTTTTGAGGTGAGAAATTTGGAGATTGCCAGCTGCTTGTAAATTTCCAGTTCAAGACCACAAAAAAAAACTAAAAGGACACAGATTTAAGGTAATTGGCAAAAGAACTATGGGCAGATGAGAATTTTTTTTACGCAGCAAGCTGAAAGAGTGGTGGAAGCAAATTCAGTAGTAACTTTCAAAAGGAATTGGATATGTACTTGAAAAATGTGAAGAGCTGTGGGAAAAGAGGTGGGGGTTAGAGGTGCCAACTCTGGTTTGACATATTCCTGGAGATTTGATCATGTGACATTTGATCACATGGCATTCAATCACACGACACCACTCACATGATGCTTAATCACTTGACATTTGATCATATGTCATTTGTCCACTGTTTGCAAATGCTATTGCATTTACCTTAGTTCATAGATCATAGAAACCTAGGGGGAAAAATTGAGTCACTCCCCCTTTGGGGCACTAACTTCGCCGTAGCGCCCCGAAAAAATTAGCGCCCCCGTGGCTGAAATTCATTGGTAGCACCCCAAGAAGGAAGCGGGGCACTACTGGAAGCGCCCCGCCTCCCTCTTGGGGCGCTGTGAGCAAATATCGCGGCACATTGCGCCACGGTACTGCAGCACTCTTCCCCTTCTTAAAGGGGAGGTGCCTTGCGCAGCGTGACCCGGGGCCCTGCTGGGCCACCAGGGATCAGAGTGCCGGCAAAAGAGCCCGGCACTCAAGAGAAGTGCCGGGCTCACGGAGTGCAGTCGGCACTCCGCGGGGGTGCTGGTCAGGAGGCTGGGGACGGCAGAGGGGGAAGGTGCTGGTAGGCGGCCAGCAACAAAAATGGCCGCCCAGCACCTTCTCTTTAATTAGCACCGCCACGGCCACAGGTAGGCCCCCCTGACCCCGTTGGACATAGCGTCCGGTGGTAAGTCAGGGGGCACTACCAAAGATCGCGGCCGGGGCGCTGCGCATGGCGATTACATCATCGCCGGTGGTGCAGCGCCGCAGGGTGCTAACGGTTACTGCCGCCGCTAACCTCACGCTTAATTTCACGGGAGGCGTTGGCAGCACCGCGCCCAGGCGCTAGTTGCTTTGTGCCCTGTTAGGGCGCTAACAGGAGGCGCAGAGTAACCAAATTTTTAGGCCCTACAGCACAGAAGGAGGCCATTTGGCCCATCGTGTCTGTGCCGGCTCTTTGAAAGAGCAGTTGTGCTTAATCCCACACCCCCACTTTTTGTCCTTAACCCTGTAAGTTCCTCATCCTCAAGTACCTGTCCAACTCTCTTTTAAAATTATTTATGATATCAGCTTCCAGCACCTTTTCAGGTAGAACGTTCCAGATCCCGACAACTCTGAGTGAAAATATTTCTGCTCATCTCCCCTCTAGATCTTTTTCCAATAATTTTGAATCTATGACCCACTTGCCAGAGGGAATACTTTTTCCCTATTTACTCTATCAAAGCCTCTCATCATCTTGAAAACCTCTATTCGGTCACCACTTAACCTTCTCTGTTCCAAGGTGAACAGTCCTAACTTTTCCAACTTCTCCTCATAACTGAAGTCCCTCACCCTGGTAACATCCTGGTAAACCTCCTCTGCACCCTTTCTAATACCTTTACATCTTTCCTGAAGTGTGGTGCCCAGAATTGTCCACAATACTCCAGCTGAGGCCTAACCACTGATTTATAAAGTTCCAGCATGATCTCTTTGCTTTTATATTCTATTCCTCTATTTATAAACCCAAGTAACTCATATGCTTTTTTAACCACCTTATCAACTTGTCCTGCCACCTTTAAGGATTTGTGTATATGGACACCAAGGTCTCTCTGCTCATCTGCACTTTTCAAAATTGTGCCATCTATAGTGTACTGTCTTTCCATATTAGTCCTTCCAAAATGCATCACTTCACACTTCTCCGCATTGAACTCCATCTGACATGCTTCTGCCCATTTCAACATCCTGTCTATGTCATCCTGAAGCTGAAAACTATCCTCATCATGATCTACTACTTTGCCAAGTTTTTTATCATCTGCAAACCTTATAATGCTGCTCCCTGCACCTGAGTCTAGGTCGTTTATAAAAACTGCAGAGAGTATTGGACCCAAAACTGACCCTTGGGGAACACCACTGCAAGCCACCTCCCAGTCTGAAAAGAATCCATCCACCACTGCCCTTTGCGTCCTGTCATTGAGCCAATTTTGTATCCATACCACCACTTTCCCCTTAATTCCATGAGCTTCCTTCTTCTTAATAAGCCTCCTGTGTGGCACTTTGTCGAATGCCTTCCGAAAGTCCATATATACAACATCTACTGCACTACCTTGATCAACCTTCTCTGTTACCTCAAAGAATTCAATCAAATTAGTCAGACACGATTTACCTTTAACAAATCCATGCTGGCTCTCTTTGATTAACCCATGCCTTTCCAAATGAAAGTTTATTTTGTCCCTGATAATGGTTTCCAATAACTCCCCACCACCGACATAGTTGAGTGTCTCTGTATCACCAAGCCCCGTATTTAATATTTGACTTTTTGTTTTGTGAGATGAATAACATCATTTATGAATCAAAGAAAGAATACAAAAGAATAAAAAGATTTAAGGATAAGTAATGTTTAAATGAAAAATTACTTCTGTGATGTTTCGACAGTATTGGCCGCAATGAGAAACACCGAGTAAATATCACTGATTCAACAAAAACTGTCGATATAAGTAACTTCTAACTAAAGTATTCATGTGCATTTGTGACTTTTTACATTACACAGCAAGTTATAAATTGTTTAAAAAAAATACCAAACCTAATTCAATTCCCTGACTCCCACATCCCACCACTAAGCCCAGCTTCAGGGAGGTGAAGCTTAGTTCTCAGGGAGCCGCACCAAAGCTGCCTGACTCCCGGAAAAAAGCACATTATACAACAGCACACATCACAGGCCCACAGGAACTCCCCCTCTCCCAGTTTGTGTTTCTCTCTCTCTCTCTCTCCCAGTTTGTGTTTCTCTCTCTCTCCCTCTCCCACTTTGTGTTTCTCTCTCTCCCTCTCCCAGTTTGTGTTTCTCTCTCTCTCCCTCCCCAATTTGTGTTTCTCTCTCTCTCCCTCCCCAGTTTGTGTTTCTCTCTCTCTCCCTCCCCAGTTTGTGTTTCTCTCTCTCCCTCTCCCAGTTTGTGTTTCTCTCTCTCTCTCCCTCTCTCTCTCTCTCTCCTCCCACTTTGTGTTTCTCTCTCTCTCCCCTCCCAATTTGTGTTTCTCTCTCTCTCCCTCCCCAGTTTGTGTTTCTCTCTCTCTCCCTCCCCAGTTTGTGTTTCTCTCTCTCTCCCTCCCCAGTTTGTGTTTCTCTCCCTCTTTCTCTCTCTCCTCCCCAGTTTGTGTTTCTCTCTCTCCCAGTTTGTGTTTCTCTCTCTCCCTCCCCAGTTTGTATTTCACTCCTTCTCCCTCCCCAGTTTGTGTTTCTCTCCCCCTTTCTCTCCCTCCCCCAGTTGTTCCTCTCTCTCTCCCAGTTTGTGTTTCTCTCTCTCTCCCTCCCCAGTTTGTATTTCACTCCCTCTCCCTCCCCTGTTTGTGTTTCTCTCCCCCTTTCTCTCCCTCCCTCCCCCAGTTTGTGGTTCTCTCTCTCTCCCTCCCCAGTTTGTGTCAATCGCCCATTCCAGTAGACTCCTTCCCAAGCGGGAAAGTTGGGAATCTTAGTGGGGGAGTGGGACTAATTTGATTGCTCTTTTGAAGAGCCGGCACAGGCACAATGGGCCGAATGGCCTCCTTCTGTGCTGTAAGATTCTATGTTGAAATGATTCTTTTTCTCTCTTTTTTCATATAGTTTTGAACATTGGCCACGATTTTCTCAGCGGTATTGGGATGGGGGCGGGTCAGCTGGTTTCCGGGTTCCAGTCCCGCCCCCAGCTGCCTCTGCGCTACAGACGTGATTTTCCCTTGATTGGACTTGTTAAGCCCGCCCCGGCCAATTAACAAGAAGCGGGTCTGATGATGTCATTTGATGACGCATCATCTGCCAGTTTCCTTAAAGGGACCACGCACAATTTTATTTTGACAGTTGATTTTTCAGTGTTTGACAGCATTGAGGTGCTGAAAACACTGACAATCACTGCACAAAGGTGAACTCTTGCACCCAGGCTCTCCAATGACTCCCTCCATATGCATATGGAGGGAGTCACAGTACGCAGGGAGGTTCTCTTCCCTTCCAAGGGCTGAAGAGACCTCCCCAGGACACCAACTTACCTTGCACCTCTACCCAACCCTCTCTATCTACTTTATCACTTCCCCGTCTCACTAGCCACCCCTCACACTCCCCCTCATTCTACTGCAAGCATACCAACTAACAACACACAAGGGTGGGCACATGAGAGGTTTAGCCAATGTCCATGTGAAGTTTCTGGTAATGTGTTGTCATACAGTGAAATCTCTTTTCCAATAAGTGCCCCTTATTGGACAGATCTGAGCGCACCTTGAGAAGTGTCTTACTGAGTTCCAGTGATTGTTCAGTCATAACGTCCCCCCCCCCATCCCGCGTCTGCATGGAATGGCTTGGACATTAAAGGGATGCTTCACGGTGCTGGTGTGGAATGGTGTCAACCTGGCGCATCATGTGGCAGCCAGGGTGTACAGCATCAAGGGAATAAAGTCTGGCCATGGTGATGCCATCACTGGCCTCCCAGCCAGCAATTTTGTTAGGGGCTGATGCCCTGTGTCCAGTGCAGCATAAGGTGATGGCGGCGAAGGTTGGTGATGAGGTTGGTGACGTTGGTGTTGGGGCTATTTGTGGAAGGATTGGGAGGATCAAGGTCTGATTGTTTCATTGGCTCCGATGTTGCTGGAATAGATGGCAGCTGCAGGTGAGATGACAGAAGCGATCTGTCACTGGTGAGAGAGGTTCTCCCAATGAGGTGGCACTGGACATACAGTTGGATTTAAAAACTTGTAAGCAAAAGAAATCTGTATATGTAGTAAAAATGCAGTAACCAACATTTTCTTTGCTCTGAAACTCACCATCTGCAACATGGCATCCTTGACACCACTTCTGCAGCTGTCAGCTTTTCACAAACATCAGACCAGACTCACAACACGCCACACTTACCTGCCGTGTTGTCCGGACGTCGGAAAACCTGACCCAGAAGCTGGAAAATCAAAAAAGAGCCTGAAAATTGCTCACAAGTACCTGTTAATAGACAGTTAATTGCCTTTAATCCGTTTCCCGCCGCTAGGTGTCGGGTCCATTCGCAAATCGGGGACCCGACACTTGGGACGGTTGTGTGGAGGCGGGATGACGGTGGGTTCGGAACCCACCGTCAATCATAACGACTTTAACCTCTGACCCGCCTCCAAACCCGCCCTCTGAGCGCTGGCAAAATCGTGGCCATTGAGTGCGATACCTTGAGTGTGATGGACGCTCAAAACTTTTATACAAATAGATAAAGAGTTTGAGGCATTGGCTGACTACATGGTGTAGTCCACTGAAAACTAACATTACAAGACCCATCTTGCTGAAGTGGAGTTGGGTCTTGTTTGACAGCTCTGTAAAACATTTTTCTTTCTATTGAAACTTCAGTTGGAGGACAGTTTAGTGGTGCAGCTTGTTGAAGACTCCAACATGCTGTGGCATGTAATGGTGGGAATCAGGATTGTGACTCTGAGCTTCAATGTACCACTTGTGAGGTTGTTTTGAGCAGATGCTAAGCACTTCCCTACAGGGAGGGGAGGGAAGGAAATCAGAAGGCAAGTCTTGTGCAATGGTGATAGAGCAGCTTTTTGCCCATTCTTGGCTTGAGTTTGTGCAAGACATTGGAAGATCCCAGAAAGGGTAAAGCAAAAAAGAAAATGTTTGAATTCTTAATCTTTCTTTTTAGTGGAATAAATGGCACTTCAGCCTTTTATCTGGACTTTGTCTGGATGCTATTGTCTAATGGTTTTTCAAAGCATGTCAAAATGGCAGTGATAATCAAACCTGTGCATCAGCTAATAGCAGTTAGATAAGATAGTCTATCACTTTAGTAAACAAGAATGCATTTGTTTTTTTTCTTTTGTACTTCAGAACCTAGCAAAGTACTTTCACTTAATCTCTTGTGAACACAAATTTGGCTGTATTACAATTCACAATGAGACGCAGCTTGAAGTTCATTATAGTTTAAAATCCTTACTCATTAATGTGGCTCCCTATGCTCTTTTGAAAGAGGCTACATAAAGGAATGAAAGGTAGCTTATAGTACCACAGGGCTCAAGGATTGTTCAAATCTATATTTCATAAATACAAAGAGGAATGTGAATGATTATTTTGTATGCCTAGATACTTGACCTGGGGTCTGTTAGAAAGCAGAACTTCAGTCGTGTTGCTGAGAATGATTGACTGAAATGGGAGATTTCTAAAGGCAAGTGTAGATCTTTTGACCTTTCGGAGAAGCCGTAAGCCAGTGTCACATTGAATTCCCTTGTACAACCTAAATTTGACATGAAGTACGCTAAAAGAATTTTTTGGTTATATCTGATGACAATAAGTGCGAAATGAGAAAAAATACTATCACAAGGCAGCTTTATATGAAGAAGGTCATTTAATTTAACTACCCAGAGAGTGGTTAGAATGTGGAACTTGCTACCACATGGAGTGGTCGAGGTGAATAGCATAGATGGATTTAAAGTTAAGCTAGATAAGCACATGAGGGAGAAAGGAATACAAGCATATGTTGATAGGGTGAGATGAAGTAGGCTGGGAGGAGGCTCGTGTGGAGCATAAACACCGGCATAGACCAGTTGGGACAAATGGCCTGTTTCTGTGCTGTAATTTCTATGTGACTCTTCCAGAATACCAAACCTTCCATTGCTCCATTACAGCATTTAACTATTTCTTAAATGAGTCCAGTATCTTGGTCTTTACCATCCTTCTTGGCAACTTGTTCCAAGTGTTGGTCACCGTCTATGTAAAGATGTACGCATGTTGTAGACTTGCTCGTCACAACTATGAACTTGTGCCATCTTGTACTGTAACCTTGGCGTGTCTGAAAGCACTTTTTCTCTTCCATTAAGTATCCCCATCTGATAGTATCAGGTCAGGTCATAGAAGGGAATTTAAGTTTTGGTCCCAATTAATATCTCTGCACATGGCATTCTCTGGGGATGAGGGCAGGGAGGGAAGGGGCCAGTGAGTATTTGGAGCCTTGGTTGTAGAGATGGAAAAATTAGTTCCAAAATTTGAGGGGACCAGCACCGACAACATCCATAGAGGCGATTGTCGGCTGCATTGTCCTGACAAGAACAACTGACTTTCAGAGGTGGGGATCGGGTGATGTATTAGGATAGCACACTGCACTTTCACCTCTAGAACTTTGAGTTTAAACAATCCAGATGAATGGAACAAAAGTTTATTTTTCCTGCCATTTATAAGGGCCCTAAGTGAAATTAGTTTGGGCAGTTTTAACACAGTTCTGGTGGGAGTATAAACAGCACCAAATTTGGTACAATCTAACAAAAAACTGAAACCTTTATACTGACACAATGAGGTTGCTCAGGCAAGGTTGGTGTGAGATGATTGTCAGAGCAGAGTAGGTCTTTCCTCAGCTCTACTTGACTTGGGAGTGCTCGGTGCTGAGCAGTAGTTCCAGAAGTGGAAAAGGCTACTATTCCCAACACTGATGGGAACAAAATTTAAATTGTTAAAATATTCTCATCCAATGTTTCTCACAGAAACATGCATGATTGGCGGGAATTTTCTCAGGAATTCTCCTGTTCTGCTGAAGTTACGGTGGCAGAGTGGGAGAATCCTAGACAAGATTCCCGGCGAATCTTCTTAAATAACTTCACAACTATTTTTTTAAGCCTAAAATGTCCCTCGTGTAATGCTGGATATTGTTTCTGCCCTTAAGTGTAATAATAATGCTGATTTTCTGATGTACAGTGTATCAGCCGTGGCTCAGTTGATAGCACTCTCGCCTCTGAGTCAGAAGGTTGTGGGTTCAAGTCCCACTCCAGAGATGAGACGTTAAACCGAGGCCCTGTCTGCTATCTAAAGGTGGACGTAAAAGATCCCATGGCACTATGTCGAAGAAGAGCAGGGGAGTTATCCTCGGTGTCCTGGCCAATATTTATCCCTCAATCAACATAACAAAAACAGATTATCTGGTCATTATCGCATTGCTGTTTGTGGGAGCTTGCTGTGTGCAAATTGGCTGCTGTGTTTCCTACATTACAACAGTGACCACACTTCAAAAGTACTCAATTGGTTGTAAAGCGCTTTGGGACGTCCTGAGGTTGTGAAAGGCTATATAAATGTAAGACTTTCTAAATTTGAAGGAACATTTAAAGGTCATTGGGCATATATAGGGCCATAAATGGTGGCACCTTTTACAAAGTTTGCTGATATTTTTAATGTTTATATCAGCCTCTGCAAAGGTTGTTTGGGAAGAAACATGGCTGAGAAAGCCGAGTGGCTGGCATGATAAATTTGAAGGCAGGAAGCCAAAACTGTGGCCAAGTGATGGAGCAACACAAAACCGTGACCCTGGTTTGATGGGTGGCAAAGTGGAGACAGTGTTTAATGAGGTTGCAGAGAGGAGGATACCCCTATTTGTTACTCCATGGTACCCTCCCCATAGGACAGCATAACAGCATCCCTGCAAGGAGGGGAGCACAAGAACCTGGGGAACATCTGCTTGTTACTGCCTTTGGGAGTGCCAGCCCTAGAATGCATGCTGCCTGCAGATGCCCTTGCAGTAGATGGTAGAGCTCTACACCTGGCTGTCTGCCAACCTGGAGCTGTTGTGCCAGTTCCACCTGGTCATTTCCAGGTAGGTGCATCTCTGCCTGGAAATATGGATAGGAGGATACTTAAGAGTGGCATAGTCCTCCTCTGGTGCAGCCTGACCTGGCTGGTATTCATAATTGCTCCTCTTCTTCCTCCAAAAATGTAAATAAGGAAAACCCACTGTCCCAATATCGTGGATATATTAAAAAAAGCACTACTTGAACAGTTGGCACAAAGCCTTCTGACCAACTAAATGGCATCAAGGGGGAAAAAGGCAAGATAAAAAAATTGAGAAATATGTTCAAACTTCTGCTACTAATCGCACAATAGGGCTCTTTAAATCAATTTCCGTGGACAACCTCGAAGCAGCCTTTGACGTCCATTTTATTTGGGCGGGTGGATGACTGATCATTATACTTGCTTAAACATTGAGGAAATTAAGTGAGCATCTAAATAAATTAACTGGGAACTCATTTTAATATTGACAAATTGCAACATGGCGATCCCAGTACAAAATCCGACTGAAAAATTGGTTTGGGGATGAGATGACTCGTCATTTCGTTCAACAGATCTCTGCCCATTTCTTTTGATAAGTTACATTAATCTTACATCATTTGTTATTTGGAAAGTTTACTGGAACTGTGTACAAATCGGGACCCAGAGCATTTTAGTACTTCTAAGTTTGCGAAGTTGAATGATCTTCCTCGCTCAAAATGGTTGTCAGATGATGCCAACAGCTTGCAATCCCTGCTAGTTCTTTATGTGGAATCTTTGAACCAAATATACCTTTGGGGTGGGGGGGGGGAGCGGCAGAAGGGAGGGCACCAAACTTCACTATGTTTATCTCATAAATATGGAAACAGCTGCTGTTGGATCTGTTTAGCAATTGAAAAGTAAGAATTAGAGTACTGCATTCAGTTCTGGGCACCGCAGCTAAGGAAGGATATATTGGCCTTGCGGGGTGGGGAGGGCAGTGCAGATTCACCAGAATGATACTGGGTTAAAGGGTTAAATTATGAGGACAGGTTGCATAGACGAGGCTTGTATTCCTTTGAATATAGAAGATTAAGGGGTGATCTAATTGAGGCGTTTAAGATGATAGAGTAGATAGAGAGAAATTATTTCCCTGGCTAGAGGTGTCCAGAACAAGGGGGCATAACCTTAAAATTAGAGCTAAGCCATTCAGGGGTGATGTCAGAAAGCACTTCTTCACACAAAGGATAGTGGAAATCTGGAACTCTCCCCAAAAAAACTGTTGATGCTCGGTGAATTGAAAATTTCAAAACTGAGATCGATAGCTTTTTGTTGGGCAAGGGTATTAAGGGTTACAGAACCAAGGTGGGTAGATGGAGTTAAGATGCAGATCAGCCATGATCTAATTGAAGGGCTCACTTCTGTTCCTACGGTCCTATGTTCCTATGAAAAAATTCATGTAATTTCAGCAGCATAGAACAGACATTTCGTCATCAATCCAGTTTTGCAGTCAGATTTTGTACTGGGATTGGAAGCACCATCAGTTTGCAACTTGTTATATTAAAATTAGCTCCCTATTGTGTCATCCGGCACGTCATCTCCTGTGTGTAGAGGTTCAAATGTAGACTTAGCCATCTCTTGTTGAACCAGGGTTCCTGGTGCATGCATTCGGCTATCAGAAGTATCTGACACACCCACTGGTACTGCAGTCCAATTTCTTCAGTCACCAGGTCATATTTGTGAGAAATCTATCTTTCTTCCAGTTGTCTCTTGCTGTATAATATACACCACAAAAAATTTGATAAATACAATTTTAAAAAAAACCATCACCCCACATGTGTATAAGGCGACAAGATTTTTTAGAGATTTACCTCACAAGACTTCCTTGCAAAATGGCTGACTCTTCCGCTTGAATGTTTTTATTCAGTTGCATACTGGCGTCATCTAAAGCAGTTGAAAATCCAACACTATGATATATTACAGGGTTTTGATTGAATGATTTCTAATCCTGTTTGATAGCAATTTTAATTAAAGTCTCTAAGTACCCTAAAGGTATGAATTCCACATCCCTTTAGACTGGGTTTGGTGATGTTGGGGATTGGTTTGTGTGCCGGCAATGCCAAAGAATCAGTCTTGTTGGAGCTAAAATTCACACCAAAATGAAATAAAATGATGGAAAACTTCACAGGGCTCCAGTGCACATTAGAATTGATTTTACTTCATAAATATTGATGCAGTCAGCTGAATCAAATTAAGACTGGAAGAGGAGAGAGAGTTCACCTCAAGCGTACACGGAGCTTCTGAGTACATGTTTGAAACATGTGCTTCAGCATTAATGTAAGTTTAATGCAAGCTTTTCCAGCAGCATGTGACATCCACTGAGAAGCTCAGACTGCTGTGGCACAAGTGCTCCAGTTCTGTGCATTTCCCAGTGCTGGAAGTGGAAGGTGGGAAGGTACTGTGCGTCACACAAGATGCTTTCTGCTTTTTATTTTCAGTACTTTTCAATTATTAAACCAGCCAGTCCAGAAAATATGGGCGCCTAATTTTACAGATTGCTTGCCCCGGGTGTTAAAAAAAAAGGGCATCATATTCCAGCATGCATTTCTGTCATACAGCAGTCAATTAAAGAGGCAATGCTTCACAGTTGCCCATAATTAAGCAGTCTCCACTCAAAGAAGCCAAGCTGTGAAGAGATAGTTTTGGCTGGGAAGATAGTTAATTTATTTTTTTGGCAGCCGAGATTGATACCGGGAACAGGTTTATGTCGGATCTGTTGCAGGCTGATTCCTAGCTGTGCGATTTTCAGTCGAGATAGCCATATACCTGAGACATCAGTTTGCACCAAAGATATAACTTACATGGGATGGGCTGTAGAAATTTTTCTCTCCTCTCTTAACCTCTTCTCTCTCCCCCTTTCCTTCTCCATTTCTATGTTCTACTCCTCTCTTCACAGGTGTAAGTGCCTCTACTGTGTTTTTTCTTCTCTAAGAATGAGAGAAAGCAAAACAATGCTACGAAGGTGGGTTATCCCAGAATCCACAGCAGTAAGGAATGTCCTGCCTTTAAACTATCATCCCTATTATTTAAGTAGAGGTATTTCAATTGCTGATATGGCTGCTAAAATAGCCCCAGCCTCATAGCATTCTCTGGTGTTCTCTTACACTTCAGCAAGACAAACCAACATTGAGTCAAGGTTTAATGCCACAGTGGAGATGCTAGATTTTTGATCCTCAGGCAGGAGACTATGATAATGTATGAAGTTCCCAACAAACAGGGGGAAAGTTAATAGACCTAGTTTATGTATTGATGCTATTGGCCTATTTGCTCTGAGGTTCCTACTAATTGCAAAGCCAGAAGCTGGGCTAAAGAGCAGAGGTTAGTGGCTGGAGAGCACAAAATTACATTATTCATATTGATGTTAGCTACAAAAAAGCTCCATACCCTGAAGAGCAAGGTGTCATTTCTCCTTTCAAACCTGATTAGGCTTTTTTATTTCCGCTCCTACCTATATCTGAGTGGGAAACAATGGGACACTTCAGCGTTAAAACCAAGACTGAAGTTGACAAGGACAGCTGGATTTCTTAAAAGAAATTTAAAAGGATTTCTTAAGTGTGTTTGGAAATGTAAAGTCACTATAATGAATAAATCATCCAAATTGGCTTCCAGATGTCTGTTAGCAGTGTGGCCTGTGTGGGGACAATATTGCAAAAAGCATTTGTTCATTTATCGTAGAGAGTTTTAAGGTAACGGTATCACAGAATAACGATACACAATTAACTAAGAATGTGGATAATAATGAAAGGTGAGTTACCATTGATGATGACAGAATATACTTACTTTCAAATTATAGTATCAAAGCATCACAGTATCACAATACAGAAGGAGGCCATTTGGCCCATTATGCCGGCTCTTTGGTAGAGCTATCCAATTAATCCCACTCCCCTGCTCTTTCCCCATAGTCCTGTAAATATTTTTCCTTCAAGTATTTATCCAATTCCCTTTTGAAAGATACTATTGAATCTGCCTCCACCACCCTTTCAGGCAGTGCATTCCAGATTATAACAACTCGCTGTGTAAAAAAAATTGTTTCTGCATTTGCCTCTGGTTCTTTTGACAATCACCTTGAATCTGTGTCCTCTGGTTACCAACCCTTCTGCCACTGGAAACAGTTTCTCCTTATTTACTTTATCAAAACCGTTCCTGATTTTGAACACCTCTATCAAATCTCCTCTTAACCTTCTCCGCTCTAAGGAGAAGAACCCCAGCTTCTCCAGTCTCCACATAACTGAAGTCCTGCTTCCTTGCTTTTGTACTCTATGCTTCTATTAATAAAACCAACGATCCTATATGCTTTATTAGCAGCCTTCTCAACTTGTCCTGCCATCTTCAAAGACTTGTGTATGTAAATCCCCAGGTCACTCTGTTCCCGCACCCCCTTTAAAATGGTACCATTCAGTTTATATTGCTTTTCCTCATTCTTCCTACCAAAATGTATTTCTTCACACTTCTCTGCATTAAATTTCATCTGCCATGTGTCTGCCCATTTCAACAGTCTAATGTTTCATCCTGGTGCCCATCCCATATCAGGCAATAAATTGGCTCAATGTAGCCTGCCCAGAATTATGTATTCATAAAATGCCAAGCCAATATCTCAGTGGTAGATGTACTGTGTGGTGTGGTACATAAGAACATAAGAAATAGGAGCAGGAGTAGGCCATTCGGCCCCTTCAGCCTGCTCAGCCATTCAATAAGATCATGGCTGATCTTCTACCTCAACTCCCCTTTCCTGCACTATCCTCATATCCCTTGATTCCCTTAATATCCAAAAATCTATCGATCTCTGTCTTGAATATACTCAATGACTGAGCCTCCACAGACCTCTGGGGTAGAGAATTTCAAAGATTCACCACCCTCTGATTGAAGAAATTTCTCCTCATCTCAGTCCTAAATGGCCAACCCCTTATTCTGAGACTGTGACCCCTGGTTCTAGACTCCCCAGACAGGGGAAACATGCTGCTTGCATCTACCCTGTCAAGCCGTGTAAGAATTGTGTATGTTTCAATGAGATCACCTCTCATTCTTTTAAACGCCAGAGAATATAGGCCCAGTCTACTCAATCTCTCCTCATAGGACAGTCCTCCCACCCCAGGAATCAGTCTGGTGAACCTTCGCTGCACTCCCTCTATGGCAAGTATATCCTTCCTTAGGTAAGGAGACCAAAACTGTACACAATACTCCAGGTGTGGTCTCACCAGGGCCCTATATAATTGCAGTAAGACATCTTTACTCTTATACTCAAATCCTCTTGTAATAAAGGCCAACATACCATTTGCTTTCTTAATTGCTTGCTGTACCTGCATGTTAACTTTAAGTGATTCGTGTACAAGGACACCCAGGTCCCTCTGAACACCCAACATTTCCCAATCTTTCACCATTTAAAAAATACTCTGCTTTTCTATTTTTGCTACCTAAGTGGATAACTTCACATTTCTCCACATTATATTCCATTTGCCAAGTTCTTGCCCACTCACTTAGCCTGTCTATATCCCCTTGAAGCCTCCTTGCATCCTCCTCACAACTTACATTCCCATCTAGCTTTGTATCATCAGCAAACATGGATATATTACATTTGGTCCCCTCATCCAAATCATTGATCTAGATTGTGAATAGCTGAGGCCCAAGCACTGATCCTTGCGGTACCCCACTAGTAACAGCCTGCCAACCTGAAAATGCCCCATTTATTCCTACTTTCTGTTTTCTGTCCGTTAACCAATCCTCAATGCTAGTATATTACCCCCAATCCCATGAGTCCTAATTTTGTTTAATAACCTCTTGTGCGGCACCTTATCGAATGCCTTCTGAAAATCCAAATACACCACATCCACTGGTTCTCCATTATCTATTCTGCTAGTTACAACCTCAAAAAACTCTAACAGATTCGTCAAACATGATTTTCCTTTCATAAATCCGTGTTGACTCTGCCCAATCCTATTATTATTTTCTAAGTGCCCTGTTACCACGTCCTTAATAATAGATTCTAGCATTTTCCCTACTACTGATGTCAGGCTAACTGGTCTGTAGTTCGATAGCAAAATACTGCGGATGCTGGAAATCCGAAATAACAACAGAAAACGCTGGAAAAACTCAGCAGGCCAGGCAGCATCCATGGAGAGGGAAACAGAGTTAACGTTTCAGGTCAAAGACCCTTCGTCAGAACTGGAAAAAAGCAGGAAATGAAATAGATTTAAAGCAAGTATAATGCTGGGAAAAGGGGGAGGGGATGAAAGAACAAAGGGGAAGGTCAATGGTAGTATAGAAGGCAGGAGAGATTAAGAGACATTGAGAGACATTAAGAGAGTCTGTAGTTCCACATTTTCTCTCTTCCTCCTTTCTTAAATAGTGGGGTTACATTTTCTACTTTCCAATCTGTGGGAACCGTTCTAGAATCAATGGAATTTTGGAAGATGACAACCAGTGCATCCACTATCTCTATAGTCACCTCTTTCAAAACCCTAGGATGTAGGCCATCAGGTCCAGGGGATTTATTGACTTTCAGTCCCATTAATTTCTCCAGTACTATTTTTTTACTCATACTAATTTCTTTCAGTTCCTCATTCTCGCTAGACCCTTGGTTCTCCATTATTTCCGGGAGGTTTTTTGCATCTTCTTCCATGAAGACAGACACAAAGGCCACAATTTTGCAAATGGATGCAGCTTGGGAGCGGGTCAGCTAGTTTCCGGGTTCCAATCCTGCCCCTAACAGCATCCAGCCAATGGACGTGATTTTACATCGATTGGCCTTGTTAAGCCCGCCCTGTGGGCTTGCCGGCCAAGTAAGAGGAAGCCGGTCAGATGACGTCATTTGATGATGTGTCATCTTCCAGTTTTCTTAAGGGACCACACACAATTTTCCTTTGACAGCTCATTTCTCAGTGTTTGACAGCATTGAGGTGCTGCAAGCACTGACAATGACTGTTCACAGGTGAGCTCTTACACCCAGGCTCTCCAGTGACTCCCTCCTTAGGCTAGAACAGATGGCAGCTGCAGGTGAGGTTACAGAAGCGATCTGTCACTGGTGAGAGAGGTTCTCCCAATGAGGTGGGACTAGACAGCCAATTCAAAACTTGTTACCTGCGGAAAAGTGTAAATGCATTAAAAATGATTTTCCCAACATTTCCTTACCTCTGAAACTCAGCAGTGCACCATTGGATCCTTCACACCACTTCTGCAGCTGTCATCAATGCAGAAACACTACAGCAGACTCTCAACACGCCACACTTACCTGGCGTGGTGTCCGGACATCGGGGAAACCGAGGCAGAAGTGGCAAAATTGAAAAAGAGCCTGTTAACAAGTATCAAGTACCTGTTAACAGCCAGGTAAGTGGCTATAATCCTCTTCCCGCCGCTAGGTGTCAGGTCCATGCGCAAATCGGGGACCCGACACTTGGGAAGATTGATTGGAGGCGGGTTGACAGCGGGTTTCCTGCCCGCTGTCAATCTTTGCGATTTTGACAGCGGTCCCGCCTCCAATCCTGCACTCTGAGGACCGGCAAAATTCCGACCAAAGTATTTGTTTAATTTCTCTGCCATTTCCTTGCTCCCTAATATAATTTCTCCCATCTCAGCCTGTAAGGGACCCACATTTACTTTTGCTAATCTTTTCCTTTTTACATACCTATAGAAGCTTTTGCAGTCTGTTTTTATGTCTCTAGCTAGTTTACTCTCATATTCTATTTTCCCTTTCTTTATCAATTTCTTGGTGCTCCTTTGCTGAATTCTATAATCCTCCCAATCCTCAGGCTTACTGCTCTTTTTGGCAACATTATAAGCCTCTTCCTTTGATCTAATACTATCTTTAATTTCTCTTGTTATCCATGGTTGGACCACTTTTCCTGTGGGTTTTTTGTGCCTTAGAGGAATGTATATTTGTTGTAAATTATGTATTAATTCTTTAAATGTTAGCCACTGCTTGTCTACCATCATACCTTTTAATGTAGTTTCCCAAGCTACCTTAGCCAACTTGCCCCTCATACTTACATAGTTTGCTTTGTTTAGATTTAAGACCCTAGTTTCGATTTAACTAAATCACTTTCAAACTTAATATAAACGTCTATCATATTATGGTAATTCTTCCCTAAAGGCCCCTTTATTACAAGGTTATTAATTAACCCTTTCTCATTGCACAATACTAGATCTAAAATAGCCTGTTCCCTAGTTGGTTCCTCAATATACTGATCTAGAAAACTATCTTATATACATTCCATGAATTTGTCCTCCACACTAATACTGCAAATTTGGTTTTCCCAGTCTATATGTAGATTAAAGTCTCCCATGATCACTGTATTACCCTTGTACTGAGGCATATAAACAAGGAAGCTCCCAAGTTTGGTCCTAGAACTGGGTTGAGCTGATATTTGTCTGGGGAATTGTGGGGAGTGGGGGTTGGGGCAGAAGTGTTGCAATCAGTCTTGTTGTCGTTGGCTGGTGATGGTATAAGGTCAGTCAAGGCTCCTGATTGGTATTTAGTAGCCACTGCTGGACAGTGGACATGATTGTCAGGGAAGGACAAGATAAAGCTAAGTTATGACAAACTCCACAGCCAAACAGTATGTTGACAGGGGCACTGCAGTTGGCCTTAGTATCCTGGGATGGAGATGGGAAAAATATCAGCCAGGGTTCCCATTCCTGATCCATAACCAGCGTTCTCTTTTGGAACATGTGTTACGTACAGATGTGGGGTGATGACGGAATCAGGCTTGGCTGCAATGCTGTCCATGGTTGAATAGCCTGCTGAAGCTCATTGTCCAGGTTCACTTGAAGAAAGCCTGCTTCGGTGAGTTTCCAAAAAGCCATCAGCATCTAAGAACATAAGAACATAAGGAATAGGAGCAGGAGTAGGCCATACGGTCCCTCGAGCCTGCTCCGCCATTCAATAAGATCATGGCTGACCTTCCAGCTCAACTCCACTTTCTTGCTCTATCCCCATATCCCTTGATTCCCTTAGTGTCCAAAAAAAATCTGTGGAACCATAAACCCTAGCATGAAGGAGAAAAACATTGCCCACTTCAGCAGAGAAAGGCATATGTCAAAATTCTGGAATATCACTACGTGATCCTAAAGTATTTAATTTAAAATCTTTTACAGAAAAAAAAAGCGAAATAAAAATGATTGCAACAAATAAAATCTCTGTAGTGCCCTACTCTGTAATACACAAAATTCCAATTGGCCATTGGCAAGGGTCCATATTTAAAACATTAATGATCGACCATTAGTTTCAATACAAAGTGTAGGGACAGGACATTAATGTGCTTGTCTCCCTCCCCAAGTGTCCCAGTAGGCTATGATTTTACAGGTTTCAAGATGCCAGTATTAGATTCAGCTGCCGACATTTCTATTTGCCTGAACATTTTCATGTCACCATGTGAAATCGATAGAATCAATTGTAATGTGTTGTTGGTTGGTTTCTCCTCTTTCTGGGAGTGAGTGATGACTGATAGTGATGCTCTGGATTAAATTGCAACAATTAGTCTTCCTGGCCTTGGACAGCCAGGCACCTTCTGCCATCATTTGTTACTGTATCAGGTGTCAGGATGAGGACACCACCTAACCTCTTCAATAATTTGGAACAGAAGTGCAATTACTGCACTGCATTGATCTGTTTTATAACGGAAGACCTCTCCAAAATGGTACATGTGGGGGTGGGGAGTTCTGTAGGACTTGATTAAAGTTTAATCTCAATATTCCAGATGTCAAATATTTCCTTTGTTTTTTGTCATAAAAGTCATTGTTATTAACTTGAAGCTTAGATTCAACACCAGTGCTGTTTGCTGCTTCAACTTATCTTAAAGTAGATGCAGAAAATGCAGCCAGACTCTTCTATGTGTAAAAGTATCTCTCGAACACCAAACTAAAGGGGCTTTAGAAAGCATGACATTAAGTGAGTATAGTTCAAAGCTCATTGATTTGGAAGGTCATGGGTTCCTCTCTCTCTTCTGCACTGATGATCTGCACATCCTTGTTGAAGAGCAAAGGTGATGAATCAATTCTATATAATGCTGCCTAGACTTTTCAACAATCGGTTTCTTCCTTTCTGGAGTTACTGTGGTAGCAAAATTATCCCATAATGCCCATTACGCACATGTCACTTAGCTGGTATTATATTAGTATGAACATCCATTCCTCCAGAAATGGGTTTTGCACCAATCTATCAGAATCAGAGCAGGTAAGATACAAGTTTGACCTGGTACCACGGAGGCCTTTCAATAATTCAGTCTTTGTGTGTCTACAAGCAGAAAAAGGGTTGAAATCAATTCGACTCTAAAGCACCGAGGACCACAGCTGTGCGACATGCATTTATTTCTAAATCAGAATTAAGATAAAAACTTGTAGCAACAAGAGATGTCAGCCCCTCATTGATGGTGAGGGAGGTGAAAAAAAATCAAGCAGAGTTTCTAATCCTGACGGCTATTCAGAGACACTTGCTGGAAAATGCCCCTGTGTGGACATCAGCTGAGAACAGGATCAAGCTGTGTCCTGATGTCCTCATGGCTGAATGGTCTGCAGCCACTCACTGTCTGGGGCCAGTCATAATGAGTGGCCAGTTAGATGGGTACCAGAGGGCTTTCAGCAGCCATTTATAAAATTCATATTCTGGCCTCCATTTATTTCCACAGAGACTACACACAATTTTTGTAATACTGTAGGGCGAATAGAGATCAAGCACATAAAGTTCCTCTTTTCTATCACTAGATGACTCCAGCAGATATGTTTATTAATACTGTATAGTGTCACATGTATAAAGACGTTAGCCATAGAAAATCAGTATTGTACAAAATATTTATTTTGGCAGTCAATGGGAACCTTTCTCAAGAAAAATCCAACCTAAGATCCTTTTGGCTCCGCAGGAAGTTGAAATCAATCTAAACTTTTTGATTATAATTATAGCTGCTTAGATTACAGGGTGCAAGGTTACAGGCAGCTGGAATACAAGCTCCCAGTTCAGAGTACTTGATAATCACTTCAGCTTTGCTCCGGTATTTTATGAATAGGATGTCAGAGAGGCATGCTTTAAAACACCCATTACAATATTAATGTCTTAGTAAGTTCCATTAAAAAGTATATGCTACTGAGGGGTGTTCTCATAGGCTGGGTGCTTTACTTTGTTTTTTTGTTCGTGCGGTAGCCATAAATGTAATGGCTGAAATGTTCTTGCTGCAGTGTAGGAGCAATGTTACTTCGGATGGCACCTGATTTTCTATCTGATGCTAACAGTAGAATGGCACTACCATCGGGTGTCTGCTTCGCCTCTTTTGTCACTGGCTATAAGGAAGCAACATTTTGATCTCTGTTGGTCTTACCTTGTGTGGCGATGTACACTGATTTATAGTGGTGTTCCCGTGGCTATGCGTCTGGATACCCAACTCTTTGGTTTCGTAGGCTCACTTGTCTATTTCCCTGGTGACAGGAGAGATACTTGGGAGAGTGTTGACTGAAAGATCCACTTACGTGGTAGTCGTTGAGAGGGAGTGGAAGAGAGACACCACCCTCACCAGGTGGGAAATGAAGCAAGTAAAATCTGATCCCTTGCCATCGTGGCAGCACATATTACCTGCCTCACCCTCTATGGCTATACAACAATAGAGCCCTAGCCACGGTGGAGCAGATTTCCAGCTGTGCACTGCTGTTTGCATTCATGACATATGTACAAGAAATTAAAATGGAAGAAGAAAGGTGTACCAGCCCACTGCTCATTGCAGGTGGCCATTAATTCTGCTGCCATTGTTTACGTTTCCTATTTGTCTCAGTTTGTGGAAAACACTTTAGTTGGGTGTTTTTTCTCTGGGGACAGTCGTACGCCACATGTTTACTGGAAGTTTCTGCGCGTCAGGTGGGATTGCAGTACGGGGGCTATTGCATTCTGCTGTCATCTGATTTTGCAGATTTATTTTGTCACATGGGGCTCCAAACCTGTCCTCAGGAGTTTGCCTATAATGTTGGTTAACAACTAATTGTTACTCATCTGGACAGTGAGATTATTAATCCAAATTAAAGTAGTGCCTCAGGGTAACCAGCAACACATCATCTGATTTAAAGTAACACGACTGTACTTGGTTTGGAGCAGACGTGTGTAAATGCATTTTGTGACAAAACAAACAAGGGCTTGAACCAGCATTACAAATGCTACGTAAAGTATGTGAAAACAAAATCATGCACTTTATATAGTTATTAAAGATTATTTAGGGAGATTTACTCTGAGCATAATACTTCCATTACCTCTTCCAACTGACTATGCTCTTAGTTTTGCCAGCCAATGAAATTTAAGGTAACCCAAATAGCTATGTGTGTAAGTGCACTGTGTGATGTAATATTTCGTCATATACTTCAGTTAGGCTGTAATTTCAGTCCCTGATGTGTGTTAGCCTCTCTCAACTCGGACACTGATTGAGCACTACAATTAGCTTCAGCATCTCTACAGTTAGGGAGCGGTAAAATCAGCCCATTCCTGATCGCTGTCCACTGACCCCAGCTGGAAAGTGTGCGTGTTTGGACATCAGCTGAACATTACTACCGTGATGCCTCCCATGACCTGCCAACATTCACTCTTTAGCCTCACACATTAAGTATGAATAGTTTCTCATCATATTTTTTTAAATGATGAGAAACTATTAAATGTTGGTGTTCAGAGGGATTTGGGTGCCCTTGTACAGGAAACACAGAAAGTTAACATGCAGGTACAGCAAGCAATTAGGAAGGCAAATGGTATGTTAGCCTTTATTGCAAGGGATTTGGTGTACATGAGTAAGGAAGTCTTGCTGTAATTGTATAGGGCTTTGGTGAGACCACACCTGGAGTACTGTGCACAGTTTTGGTCTCCTTACCGAAGGAAGAACATACTTGCCTTAGAGGGGGTGCAACAAAGGTTCACTAGATTGATTCCTGGGATGAGAGGGTTGTCCTATGAGGAGAGATTGAGTAGATTGGGCCTATACTCTGGAGTCTAGAAGAGCGGGAGGTGATCTCATTGAAACATATAAGATTCTGAGGGGGATTGACAGGGTAAGTGCTGAGAGGCTGTTTCCCCTGGCTGGAGTATCTAGAACTAGGGGCCACAGTCTCAGGATAAGGGGTAGGCCATTTAGGACTGAGATGCGGAGAAATTTTTTCACTCAGAGGGTTGTGAATCTTTGGGATTCTCTACCCCAGAGGGCTGTGGATGCTGGGTTTTTGAGTATATTCAAGGCTGAGATCGATAGATTTTTGGACTCTAGGAGAATCAAGGGAGATGGAGATCGGGCGGGAAAGTGGAGTTGAGTTGAACCCTAAATAATAATACTTGGATACAAAGCCCCCATGACTATGGAAGAAATGAATACCTTAGCTAGCTAAGTTTCTCCCTTCTAAGACTATCACAAAAAAGGTCCTTCAGACCCACAAGACTGCCACAGAGATAACTACCTTGGGTGCTTAGCCAGCAGGTGACCAAGGAAGTCGTTACATTCACAGATATAGCCACGCAGGAAAGGGGGCATCATATTTGGGTGGAAAAGAGTTTTCCTGCAAATATGGTAATCCTTTAAATGGCCAACCATTTGTTATGTTTTATTTTAGAAACAGTGCAATGATGTTGCAACAGATTATTTTGTAATGTAATTGAAACAAAAAGAATACAGACTTCCTTTGGCTCTTATCCTAATGCAAAAAACATTTGGCAAACATAAAAATGGTGCCCCCCCCCCATTTAAATATTGCTTGTTTATTTAAAGCTCCAGGTAACAGTTATCAACAAGTGCCATTTTCACATTAGTATTCGCTGAAGTGAGAGTGGGGGTGGCTAAAATGACAAACGGGGAATGTGTAATTGCTCTGTGATTTCCATAAACCTTAGACAAATTATCTTATTATAATGTCACTGTGCATCCTGTACAGAATATACGCAGACACTGGAAATTGGACCTTGTGCTTCATGCTTCTCTGGACTCACTTTACAACTGATTTGATCCTGTTCTCTCTGGTTATCTGTTTAAGCAAAGCACGTCGATTGCCAAATAACTAAGGATGCAATGATCCCAGAGCCTTCTTAAAGCAACATTACCATTTGTTGGATATTATTTATCATTATGGTTTTCCACTGCCATCACCGTTTGTATAATATGTTAATAATAACATATATACTCTCTGGAGTTTAGAAGAATGAGAGGTGATCTCATTGAAACATACAAGATTCTGAAGGGGATTGACAGGGTAGATGCTGAGAGGTTGTTTCCCCCGGCTGGAGAGTCTAGAGCTAGGGGGCATAGTGTCAGGATAAGGGGTGGTCATTTAAGACTGAGATGAGAAGGAATTTCTTCACTCAGAGGGTTGTGAATCTTTGGAATTCTCTGCCCCAATAGGATGCTGAGTTTTTGAGTATATTCAAGGCTGAGATAGATAGATTTTTGGACTCTAGGGGAATCAAGGGATATGGGAATCGGGCAGGAAAGTGGAGTTGAGGTCGATGATCAGCCATGATCTTATTGAATGGTGGAGCAGGCTCGAGGGGCCAAATGGCCTACTCCTGCTCTTATTTCTTATGTTCTTATCTTATGTTCTTATAACACTTCAACTAAAATTACTCGTGGATAGAAAGTTGATTTGGATTGTAAAGAGTTAAGATGTTTCTGTGAAAAACTTGGTATTCAACTCCTGTAATATTGGTTTCTATGCTAATAGTGTTGTTAATAAATATGATTCGCATCTTTCCACTTCAGCAGATGCCTTCGATGGAACCCCAGCTGTGGGCATGTGGTTTTCATAATGAATAATTTCACAGTTGTGAATGAAAATGCAATGTTAATAAACAACAGTGGTGAAATGCTATTATCAAACTGATATTGAAGAATTCAGCAGTGATTACAAAATTTTATGCATTTATTTTTAACCAGTTTTGTTCATTAGGGTTTTATTTTTACCTGTTTGGATGCTGAACAGGTAATTTAACCAGATAGGTAACAAATACCAGTCCGCGCTGAAGAAATGGCATATTATCTGAAACTACAGAACTTACCTGCCCTAACTTTTTTCAACATTTGAAAGTATTTATTGCTGCACTGTCTTACTATGCTCACACACTCCTACTGTGTATATTACATTAAAACACAGTTCTGATTCTCCGAGTGAAGTGCTCTGTCTGTGTATGTAGAATAGCAGAATGCTGGGTGTGAGTTCGAACCATTGAGATTTACAGCACAGAAGGAGGACATTCAGCCCATCCACTCTCTGCTGGCTCTTTGCTAGAGCAATGTAAAAACAATCTCTCGTTTTTGCTGTCTTCCCAAAACCCTGCATCTTCTGCTGCTTCAGCACTGTAAATCAGTCAAGAACGTTATAAGCCACAAGAGAAGTTTCTGAACCTCTTCTGAATGTCTCTTTCAACCTCTCCGTGTCAAGATTAAACTATAGCTTTTAACGCAATCGATTTATTTGTTTTATAAGTAGTTTTCTTGCTGTTTTCATCTGACAGGCTACTAAGCCAGTGATACTGAGGACAAGACAACATTACATGGACTCAAATAGCACACAAATCATCTATGGTGCAATTGGATTTTGTCAGTAACATTTTACCATATCTCCTCTATTAGTGGTCTATATTGAAGAAACAGGGTTGTCCAATAATCCTGGAGTAGAGAATGGATATTACTGTGACATACTCCAACTATTTAACAGAAAGAGATGCGTTGGTTGGCTTTAAATGTTGCAAGGTCTGTCAAAGGACCTTAACTATCATTGTGTTATATTATTGATGTCAGCTGTGAATTCTTCCACATACCTCACCGGTGTCACCAATATTATAGTGTTATTTGTAACAGTGGATTATTTGCCATGACTACAGAAACTAGTTGGGATTGGATTTTGTTAAGATGCATTCAGTACCTTTGATCTTTTTTGTGTGTCTCTGCATCTATTGTATTTCAGTTCTACTCATTTCCATCCATTTCCCCCTGATTTTCTAGTGAGAGTGAGGGCACAGTGTCTGTATCTGAATCCTCAGTGCTCTCTAAGATGCTCTTTCCTTTCTGTAAAACTTGCAAAATGTAAACATCAATCTTCTGGATTGTGTACCTCAGTCTGAAATCCAAGTTAAACTGAATACCCATTCCTACTAGGAGCTCTAGCATTGTCAGCCTGACATAAACTCCAAGTCTGTGATTCCTGTGGAAAATAAGCACCAAAAGCTGGAACAAACAGTTAATTCTGAAATAACAACAGAAAAAGCTGGAAAAACTCAGCAGGCCAGGCAGCATCCGTGGAGAGAGAAACAGAGTTAACGTTTCAGGTCGAAGACCTTTCATCAGAACTGTTCTGATCTGTTTTTGGATCTGTTTTCCACCCAGGCCACCTGGGAGGTCAAGATGATTGTTTGTTCACACTCGGCACTATGATCAGAATCTGTAGCCCCGATTTTAACCTGAGGTGGGAGTGTGGTGTGCAGGGGACCTGGGGGCGGGAGGGAGGGGGGAGGGGGAAGCACCCATGGTGACACCAGCGTGAGGCCCGGGCACTTTTAAAACCCAGACTTCATTTAAATGTTGTCACGCTGACTCCCGGCCAAAGCCGGCGGGGATGATGTGGAGGCAGGAGCGGATTTTGGGCGGCAGGAGTGCCCCGTTGGGGACCGGAGGGAAAGGACCCCAGCACTAAAGTAAGTCGTCGGAGGGGTCCGATGGGAATCGCAGCTTGGAAAGGTGGGGGAAGCCAGGGACAAGGGAGGCAAGATTTCCTTTTGGGCCTGCGAGGAGGTACTGCTACTGTCTCACAAGGAAACTCTTAATATAAATCATTACCTGGGCCCCTTCTGGCTCCTGTCTGCCATCAGCTTTCCTTGGCGACTTTAGCACTGGACATTGCAGGTGCGATCCCCGTTTAAAATCTGGCCGGGGCCCAAACCACGTCATCAGACACTGACTTTTCAATATTCACTAGGCCCCCGCCTGCCTGCGACGGGCAGCCTCGACAGTCCCCAAAACTCGGGGAGTTAAAATGGTGGCAGGCATCTGGCGCCCTACTGCGGTACGGCGTTCCCGCTGCGCAGACTGGGTTAAAATCGCACCTAGAGATTCTGCATTGCTTATACTTCATCTTGTGTGATGTGCTGTAACTCATACGAGCTAAAGTATAAATTGAACTATAGCAGGGGTCAGAAAAGACCTTGTGAAATCATTTAGTAATACACTGTTACATTTTTGAAATTAGTGCTCACCGTTTGATAGCACAATCTTATATTGAATATAGGAAGCTAATGCAGCCAGTTCTCACAGTAATTCTGTGCTATATATGCATTGACACTGAATGTTACTTGCACTTATCTGAATGCCGTTTGTATAACTGATGTGTTTGTACCTATTCTTCATGCATGTCAACCTAGAAAACCAGAAAAAGCTGACCAACAGCTTCAACAAAGCTGAAACTCAAAAAAGTCCTTGGGGGCTAAATTCGGTTGATTTGCGCCTCCCGTTAGTGCCCTAAGAGGGCGCTAACGGAGTGTAAATCAACTAGTGCCTGGGCACGGCGCCGCTAACGCCTCCCGTTAGTGCCGCGCGGCACTGCGCCGCTGGCGATGACGCCATTGCCATGCGCAGTGCCCCGCTCGTGCCCTGGCTGTAATATTGGGTGGCGCCCCCCGACTTACCGCCAGATGCTACGTCCACCGGGGTAAGGGGGGCCTACCTGCGGCCGGGGCGGCGCTAGTTAAAGGGGAGGTGGCGGGCAGCCATTTTTGTTGCTGGCCGCCTGCCAGCATCTGCCCCCGTTGCTGTCCCCGGCCCCAGTGTGAAGGGATAATTACAAGTCCTAGCCCTTTCGGACTACCCCAGATCAGGCGTATTCCCCAGACATTTACCCTCAACTAAAGTTTGCGGTAGCCGGATCCTATAAGACGCTTAATTGGGTCTAAAGGTCAGACTACCTCTCCCTAAAGGAAAGAAACGGTCTAAAGATGTTACCGTCCTCCGGATAGTACTTTTAATAAGTTTAACTAGACTGTAACCTTCCGGATATTATAAGGGTCCGGAATACCCCCCAGAATTTTGCAACTCCTTTGAGTGTACAGAATTTGAGTTCGCAAGATGATACAGAAATACTCTTTGAGACTATTCTAAAAATATATAGATTTATTACAGAACCGACATTCAGTTAACATTTATTCTGGCAATCGCAACTTTAATCGTTCAAAATACAAATAGCTTACATTATCTTATTCTCAGAGATCCTTATTCTCAAATCTTAACTTCGTTACATTTCCACACTTCTACTTATTTCTTAATCCAGAATATCCACCAAAATCAAATAAGAGTACCTTGATCCCTGAGACTCAAAAGTTAAAAACTTACAGAGAATGTCTGTTGAGTTGAGAAACGCTTGCCTTCTCAGCGACTTCTGACTTTCCTGTTTGAAAAGGTCTATTTTTATATCTTTTTTGGGTGGTTTATCCTTTGAAGTATTCGTGCTGATGTAAGCTAATCGTATCAAGTCATTCTTTGCTGACTTTGTTCTATTCTTTACTGTCATTTCAGCTGTCAGCTTTTAGACTTGTGTCCTGTTTAGGTGTTTCCAAAACCATCATAAACACAATGACAGCAATGGTTTCTGTTTGATGCAATTCTTATCGAAGTCTTTCTATTGAATTTCTAATACTACTTTAACTGGTTTTTATCAGAAGTTGTGACTCCATGGTATTCCAAGTTCAATACAAGAACAATGTAATTGCTTGGTGTATCCATTGAAGTAATATTTTCAAAGTCGTCTTGTTTGTGTACTTTTTACAACTTGTAAATTAAAAACACTTCTCTAGTATCTTCATGCATTTCTAATTTACTTCAATTGGTTTTTATCAGACCTTGAGACTCCATCTTTCAAGCTTAACATTAAAACTATTTGTTCAGCAGGCGTCTCTTTCACTTGATGTCATTTCTTCAAAGCTTTCTGTAGGTATCACATTTACAATATGTAAATTGAAAACACTTTAACTCAGTGTTTACTTGTTTTCTAGCTATCTCAATTGGTTGCATATTTAATCATGTTTCCTGTTTCTAAGTTTAACATAAAACTATTTTGCGACAGGTATTTCTTACTTGATATCATTCTTTCAAAGGCACTTGTTTTTTAATACGATAGCAAAATACTGCGGATGCTGGAAATCAGAAATAACAACAGAAAACGCTGGAAAAACTCAGCAGGCCAGGCAACATCCATGGAGAGAGAAAGAGAGTTAACGTTTCCGACGAAGGGTTTCGACCTGAAACGTTAACTCTCTTTCTCTCTCCATGGATGTTGCCTGGCCTGCTGAGTTTTTCCAGCGTTTTCTGTTGTTATTACTTGTTTTTTAATGTTCTGTGCACCTGTTCGACGTGTTAGATTATAACACTTTTCTTGGGTCATTCCTTTGTTTTGATTCCAATGTCAGACGCTCTGGAAGCAAACCTTTGCTTTATCAATAGGGCTTGTTTTAGCATTTTTAACTAATTCCCATATCAAAGCTTGTGTTCACAGCTTTGTGTTAACAAACCATCTTATCTCATAAGCCTGTATTCTGTTTGCAGCCTGTGTCTGCTAAGGCTTATGTCTTTTAAACCCAGTATGCTTTTTATTAATAATTTCAGAAATCTGTTCGTAGTACTGTATCGTGTATTTTTCTGAATCCTGGCTATTCCTTCACACGTGAAGCCCCCCCCCCCCGCGGGGTGCCGGCTACTCTCCGTGAGCCCGGCACTCCTCTTGAGTGCCGGGCTCATTTGCCGGCACTCCCGATCCCTGGTGGCCCAGCTGGGCGCCGGGACGCTATCCAATTTTTACCTCCTTGAATATAAGCCTATTTAGCTTCTCCAGGTAGTGTCTGTGAAGCACTAGTTCACTGCCATATGTAATGGTTGTACAGAACGATAGAGAAGTAGGGGTTTGTGGGGTGATCTTGGAGGAGTGCAGGAAGTTCCAACGTGCACTGTTTCTCAGCAAGACATGTGGAGCGGAGGACTTGAGTCCAGAATGCCGACTGTCCATGCAAGTCACGGATGGTTGCTGCATGTGTTTCTTCAGCACTTGTGCAGTCAGCTGTCTTTAGAACTGGTGTACATCTACATCCAGTAACTATAGTAGCTGAATAACTAGATGATAGCAGTGAAGTGCTGAATGTTTTCTTTATACATGCAGACAATGGGCTCAGCAATGCTGGGTGAGTCGAGAGTGGAACCTGCAGCATTAATACTGTACGCACTGTACAGTGCATAACAAGATGTAGAATTGAACGGGAACCAAAAGTGAACAAAATGAACTCCGTAAATTTGCCAGAAAATGTTTCTCCTAATCTCACCTAGATATCCTGGAATGATTTGAAGGCTATGATCTTCTCTTGCAGTTCAGATACATATTCACATTTGTCATTCAAGCTAATATCTGAACCTCTTCAATGTGGTTACTGCCAGATTTCTAAAGCTGCTGCCAATATTTAGACTAGGTGCATCTTTTTAGAACAGGCCAGGTTAATACAAGGTTATAATGGAGAGCTGATGAAGGAACCGCCTAATGCACAGGCTGTAGTAAATATCCAGATAGGAAGACTGCCTGTGGGGAGAGCTTTCTTTCACTTTGAAAAGATAAAGAATAGCTGCAGTAAGCACTTTGGTTGAGATCTGAAATCGGAGAGCAGTCTGGACGAATAAAAGCTATGTCAGTTGATTTTGATATTCTGAGGGTTTCTCTTTTTCTCCTTCTGTATCGTAATACAAAGGTCAACAGAAGAAGCTTTCCTCTTCAAAGTTGCAAGTGAGTTGCAGCTCAGACTACAAAATGGAAATGTGCGCCCTGTCTCCATTGGTACAGTGGAGTCAAGCTCGACTCTGTCTCACTGTGATTTACTGAAAGTAGATCGGCAGTACAGACAGATCCAGGGCAAATATCTGAAGCTTGGGAGTACCGGGAGCCAAGAAAGTCAGTACATTTGATCAGAACCATGGCTACAAATTATTTAGGGGTAAAGTCTTGGCCTAAGGGATCACTGGACAGCCTTGACCACAAGATCTCACGGAGTTACATATTTGTTAAAGTAAAAGAAAGATCAGGAATTGGGAATCCTTATTATTAAAATTTTATTGCGTTTAATTATTTAGCTCAATTTATTGGGCTGTTCAGACTTAGCTAGACTTGGCTTTTAAACAACTATACATTGCAGCAGCTGGTGCTGGTACTGAAAATGGACCAATTCAAATCGTGTTACTGTGTCTGTCTGCGCATTGCGGGACATTTATTATTTACTTGTTTTGCCATATGGTGAGCATGAATTTTCTTCTCTGCCTTCTGCTCACCTTCTGCAGACAAGAGGACCTTCTCTGAACTCCTGATCAGTGCGCTTCTTCAGCCAGCTGCTCTGGAGATGTGCGAGAGTGGTCTTGCATGGAGTTGCCTGCCAGTCTTAAGTAGGAGCAAAATGTACTGAGAGGTACAACATGGGGTTTGGGCCCTGACTGCCCATGTGGCAAAGTTCCAAGTCTCAGGCATGCTGGGAAATATGCCAGGCAGACAACAGGTGCATCCCAAAAGGGAGCCGGATGGACATCTGTTTGTCAAGGCCTTAGGGCCTGAGCAAAATACTACAACAAAATGGCAAAACATGGGCAGTGTGATCTCTTAAACCTAAGGCACAATTCAATGAACAGCGTTGTGACAAGGTGAGATCTCACTCACGGCACAGTGAACAACAGTGTGACTAACCAAGCTTTCATTTACAGTCCTCCAAATCACAATGAGACTGACTCAGTGAGATCACAGAAAACCGCACAACGAAAGCTCTCTGCAAGACTACTTGGGAGCCATATAAAATGTACTTAGCAAGGGCGTTTGTAATTACAAATCTCAATAATAATGGGCCAGATTTTGCTATAGTAGGGCATTTAACGGCGTCTGTTGTTCGTTAAACTTGCCCTTGAACCCTTCAGCTGAAAACATTTTTGCCCACTAAGTTGCTGAAAGTGCGAGCTGATAAACATCATAGTGAGGGAAACAGGGCATCTGGGACCTGAGTGAACAGGGCAAGCAACTTAACCAATTAGATCGAAGGATTGAGAAATAAACAGTGGAATGACTGAGGAGGAGGGTGGTTTAGAGCGGGTGAATTCAATGTCAAATCAGGTACAGAAAGAGAAATAGAGAGAGGGCAAGAATGATTGGATTGAGAGAGAAAAGAGATAGAAAGGAAAAGTAAAAAAAAACTAACATTTAAAATTTGACTCTTTTATAAAAGCTCCAACCACAATTAATACCCAAAGGAATGAGACGCTACACTTGTAATCGTTAATTTTCAGTGCCAGAGAGATTGATTGGCAGTAATTAACACTTATCACGTCGTTAAAAGGGTACTTGCGCTTGAAATAACAAGACTTCACTTTCTGTGGTGAGTTTAGTCTTTATCTACCGTGCAAATACAGCAACTTCATGACATTCAATGCATTTCACTGGTGAGTCAGGCACAAAATGCCGTTTTCGCGAAGCTAACTCGGACAGCAACTTTTGGATATTGGCATTTAACCTCGCCTCTGCCCCTCGCCTGAAGTTACCGTACCATTTACGCATAAATAACGGCGAGTGCCATCAGCCTTACCGAAAAATCTCGCCCATTATCTTGTATCCGAGGTTATGATGTTTTTATGAAAATCTTATGGTGAGGACCAATTTTGCACTTGAATTTTGTAACTGGCATGCTTAGTTCTCATCGAGCGTAACGCAACCATCTGAATGACGTTTTTGAAGATACGGACCGTATGTCCTCTTTAGGTACAGTACAGCAGTTTGGCTACAATCAGGGCTGAAAGCTACAAATCTACAAATAAAGTTGGTTGGAGGTGGTAAACATATTCAAAATGATTGACTACCTATCCATGATTCCATTTTCTTGGAATATACATTGCTAGAGATCCAGTATTTGAGGATCACTGACAGAAGAGTAAAGAGTTGCCTTGATGATCTGGTCAACACTGTTTCCTCACCAACACTACTGAAACAAGATTAAGTAGTCATTCATCTCATTGCCATTTGTGCTGTGCACGAAATGGCTGTCACATTTGCCTACATAATAACAGTGATCGTATGTCATAGCAATTCATTGTACGTGAAGCACTTTGGGACATGTCTCAGAGGTGTTATAAGGCGCTACATAAATGCAAGGTTTTTTTGTTTGATAAGTCTTTTGCTCGGCCTGGAGCGCTTTTGAACAGTATATACTGGCGAGAGATGTAGTTGGAAGCAGTAGACGGTAGTTTTAAATACAGCTTGGGCAGATTTAAAACTGACTGAAATGCTGGACAAAAATGACTCCAATGGAAATCAAAATTGGGAGAGATGTAGAACGGAGAGGAACTAATTGGATAGCTCTTTCAAAGAGCTGGCACAGACATGATGAGCCGAATAGCCTCCTTCTGTGCTACAAGATTCTGTAGAATAATCTAATCTAAAGTGGCTGGAGCTCACATTGGTGCCTATGTGTCAGCAGAGTGTCAGCTGTGACTCAGTTGGTAGCACACTTGCCTCTGAGTCAGAAGGTTGTGGGTTCAAGTCCCACTCCAGGGACTAGAGCACATAAAGCTAGGCTGACACACCAGTGCAGTGCTGAGGGAGCGCTGCACTGTCTGAGGTGCCGTTTTTCGGATGAGACGTTAAACGGAGGCCCTGTCTGAATTCTCAGGTGGACATAAAAGATCCCATGGCACTATTTCGAAGAAGAACAGGGAGTTATCCCCGGTGTCCTGGCCAATATTTCTCCCTCAACCAACATAACAAAAACAGATTATCTGGTCATTTTCACATTGCTGTTTATGGGAGCTTGCTGTGCGCAAATTGGCTGCCGCGTTTCCCACATTACAACAGTGACTACAGAAATACTTCATTGACTGTAAAGCGCTTTGAGACGTCCGATGGTCGTGAAAGGCGCTATATAAATGTAAGTTTTTCTTTCTATAACCAAGACTTCGACGATAACAAAAAAAATTATCATTTTTCTGACAGTTTCATGTCTCCAGCTATTTGATTAGTTTATAATATATTGAATGACAAAAATAATGAGCAAGTGCAGCCTTCAACTTGAATAATGAGAATAATAATGTGAAGCTGCTTTTACATTGAGCCTTTATTTACAGTACTTACTGTTATCATGTTTTGACTGAACAGTCCACTTAAGTATTACATTTTAGTCAAAACACATGATATATGTTTGTAAAGATGCAGCAGGAAAATCATTCCGTCATGTTCACACGGCTTATAAAGAATTAGATTCAGAGTAGGAGAGCCAGCAAGAGTGTTTTTTTCGGTAAGAATCTCTTTTGAAATCTAAGTGTCCTGATATCCCTCTGTGGGTTCAGTAATTGGTGCGGTTCTACAGCACACTATTTGCGAGTCTATCTGAATGAAATCATATCCTACTAGTCTTGACCTTCAGGCTGAAAATTGTATGCTTTCCTCACCTTTGTACTCCATTTCGAGCGGCTGTGTCTGCCTGCAGGAATGATAAATAGACCTTTTACTGTCGAGGGCTGAAGATGTCTTGATTCGCAGGGATCAGCTGCCCAATTGCTGGTTTCCCAGTGAGCAAATGGTATTGGAGCTGTGAAGATTTCTTTCATTACAGGGGCACGTCATTTTTTTTTTATTCTTACAACTAGATGGGCATTAAATGTGGCAGCAAATGTCTCTATATATAGCGCTAATGGCTGTGACTTCATTGGGGGAAAAAAAGGAAGGACTGAAAGCTACTCATGCCTCTTACAACATGCTGATTGTGATAACACTGTGCCTATCTATATCGCTAAAAAGGTGCTTACTGTTAGCCCTTGACGAAAGAGCAAGTCAAATCCCCAAGCATTTAAATTAGGATGACTATTCTTGATTAAAGGAGTTTCCCGTCCCATTCGCCACTCGGTGATTAAATCAAATACAGTATTTAGTAAAAGCTGGCAATGCCAGTCTTCAACGGTGCCACTTATCTGAGCAGAATGAAAACTTAAACAGATGCCGCAATTAACGGGTGGTTTTACTTAACGGTATACAATGCCACATTGACAGACGGGTGTTTTGAAGGCAGGAGGGCACGGGTGGGAGTATTCTCGTGGGCGCTCGGATTTCCCTACAAATCACGAGCGTATACCTTCCTAGGCAGCACACGTAGGTAAAGCTTTGTGGTCGTGCTTCGTGGGCACATGTTCACGACAAGTGATGAGCATCAATTATTTAGGTCTGCGCTGCAATAAATATTTCTTCTAAGGAGAATATGCTCTGATCTGCCCACTCAGAAAACGTCTACAGGCAAATGAATAAATACTGTTCTCTGAAGAATTCTCCTACCCGGTTCAGAACTCCTGCACATGCAATGGAAGGGCTTCTTCCAGCCCATGAGCACGATCAGCTTGGACAAAGCTGTGGCAAAAAGGGGATGTGGCTGCAGGGAGGAAGGGTCCCCAATCCATCCCGACCTGTCATCAGGTACTAGGAGCTGGGGGTGTGGGGAGGGGAGCAGCTTCACAGCAGCCATGTCTCTTTGCCAAAGCCCCTCACATGAGGGCCTGGATTAAGTAGTTGGTAATGACCAAGCTTGTTACTTAGCATTAGACTTGGATATCTGGAACTCCCAATATTATACTGCACAATTCAAGCTGCCCTGTGCAGATCCTTAAAGCAGATGCCGTGTCTTAAAGCCAACGAGGAAACTGAACCTTGGGGTGATGGAAAGTGGTAGCTGCTGGCTGAGTGTAGGAGTACTTTTGAAGTGCAGTCACTGTTGTAATGTAGGAAACGTGGCAGCCAATTTGCGCACAGCAAGATCCCACAATCATCGCTGTGATAATGACCAGATTGGTGGCCGTGCCTTCAGCTGCCTAGGCCCTAACCTCTGGAATCCCCCTCCCCAAACCTCTCTACTCCTCTGTCTCCTCCTTTGTCGCTCCTTAAAACCTACCTTTTGACCAAGCTTTTGGTCACCTGGCCTAATATCTCCGTATGTGGCTTGGCTTCAAATTTTGTCTGATAACACTCCTGTGAAGCGCCTTGGGACGTGTATAAAGGCGCTACATAAATGCAAGTTGTTATTGTGGGAAGGGCAAAATCTAGAATTGTGTATTTCACAGTCCAAGTGGACACAGTACAAAACAAATACACACTTGCCATTCTGCTTTACTGAAAATCCAGTGATGGCACTGCTCTGTCCTATTTTTAAACGGGTGCTATTACTGTACTGCAGAGTTCTGAGCAGACTGAGAGGCTGCTACGATTCGCTTTGAAAACTCAGTTGCAAAGTTGCCACATTGGCTGCTGCAGCGGGAACATTTGCATTGCAGTTTAATCTTCATTTTGATTCAAACAGTCTGTTAAATGTAACCATAAATGCGCTGTGCCAAAAGGGATCAATGGGACAATGGTAAAACAGTGCTCTGCATATAAACGCGATATACTGCAAAGCGCAAAGCTGAATGAATGGAAGTCTGCCCAAAGGTTAATGTCACCCAAGGTGCATTTCAGTCCCACAATCCGTGCGGGCGCGCCAGTGACGGGTTTAAGATAAGTGCTCACCTTTCCAACTGAACCCATCTGCTTGATGTAGGGACATCACTGTTGAACCGCGGTGACTTGATATTGATCTTCAGCTGCTGTCTCTGTAGCTCGAGTCTCCTATAGTCAGTGGCCAGATGATGTAAAATTGTCTGGGGGTGAAATTGGTGGGGCAGTAGTGCAAAATGGACGACAAAGAATCGGCCGCCTGTTTTACAACACGCCCGATTTTCTTTTCCGTTGACGTCAATAGAAAATAAAATCGGGTGGGGTGTAAAATTCGTTATCGCCCGTTCTGCCGAAGACACTTCCCGTTTTTTCAGACCAGTGGCGAGGAAGCCCATGTTTTCCCTGGATGATAGTACCAGTCACCAGTCTGACAGTGACCAGGGAAAGTGCTCGAGCAGCGCCACAGCGATTGAGACTTAGCCTTGCTCCTCCGCTGGCATCATATGTTACATCATGACATCATCACGTATGTGCCCGTCCCTGAAATTACCTTAAAAATCTTGCACTTTAAATCTTGTCGTGGGTGCTCTGTGCTGCAGCGTCCCTGGAATGAACAGGGAGACTGGCGATGAGATTTACAAGGTAAATTAGGGACGGAAGTGTTTTCAGGCTGTTATCTCAAAACCTGAGCAGTAATAGTAAAGGTCTAAACACAGCAAAGAACTGCTTTAAGCTTAAACACCAAGGCAATTTGATACAGGAATCACAAACATGTTTTGAGCGTGGCTGCCTTATGACCTCAGGGCCAAGCTCCATTCCTGTGTATTGTGAACCTGTCATTGGCGGTTCGGTAGCCTTTCAGAAAGTAGCTCGATACAGTTTTTACATTTTTGACTTAAAAGAAATGGAAAGTGTTGCTTTTAAAGCTATCGGGCACTTCTTTACAGAGGAAGAGGAAAAGCAGCTTTACATTTGGCATAACAACAGAAAATGCTGGAAGCACTCAGCAGGCCAGGCAGCATCGGTGGAGAGAGAAACAGAGTTAACGTTTCAGGTCTGGGACCCTTCATCAGAACTGCAGTTCTGATGAAGGGTCATCAACCTGAAACGTTAACTCTGTTTCTCTCTCCACTGATGCTGCCTGGCCTGCTCAGTGCTTCCAGCATTTTCTGTTATTTCAGATTTCCAGCATCCGCAGTATTTTGCTATTGTATTTACATTTGGCCTGCAGCTTCGAAGTTAGCCGTGGCTCAGTGGGTAGCACTCTCACCTCATGAGTCAGAAGGTTGTTGGTTCAAGTCTCGCTCCAGGGACTTGAGCACAAAAATCTAGGCTGACACTCCGGTGCAGTACTGAGGGCGTGCTGCACTGTCAGCGGTGCCGTCTTTCAGATGAAATGTTAAACCGAGGCCCCGTCTGCATTCTCAGGTGGACATAAAAGATCCCACGGCACTATTTCGTAAGAAGAGCAGGGGAGTTCTCCCTGGTGTCCTGGCCAATATTTATCCTTCAACCAACATCATTAAAACAGATTATCTGGTCATTATCACATTGCTGGCTTGTGGGAGCTTGCTGTGCGCAAATTGACTGCTGAGTTTTCTACAGTACAACAGTGACTACACTTCAAAAGTACTTCATTGGCTGTAAAGCACTTTGGGACGTCCTGAGGGTGTGAAAGGCGCGATAGAAAAGCTAGTTCTTTTCTTTCTTTACTGGTGGGAGCAGCGTCTTTGCTGACAGATTTTTTTTTTAAACTTTGATTCTCTTCATAAACTGCCCAGGGGATTCAACTAACCCTTGAGCACTTTATAACCTGGCCTGATGCTTGAGAAAGTAAGGGATGAAACAAGTACGGAATTGCAGGGGAGTGGGCCAGGGCAACTGGTGTGGCTCTGAGATCTTGATTGAGCGGTCTACTTTTTTTTGAAACCTGACTGGCCCCGAGTAGTTAGTTTTCATCCCACACTTCGCAATGGGATTGATGAGTAATCCTGGCATCAGAAAGATCGTTGGAAGTAAGAAACGACCCATGACACCGTGGGAGTGAAATCTGGCCATCCGTTGCCTTAACATTTCAGGAATGCAGTTCTGATTGAGGGCGAGAGTGCGTTTGCAGTGAAAAATCAAAAGTGGCGTCGATTTTAAAGCCTAGCGGCCTGACGAAATCGGGTGGGTGGGCAGCTAAAAACGAGCAGATTACTTCCCCACTCCGAGCTCGACCCATTTCCCGCCATCTCAGGGTTCTGCGGCCAGATGAGGTGCCTGTCTAAAGTAGAAGGGAACCTCATGAATTTCTACAAATTGGGGTCCAATGGAAAAGAAAATTGGGCAGGGTGTAAAACGGGCTGCCGATTCGCTATTGCCCATTTTGCACCATTGCCCAAGGCCGTTTTCGCCGCCTCGTGTTTCTTCCAAGGCTGTTGACTCTGAACAGGTTTCTAGCACTCAAAATCAAGAGGCACCGCCATTCTCTGAGCTTGCCATGGCATGGGATTCCTGCCGAGGTTACACTTGCACAGTCCTTCATCAAAGCTGTGTCAGCCCCTAATGGCACAATGGGCAAACGCATTGGAACTCAGCCTTACAGACCAGAAAGTCCAAGTTTGAACCTCGGTCTATGCTGAATAAGCTGCTCACAGCCAGAATAGAAGTGAAGGCAATCCAATGTCCCAGGAATAGGGAGGGAAAAATTTTACTCAGGCATCCTACTCCTCAGCATCAGTCAGTGGCCACTGCTACCAAGTGTAACTATGGGCATCTGTTGAGGAGGAAGTCGGCCTCCGTTGTGATGGCCCCTATGGTAGAATATCTTGCTATCACTCACTGTGTGGCTTTTTACATAAATAACGCCCACTTAGATAAGGTATTGGAGGCAGGTGGCACCTGTGAAACTGTTCTTTGGCATCAGCCAATGCCTTTAGGAAAATGTGCTGTCTTAAGTGTCCAATATCAGCCACGATGTTTGTAAAACCACTTGTCTTGCCATTGAGTGTGTCAACGTTTACCTCAGAATTTAAATTATTCAATTTTGAGTGGAAGAGTAAATGATCTCGATCACCTAAAGTATCCGGGAGGAAGAGTTAAAAAGATGGATAATGGAGTCAGTCGCCCAGTAAAAATCAACCTTAAATATACAGAATTATACAAAATAATGCAAACAGTGCAATCAGGGGCTGTTCAGAATGAGCAGGAAATTACACTTTGCAATATTAGTAGCATGCATGTCTACATGTTTTATGAATTCCCACCGTCCATGATCGCTTTAAAAATAAATGGCTCAATGTCTTTGTTAAAACGGGGGGGGGGGGGGAAGAAGAATTTTGTTGGAATGTTTTAACAGATTCATTGCTGGTATTCATTGCACTCCTCTAATTCTGCCCTCTTGAGCATCCCTGATTATAATCGCTCAACCATTGATGGCCGTGCCTTCTGTTGCCTAGGCCCTAAGCTCTGGAATTCCCTCCCTAAACCTCTCCGCCTCTCTACCATCCATTTCCTCCTTTAAGACGCTCCTTAAAACCTACCTCTTTGACCAAGCTTTTGGTTACCTGCCCTAATTTCTCCTTATGTGGCTCGGTGTCAAATATTTTGTCTGATAACACTCCTGTGCAGCGCCCTGGGACGTTTTACTATGTTAAAGGTGCTATATAAATACAAGTTGTTGTCTTGTACTTCCAGATTTGCACCCAAAAGTCAGGTTCAGGTGATAATTTTGAATCATAGAATCATCCAGCACAGAAGGAGGTCATTCGGCCCATTGTGCCTGTGCCAGCTCCTTAAAAGAGCTACCCACCTAGTCCCACTCCCCTGCTCCTTCCCCATAGCCCTGTAGTTTTTACCTTTTCAAGTATTTATCCAATTCCCTTTTGAAAGTTACTATTGAATCTGCTTTCAGGCAGTGCATTCCAGATCAGAACAGCTCACTGCGTAAAAAAGAATTTCCTCAACTCCCCTCTGGTTCTTTTGTGCGAGTGTTTTGCTCGTGGTTTACATGTCATCTCTGAAAACTGAGCTATGTGCTAATCGCCCCCTGATGTAACTGTTATTCTGTAGAAGATGGTACTTAACTTCTCTTGATACTTGCATTACAGCAAGGTTGAAATTCTGATTTAAAATGCTTTGAATGCAACTTACTATATACTTAACTATAATTGTGGTTGCTGTTCAAACTGACCTCGGTGTCAATTCACAAAGGCGCAATCAACCATCTAGAACCCTGCCCTGCCTTGGGTGTGATTGCGGCAGTTCAAATGAAGACTGCTGCTTCATTGATTTTAAATGTGACACAGACAAAGAGGTCAGTTTAAAAAGGCTCCCGACAGCTTTAGGACCAAGTTCATCACAACACAGAGGAACATTTCTGTTGGAAAATGAGTACGTTGTTTGCTTCTAACCTTCTAAGTGACCAATTAAGGGTTTTTTGTTTGTCTAAACTCCCAAATGCACACACAAAGACAGAGGTGACCATTTATTCATGCCTGTCACTGCACGGCCATTGTGAGCTGGAAAGTTATCATAGCACAGGATACTCACTATGAGAGCTGGATGAGCTGTGTTAGTGATGGGAGAACTTGTATTAATTTATTTAGCATCTCTGGGAGTACATATCTACTATAAAAGTAGTGCACTGGTCCTGTAAGATACGTTAGTACAGCATTTTGCTTTTACATTGTGCCATTACTACAAATTGGAATATATGTTTTTATTATTAAATACTAATTACAAACATACGAGCATACAACAATAATGGACTGAAAGACCCACTGGTCCATCCAGCGTTTCACACACAACTGCGATGTCTTGTGCATCACAATACATACACTCCCCACCCCACCTGAAAGCCATGTGATGTCCTGGGTGAGGTGAAAAACAGACACAAAACCCAGGGGGAAAAGAAACTGGAAGATTCCTCTCTGTCTCCTTTAGGTGATCAAAACTAATCCAGGAGACCACTCTGACCCTGATTAATGTTATACAGATCCTATCTTTTGTACAAAGTTGATCTCTGCTCCAACCAGAACAGGCCCAGCTCTCGCTTGAAGGAAATTAGCAAATCAGCGTTGACTACACGAGCGGCAGCCTGTTCCACAGATCCACTCTTCTCTGGGAAAAGACCCACCTCCTAACATCTAACTTACTTCTGGTTTTACATAACTTGAGATTATGACTCCTGGACCTTCCTAACCTATTTGGTTGAAATGAACATTATTTTTTTAATTTAAAATACTAAAGATATTAATAGATGTACTAAGAATTACTAAGAATGTCAGCTGTGGTTTAGTGTTAGCACTCTCACCTCTGATTTAGAAGGTTGTGGGTTCAAGTGCCACTCCAGAGACTTAAGCACATCAGCTAGGCTGACACCTCAGTGTAGTACTGAGTGAGTGCTGCACTGTCAGAGGTGCCGTTTTATTTAAGAGACGTTAAAGTGAGGCCCTGTCTGCCCTCTCGGGTGAACGTAAAAGATCCCATGGCGTTATTCGAAGAAGACTATGGGAGTTCTCCCCAGTGTTCTGGCCAATATTTATCCCTCAACCAACATCACTAGAACAGGTTTTCTGGTCATTATCTTGTTGTTTGTGGGATCTTGCTGTGCGTAAATTGAGTGCCGCATTTCCTACATTACAAAAGTGACTGCACTTCAGAAATAGTACTTCATTGGCTGTTTGGGATGTCCGGAGGTTATGACAGACACTATATAAATGCACATTCTTTTCTTTCTTCCTTTATTTAATTTTTTTTGCCTTCTATTCCAAAACAATTGAATACCGAGTAGCCACAAGAATTGAACTGCTAACTCATCTTTGAGTGTTCAAGTCCCAAAGCTGCCTTACTTTGCTTCTGTGAGCTCAATGTCGATAGTTTCCAGTCAGTTTATAAGATGAAGTATCACATTATAGAAAAAAAAACACATTAAAGTTTTACTAAAGTTTTACTAGGGGGGATACGGGGAGACAGCCACAGTGAAAAACCAGCCTGTCTCGCATCATTCCAAAGCCTGGCCCTTGAGTCTCAGTTGGGTGACCTTTATTACTACTCTTTCAAGCCACTAGAGGGAGCATCTTGTAACAAAGCTTGATGTGGATCTAAAAATATAAAATCCATTCAGTAAATATATGGCATTTATCTCTGTCTTTTGCCAATCAAAGTTTCTTCAAAAGAGGCTAAGCAAAGTATCTCCACTGATTATCTTAGTTTGTTATGTCTGGATTGAGAGATACATATTCACTAGCTATGCCTCTCAACAGTGCAAGTTAGGTCAAGTAATCGAACTGATGACTGGTGAGCTTAGCGGTGAAGGCCAGTGGGTTGATGTAAAAGAAAAACTCAAAGTTTCCCACAGCCAAACCTTAATCATCGACTGGCCTTCGGGGGAATGCCATCTCACTCTTTCTCATTCGCCTGGGCCATGTGCGTACAATTCCTATGGATGGAGTTCAGTCTCTTCAGGCAGAACTCCTGTTGACATCCCAGCAGTAATAATACTCTCTTAACAACTGGCTAGACTGGAAACCACCTCCATGCTGGCATCTCTGAATCAGAAGGTTCTGGGTTCAAACTCCACTCCAGGACTAGGCCAAGTTCAGTGCAGTACTGAGCTGGTGCTACATGGTCAGAGGTGCTGTCTTTCGAAAAAGGTGTTAAACTATCCAGGTGGACATAAAAGATCCCTGACATTTTTTGGGAAAGAAAAGCAGGGAATTCTCCTGGTGTCCTGGCCAACATTTTCCCCCTCAACAAACACCCCCCCCCACCCCAAAAAAACAGATTAACTGGTCATTGCTGTTTGTGGGATCTTGCAGTGCTCAATTTGGCTGCTAATTTTGCCTATAATCAAGAGTAATTTACTGGCTGTGCAACGTCCTGAGAGTGTGAAAGGCAGTATGTAACGTTTTTGGTCGCTTTTTAAGTGAATTGGTTGCTCAGGGCAATAAAAGAATGTTTGGTGGTGAGGGGATATAAACCCGGAAAATCCCATGGTCGAAAACCCAACCACTGGACCACACAGGCCCTGTAAAGTGAACTCCGTGTGAACTGGCAGGCGTGGGTGACGTACGTCGACCGAAATCTAGTGCTCGAGCCTCAGCTCATTCTTTTTACCTTACAGGTTGATTCCATGGGATTCAGGGAAGGTCAGATTTCACACTCGGTTCAATGCTTCTCTCTAATCTGGCGCGACTGGATGGAGATTTGCAATAGTGAACAGCCTCAAAAGGAGAAAAAAAATACAAAGTAAAAAGTGCAAACTATTTCATAAAAAAAATTCAAATGAAGTCTTTGTTATTTGACCGAGTTTGTTCTAAAGACCACCTGCATGGAAGGACCAACAATGCATCCCGATATTGAAGTAATTATTTGGCCTTAAACCTGCGGCAGACCAATAGAAGCCAGTCCCAAAAGTGATCATTATAAACTGCCTTTCCTCTGTACTTTGGAAAAAATGCTTGGTTTAGAAAAGGGCCAACTGTGGTTTTCAGTAGTAGTAATGGAGCTGGGATTTAAATTGGTTTCTTTGTGTTCAGTGGGATATTAGCATGACAGGCATTGAATAGACCCCATTAATACTCCATTCAGGGTCCTGGCAGTAGAAGAGCTCAACACACAGTTTATTTTTAGCTATAGATTACAAGAGGTTTTACCACACACAAAACAAATCCCAAGCAGAAACCCAAGCTCAGTTTCCTGATAAAATGGTGTCATTCTGTGTTAGAAAATATGCAAACCTAAAATGAGGACAGAATGGGGAAGAGAATTAAAAAAAAACTCGAAGCTGAGGCAATTCTGATTGGCAACATTTACATTATTTTACATTGCTGTGCTACCATCGGCAGCCTCTCCGAGGTTGGTAGGAACCAACAATTTAAGGAGGTGTTACGCACAATTAAATGAGATGGCTTTGGCTCATACCACTGATAGCAGTGTGACATCAAGCGTAAATACTATGTAGCTTGCATTGGAGGTGGTCATGTTTCTTTTTGTCCCTGGTAAGCCGAGTGGCTGAAGTACTCGTGTTCACCCTGTGCCGGCAGCTAAGCAGATTTGCTATGAGAGTAGCATATGGTCCTTTCCCTATCCACTGGGTAAGTAAGCGAGCTTGTGGATTTGCCATTATTTGATCGCGTATCTGGCTGCTGTAGAAACTGTAACTGAAATGGAAACGGCAAGATTGCAAAACTGCTTCGGGAAGTAGATCTGCAATTAAATATAAAGGGACGTCAGTGATTTGATTTGGGCCTTGAGTTCATTCTGGTCAAATACTGCCACAATCATTCATTCCTCATGTTGGTATTTGAAAGTTTCAGTTACTGAAAATTCACAGCTTACGATATGTCTTCCTGCTGACTGTTCATTATATCAAATGACTCATTATCCTGTGACTGCTGAAATTTGTCGTCTGATTAAACATCATGTCACAGGAAGAATAATTTACTAACAAATTTTCTGATGCTGATACTAAATTAGTTAGGAGTCAATATTTATTTTCCTGAATTATTGGTCTAAGACCAGTGGCTATGGAAAACTACCCATATCGACGTTGATTATTTTTCTCTTGAAGTTATATCTGGATGACTGTTAATTTACTGATATCTCTTTTCTTTCCGTCGCCCTTCCACTTTCTGCTTACTGGTCCTCATTAGGCATGACAGAGGCTCATTGTGTTCAAAATGTGTCCTGTTTTGATGGATATCGCTCTGAAAGCTAAACAAAGCTCCATATCTTTCAGTGGATTTGTAAGCTTGTCACTCTTATTGGTAATAAATGTCACTTCTAGCATTTACCCAATGTCAACAGCACCGAGTCTCGTTTTGAAGCCGAGATCAATGGATGAAGAAAAATTACAATCTTTTCTTGCAATCTTCAACAATGAAACATTGTTACAAGGAAAATGTTACACGCTGCTGTTCTTGCTGCTCAATTTGCAAAGCATTTCCAACAAATGGTTGGTGTGAGCTTTTAGGAGACCGCAGACAAGGGGTCCATAAACGACCACTTCGAAACGCCAGAAAATGTATCACAATGAATTCCACTGAGATATTTAAGTAGAAATGTATTTGACCATATTATTTTGGAGTAAATTTGTGTTAAGATTTAGTTCTACATTATGCCCTGTTGATTTACACGTTTCCCAGCATAGTTGTTTGGTGTTGTGTTTACCAACCTGGACCTTTCACTACTTTCTCAACTGAGCTGCATTACTTCCATCACTATTGGAGCTTAGGCCTAGTCATGGCTGTTAGGGTTGCCAACTCTGGTTGGATGTATTCCTGGAGGTTTCCTCACCTGACTTCCTGCCTCCAACTGGCCCGCCCCCACGCTCCTGCCATTGGTCGCCCAACACGTCCATCCTCACGGCGCAGCACCTTCTCACGGCCAATCGGGAAGCGAAAAACTCTTCAATACCCGACTGGATGATTCTTGACTGTCAGTCAAAAGCCTTTTTTCCCCAATATTCTCCAATATTTTTATAACTAATGAACAAAAGAAAATAAAAAACGAACAATTTTTTGAATGCCCCTGTGATTTTTTCTCTAGGGTTGCCCGCAGCAGTGCCCTGGAGATTAATCTTCAATTCCTGGAGACGCCAGGCCAATCCTGGAGAGTTGGCAATCCTAATGGCTATATCCATGATATCTAATCATTGCATCTTGAGACTTTCCCCTCCTCAGTGTCAGCTGTGGCTCAGTGGGTAGCACACTCGCCTCTGAGTCAGAAGGTTATGGGTTCAAGTCCCACTCTAGGGACTTGAGCACATAAAGCTAGGCTGGCACTCCAGTGCAGTGCTGATGGTGTGCTGCACTGTCGGATGTGCCGTCTTTCGGATGAGACAGTTAAACTGCTCTCTCAGGTGGACGTAAAAGATCCCATGGCACTATTTCGAAAAAGAACAGGGGAGTTCTCCCCGGTGTCCTGGCCAATATTTCTCCCTCAACCAACATAACAAAAACAGTTTAGCTGGTCATTATCACACTGCTGTTTGTGGGACCTTGCTGTGCGCAATATGGCTGCCGTGTTTCCCACATTACAACAGTGACTATACTTCATTGACTGTAAAGCGCTTTGAGACGTCCGGTGGTCGTGAAAGGCGCGATAGAAATGTAAGTCTTTCTTTCCTCCTTTCCTTTAGGTAGCAGCAGTTTATCTAGCTACCAGCAATTGCTTATGTATTTGGGTTGTGTAGGACATTATTAAGACAGTTTCCACCAACCTGAGGTGTTCATATGCCTTTCAAGGAGGCGTATGTCTTATTAAGGCAATCAAGTGGATCCATCCCAGATAGTTGCATCTTCAAAAGAAAAGCATTCTTAATTACAGGTTGTGTAGCACAATGGGAGAACAACAGGGGTTGTGCCATTGAGTGGGAGGGCACAGGCTCATTCAGTTGAAGGCTGGGCATTTCTGTAGGCCGGGAGGCAAAGAGTTACCTCGGGTAACTCTCGTGCACTGCAACACTTACAGACTAATCACTGTGCAAGTGCTTGCCGTCAGCCGAGAAAGAGTGTGTTGTTTTAAAAATACGACAAAATAAAACCTGATAATCACTGAAAAAGATTAGTTTGCTTTCATATGGGCATGTCATTTGGTAAAAGGGAGAGTTAACCCTCAGTGTCTTTCTCTGTGTATTGTACATCGTTAGAATCAAAGAGTTCTGTTTAATCTGATGGATAAACTCTTTGATCTTAGAGAAGAACCAAGAATACAAAGTACTGAAAAATTCAATTCTTACCTGACATTGTGCTCAAATCTCAAGTACCTGAACTCAATCAAGATGAAAAATGAATCTTTTTTAAAAGGTATTTTATTCATTAATTCTGTAGAGATGCAGCAAATTGTTTTTATTGGGGTTGGTAATTTAAAACTGAAACCAACACAAGAGGGTAGAAGATTACGGAGGACCACCTTGGTCTGAGAGTAGAGCAGGGGGTGAGCAATTATTAGGGCTGGAGGGTCACTTAACAAGTTTTGGTGAGCTGTTGAGGGCCACACACACCAATGTGCGCACCAATCGCGAGGCCCCGCACAGGCCGCTCACCAGCTCCTGCCACTGGAAGAGATACTGAGCATGCGCGACCGCACAGTAAATTTAAATGGACTGCGCACGAAAGAAAATTAGAGGGAAAATTGTATAAACATAAACATTGCATAAACAAAAATTCAGATAATAATCAGAAACCATCTTAGATACACAAAATGTAGTGTAAAATAGTAAAATCTTCCGTTATTAAATGAATGAAATGATCGATCAATCGATTACATGTTGTACTCAAAGTCTATGTGGCTCGAGTCTGCGGGGCCTCCGACGCGAGACGTGTTCTCTTATTAGTGTGCTTCGCAAGCCCTGAACTACAATCAGGTTATCTGGAGTCCTGATGCTCCTGGACCCACTCCCGTGTCTAAGACGACGATGAGAACTCCCCTGCTGTCGTACTCTGGAGAGGAATGACGCAACGCCGGTCTCTTTCTTCAGTTAAACTAAGAGTCGTCAGGGCTGGGAGTGTGGGGTGAGTTCAGGGCTGGGAGTGTGGGGTGTGTTCAGGGCTGGGAGTGTGGGGTGTGTTCAGGGCTGGGAGTGTGGGGCGAGTTCAGGGCTGGGAGTGTGGGGTGAGTTCAGGGCTCGGAGGGTGGGGTGAGTTCAGGGCTCAGTGTGGGGTGAGTTCAGGGCTGGGAGTGTGGGGTGAGTTCGGGGCAGGGAGTGTGGGGTGAGTTCAGGGGTCAGTGTGGGGTGAGTTCAGGACTGGGAGTGTGGGGTGAGTTCAGGGATCGGGGAGTGTGGGGTGAGTTCAGGGCTGGGAGTGTGGGGTGAGTTCGGGGCAGGGAGTGTGGGGTGAGTTCAGGGCTCGGGGAGTGTGGGGTGAGTTCAGGGCTGGGAGTGTGGGGTGAGTTCAGGGCTGGGAGTGTGGGGTGAGTTCAGGGCACAGTTTGGGGTGAGTTCAGGGCTGGGAGTGTGGGGTGAGTTCAGGGCTCAGTGTGGGGTGTGTTCAAGCCTGGGAGTGTGGGGTGAGTTCAGGGCTGGGAGTGTGGGGTGAGTTCGGGGCAGGGAGTGTGGGGTGAGTTCAGGGCTCGGGGAGTGTGGGGTGAGTTCAGGGCTGGGAGTGTGGGGTGAGTTCAGGGCTGGGAGTGTGGGGTGAGTTCAGGGCACAGTTTGGGGTGAGTTCAGGGCTGGGAGTGTGGGGTGAGTTCAGGGCTCAGTGTGGGGTGTGTTCAAGCCTGGGAGTGTGGGGCGAGTTCAGGGCTGGGAGGGTGGGGCGAGTTCAAGGCTGGGAGTGTGGGGAGAGTTCAGGGCTGGGAGTGTGGGATGAGTTCAGGGCTCGGGCAGTGTGGGGTGAGTTCAGGGCTCAGTGTGGGGTGAGTTCAGGGTTGGGAGTGTGGGGTGAGTTCAGGCATGGGAGTGTGGGGTGAGTTCAGGGCTCGGAGTGTGGGGTGAGTTCAGGGCTCAGTGTGGGGTGAGTTCAGGGCTCAGTGTGGGGTGAGTTCAGGGCTCAGTGTGGGGTGAGTTCAGGGCTCAGTGTGGGGTGAGTTCAGGGCTCAGTGTGGGGTGAGTTCAGGGCTCAGTGTGGGGTGTGTGCAGGGCTGGGAGTGTGGGGTGAGTTCAGGGCTCAGTGTGGGGTGTGTTCAGTGCTGGGAGTGTGGGGTGAGTTCAGGGCTCAGTGTGGGGTGTGTTCAGGGCTGGGAGTGTGGGGTGAGTTCAGGGCTCAGTGTGGGGTGAGTTCAGGGCTGGGAGTGTGGGGTGAGTTCAGGGCTGGGAGTGTGGGGTGAGTTCAGGGCTGGGAGTGTGGGGTGAGTTCAGGGCTGGGAGTGTGGGGTGAGTTCAGGGCTGGGAGTGTGGGGTGAGTTCAGGGCTGGGAGTGTGGGGTGAGTTCAGGGCTCGGAGTGTAGGGTGAGTTCAGGGCTCGGAGTGTGGGGTGAGTTCAGGGCTGGGAGTGTGGGGTGAGTTCAGGGCTCAGTGTGGGGTGAGTTCAGGGCTGGGAGTGTGGGGTGAGTTCAGGGCTCAGTGTGGGTGTGTTCAGGGCTGGGAGTGTGGGGAGAGTTCAGGTCTGGGAGTTTGGGATGAGTTCAGGGCTCGGGGAGTGTGGGGTGCGTTCAGGGCTCAGTGTGGGGTGAGTTCAGGGCTGGGAGTGTGGGGTGAGTTCAGGGCTCGGAGTGTGGGGTGAGTTCAGGGCTGGGAGGGTGGGGAGAGTTCAGGGCTGGGAGTGTGGGGAGAGTTCAGGGCTGAGTGTGGGGTGAGTTCAGGGCTGGGAGTGTGGGGTGAGTTCAGGGCTGGGAGTGTGGGGTGAGTTCAGGGCTCAGTGTGGGGCGAGTTCAGGGCTGGGAGTGTGGGGTGAGTTCAGGGCTGGAGTGTGGGGTGAGTTCAGGGCTGGAGTGTGGGGTGAGTTCCGGGATCGGAGTGTGGGGTGAGTTCAGGGCTCAGTGTGGGGTGAGTTCAGGGCTCGGAGTGTGGGGTGAGTTCAGGGCTCAGTGTGGGGTGAGTTCAGGGCTCGGAGTGTGGGGTGAGTTCAGGGCTGGGAGTGTGGGGCGAGTTCAGGGCTGGGAGTGTGGGGTGAGTTCAGGGCTCGGAGTGTGGGGTGAGTTCAGGGCTGGGAGTGTGGGGTGAGTTCAGGGCTCAGTGTGGGGTGAGTTCAGGGCTGGGAGTGTGGGGTGAGTTCAGGGCTGGGAGTGTGGGGTGAGTTCCGGGATCGGAGTGTGGGGTGAGTTCAGGGCTCAGTGTGGGGTGAGTTCAGGGCTCGGAGTGTGGGGTGAGTTCAGGGCTCAGTGTGGGGTGAGTTCAGGGCTCGGAGTGTGGGGTGAGTTCAGGGCTCGGAGTGTGTGGCGAGTTCAGGGCTCGGATTGTGGGGAGAGTTCAGGTCTGGGAGTGAGGGGTGAGTTCAGGGCTCGGAGTGTGGGGCGAGTTCAGGGCTGGGAGTGTGGGGTGAGTTCAGGGCTGGGAGTGTGGTTTGAGTTCAGGGTTCAGTGTGGGGTGAGTTCAGGGCTGGGAGTGTGGGGCGAGCTCAGGGCTCGGATTGTGGGGTGAATTCAGGCTGGCAGTGGGGTGAATTCAGGGCTGGGAGTGTGGGGTGAGTTCAGGACTCGGAGTGTGGGTGAGTTCAGGGCTCACTGTGGGGTGAGTTCAGAGCTGGGAGTGTGGGGTGAGTTCAGGGCTGGGAGTGTAGGTTGAGTTCAGGGCTGGGAGTGTGGGGCGAGTTCAGGGCTCGGAGTGTGGGATGAATTCAGGGCTCGTAGTGTGGGGTGAGTTCAGGGCTCGTAGTGTGGGGTGAGTTCAGGGCTCAGTGTGGGGTGAGTTCAGGGCTCAGTGTGGGGTGAGTTCAGGGCTCAGTGTGGGGTGAGTTCAGGGCTGGGAGTGTGGGGTGAGTTCAGGGCTCGGGGAGTGTGGGGTGAGTTCAGGGCTCAGTGTGGGGTGAGTTCAGGGCTGGGAGTGTGGGGCGCGTTCAGGGCTGGGAGTGTGGAACGAGTTCAGGGCTCGGAGTGTGGGGTGAATTCAGGGCTCGTAGTGTGGGGTGAGTTCAGGGCTCGTAGTGTGGGGTGAGTTCAGGGCTCAGTGTGGGGTGAGTTCAGGGCTCAGTCTGGGGTGAGTTCAGGGCTGGGAGTGTGGGGTGAGTTCAGGGCTGGGAGTGTGGGGTGAGTTCAGGGCTCGGAGTGTGAGGTGAGTTTAGGGCTGGGAGGGTGGGGAGAGTTCAGGGCTGGGAGTGTGGGGAGAGTTCAGGGCTCAGTGTGTGGTGAGTTCCGAGCTGGGAGTGTGGAGTGAGTTCCGGGCTGGGAGTGTGGGGTGAGTTCAGGGCTCAGTGTGGGGCGAGTTCAGGGCTGGGAGTGTGGGGTGAGTTCAGGGCTGGGAGTGTGGGGTGAGTTCAGGGCTGGGATTGTGGGGTGAGTTCCGGGATCGGAGTGTGGGGTGAGTTCAGGGCTCAGTGTGGGGTGAGTTCAGGGCTCGGAGTGTGGGGTGAGTTCAGGGCTCAGTATGGGGTGAGTTCAGGGCTCGGAGTGTGGGGTGAGTTCAGGGCTCGGAGTGTGTGGCGAGTTCAGGGCTCGGAGTGTGGGGAGAGTTCAGGTCTGGGAGTGAGGGGTGAGTTCAGGGCTCGGAGTGTGGGGCGAGTTCAGGGCTGGGAGTGTGGGGTGAGTTCAGGGCTGGGAGTGTGGTTTGAGTTCAGGGTTCAGTGTGGGGTGAGTTCAGGGCTGGGAGTGTGGGGCGAGCTCAGGGCTCGGATTGTGGGGTGAATTCAGGGCTGGGAGTGGGGGTGAATTCAGGGCTGGGAGTGTGGGGTGAGTTCAGGACTCGGAGTGTGGGTGAGTTCAGGGCTCACTGTGGGGTGAGTTCAGAGCTGGGAGTGTGGGGTGAGTTCAGGGCTGGGAGTGTAGGTTGAGTTCAGGGCTGGGAGTGTGGGGCGAGTTCAGGGCTCGGAGTGTGGGATGAATTCAGGGCTCGTAGTGTGGGGTGAGTTCAGGGCTCGTAGTGTGGGGTGAGTTCAGGGCTCAGTGTGGGGTGAGTTCAGGGCTCAGTGTGGGGTGAGTTCAGGGCTCAGTGTGGGGTGAGTTCAGGGCTGGGAGTGTGGGGTGAGTTCAGGGCTCGGGGAGTGTGGGGTGAGTTCAGGGCTCAGTGTGGGGTGAGTTCAGGGCTGGGAGTGTGGGGTGAGTTCAGGGCTGGGAGTGTGGGGCGCGTTCAGGGCTGGGAGTGTGGAACGAGTTCAGGGCTCGGAGTGTGGGGTGAATTCAGGGCTCGTAGTGTGGGGTGAGTTCAGGGCTCGTAGTGTGGGGTGAGTTCAGGGCTCAGTGTGGGGTGAGTTCAGGGCTCAGTCTGGGGTGAGTTCAGGGCTGGGAGTGTGGGGTGAGTTCAGGGCTGGGAGTGTGGGGTGAGTTCAGGGCTCGGAGTGTGAGGTGAGTTTAGGGCTGGGAGGGTGGGGAGAGTTCAGGGCTGGGAGTGTGGGGAGAGTTCAGGGCTCAGTGTGTGGTGAGTTCCGAGCTGGGAGTGTGGAGTGAGTTCAGGGCTGGGAGTGTGGGGTGAGTTCAGGGCTCAGTGTGGGGCGAGTTCAGGGCTGGGAGTGTGGGGTGAGTTCAGGGCTGGGAGTGTGGGGTGAGTTCAGGGCTGGGATTGTGGGGTGAGTTCCGGGATCGGAGTGTGGGGTGAGTTCAGGGCTCGAGTGTGGGGTGAGTTCAGGGCTCGGAGTGTGGGGTGAGTTCAGGGCTCAGTATGGGGTGAGTTCAGGGCTCGGAGTGTGGGGTGAGTTCAGGGCTCGGAGTGTGGGGCGAGTTCAGGGCTGGGAGTGTGGGGTGAGTTCAGGGCTCGGAGTGTGGGGTGAGTTCAGGGCTCGGAGTGTGGGGTGAGTTCAGGGCTCAGTGTGGGGTGAGTTCAGGGCTCGGAGTGTGGGGTGAGTTCAGGGCCCGGACTGTGTGGCGAGTTCAGGGCTCGGAGTGTGGGGAGAGTTCAGGTCTGGGAGTGAGGGGTGAGTTCAGATCTCGGAGTGTGGGGCGAGTTCAGGGCTGGGAGTGTGGGGTGAGTTCAGGGCTGGGAGTGTGGTTTGAGTTCAGGGTTCAGTGTGGGGTGAGTTCAGGGCTGGGAGTGTGGGGCGAGCTCAGGGCTCGGATTGTGGGGTGAATTCAGGGCTGGGAGTGTGGGGTGAATTCAAGGCTGGGAGTGTGGGGTGAGTTCAGGACTCGGAGTGTGGGTGAGTTCAGGGCTCACTGTGGGGTGAGTTCAGAGCTGGGAGTGTGGGGTGAGTTCAGGGCTGGGAGTGTAGGTTGAGTTCAGGGCTGGGAGTGTGGGGCGAGTTCAGGGCTCGGAGTGTGGGATGAATTCAGGGCTCGTAGTGTGGGGTGAGTTCAGGGCTCGTAGTGTGGGGTGAGTTCAGGGCTCAGTGTGGGGTGAGTTCAGGGCTCAGTGTGGGGTGAGTTCAGGGCTCAGTGTGGGGTGAGTTCAGGGCTGGGAGTGTGGGGTGAGTTCAGGGCTCGGGGAGTGTGGGGTGAGTTCAGGGCTCAGTGTGGGGTGAGTTCAGGGCTGGGAGTGTGGGGTGAGTTCAGGGCTGGGAGTGTGGGGCGCGTTCAGGGCTGGGAGTGTGGGGTGAGTTCAGGGCTCGGAGTGTGGGGTGAATTCAGGGCTCGTAGTGTGGGGTGAGTTCAGGGCTCGTAGTGTGGGGTGAGTTCAGGGCTCAGTGTGGGGTGAGTTCAGGGCTGGGAGTGTGGGTTGAGTTCAGGACTGGGAGTGTGGGGTGAGTTCAGGCTCAGTGTGGGGGTGAGTCAGGGCTGGGAGTGTGGGGTGAGTTCAGGGCTGGGAGTGTGGGGCGCGTTCAGGGCTGGGAGTGTGGAACGAGTTCAGGGCTCGGAGTGTGGGGCGAGTTCAGGGCTGGGAGTGTGGGGTGAGTTCAGGGCTGGGAGTGTGGGGTGAGTTCAGGGCTGGGAGTGTGGGGTGAGTTCAGGGCTCGGGAGTGGGGGTGAGTTCAGGGCTCGAGTGTGGGGTGAGTTCAGGGCTGGGAGTGTGGGGTGAGTTCAGGGCTCGGGGAGTGTGGGGTGAGTTCAGGTCTCAGTGTGGGGGTTACAGGGCTCAGTGTGGGTGAGTTCAGGGCTGCGAGTGTGGGGTGAGTTCAGGGCTGGGAGTGTGGGGTGTGTTCACGGCTGGGAGTGTGGGGTGAGTTCAGGGCTGGGAGTGTGGGGAGAGTTCAGGGCTGGGAGTGTGGGGTGAGTTCAGGGCTCAGTGTGGGGTGAGTTCAGGGCTGGGAGTGTGTGGCGAGTTCAGGGCTGGGAGTGTGGGGCGAGTTCAGGGCAGGGAGTGTGGGGCGAGTTCAGGGCAGGGAGTGTGGGGCTAGTTCAGGGCTGGGAGTGTGGGGCGAGTTCAGGGCTGGGAGTGTGGGGCGAGTTCAGGGCTGGGAGTGTGGGCCAGTTCAGGGCTGGGTATATGGGGCGAGTTCAGGGCTGGGAGTGTGGGGTGAGTTCAGGGCTGGGAGTGTGGGGTGAGTTCAGGGCTGGGAGTTTGGGGTGAGTTCAGGGCTCAGTGTGGGGTGAGTTCAGGGCTCAGTGTGGGGTGAGTTCAGGACTGGGAGTGTGGGGCGAGTACAGGGCTCGGAGTGTGGGGCGAGTTCAGGGCTGGGAGTGTGGGGCGAGTTCAGGGCTGGGAGTGTGGGGCGAGTTCAGGGCTGGGAGTGTGGGGCGAGTTCAGGGCTGGGAGTGTGGGGCGAGTTCAGGGCTGGGAGTGTGGGGCGTGTTCAGGGCTGGGAGTGTGGGGCGAGTTCAGGGCTGGGAGTGTGGGGCGAGTTCAGGGCTGGGAGTGTGGGGCGAGTTCAGGGCTGGGAGTGTGGGGCGAGTTCAGGGCTGGGAGTGTGGGGCGAGTTCAGGGCTGGGAGTGTGGGGCGAGTTCAGGGCTGGGAGTGTGGGGCGAGTTCAGGGCTGGGAATGTGGGGTGAGTTCAGGGCTCGGAGTGTGGGGCGAGTTCAGGGCTGGGAGTGTGGGGTGAGTTCAGGGCTGGGAGTGTGGGGTGAGTTTAGGGCTGGGAGGGTGGGGTGAGTTCAGGGCTGGGAGTGTGGGGTGAGTTCAGGGCTGGGAGTGTGGGGTGAGTTCAGGGCTGGGAGTGTGGGGTGAGTTCAGGGCTCAGTGTGGGGTGAGTTCACCGCTGGGAGTGTGGGGCGTGTTCAGGGCTCGGAGTGTGGAGTGAGTTCAGGGCTGGGAGTGTGCGTTGTTTTCAGGGCTGGGAGTGTGGGGTAAGTTCAGAGCTGGGAGTGTGGGGTGATTTCTGGGCTGGGAGTGTGGGGTGAGTTCAGGGCTGGGAGAGAGGGGTGAGTTCCGGGCTGGGAGTGTGGTGTGAGTTCACGGCTCAGTGTGGGGTGAGTTCAGGGCTGGGAGTGTGGGGCGAGTTCAGGGCTGGGAGTGTGGGGTGAGTTCAGGGCTGGGAGTGTGGGGCGAGTTCAGGGCTGGGAGTGTGGGGCGAGTTCAGGGCTGGGAGTGTGGGGTGAGTTCAGGGCTCAGTGTGGGGCGAGTTCAGGGCTGGGACTGTGGGGTGAGTTCAGGGCTCAGTGTGGGGTGAGTTCAGGGCTCAGTGTGGGGTGAGTTCAGCGCTGGGAGTGTGGGGCGTGTTCAGGGCTCGGAGTGTGGAGTGAGTTCAGGGCTGGGAGTGTGCGTTGTTTTCAGGGCTGGGAGTGTGGGGTAAGTTCAGAGCTGGGAGTGTGGGGTGATTTCTGGGCTGGGAGTGTGGGGTGAGTTCCGGGCTGGGAGTGTGGTGTGAGTTCACGGCTCAGTGTGGGGTGAGTTCAGGGCTGGGAGTGTGGGGCGAGTTCAGGGCTGGGAGTGTGGGGTGAGTTCAGGGCTGGGAGTGTGGGGCGAGTTCAGGGCTGGGAGTGTGGGGCGAGTTCAGGGCTGGGAGTGTGGGGTGAGTTCAGGGCTCAGTGTGGGGTGAGTTCAGGGCTGGGAGTGTGGGGTGAGTTCAGGGCTCGGAGTGTGGGGCGAGTTCAGGGCTCGGAGTGTGGGGTGAGTTCAGGGCTGGGAGTGTGGGGCGAGTTCAGGGCTGGGAGTGTGGGGTGAGTTCAGGGCTCAGTGTGGGGTGAGTTCAGTGCTGGGAGTGTGGGGTGAGTTCAGGGCTCAGTGTGGGGCGAGTTCAGGGCTGGGAGTGTGGGGTGAGTTCAGGGCTCAGTGTGGGGCGAGTTCAGGGCTGGGAGTGTGGGGTGAGTTCAGGGCTCAGTGTGGGGAGAGTTCAGGGCTGGGACTGTGGGGTGAGTTCAGGGCTGGGAGTGTGGGGCGAGTTCAGGGCTGGGAGTGTGGGGCGAGTTCAGGGCTGGGAGTGTGGGGTGAGTTCAGGGCTCAGTGTGGGGCGAGTTCAGGGCTGGGACTGTGGGGTGAGTTCAGGGCTCAGTGTGGGGTGAGTTCAGGGCTCAGTGTGGGGTGAGTTCAGCGCTGGGAGTGTGGGGCGTGTTCAGGGCTCGGAGTGTGGAGTGAGTTCAGGGCTGGGAGTGTGGGGTGATTTCTGGGCTGGGAGAGAGGGGTGAGTTCCGGGCTGGGAGTGTGGTGTGAGTTCACGGCTCAGTGTGGGGTGAGTTCCGGGCTGGGAGTGTGGGGCGAGTTCAGGGCTGGGAGTGTGGGGTGAGTTCAGGGCTGGGAGTGTGGGGCGAGTTCAGGGCTGGGAGTGTGGGGCGAGTTCAGGGCTGGGAGTGTGGGGTGAGTTCAGGGCTCAGTGTGGGGTGAGTTCAGGGCTGGGAGTGTGGGGTGAGTTCAGGGCTCGGAGTGTGGGGCGAGTTCAGGGCTCGGAGTGTGGGGTGAGTTCAGGGCTGGGAGTGTGGGGCGAGTTCAGGGCTGGGAGTGTGGGGTGAGTTCAGGGCTCAGTGTGGGGTGAGTTCAGTGCTGGGAGTGTGGGGTGAGTTCAGGGCTCAGTGTGGGGCGAGTTCAGGGCTGGGAGTGTGGGGTGAGTTCAGGGCTCAGTGTGGGGCGAGTTCAGGGCTGGGAGTGTGGGGTGAGTTCAGGGCTCAGTGTGGGGCGAGTTCAGGGCTGGGACTGTGGGGTGAGTTCAGGGCTCAGTGTGGGGTGAGTTCAGGGCTCAGTGTGGGGTGAGTTCACCGCTGGGAGTGTGGGGTTAGTTCAGGGCTGGGAGTGTGGGGTGAGTTCAGGGCTCAGTGTGGGGGGGAGTTCAGGGCTCAGTGTGGGGGGAGTTCAGGGCTCAGTGTGGGATGAGTTCAGGGCTCAGTGTGGGGTGTGTTCAGGGCTCGGAGTGTGGGGGGAGTTCAGGGCTCGGAGTGTGGGGGGAGTTCAGGGCTGGGAGTGTGGGGTGAGTTCAGGGCTCGGAGTGTGGGGTGAGTTCAGGGCTGGGAGTGTGGGGTGAGTTCAGGGCTGGGAGTGTGGGGAGAGTTCAGGGCTGGGAGTGTGGGGTGAGTTCAGGGCTGGGAGTGTGGGCTGAGTTCAGGGCTCGGAGTGTGGGCTGAGTTCAGGGCTCAGTGTGGGGTGAGTTCAGGGCTGGGAGTGTGGGGTGAGTTCAGGGCTCGGAGTGTGGGCTGAGTTCAGGGCTCAGTGTGGGGTGAGTTCAGGGCTGGGAGTGTGGGGTGAGTTCAGGGCTGGGAGTGTGGGCTGAGTTCAGGGCTCAGTGTGGGCTGAGTTCAGGGCTCGGAGTGTGGGCTGAGTTCAGGGCTCAGTGTGGGCTGAGTTCAGGGCTCAGTGTGGGCTGAGTTCAGGGCTCAGTGTGGGCTGAGTTCAGGGCTCAGTGTGGGGTGAGTTCAGGGCTCAGTGTGGGGACAGTTCAGGGCTGGGAGTGTGGGCTGAGTTCAGGGCTCAGTGTGGGGACAGTTCAGGGCTCGGAGTGTGGGGTGAGTTCAGGGCTCAGTGTGGGGACAGTTCAGGGCTCGGAGTGTGGGGTGAGTTCAGGGCTGGGAGTGTGGGCTGAGTTCAGGGCTGGGAGTGTGGGGTGAGTTCAGGGCTCAGTTTTGGTTGAGTTCAGGGCTGGGAGTGTGGGCTGAGTTCAGGGCTCAGTGTGGGGTGAGTTCAGGGCTCAGTGTGGGGCGAGTTCAGGGCTCGGACTGGGATGAGTTCTGGGAGAGGAAAGACGCTGCCCTGGTCTGTTTCTTCAATAAAACTAAGAGTTGTCGAGATGAACAGCCATGACTCGGAGACGGAGGAGCGTCCAGGTTGGATGCGTAGCAGCGCCCCAGCGATGAACAGCGAATTTGGCGGGTTTGTGAAAAGTGGTTCAGGGAGCCAGAGCGGGAGAGAGCCGCAGACAACCGTTGGACACATAGCAGCCGTCCCGGCAGCTTTATGTTTTTTAATTGCTCTGGTTCAGGTTACAGCCTACTCCCAGGCTGCAGTAACCCTGAGCGAGCTCTCCTCGGGCCTTCCCTCGCAAGACACAGACTAATCTGCAGCTTGAGCTCCAGCAGGCCAGATAGAATGAACTGGTGTGTCGGACATGGGCCGCAGGCCGTATTGTGCCCACCCCTGCAATAGAGCATAGAAGAGGGTGAAAGTGAGTAGAAGATGTGAGGTTTAGCTGCCTTTGTTATCAGCTTTCATTGATAGTAACCATGATGCGGAGATGCCGGTGTTGGACTGGGGTGGACAAAAGTGAGAAGTCGCACAACACCAGGTTATAGTCCAACAGTTTTATTTGAAATCACAAGCTTTCGGAGCGGCTGCTCCTTCGTCAGTTGAAGTTCATTGATAGTAAGTTCTGTGAACAATCTAATGTTCACCAGAGAATATTTTAATTCTATAAATGCACAGGAGGTAAAGGAGTTTATCCTCAATCTATCAATATGTTTTATTCTAGGTTATGATATGTTTTATTCTAGGTTATGATTGAATTTCAGGTTGTACCAATTCTCTCTTTCCCTCCCCCTCTCTCTTGCTTTGCTTATTGGAGGTTGATTACCAGTCTCCTTAATATTTTCTGGTCTCTCGTACAGATGGGTTGTATCAGCCTCTGATGTTACACTTGCCTGTTCTATCAAGTCATCTGGTCACTGTCTTCTTTGCCCTCCCTCTTGATCTATTGCCATCAGCTTTGCATCCACTAGACTGGCATTTTATAACACAGGGAAGGTGCCAACATGATCACAAAGTTTGGGAAAGGATGAAAGATGAGAGAAGTGCAACCTAGAGTGGGGGAGAGGGGTGCGGTGGTGGAGGGAGTGATTTCTTCCTGCATGTTAGTTTAGGGCCCACTCCTCATACCAGGGGGGGCAGTGATGATGTACCTCTGGCACAACAAAGCTGACCACGCCCAAAGGGAGCACGTACAATATTGCACAGCTGCAGCCTGTAATTTGCTGCCTAGAAAGAAAGAAAGACTTGCATTTATATAGTGCTTTTCACGACCTCAGGATGTCCCAAAGCACTTTATAGCCAATGCAGTACTTTTGAAGTGTAATCACTGTTGTAATGTCGGAAAATGATTAGAAAGTCAATGACTTAGGGTGCACAATCTCGGATACATGTTCCCGGCAGGCACAGCTCCACACTGCGAGCACCCACGTGGATAATCTCCCCCTATATTGGAACATTTGTACCTTGCCATGCGACACTGATACGATGCATTTTGGGTTTCATGTCAGCCTCCGTTTAAAGAGTTTGACAGCTAGCTTCTCTTGTAGCTTGTGGTTCAATCTTACTCATTTAAAAAGAAAATGTCCGTTTCCAGGGAATTATTCCTGAGAAAACTCAAAATGAGGGACGATTCCCAGGTTTGAACTGAACGGAGTTGTTATCCTATTGTGCACACCATTGCTGAATTGGTACTTATCCATAAAGTCAATATTTTCAGAAGAGCGGCAGATGAGGGGAAAAAAAGTTCAGTATTTGCTCATTTTGCTGCAGCAATCACCACTGAGACAGTTCTTATTTCTCTTGTAGATCTTAATGCCTGTTACATTTTTGGGCACACTGCCAACTTCCTTTATTCATGCCCATAGCAAAGTGCAGATTCTGTAGACAGACCAGCGTCATTTGTGATCCAAAACCTACACCCCTATGTGAGAGCAGTTGCCACAGGATTAACAATGACCCTGTTGCCATGGTATTTCACACCGGTGGTTGCGTGGACTACCCACGCATCCTGCCCGTCCCAAAAGGCAGAAAGTATCACAGTATCAAGACAATACAACCCCAGTAGTTGAGTTCATTTACAAAGTTTTATAATTACATAGGAGAGAAATGAATACAGCAAGCAAATCAGCAATACAACGCTTGGTTTATGTAATACTTTAAACTGTTTCAAAAGTAACAAAGTCTGAAATTTTAAGAGTCCTTCTCAGAAGCGTTTAAGTGAGGCTTTAATGGAAATACATGGTCACTCTTCATTCCACAAATCATACTGTCTCATCAGCAGGACGTGCAAACACATATTTAAAGCAGAGAACTGGGGTCAACAGCATACGGATTACTCCAGGCAGCCTTTTGGCACCTCAGATTAAAGAAGTTCCTTCTCTCTATGCAGTCAATAATGTTATTAATCAATGTTACCATTCAAGGAAATCTCAGAGGTTTGATTACTTTTGACAGCTCACCTACTTATCAGAAAAGCTGGACTGTTCTTCAGCAGAGGCTGCAATCCCACATGCTTTGACATCTCAAAAATATGAGCCAATTGCAAATGCAATTAACTTGTAAGTAAAGGCAATCAACATCACTGGGGAACCGAGGAGCCAGCTCCCCCAACCCATCTAAAACTATCTTTAGACAGATTTGTGTCTCGCTTTACTTCCCCCACCCAAAGACAGAATGATGCTTTTCCGAATTCAGAGAGGGTGCAGAAAGATTTACAAGAATGGTTCCAGGGATGAGGAACTTCAGTTACGTGGATAGACTGGAGAAGCTGGGGTTGTTCTCCTTAGAGCAGAGAAGGTTGAGAGGAGGTTTGATAGAGGTGTTCAAAATCATGAGGGGTCTGGACAGAGTAGATAGAGAGAAACTGTTCCCATTGGCGGAAGGGTCGAGAACCAGAGGACACAGATTTAAGGTAATTGGCAGAAGAACCAAAGGTGACATGAGGAAAATCTTTTTTACGCAGCGAGTGGTTAGGATCTGGAATGCACTGCCTGAAAGGGTGGTGGAGGCAGATTCAATCGTGGCTTTCAAAAGGGAATTGGATAAGTACCTGAAGGAAAAAAAAATGCAGGGCTACGGGGAAAGGGCGGGGGAGTGGGACTAGCTGAAGTGCTCTTGCAGAGAGCCGGCACGGGCCTTCTGTGCTGTAACCATTCTATGATTCTAAGGCAGCTAACAGAGTTCCATTTTAAATCAGCCTATCTAAACCCTTCTATAAAGATGTACTTGTGAGATCTTACTGTTTGTAGCAATAGAACTCTGCTTCAGTCACAAGGTCTGCTATTTCAGATGCAATCAGAACATGTAGAGGCCAAAGTCTCCTTTTCTTTGTTGCGTTTTCTTTGAAAGATGGCGAGTTATTATGTGCATCATGATGAGGCGGGAGCACCTTACTACATTTTGCATTATTGCCAATATCAAGTATACCATGATCAGGAACTAGACAGAATAGATAAAGAGTGAAGCTCCCTTTGCTCTGCACCTATTCTGTGTAATTCCTGACCATTTGCTGTTGATACTATGGTGTTCCCTTTACTCTGCGCCGACAATGGGGGAAGATTTCCTCTGTGGGCCATGTGTAAGAAAATTGTAAGCCCACAATGTACAGAGGAAATCTAACCTGCAATGTGCCTCAATTTCAACCTCAAAAGAGAGATCCCATTTCCTTTTCCCACACCTGCTGTTCTGTATCGGGCCCCACGCTGCAGGAAGGATATTGAGGTTTTAGAAAGAGTGCAATGCTGATTTACTAGGATGCTGCCTGCTTTGAGCAAATACCAATATGAAAAAAGACATGAAAGATTGGGACTTTTTGCCATGAGAACAGATTATGGGCCAATATAAGAAGTTTTATTATTATGGAAGTCTTGGACATAGATAGATATGAGCAATCTGTTTCCAGTAGTTAAGGGGTCGAGAATTTGAATGCAAATTTAGAACATAGAATGTAAGAAATTTAGAACACACAGCAAGAGAAAGTACTTTACAGACAAAGTTGGGAGGCTGAGAAATTCACTACCAGGGTTCGTGGTTGAGGCAGAAACGATGTCCACATTCAAGATTAGACCAGATAGATGGTTGAAGGAAAAGGTGTTTAAAAGATATGGGAACAGGATGGATAAAATACTATGTAATACTATATATGTTGATGTGGTTAGATGAAAAAGGGTGGGAGGAGGCTTGTGTGGAGCATAAACACCGGCATGGACCTGTTGAACCGATTGGCCTGTCTCTGTGCTGTAAATACTATGTAATACTATGTAAATGTGATTAAGACTCTTTGGGGGAGAAATTCAGTATCGGCCCATTTGGGGCGCAAATATCGTCTGGACGCAAATATTAGCGCCTGGCGCTAATTATCGCCACTGACTGGAAACTTCACTTTTACCGCCCCGGGAGGTGAGTGGAGCGCTAAATCAGGCGCTGCACACCTGTCTTAAGGCGCAAAGGCCGAGGAGCGAGGCGCTACCTCAGAGCGCTGGCGAAGCTCATGTAATGTCAGTCAGCAATGGAACACACACACAATGGCACGGGCCAGTTCTTAAAGGGGATGGTTAATCTTGCTTTCCATCCACATCCTGTTCATTGCAACCTTGAATCTCGGCCTGGAGAGACTTGCACATCAAATGTGCTGGAAAGAACAATGGAGAGTACCAGGCAAAGAGCTCAGAGTGCAGCTCCCACAGTCTCTGCTAAATCGATACAAGGAATGGCAAATCAAAATGAACCTGCAAAGTGCTGCTCAGTACCCAAAACTCCTTCACACAACGTTGAATCTCTCCAGAACTCTCTCCCTCTCTCTCTCAGAATGCATAGTTCAAAAATGGCACCAACAATAAAAGGCAGGAAGCGGTCACCTTTAAATAGCGCTCCCCCTTTCCCTTCATGACTGCAGAACGCTCCCCTCAACCTGTCGTTGCTAGCGTCAGGCGGTAAGGCAGGGGGCGCCACTCAATTTCCGCTCCGGGGCGCCACAAGGGCGTTGCACCATGGAATGACGTCACAATCTGCGCGCGCAGGTGGTCGCAGCGTTAAAGTTTAGCGCCGCCGCACAATGTCTAGTTAAGTTCCCGAGCGGCGCAAACATCGCTGCGCCCGGGCGTTAGCGGCTTTGCGCCCCATTAGCGCCCTCTTAAGGCGCTAACGGGAGGCGCAACCAACTGAATTTTTACCCCTTTGTTCATATGGAAGGTAAATGCCGACACGGGCCAAATGGCATGTTTCCATGTTGTAACGTCTTTGTATTTCTTAAGCCACTGCTACCATCTTGGTGTCCCTTAATGTCCAATTATGGGACTAGAGTTTCCACTGTTGTGGGTGGGGGGGTCAGCCTAGAGAGGGAGTGGCGATTGACTGTGGAACAGCTTGGATCAATTGCACAGGCTTTCCCATCTCTGAAGCTTAATGAGGTGAGGTGAGAGTGACTGCCCTTGACATCAAGGCAGCATTTGACTGAGTGTGGCATCAAGGAGCCCTAGTAAAACTGAAGTCAATGGGAATCGGCGGGAAAACTCTCCACTGGCTGGAGTCATACCTAGCACAAAGGAAGATGGTTGTGGTGGTTGGAGGTCAATCATCTCAGCCCCAGGACATCGCTGCAGGAGTTCTTCAGGGCAGTGTCCTAGGCCCAACCATCTTCAGCTGCTTCATCAATGACCTTCCCTCCAACATAAGGTCAGAAATGGAGATGTTCGCTGATGACTGCACAGTGTTCAGCGCCATTCTCAACTCCACAGATAATGGCCCAGAAATTAAAGACGGAGCCTTCGTGCGGGGGTAAGGCTTCCCCGCGATATCTCACTACGCGCCTGCCTTTTCATTCCGAGCTCGCACGAACTTGATTTTCTAGACAGCAGCTGTGCAGTGCTTCCGTATCCCACAGGCGCAGTTAATTCGTGCGAGCTGTGGGATCACGTGATTCAGTTAGAGCCAATGGCAGCACACCATCTTTCATTCATAGTTTTCACAGCAAGTGCTGTGAAAGCTATGAATCTATACCCCCTCAAAAGAACAGCTAAACCTCAATTAAATTTTTTTTAAAAACCATCACATTAATAAAATAAGTATAGTTAAATAAATTAACCACTTTAAACAAAAAATTAAATTTTTGAAAAAATTTAAAATCTTTTAAAAAGTTATAAAAATAAACTTACCTTTCTTTAAAGTCTCTAAAAAAGATATACCTGTTGAAAAAAATTCAAAATAATACTTAATTAACTACTTACCTTGTTAAAAGAGGGTCTTACGCCTCCTTTCTTTATGTGCAAAATCTTCCATGCTTACCTGCGCGTTCAAAGCACAAAGTGCACTGTGTGCACGCAGCCTGTAGTGCGCACGCGGTTCACTTAGGAACCGCCCCCTTTTGAAATCACCAAGTGCCGGTTTTCAGCGCATGCGCAGTGCATGCAGAAAACCGGCAATTGGAGACAGAATACGCGAGAGTACACAGTGCGTACTCTCGCGTAGAGACACTAATTTTTGGGCCAATGAAGCAGTTCATGCCCGCATGCAACAAGACCTGGACGACGTTCAGGCTTGGGCTGATAAGTGGCAGGTAACATTCGCGCCACAGAAGTGCCAGGCAATGACTATCTCCAACAAGCAAGAGTCTAACCACCTCCCCTTGACATTCAATGGCATTACCATCGCCAAATCCCCCACTATCAACATCCTGGGGGTCACCATTAACCAGAAACTTAACTGGACCAGCCACATAAATACTGTAGCAACAAGAGCAGGTCAGAGGCTGGGTATTCTGCAGCGAGTGTCTCACCTCCTGACTCCCCAAAGCCTTTCCACCATCTACAAGGCACAAGTAAGGAGTGTGATGGAATACTCTCCACTTGCCTGGATGAGTGCAGCTCCAACAACACTCAAGAAGCTCGACACCATCCAGCACAAAGCAACCTGCTTGATTGGCACCCCATCCACCACCTTAAACATTCACTCTCTCCACCACCGGCGTACCGTGGCTGCAGTGTGTACCATCTACAAGATGCACTGCAGAAACTCGCCAAGTCTTCTTCGGCAGCACCTCCCAAACCCGCGGCCTCTTCCACCTAGAAGGACAAGGGCAGCAGGCGCATGGGAACACCACCACCTCCAAGTTCCCCTCCAAGGCACACACCATCCTGACTTAGAAGTATATCGCCACTCCTTCATCGTCGCTGGGTCAAAATCCTGGAACTCCCTCCCTAACAGCACTGTGGGAGTACCTTCCCCACATGGACTGCAGCGGTTCAAGAAGGCAGCTCACCACCACCTTCTCAAGGGCAATTAGGGATGGGCAATAAATGCTGGCATTGCCAGCGACGCCCTGATCCCATAAACGAATAATAAAGAGTGTGATGGAATACGCTCCACTTGCCTGGATGAGTGCAGCTCCAACAACACTCAAGAAGCTCGACACCATCCAGGACAAAGCAGCCCGCTTGATTGGCACCCCATCCACCACCTTAAACATTCACTCCCTCCAACCATCGGTGTACCGTGGCTGCAGTGTATACCATCTACAAGATACACTGCAGCAACTCACTAAGGCTTCTTCGGCAGCACCTCCCAAACCCGTGACCTCTTCCACCGAGAAGGACAAGGGCAGCAGGCGCATGCGAACACCACCACCTCCAAGTTCCCCTCCAAGTCTCTCACCATCCTGACTTGGAAGTATATCGCCGATCCTTCATCGTTGCTGGGTCAAAATCATGGAACTCCCTCCCTAACAGCACTGTGGGAGTACCTTCACCACACGGACTGCAGCGGTTCAAGAAGTCTGCTCACCACCACCTTCTCAAGGGCAATTAGGTATGGGTAATAAATGCTGGCCTTGCCAGTGACATCCACATCCCATGAACAAAAAAAAACACCCCTCTACCAGCATAATGATACTGAACACGAGGGATGAACAGGCATCTCTGTATCCAGCATTGTTGTGGCTCAAATAATGGGAAAGACATTCAATGACATATTTTCATTATTTGAATATCATTACTATACACCCACCCATATACAGACAGACATATATGTCATCTGTCACTTCTTGCAGAAGATTGGAGTGTGGGAAAAATTGGTGGGATGCTGAGGCCAATTGTAGCACCCTAACTGCTACCTTGGATGATATCAGCTAACCCAAGACAGAGTGGGAATTGAACTTTAGACCTAGTCTGTACAGAGGAGCACCATGTGCTAAAAGGGTACCAGTCCTTTTTCCTTTGAGATGGGAAATGAGCCAGGCACCTTATTTATCATAGTTCATGCACATACACACAATGATGGCTTTTAAAAATTCATTGTCGCGATTTTGACATCACTGGCAAGGCTGGCATTGATTGCTCACCCCTAGTTGCCCATAGAAGGTGGTAGTGGGTCTACTTCTTGAACCGCTGATAGCGGGTTGGTATAACCGAGTGGTTTGCTCGGCCACTTCAGCGGGCAGTTAAGAGTCAAGCACATGGGACTAGAGTCACATACAGGCCAGATCGGGTAAGGTTTCCTTTCCTAAATGAAATTAAGGAACCAGTTGTGTTTTTACGACAATGCGACAGCTTCATGGTCACTTTTACTGATACCAGATTTTTATTAAATAGAATTCAGATTCTCAAACTGCCATGATTGGATTTGAACTCACATTCCCTGGATCATTAGTCCAGGCCTGTAGATTACTAGTTCAGTAACATAATCACTCCGCTACCCTATAATAATGGTGTATTTTGGCACAATCTTGTCATCAGCCTGTGTTTGTATGCAAATTGTGAAAAAAAGTTGCAAATGCTTTTTCATGAAGAAGTTTAAAATCTTTGATGGGGGCAATCGAGTACTTCCTTGAAAATTGTGTAAATCTTGTGTGCCGGGCAGTATGACTTTTGCAGTTTGTGTATTTCCTGCTTTGTCGAATTGTTTGTCTGGAAAAGAATATTTTTTTTAAAAAGTACCAGTGGACGGGATCTTACATTATTATTACTTTCCGTTTGCAGCATGAATCCCTCTCATGGGTTTTATTGTTTCTAGTTGAACATCTGCGATCATGCTGAAAACCATTAATATGTCTTAGTTTCCTGAGAGCCATCAGAATGGAGTGTACAGTATGAACTGGAAAATACTCAATCACGGTGAATTTGAAAAACAGATGCAATCTCGTTTCTTCCTGCAACAGGGAGCCACGATTTACTTTCTGAAACTTTAATGGCAGCTCGTGAGTGATGATGCAATCTCTTTTAATGTTGCACATCACAGGTTTTATGTTACAACAGGTCCCAGAAGGATTTGTTTTTTGGACAGTTCAAAAACCAACTATATGCAATGCAAGTGTCCCCTGCCCCGAAGGACCATTGAATAACAGCGATTCGGCACATCATAACCCGGAGCCCGTAGCAACAGTCTGATCTCCAGCGATATCATTTCCGACTGCCTCTGCAGAAGTCAGTACTTAGCATATTTTTTTAATATAAAGAAATGATTGAAATTACTTTGGTGGGCATATGTCTTCAGAATTATTAAACACTTAAATAATTAATTTATTATCTGACCATGATGCTCCTCTTCCTAACCTCATCCCTTGTAAATAGCTCCCTCTCCCCAGCTACTGTCCTCCTCCCTTTGAAAACCGCCATCATCATAGGAACATAGGAATTGTTAGATGAAAAAAGACCAAGGTGCATCTAGTTTGCCTTCTCCCATCCTGGTAGTCGCACGATACAACGATAATGGAGTTGTTGACTAATCAGTCTCTTATCAATTGGTCTACAACAGATCCAACCTGGCGTGAGGAAAACCCCAGTGGTGGAGAGCTTTGGGAACCGTATCTCCAAAGTCACCTCTCCGCCCAAGCATGCTACACTTACCATATGTCATGTCTCAAATTACTCATATACTGTATCCCAAAATATTTTTTTTGAAAGAAGTCTATCAAATTTGAGTGAATCAATACTATCGGCTTCCACTGTCTCCCTAGGGAGTCTGTTCCATAGATTGATCACTCATTGACTGAAATATTGTTTTTGCAGATTAGTTTGGATCTAATCTTCACGCACAGGCCGTGTCCTCTGGTTCTACTGTTCTGGACAAGGTGAAGTAGCTAGTCATGGTCACCTTCTCCTCAGAAGACCAATCCTTGACCCCTCTGTCCTTGCAAACTACTGCCCCATCTCCAATCTCCCTTTCCTCTCCAAAGTCCTTGAACATGTTATTAACTCCCAAATCAATGTCAAATTTGACATCCACTGCAACTGTGACCATGGTGCTGTAGTCCTCCTCGACCACTGTAGTCCTCCTTGACACTGTCAACCACATCATCCTCCTCCAGCACCTCTCCTCCATTGTCCAGCTCAGTAGGACTACCCTTGCTTCGTTCCAATTGTAGCCAGAGTATCTCCAGCAATAGTTTCTCTTTCTATGCCAGCAGTATTACCTCTGTAGTCCCCCAGGGATCTGCCCTTGACCCCCTGCTCTTACTCATCAACATGTTGCCCCTTGACGACATCATGTGAAGACACAGGGTCAGCATCTCCTGAAGACCTGGGGTCAGGTTCCACATGCATGCTGATGACACCCAGCTCTACCTCGCTACCACCTGTCTCAATGCCTTTGACTTTGCAAACTACTGCTCCTTCTCCAATCTCTCTATCCAAAGTCCTTGAACAAGTCATCGCCTCCCAAATCCGTGACCATATTTTCCGCAACTGAATGGTTGAATCTCTCCAATCTGGTTTCCACCCCAGCCACAGTACATACCTGTGGCCAGGATGCCGCCTCCCACCAGCTTTTGCTGACAAGTCCGAGATTCCGCTATCCGACCCTTAGTCGGCCCGCAATTAAAATGGCGTACATGTCCCGATGATGACATCAGGAAACGACTTCACCATTTAAGGTAGGTCTCCGCTTCTCTGGGGCGGGCGACCTAACCATGCCTGATTTCAGGTAAGTTAAGATAGTGCGGGGCAAGAAACTGTCAGGTATGTGGTGTGAACCCCTGCCAACTTAACCTCCCGCTCTCAGCATTCCCACCAGGGTGGGTGGGGGGAGGGGGTGGATGGTGTTAAAATACCCCCTGAATATTGCAGTTCTCTCCTGGCCAAACTCCCATCCTCCGCCCTCCATAAACCTCAAACCATTTAAAACTCTTATGCCCGTATCCTGTCCCGCATCAAATCACACTCACTCATCACCCATGTCCTTGCTGATCTACATTGGCTCTCTACCCTCCAATGGCTCCAATTTATAATTATCATTCTAGCGATTAAATCCTTTCATGGCCTCGCCCCACCCTTTCTCTGTAGCCTCCTCCAGCCCTACAACCACCAACCCCCCCATCCACCCAAACTCTCCATTCCCCTGACTCTGACCTCTTGTGCATCTCCCCTTCCTTCACCTTCTGTTGTCTAGACCCTACGTTCTGGAATTCCCACGCTAAATCATTCTGCCTCTCCGCCTCCCTCTCCTCTATGGGCCACCTTCAAGCCTGCCTCTTTGGCCAAGTCACCCACCCAACATCTCCTTTTTCAGCTCGGCATATTTTGTATCATTACACCTCTCTGCAATGCCTTGGGATATTTTTCTGTGCTAATGGTGCCATATAAATTCAAAGTGTTGTTGTTGGCTATAGGAACCACTGAATAAGCAAATTCCATATTTAAGAATAGTTAGTCACTAGACTTTTTGTAGAATGTATAAGATATATAATTTTTAAAAGGAAAGTGAATGTGGAATTGCATAACTTTTGATCTTTTATGCATTTTCCACACATTTTAAATTTACCATCCCCTTTTGGGGCCTGTGGTGCCAACCATCATTCCCTCCCCCCCGGAGGACAGACTAGTGATCCAATTGCAGCTTTCGGCCAGCGTTTTATTTGGTTAAACAGCTGCGGGTCGGGTACCCCCCACTGATGTTTCCCTGCCCACCTGTGCCCGAGCTGCCTTGCTTTCGCTCAGTGCCTCGTGCCCTACTTTAATTGCAAACATACCACATGGGGGAAGAGCTATAAGCAAAAACCCACATCCAAGGCACATTGATTTGCAACACCAGCTTCCTATGCCTGCTGTAGATGCCTTCCATTTTGCGATCATGTACGGGACATTGTTTGGAGTTTCATGGATCTATGCATTGCAAAAGATTATACATCATACCATAAGTGAGAAATACATTATAGTTCTGCTACTTACTAGTGTAATTTGTATGTAGATTGGATAGTACAAAATATTATACATTGGCAGTAATGTTCTTCCCAGACTGTTATAGTTGAATAATGGACATTAGTATTAGTTTAGCTCTGCGTCTAGTCTTGTAATGGTTTCTTTACAGTGAAAGCAAAAGGATTTTTTAGCCCCCTGCTAAATGGAAATCATCAATGTCGCTAAACCCGTCTTCAAAGTGTGTTCCGCTGGAGCTCATCTAATACATTAGAGTCGAATCTAATTACACCAAATTTGTTTTACCAACGCTTCTTGATATATCAATTTTTAAAAATAATCAGGCAGAACAAGCGGCTGGTAATCCCGTGGAAAATTTCTATTCAGCCGCAGAAAAGGGGCTCCATTTTGGCATTATGTTGCCATGGAGACCATTCTGAGGCACCGTTTGGTGCCCCATTCTCTCCTTGAATAGACTGTCACTGCTTTTGAAGTTGCTATGGAAATGCACCTCTTTCCGTGCAGAATAGCTGTCAGAGTGTTTTTCAAGAGATGCTTTGTAGAAAGTGCTTCAAAACAAAGCATTTCCATGTTGATAAGCCTGTCCGTTTCTGACGGGTGCAGCTAGACGAGCTGGGATAGAAATGGCTTCATCAGGGAATTATCTGCAGTCTATTCTTGCTGGAAGCAGGCTTCCCCCCCTGGGACAAGAGCTCTAAAAAAACAGCCATCGCAGAACTCGGAGCACTGTGACAGAAATAATAATATGATCAGGAAAAGAAGATTAATATTGCCTGCTGTATTACTGTAACAAGATGGATGGCATAAAATAGACAATATAATTCACTTATTCTACTTTTATTCCTATAGAGCTCTTGCATGAATACATATATAATAAGAAAGACTGACTGATATGCTGTGTGTGAATATTTATGTGCTTCAGTACTTGTTAAAGGGAGACTGTCGTCTTGGTGAGTTTTGTAAACAAACCCCATTCACTAAGTTGTCAAGATCAATCTGCAATACAGGAGCAGCCATGGTAGCTGTAGGATAAGTTTGTGCTCGAATTGTGGATGTAACATAGATTTCTCCATAGCTGTTTTCCCACTGTTAACTTTGTTTTCATTTATTTCCAGTTTTGCAATCCATATTACCCGAGGAGTCTTGGGAATGTCATCATACCCTTAATGATGATGTTAAGTTCACAATGTTGATAAATAATCTTTTCACCCTGCCAGTATTACCTCAGGTTACTCTATGGAGGTGGGATTTCCTGAAAGCATAACACAGCACTACAATGGTACAATATAACCTTTATTTGGCCTTGGACGATAGGGCGCTGGGGACCACCAGGGAGTTTGTTTTTCCAGTAGCACGCCTAGCTTGATATGCTTTTACACGTAAAAGGTCAATATGGTTACATCATAGACTCAACCCTATGATAGATTCATGTTTTTGACATTAGGTAGGGTGAACCAGTTACTAGCTGAAGACCAGTTTGTAAAGATGCATCGATCTCTTAAGTGGATGGTAAAAGCCAGGGCAAAGAACAAAAAATGATAAGGAAGGAATTAAAAAAAAATTCTTCGAACATTGAAATGAAATTGACGATTAGTCAGAGGAAAGTAATTAAATCAATTAAATAGGAGGGAGAAAAGTAGGAAAGAACATAAAACTGGGCTAACAGAATATAAACATTATTTTAATTAACAGTGCATTTAAAGTGTTTATTTTTTACAAATTAGGGTTAACATTAAGATAGTTATATTAATTACTATAATATTAGTGATTTTTCACCATATCGAGTGTGGGCTGTGCAGTGAAGCACAGATGAATCTGTTATTAAAGCCAATATCAGCAATATGACTGACTTTACCTGTCCAGGAATCAAGTTCTCCTTTGCCTTTGATATGATTACTGACCCAATTACAATCTAAAGTTAGTTATCTGGCATAAAACATGTCCTGCTCAAGTTTTAGGAGAGAATACAGGAGAGAAAGACGGGCAGTTTTGATTTTCCTAGTTAAATTTCCACTCTAACATGCTGACACACTTACCCGCCCGCTACTTTCCACTTGGAGGTTAGGGAATTCACATCACTGTGAAACAGAGGGTTGGACCAGTTGACAGTCACATGTTGCCAGCCCGCATCCCACAAAGTAATACGCTTTCCTGAATATGAAAAATTTGCAGAGCTATGAGGAAAAAGCAGGGTGAGTGGGACGAATTGGATAGCTCTTTCAAAAAGCCAGCACAGGCACGATGGGTCGAATGGCCCCCTTCTGTGCTGTAAGCTTCAATGACGTATGAGATTTTTGTTCATATGTTGTGACAAAATCCTCAATCAATCTGAGGGAAGGGAATTGAAAATCACATTTAGCAAGATTGAAGAGCTGGCAAGTATTTATTTGAATATCAATTCCAAGCATTAATGTTGAAATGTCAGACATGCAAGGGTAAATTCTGCAAGGCCCCAGCATGTCTGTGATTATCTAATATGTGCTGATTGTGGCCGAGGCCCCAGGTGGTGCAGGGCCTCAACAGGATTTGCCCTATGAACTCTATGTAGAGTCTGACAGCTACTTCCTGTCCTATCAACGCGGCCATCGCACCAGATCAAATAAGGGTCTGGGCAGCAAATTCAGAATTGTACACAGGCCTTCCAAATGTTGCCACCATGTCGCTTGTGTCCACTGGCATTATTGGGGCATCTGAGCATACTTCCCTGAAACTGTTGACACCAAATGTTGCATTCTGGTTCATTTTAAATTACTTTTTATAAACTACACTATTGTTAGGTTTTTCATATAAGGAAATAGGATAATCCTGTGAAATGCTAAGTTTATCCATATTTAACAGATCAATCACACTATTACTTCCTGAAAAGTTCCCTGACCAGTTACTCTCCTTCCTCTCAGAGGTGCTCTTCTCCTCTAAGGCCCCATGGTTCAAGAGATACTTTCCCTTTCCAACATACCCACACCCGCAATTCACAAGAGACATTCTTCCCTCTCTAATCCTCCCAGTTCACAGGGCGAATCTTCCCCTCTAAACCCTCACAGTTCATAGAGAGACACTCTTCGATACTCCCCCGCAACCCAGTTCATAATGAGCCATTCTCCCTCCCTGATGTTTCTCACAGCGCCGGTCACAACCCCAGTTCCAACTTCATGCTGTTGCTTCACTCCAGGAACAGACTCTGCACACGTGGGAATTCCTAAGCTGACAGAAACTATCATAAGACTAGGAGTTGCCACAGCAGAGAGCCTACGTCTGGATTGAAGCAACTAATGAAGTACGAGATGAAGGTCAGGGAGTGGGAGAGGCAGCGATCTCCCGGCCAGATTCCTTGCACAGCAGATCGACTCAGAGCATGAGTGCAGACCATGGCAGCTGATTTGTCACTACAAAGGTGTGTAGCATGTATACACCTGCCTGTGCCCGTGGATCAGATGTCTGGGTCTGTATGGCGGTCGCATCCCAATGCCATTAAAGATGCCGGTTGATGCTAGAGGAGAAATACAGACTTTGTTGTCAGTGTAAATCTAAATTCTTCTACACTGGAACTAGCACCGTCACTAACTTCACTCAGCAGCATTCACTTAACTCCCTTAATCCACACTGCTGCTGTGATACAATTTCCTGTTACCCACATGCACTCTACATAGCTTTTATTCACTCAATTAGGGGGAAGGTGGAGAGAAATGACAATGCCAAATTCTGGCATTTTCCTGCAAAAAGCGACTGTACCTGGAACGATACCAAATGATGTCCTTTAGAGTAATTTAATAATCAATAGATACAATTTCCGCTGCTTAATCTGAAATGCTGTAACCGATGATATATATGTTAACCCTTTACTTCCAAAGAATGGAGAAGGCTAGGTTTAAGACTTATGTGTTTGGAATCTGGTCTACACTGTTACATAGAATTACGTAGAATTTACAGCACAGAAACAGGCCATTTGACCCAACTGGTCTATGCTGGTGTTTATGCACCACACGAGCCTCCTCCCTCCCTACTTTATCTAACTCTCTATCAGCATATCCTTGTACTTTTTTCGCCCCCATGTGTTTATCTATCTTTCCCTTAAATGCATCTGTGCTATTCACCTCAACTACTCCCTGTGGTAGCAAGTTCCACATTCTAACCACTCTCTGGGTAAAGATGTTTCTCCTGAATTCCTTATTGGATTTATTAGTGACCATCTTATATTTATTGCTCCTAGTTTTGGACTCCCCCACAAGTGGAAACGTTATCTCTACGTCTAGCCTGTCAAACCCCTGCACAAGTTTAAAGACCTCTATTAGGTCACCCCTATGTACTGAGAAAAAAGACTTTATTCCATTTTATTGCATTGAGCACTGACAATACAGCACTCCAACCTGCCAGAAGTGACCTGATTTTTGTGCCTTGTACATTTGTCATTTGAGAAGCAGCTCCATTCCCATAAACACTGGGAAACTAGAGAGAGCACTTTAAAGATGGCACTCTTTGCTCGGCCTCTTGATATTTTGCTTATGTTCGTAATGCAGACTGGCATGGGCAGTGTCGCAGCTGAGATCTACTAATAAAGTACTTGCTTCAGAGTTGTGTGCCTGGTTCCTGAGACGTGGCCTATATCTACGAGCTGTCATTTGTATTTGCGCAGCAGAACATGCTGTGTTATGCGCCAGTGTTGACCCAGGTCCATTTGAACATGTTGACAGCTGCCCACAGCACTCAAGTCAACATTGCTGCATTGCACTCATAGCAACTTCTCCATCACTGCAGCACTTCAAGCATGCTGAGTAGCTTGAAGTAGATTATAAATGTTTTAGATTCAGATGTTTTCTTGAACAAATCTATATGCCTTTGGTTCGTAACCGCTCATTTTTTTCTCTAAGTTTTATTTACATTGCTGCTGAGTTCCTTGTGATTTAAAGGGAAAGGAACTCCCGGGGGAGCTCTTTTCATTACTGGCTCTTCCGGCATAACTTTAAAGGGAAAGTCTATACTTGAAGCAACTATACTAAAATTAAAGGGAAGGGGCACTTCACTGAGTTGGCTTAGAGTCTTATATAAGATCTAAGAGATAATATGTACGTTTATTAGTGTGTCTCGAAAGTGCTAGTTAGCAGCAGCCAGCGACCAGACATTTTGCATAGAATCTCTCCGCAGGCTATATTTTACCCTTGTTGGCTATGAAAAGGGCAGAAAACTAGTCCAATTTCCATTCTAATGACTCAGGATGGTGAACCATGAGCAGCGCCTCCCCAAAGTGTCGTCAGTGGAGCAGAATGTTCATGATGCCACGATGCAACGGGATAGAAATTTATCTCAGGTGGCAGCGCAAAGTATTGCATTGCCTGCCCGTTATATGTGTTCCCCGCCCCACTGATATTCAGTTCAATTGACTTCTACCCCAGCATGTTCACTCAACATGTTCACTCCCACAGCCGACCTGCCACCAGTACGTCAACAACAAGAGCCTGCGGATCAACCCAATCCATATATTTCCCTTCTTGCTATTTAGGATTATAGGACAATTTGGTATAAGATAAACTTTATCCTTTTATTTCTTATTGAGTAAATGAATACATCTTCTTAATACGTGTTCCTGGCTGGGACACGCATTGGAAAATCAAAGACACCTTCCTCACATTTTCCCAACATGCACTCCTGGCAGACAAGGCTCTGCGATGGGAACACACCTTTAAAGAATCGGCCGTATAACGTCTTAGTGCAAGTCGTGTCTGCAAGGTTTTCCTTTGGCTTATAGCTATAAAAGCTGTCCTTTGAAGCTAAACAAAATTTAGAGTGGGATGCCCCCAAACTGTATAAAGACTGCTGTCCTGATGAATATTTATTGCTCAACCAACATCACTAAAAGCAGATTATCTGATCATTATTTCATGCGGTTTGTGGGACCTTGCTGTGCACAAATTGGTTACCATATTTTCTACATTTCAACAATGACTACACTTCAAAAGTGCTTCATTGGCTGTAAAGTGCTTTGGGATGCCATGAGGTCATGAAAGACACTATATAAATGCAAGTTCGTTCTTTACTTCAGTTAACAGGTTTATTCTCAGCTGTATAAAGGCTATGTCCGTTCTACTTTTACTCCATAAATCCTTCCACTGTGAGTTCATAGAAAGGTCATGATTCTATTTTTAAAGTGGCAGCTACCACAAAAGCTGACCCCGTGACTCCAAGTTTACCCACCTAAGGAATGACTCACATTTGTCTGTGCAATGGATAAAGGTTGCAGATGTACTCTGAGCTCTGCTGTCATTGATGTAAATGGAAAAAAATGAAAAAGACTGTGGTAAAGCTGTGTTGGCTAATTGCATGATGGCCATACAATGGTAGCCCATCCCAAGCAGCGTGAGTTGTTGATATTATTGAATTAACCTTTTTTGTGGACTTTTGTTTATTTTATTCCAGAGGCGCAGTTACTGTAATGAGGCAATGTTACTGTAAGCTTTCAGGTTATATTGACTGCAAAGTGGTAACTGAGGTCTGGTGTGCTCATTCAGCCTAATTAAGGTAGCTGAATGTCGATCTCCATTGGCTCTGCCTTTGTGATTGAAACAGAGATAACAGAGTCATAGGGCTGGATTTTGATACTCGGGCGGGTTGGGGTCGTGTTATCCACTTTTCGTGTTATCCACCCGACTGCAATTGGATGTGGGAGATTGATGCAATTTTCACCTAATTGGGCAATTGAGTTCCAGCATGTGGGAACCCATGACCCAATTCGTGTTTTCCGTCTGAAAGTCGCCTCTGATGATGTCATCATTGCTGCTGCATTGAATGTCTTCAGAGACTGCTTGGCCTTTGCTGTGAGAGGACCTGGATGGAAGTCTGTTCCGAGAGAGAGAGAGAGGTCCTCTCACAGCAAAGGCCAGGCAGTCTCCGAAGACTTTCAATGCAGCAGCATCAGAGGCGACTTTCAGACCTAATACTACTACTACCTTCATCACATCTCCGTTGTAATAGTGGAGCTGCAGCTGTTAGTCAGCTATCCAAATGTGGTCCCGCCAGGTTTCACAGTTGTGGTTCAGAACAGGCGTGCTTCACGTAGATCAAGGGTTAAAATCACAAAGGCCTTTCAAAATGGCATTATAGAGCCAATTTAGTGCTTGTTAAGGGCCTTAACAGCCTATCCCACCTCTTAAAGGCGGGACGGAGTCGGGACCAGCAGACACGATTTAATGAAAATTGCGTGGAGGCGGGATGGAGGTGGACTTGTGCCCGCCAGCCAGTTTTCGCAATTTTAACCCCCCACACGCCTCCAAACCCGCCTCCACGGGTCAATGAAAATCCAGCCCATAGAGTCATAACGGCACAGAAGGAGGCCATTCAGCCCATCAAGTCCGTGCCGGCTCTCTGCAGAGCAATCGAGTCAGTCTCATTCCCCCGCTCTATCCCCGTAGCCCTGCAAGTTTATTTCCCTCAAGTGCCTATCCAGTCTCCCCTTGAAAACATTGAGTGTGTCCGCTCCCACCACTTCCATCGGCAGCAAGTTCCAGGTCCTCACCACTCGCTGCGTTAAAAGTTTTTCCTCACATCCCCCCCTGTATCTCTTGCCCAAAACCTTAAATCTGTGTCCCCTAGTCCTTGCACCATCAACTAGTGGGAACAGCCTTTCCCCGTCAAGCATATCCAAACCCGTCATAATCTTGTACACCTCTATTAAATTACCCCTCAACCTCCTTTGCTCTAATGAAAACAAATCCAGCTTCTCCAACCTGTCCTTGTAGCTAAGATCCCCCATCCCCGGAACCATTCTGGTAAATCTCCACTGCACCCTCTCAAGGGCCTTCACATATTTCCTAAAGTGTGGTGACCAGAATTGGATGCAATACTCCAGTTGTGGCCTAACCAGCACTTTATAAAGATTCAGCATAACTTCTCTACTTTTGTACTCAATACCTCTATTTATGAAACCCAACATCCCATATGCTTTGCTAACCACTCTCTCAATATGTCCTGCCACCTACAGGGACCTATGCACATTAACTCCCAGGTCCCTCTGTCCCTGAACACTCTTTAAAACTGTGCCATTAAGTGGATATTGCCTCTCCCTGTTCCTTCTGCCAAAATGCATCACCTCACACTTCTCTGTATTAAATTCCATCTGCCCATTCTGCTAGCCTTTCTATGTCCTGTTGCAGTCGATTGGTATCATCCTCACTGTTTGCCACACTCCCAAGTTTGGTGTCATCAGCAAATTTAGAAATTCTACTCTGTATTCCAATATCCAGGTCATTTATATATATCAAAAAAAGCAGTGGCCCCAGTACTGATCCTTGAGGAACACCACTGTCTACCATCCTCCGTTCTGAAAAACAGCCATTTACAACTCGCTGTTTTCTGTCCTTAAGCCAATTCCTTATCCAAGCTGCCACTGACCCACCTATTCCATGAGCCTCAATTTTGTTAACCAGCCTTCTATGTGGTACTTTGTCAAACGCCTTCTTAAAATCCAAGTAGACAACATCCATTGCATTCCCTTCATCGATCCTCCCTGTTACTTCATCAAAAAATTCAATTAGATTAGTCAAACACGATCTGCCTTTTACAAATCCGTGTTGGCACTCCTTTATTAGCTTAAACCTCTCCGAGTGCCCGTTAATTTTTTCCTTGATTACTGTTTCTAAAACTTGCATGATGCTGTATTCCAATATCACTGACACAAGTTTTTGCAAATAAGGTTGTTATTAATTGCCATTAGAAAGCAATTAGAAACCTTCTGAGTCAGAGGTTGTGGGTTCAAGTCCCACTCCAGAGACTTGAGCACAAAAATCTATATGTAAGATTCTGAGGGGAATTGACAGGGTAGATGCTGAGAGGCTGTTTTCTCTGGCTGGAGATTCTAGAACTAGGGGGCATAGTCTCAGGATAAGAGGTCGGCCATTTAAGTCTGGGATGAGGAGGAATTTCTTCACTTAGATGGTTGTAAATCTTCGGAATTCTCTAGCCCAAAGGGCTGTGGATGCTGAATCGTTGAGTACATTCAAGGCTGAGATAGATAGATTTTGCACTTTAGTGGAATCAAGGGATATGGAGATCAGGTGGGAAAGTGGAGTTGAGGTCGAAGATCAGCTATGATCTTATTGAATGGCAGAGCAGATTAGAGGGGCTGTATGGCCTACTCCTGCTTCTAATTTTTATGTTCTTATCTAGGCTGACACTCCAGTGCAGTGCTGAGGGAGTGCTGCACTGTCGGAGGTGTCATCTTTTGGATGAGACGTTAAACCAAGTCTGCTCACTCAGGTGGACGCAAAAGTACCTATGGCACTATTTCTAAGAAGAGCAGGGGAGTTATCCCCGGTGTCCTGGCCAATATTTACCCCTCAATCCACATAACAAAAACAGATTATTTGGTCATTGTCACATTGCTGTTTGTGGGAGCTTGCTGTGCACAATTGGCTGCCGCGTTTCCTATCTTACAACAGTGACTACACTTCAAAAGCACTTCATTGGCTGTAAATTGCTTTGGGACATCCTGAGGTCGTGAAAGGCGCTATATAAATGCAAGCCTTTCTTTTCTTTTCAATGGCATTCAATGCTGAGAAATTCCGTAGTTGCATCTTCACTAGGTAGTTACATTGCCATCTTCTAGAATTCTGCTTAAAAGAGCATTGGTTTCAAGAAAAAGTATCAGCTAAACTTATTCTCATTTGTTTAGAAACGCATAACAGTCACATAAATCACATTGAGATGCGTTATATCACAAGCACATGATGCCACCACGATTAAAGTGAACAACAACTCCACTGATTCTCTCTCTCCCCATTGAAAAGCCTTACCAACTTGTTTATGATGAAGACGATGCCCTTAAAATGCTTCTTGAGAAGCAGCTAGTTCAAACAGAAGATCAGGGCCTCCATTCTTTAAGGTGTCATTGTTTTCACTGTGTGTGTATGTTGCAAAGGTGTGATGTGTAACTCCTATAAGATGCATAGGTGGTGCAAGAGGATGACAATATTTCATGTTGGTCTCCTGCTTCTAACTTTCCTACATGTAGGCTTCTTTGAGAACTCCGCATAGTTGAGTTAACCAGGACCCTGTGTAATGGCAAGTATTGCGGGTGTGGGTGTGCGGGTTCTGGCAGATGGACGCAAAGGTACTCGTGCAGCTTAACTTGCCTGATATATTTTTGGATCCCCATTGGAAAATCCATTTGTGCCAGTATTGATCCAGGGGCAAAAAGAATAAATAAAAGCATTGGTGCAAATGCTCTGAGAATTGAATTGGTAAACAAAAAAAAAATTAAGAAAAATAGCCCAGAAATGGTCTCAGAACTGCAGAATGAATCTTCTTTCTAGCTCTTTAGAATTACTTTTGGATGCTTCTCAGGACTTAACAACCCTGGATGCCCGTTTACATGGGGGTCTTTTTGAAGCAGAATAGAGCTGGGGAAAACCAGTGCACACAGGGTTTCATGGAGAGAAAAATCACCCCCATCATCTTTACTTAAGGTGCACCGAGGAAAAGGAGTTAGAAAATCATATGTTTTAAACTGCCTTTCTTGAAGGATTAGCTCTTTGGCCTGTGGACATATACAAGGACGGCCTGTGTCTGTTGTTGTTTCTATGAAGGTACAGTGTTCATTGATGACTTTCAGTACAGAGGAAGGGGGATTAAGTTTAGTCACAAGGAAGCTCTGCAGCAGACAGAGTGTGTGAGAGAAGACTTTGTAAAATCTGCCTCTTCTTCCAATCCAGATAGAATGGAGCACTTGACTGTGTCGGACAATGCTGGAGGAGTTGAGGAGATATATACATTCTTGACCCAGCCGTAAAATGATTCAGAATTTACTCCTGATGAATTGATACCCTGACTGAAACATAGTCTTTCTTGGTGAACTCTTTATGCATTTATTAGGATCAAATTGTATAAAAATGCCATTGCTTGATTAAGAAATAAATATAGAATTACAGGTGGCTGAAAGTAAGCAATGAGGCTTGTAGTTTATGCTAGATGTTTCAATGACATAATCATATGTCTGAAATATATGTTCTTTATTGCTGTTTTGGAGACCCAAGATTAAATGACTGCCTTACACTTGCGGAAATGTGTATATTTTTACATCATTTAATATATATTGTAGTCTTAATAAATTGAAAACAGTGTTGTCAAGGGCTTCAAAACTGCATTGAAATTAGACCAGCTGAAGATTGGAAGGATGTTATGATGTCATTCCTACAGAATAATACTCTTTATTGCCTCATAGGGCCTAAGATATGTGTTAAAACAGTTTGATATTTTGAGAAATGTAAGGGTCATACCTGTGTTCTGATGGTCCAGTGACAATACTGCAAAACCAAAAGCAGCAAGTAGCTGTGATCGTTACCATAATGTGCAATTGTGACCATCCCAAAAATCACTTAGCACCGGATGAGCACTCCAACCACACCTGAGACATGTGAAAGGCAAGCACTGGCTCCTTTACCAACAAACATGAGAAACTGGCCATTCTTCTTCATTTGCTGCACATTCTGGTGCTCTCGAGCCTGTAAGACACTGATCAGCAGCACCCAACCCCAAAGAAAGAAAGACTTGCATTTATACAGTACCTTTTATGACCTCCCAAAGTGCTTTACAACCAATGAAGCATTTTTGAAGTGTAGTCACTGTTGTAATGTAGGAAACGCGGCAGCCAATTTGCGCACAACAAGGTCTCACAAACAGTGTTTTCTACTAGTTGACTTCCCGTGGCATTGCTCATATGGAGTCGGAGACTATGATCTTCTATAAGGAACTGGATTTCTTGTGGCATTCCTCTGTAAGTGAGGCAATATGATTTGTGGGCGATGCTTATATGGTTTATAAGGATTTGGGTGGGTGTGGGACTGGTTAAGTGGGTTCGGAAAGTGAAGCTTTTAAGGGACTAAGGTATTAGGAAGAAAAGCACTGTGAATCTTTGGGTTGTACAGAGCAGCTGAGCAGTCAAGGAAGTAGCAGGGCAACAAGTGTTTAGAGGATTGGAGTAGTGAGAAGTTGGAGCGAGCAGAGTGTTGTACTTAGAATTTAGGTTAGTGGATGTAGAAAAGAGATAGCGGGGAGCAGGACTTCCAAAAGAAAAGGCAACAGGGAAGAGGCCCTCACAGAGAAACTGAGGAACAGGCTTTGGGGGGAAAAAAAAGTAAGGAAGAAGCTTTCAAAAAAAGAATGGAAAACAAGACTTAAGGAAATTGGTCTACAGGACTTCCAGAAAAGAAAGAATTGGAACAGAAATTTTAGATAGTAAACAGGAACAGGACTTCAAAAACAAAGAAGATATAAGACAGTGGCAATATGACTTCCCACAAAAAGGCATTGGTGAATAGAACAGGACTTCAAAATATGTAAATAGAAATTGGAAAAAAATACATGGAATTGGAGTTGGGGAAAAAAGAATAAAAACACAGCCAGGAATGGCAGTATGAAAACAAACAACAACAAAATAAAAATAGCCCAGCAGGAACATACCTTTAAAATAAGAGCAGGCAATGGAGTTGAAAAGAAGAAAAAGACAGCAGACAATGAACCTTCTTCAAAAATAAAATCCATTGGAACTGGCTGGACGCATTGGAGCAGCAAGTGGGGAAGGAACAAAGCTGGAGTGGGAAGCATTCATCGTGAGAGCTGCTAGTGGAATTAAGCATATTAACCCACAACAGAGCTGAGATTGTGTCTGGGAGATCAAGGCTGGAGTTGATCATATAACCCAGTTAGCCAGAGACGGTAAGTATAATCAATAGGGTGGTGCCATTCAATTTGGACGTTCAGCTTGGAGGACTGAAATCACAGCTCAGTAGAATAAACAGGAAAACTGAAACACAAAAGAAATAGCGTTACAGAAAACCGTGACAGGAAAAGTGTTACAGGAAGTGTTACAGCAAGTGCCTGCTATACGCAAAACTTTTAATATATTACTAGCAGACCTCCCATGGTGTTGCTCTTGGTGAGTCAGATGAGGTGTTATGCCACATAACACACAATGGATTATCAGGGTCATTGATTTATGGTAACTGAATAAGTCAAATTTTGTTCTATCGAATTGACAAAGTATAATAAGGAATGTAATTGTGACACTTATAGGAAGTATACACAATAAGCAAGACTGTCAGTATATACTGCAATCGTGCCTAGAATATAAATGTTTGGGGATTGAATGTATTACAGTACAGCACTTGTGCACTTAAGAGTTGTAAAACAAGAGCCCATATATGTAATTTAGCTTTCTTTTGATTTGTGTATACACTATGCTTCATTTGTTGAAATATTTTACTGTTGCTGAATAATTATGCACAAATCAACAGGCATAATAGGCAGACTTGTACAGGTGAGAAACATCGACTATTTGTAATTAGCAGGGAATTCAACCCAGTGGTGAGGGTACTCTTTTCATCATCCGACTCTTTGTTCTTGTTATTGTATCTGAACCATTTCTTAATGCTCTGGCCAGAGAACACTGGGCTCATTCATTCAGCTTAGTCTTTTTCAGGTAGGAATTATGGACAGAAGTGTTTTACTTCAGTGACATACATCTACGTTTCTGTTGTCCCCATCTCCCCATTTCTCAAAAAAGTCTTTCATTTCAAGTTTGGAGTCCACAAAATTACGTGACTTTTATCTCATCAGTGTCAAATTTTGGTTTTAAAATGTTAAAATGAGCTGGCCCTTCATTGATGGATGAGCCTACAGTCATATAATTTGTCCATAACTTCTAGCAAAACAAAATGTGTCCTGGTGAAATGTGTCAGGATTCCTACATGAGTGAACACTGAGTGCTTAGACCAGATGATTAAAAAACACCAGAGCAATTAAATTACATTAAACACAGAGTTAAGTATACAAAACATTGAGAAGGATGAACCACGGGAGTTTAGGTTACCTTTTACAACACTGGATGATAGGCTTCCTGTGATGACACAGTGAGCAGGAGACTGTATGGCGTGATAATCAACCATGAAAGTCCAAGGTTCAATCCATGGTCCCTGCTGAGCTTGCTGAGTTCAGCCATTTCAGTACAAGGGGCACATTTGGCCTTCTTAAAAAAATAATCAAGAAACCTTAATGAAAGGCCAAGACCCATGGAGCAGGATATCACAAAGGTTGAAAATTGTAGGCGAGAGCACAAGGGAAATGACGATAAGCTTGGGTTTAAAAGCCTATTGATCTGGAAGAGAAAACAGAGCCTTGATTAATTAAGTGTGCTACATGTTACACAAGTCTGGAGAGAGATGAAGACAATTTCCCCAGGCTATTGACAGGGAAATGTGGCCAGGGTTCTTGCTATTGACTGCTTTTCAGTGACCCCTGCTGGATAGTGTGCATGTTTTCCACGTTGTTCTTGGGATGCAGGCAACACAGTATTTAGTGCCCATTCTCAGTTGCCCTGAGGGCATTAAGAATAACATGTAGGTCAGAGCAGGTAGGAGTGGCAGGTTCCCTTCACAACCCATTGGATTTTTACAACAAACCTTCATAGTCATTTCTACTAGTCCACATAGTACCAAATTTGTTGAATTCAACATAATGGCCCAGAAATTGATCTCGCTCTGTTCCCGCGGGGGTAAGCCTTCCCCGCGATGTCTCACCTCGCTTATGCTTTTTCTGATCCAGCTCGCACGAACTTGATGTTCCAGACATCAGCTGTGCTGGGCTTGCGTATCCCAGCGGCGTAGTGAATTCGTGCGCGCTGTGGGATCACGTGACTCAGTTAGAGCCAATGGCAGCACACCATCTTCCATTCATAAGTCTCACAGCATGGCTGTGAGACTTATGAATCTTACACCCCCCCAAAATAACAGCTAAACCTCAATTAAATTTAAAAAAACCCATCACATTAATAAAATAAGTATAGTTAATTAAATTAACCATTTTAAATAAAAAATTAAATTTTTGAAAAAATTTAAAATCTTTTAAAAAGTTATAAAAATAAACTTACCTGTCTTTAAAGTCTATAAAAAAGATATACCTGTAAAAAAAAAATTAAAAAAAATACTTAATTCACTACTTACCTTCTTAAAAGCGGGTCTTACTCCTCCTTTTTACATTTCCAAAATCTTCCCTACTTACCTGCGCGTCCAAAGCATGAAGTGCACAGCGTGCGCGCAGCCTGTAGCACGCACGCGATGCACCCAGGCCCCGCCCCCTTTTCGGAAGAGCAATTGCCGGTTTTCAGCGCATGCGCAGAGCATGCAGAAAACCGGCAATTGGAGTGGGAATACGCGAGAGTATGCAGTGCGTACTCTCGCATCCCGGGATCAATTTTCGGCCCCATATCATTGCTATAGTGGGATTTGAACTCATGACCTCTGGGTTACTAGCCCAATACCATACCCACTAGGCTACCATACTATGTCAATCTCATGCACAGGAGCATGTTTAGTTCTGATGGTATAATACCCTGACATCACTCACTGCCACAGCTTATCCAAGGAGAATGGTCAACTGAGCAAGGTACTGAAGGACTGTACTGAAGGACTGCTGGATCACTTGGCACCGTACCTCAAAAAGAGTCTGTGCCTTGAGGGGAAGAGACAAGAAAAGAGAAGAAAATTGAGGAGGGGGAAAGGAAGGATGAATCAAACCAGAGATGTCACAATGTGAAAAATCACACAGTTTTGAAAGAAAATGGAGCAGTATTAAATATGTGACAATGTGTGATTAATTACTGGAGCATTGCATTATTAATCTGTTAAATTAACTATAGGTTTCTCCTTACCAATTATCTCACTAAATCTTTACCCAGCAGTTTGTTCACTAATTGAAGAGTCATTGCTTCCCTGCCGTTTGCTATTTATTAAATAACACTTCCATTCAAGTACAACAAAAGCACAGTTGCTCCAAGGCTGATGAGCACGGTGCTATAATTCACGGCATAAACAGAAAGCCATAAATACACTCCTAGCATGTATTACACAATCAAATAAATTGTTGCGTTAGTGAGTTTTTTGTGCTCTCTCTCTAAAGACCATGCAACACAGGGCATTAGTTCTAAAAGCTATTGATTGGCAAAAACAAGACTGACTCACTGAGGCATTAATATTTAATCAGTGTCTCCCATCCAGGAGAAAGCAGTTTGGAGATATTTCAAGTTTCTGTGCAGCCAAGTGCTAACCCTTTGTGAGATCTTAGTTTAGTTTGCATAATTGATTAGTATGACTTAGTCTGGGTGAGGAGAGGTTTTGATTGATGAGACATGACTGGGACACTGAATTTATCATTTTATTTTTCAAAGTTAGATTTCACTGGGAGAGCCTCCAGGTTTTTGGGAGATGTGCTACAGTTGCAAAGCTGCATCCTTGCTTGACTTGAGTTCACAGGACATCGCAGAACTTATTTTTCCCTTCTTTTACTCTTTACACAAAATCCATGGACCATCTTGTCATTCAGCAATCCCTTTAACAACTGTAGCAGATTTAGTTCTTTTGCTGTGCTGGAGATTTTTAAATTCAGTTATTCTCTGATCCTCAGACCTGTCAATTCGCACTTGACTGGAGTGAGACTTACTCACTTTGATTTAAAAATGTCAACTACTTTCAGGAATCCCTCTCTTAAAAATAAACGTGGTTCTATTTATTTCAATGGGTTTACAATCTGCCTCATTCCTTCTGATCATAAATATGCATTCACACTGCAGGCTTAGCATTGGTGCGAAGCTTTTTTGACATTGCACTGACACGCAACTTATGGAGTGTAAATTGGGTACCAAAGGTTGAAAGGTCTCCGAAGCAGAGCAGAGAGAGACTTTCTCCTTCAAGGAGTCTCATTCCCCTTTGCTCCAGTATCGAGTCAGGCAGGCACTCCATATTTGGGCTGCATTTACACTGTAGGTGTGAAATGAAACTAATCGTCTGCACTGTACCCACAGTTGAATATGGGCCGAAGTCTCATTTGTAACATTCCTTCAATGTTGGCAGCTTTGTGCACAAGGTTGTTTCAAACATTTATTCAGTAAAATATGGATTTCGACTTGTGAAAACTAGTACACAGATGAGGGGTAATGCAATAATTATAGAATTACATAGAATTTACAGCACAGAAACAGGCCATTCGGCCCAACAGGTCTATGCCAGCATTTGTGCTCCACACGAGCCTCCTCCCACCCTACTTCCTCTAACCCTATTAGCATATCCTGCTGTTCCTTTCTCCCTTATTTGTTTATCTAACTTCCCCGTTATTCGCCTCAACTACTCCATGTGGTAGCAAGTTCCACATGCTAACCACTGAGGGACTCCAGCAATCCATACTCATTTAAAAAAAATAATCAAAGGCTTCCACAATTAGGATCAACGTGATGACCCATTTGGAGTTTTTCTTGTTATGTAGAATATTTTAAATAGTTTAAAGAGTGAGTGTCAATGACCTGGTCACTAAAGTTGACTGAGAAAGGTTGCTGAACCTGGCAGTATATGGGTGGTAAATTATCAGTACCACCATTAACCCAGGGTGCATATCATTTCAACTACATGACCTTCGTTAAGCTGCTTTAAAGGCCGGAATTTTCCTTACCTTGGTGGGTCCGGTGCAGCTGGTGTCCATGGTGGGTCGTGACCTCGCTGCTGGCTCCATCCCGCTGTAGAAAATGAACTTACCTTAATGGGACCTATTAAAGCCCGCCCAGTGCGTTACCCGGTCCAATGAGATGGAGCGGGTCTGGTGACATCATTCATGATGCGTTTTAAACCGGGATCCTTAAAGGAACCATGGCCACATTATGTTTTAAGTTTAATCTAACATAGTGGGTGTTGAATCTTTACTGTACAATAATATAATAAAAGTTATATGAGTGACAAAGAAATATTTAAATAATATTATCATTAAGCAATATGACTCCATCTACAAATACGATCAAGAACATAATTAAAAAAGTACATTAATTGGGAAGTTATTGGTGCTTTAGTAACAAATCTATAGACTTTTGTATCAGTAACTGGTACAAATAAAAGATGTGTGTGTATAGGTAATATATAAAATTAAACAGATTTTAAATGTAATTGTAAAGGGGTGGATTTACAATCTTATGCAAGTTCAGTGGAAGAGCTGTGGAAACCCTGACAAACAGTGTAAGTGGTGCTTACAATGTGTTTCTGGGATTTCTGCAGCTCTTCCGTTGAAGTTAACAATGGACAATTGAGAAAACCTCTGCAGAAATTGACCCTAAAGTCTCAGACTGAAAAATTAAATTAGTTATATTCAGAGACTGAAAGCAAATTGAACCAGTGGAATGAGTGATGAGAATGAAATTGTTACAGTTGATGACTTGATTTAATGTGTAACTGAACAATCACAGTACACTGAGAAAAACCTGACCAGAAACAACACTATAATGTATTTAAATGGTATATGTCATTTTTTATTGTGCAGATCAATTCACTGCAATTACTGTTGAGTTGGAAGGCAACAGCTGAGAATGGCCAGTGAAAAATGTATTTCCCTCACCATCCAGGGTAGCACTTACATCCCTTCAGGAATTTCTGAATTAACATGTACCAGTAGCTTTTCAAGTAGAACCGAATCTCCATCAATCTGTTAGCTGATGTAATCAACATGTTTTTATTTTGGTTTGTTTTTCATGCTGTCAAGTAATCAGCTGAAGCAATGGCCACGGAACTCACGCCTCAGGTTGACAGACGTGGTTCCCGAGCTGCGTGAATCCCGTGGCCATGCAGGGAAATTTAAAAAGTAAGTGAAAAATGGCTCTTACGTGCCTGTAAACTACCTGATAATCATCTCAATTGGGTCCCCCGCCGCTGCAGGTCGGGTCGGCTCCACGATGACAGACGCGCCTGTGGGTAAGGCGCCTGGGAGCGAGATGACAGTGGGTTCCCAACCCGCTGTCAAAAATAACAACTTTCCCACCCGACCCGCCACCAATCTCGGCCGCTACCACCCTGGAAAATTCAGCCCATAGCGTCAAGCTCAGTAACACCTCTCAAGCCAATTCATAATGATGTTGTCAACATTCGTCGGGGCTGAGAAATCAGATGCAAAAGCCTGAGGTGACAACACAGCCAGAGGTGCTCAACGTGCCAGAGCCAGTGCACAAGTTATCTGGTAGACTCATTAGGCCCCTGACTTTCATTTAAATTAGTCGCTTGCCCCATAACATGGCTTAAATTGCTGAGCAGCACTTCAGCCGCACACAATCCATTTGGAACAGGCGCCGAAGGGCAGGCTGCCTTTAAATGTAAAAATAATTGATACAGAGGACTTGCCCTTTGACTCCTGGCCTTCTGCTGCTGATGCCCCTGCCTGCCCATGATACTCGGAAAGTACCTGGCACATAACAGGTGACCAGCACTCCTTCACTGGCACCTGAAAATGCTGCCCTGATGCATCATGAGAGACACGTCTAGAATGGCAATAGATTATGTAAATGAATTGACCTCACTCTATCACTTGAAGGCTACAGAACACCAGAACAGCGCACTACTGGAGGTGGCAAAGGCATATTTGAGAATTTCAGCAACAAAGGGGCTGAGGTAGGGGAAGAGGAGGGGAATGTTGTGGTGGAAGAAAGCATTATTTGTGCTGGAAAGGATATGGGGTCTGAAGCTCAGCTCAGGGTTCAACGGGACAACAAGGTTGTGAATCATCTATACCAGCGTGAGGCAGCGACTGGGGAGGAGCTTGGAATCAGTGGCAAGGGAATATAGTTGTGGTGGGAGGCTGAAAACGATGAGTTCAGTCTTCCCAATGTTAAGTTCGATGAAGTTAGGACACATTTAAAACTGGATTTTGTACAAGCAGATGGACAACAGTTGAGCGAGGTGGTGGAGAGGAAGAACTCAGTGTCGTCAGCATACGTGTGTCTGCCATTGATATCACCAAGGAGAAGCAGGTGAATGTGAAAGTGGAGGGGATGAAGGATAGATCCTTTGGGGACACCAGAGACGACAGGGAGGAAGGAAACACTATTGCACTCGCCAACAGATGTCACCTAATCAATACTTTTCCATATACCTCATCAGCTCTTTTACTTTTTTCCACCTGGGTGCTGTCCTGCCTTGCCCCTTCACTTATATTTCTCACTCTTGAAAAAAGTATTTCAGCAAAATCTCAGACCGTCGCAAAACTGAATGTGAAGTTTTCCCGTGTAGTCAGCACTTTCTGTTCTGTCACAGAAACCCTGACGGCAGTGCATCTTTCAACATAGGAAATAGAAAGTATAAATCAACCAACTTTGGCTGGTTTTGACAGGGACAAATGAATCTGTATTTTACTTGCATAAAAAATCCACATACTTTGTGAACAAGCAGATTCTGTGGATTATATATTACATAGATTGCGCAGCACAAGTAGTCTCAGAATCTTTGTGGTGTGCCGGGCATTAAAAAGTGATCTGGCATCTTGCTGAGTCTAGCTGTAAGTCAGGGTCTAATTAAATACGGATATTTTTGACAGCAGATGCGCATCACTGGAGTACTTTTGGAGGACACTTTTGGCTATATCTGTGGTGATCATTTTTAACCACAATTTTTAATAATGGGGCTTCATTGTCCATATGGCAAGGAAAAGGTCAAACCTGAACAACTCAGTTGCTGAACAGCATGGTTTTCTTTACTCTCTCTGTAGAATTTTAATCCTTTTATCGGTAAACATAGTTTCAGAGAAATACAAACAAAAAATGCTGGAGACACTTAGCAGGTCAGGCAGCATCTGTGGAGAGAGAAACAGAGTTAATGCTTTAGGCCTAATAACCGTTCATCAGTTCTGACGAAAGGTCATCGACCTGAGGCGTTAACTCCGTTTCTCTCTCCACAGATGCTGCCTGACCTGCTGGGTGTTTCCAGCATTTTCTGTTTTTATTTCAGATTTCCAGCACCTGCAGTATTTTGTTTTTATAGTTTCAGAGAGGTTGGGTTCAAAGTACTTTTTAGCCAGAGACTTGAGGGGGTAGAAAGATCTTCTGTGGGATGATAAATAAGTTACTTATTTACTGTTGTTTAATAGGAATGGTTTTAGCACATTCCTGGTTAGTAATAAACTTATTTTTTTTCTCTTAAGTTGTCTCCACTCCTTAAAGAGTTGACTCCCTCACTGAGGTATGGTTTCTATGTGCTGATCCCCCTCTGGTTCCATACTCAATGGCTGTTAATCACGTGTGAGGATTGACAAATGAGTGTCAGCAGGCTATCCAATTATGGCAAGCATTACAACTGGGCCCAAGCCTGTCCTCAATCGACATTCCACATGTAGGCCGCGATCTTACCTGAAGAGGCGAGTTGGGAGCGGATCAGCTGACTTGCGGGTTCCGATCCCGCCTCCAACGACGCCTGATGCACAGATGCTAATTTGCGTCAATTGGCCTTGTTAAGCCCGCCCCTGCGGGCTTACCGGCCAATTAAGAGAAAGCCGGTGTCAGATGACATCAGTTGATGACGCGTCATCTGCCGCTTTTCTTAAAGGGGACATGCTCATTTTTGTTTGACAGATGATTTTTCAGTGTTTGACAGCATTGAGGTGCTGCAAACCACTGCCAATCACTGTACAAAGGTGAGCCCTTGCACCCAGGCTCTCCAGAGACTCTCTCCTTCGGATAAAACAGATGGCAGCCGCAGGTGAGGGTACAGAAGCGATCTGTCACTGGTGAGAGAGGTTCTCCCAATGAGGTGGGACGACACAAACACTTCAAACCTTATTACTTACAGAAAAGTCTAAATACATTAAAAATGATTTTTCCAGCATTTCCTTACCTCTGAAACTCACCAGTGTACCGTTGGATCCTTCACACCACTTCTGCAGCTGTCATCAATGAAGAAACACTACAGCAGACTCACAACACGCCACACTTACCTGGCGTGGTGTCCGGATGTCGGGAAGCCCGCAGTTGACCTGGTAAAATTGGAAAAAGCCTCTTAACTACCTGTTAACTACCTGTTAACTAGTTGTTAAGTGGCTATAATCCTCTTCCCGCTGCTAAGAGTCGGGTTCCTGCGCAAATCGGGGACCCAACTCCCGGGAAGATTGATTGGAGGTGGGTTGGAAGCGGGTTCGTGACCCGCTGCCAATCTTTTTGATTTTGCCAGCAGGCCCGCCTCCAAACCCGACCCCTGAGCGCCGGCAAAATCGCCCCCAGAATCTCTAGTGGAGACTGTTGATCAGGACCAGGTAGCCTAACTAATTTTCTCTTCTTTGACCCTGAGGAGCTGTAACCAATTTTTGCACTCTGCTTCTGCTTTGGCTGGTTTGCACAGCCCAGAGGCAGAACCTTAATGAGCTGTCAGGATGGCTTACTTATGAATTCCACTCTCTCGTCTTCCTCCAGCCCCACCTCTCTGCTCTCCCCACCCCTACCTCTCCCCTCCTCCCCCCCCCCACTTCTCCTTCTGCCTCCTCTCACTTGTGCCCAACATTCAGCCTCCAGGCTGTTCTGGCACACGTGGTCCTCATTTATCTGTTGCCCCTGACTTACTTCATATATGCAAATAGATGCTGACATACCTTTGGTCAATTTATTTGTTAAAAAATGCTACATAGTGTGAAAGGTTAAAATGTGTTAATTTTGTTAGTGCTCCTATAAGCCAAGTGTTTCATATGCTGTAATCAAAATGGGTTTCAAAGATCACAGATTGATTAAGGTACTTAAAATACACCAGGGATGGTTTCATCAAGAAAAATAATGAAGTCCAATAATTATATGACTCACCAAATTCATATTTAGACAGCTTTTAGATATCTGTGACTAAATGTCACTGTGAGATGGTGAGAGGCATTAGACCCTCCATGGATAGCAGATGTTTCTCTTCATTTCATGGAAAATATCAGTCTTGCCTCCTAACAACTCTTCTAATTGGTGTTGAACCATTGTCTGATAAGTTATGATAACTGGGTTTCATCTAGGATGGAAAATGCAGACATGCAGTATGTGCCCTGAGTGCTGAATCACTACCAGCCAAATTCAGTGGGCAGTGTAATACAACAGTATCCCTCACATGATGATCGAAGCAACTGACCATCAACTGGAGATCCCAATTTCAGTCCTGAGTCTTCACTGACGTTTGTGCTGGAGGTTCCCTGGGGGGCATGTTTATATTCTGAGACTCGTTTTGGGAAAGAGTAAAACGTCTTAGTAGGCCGACTAAAGGAGAAGCATTAATGAACAACTTGCAGGCACCTCAAGGCTGAATGCTTCTGTTTTCTCCAGCTGGGTAGAGCCACAATGATTGGAGAGTTACCTCAGGTGATCACCTGTTCAATAACAGATGAATGTTACTTCCTGTCTGGTTGTAAAATTGACTGGTTATTTCCCAGAAACCATAGTCTTTCTTGAAGAAATGTATACTTAAAAAAAAATAAACTCTCATCTGTGGTAATCTGAGGTGCCTCTGTATCAGTAAAAGTCTTGTGTTAGCTCCCTTTTGTAGTGTCACACCTCAAGACTGTCACACCTCAGTGTCATACATGCTGAAAGTGAAAATTTGTGATTAGCTTAATAACCCCTTATCTGTTCAGTTACCAATCAAATATCTGATCAACTGAATGTGAATGCATCAGAAGTTCCAAAACGTGCCAATGAGGAACGAGTAACTAACAGAAAACTGAGCAACAAAATTCCTAATTTCTTTTTTCAAAGCTGCCATTGTTGAACTCAACTAGCCAATCAAATTACTCAAATAATTCCTTCGCACGGTTTTCAATCACCATTTTCTATCTGACTCATGTCAGCGTATAACAGCTAGAAATAACATTTACAACATAACACACAGATAAATAAAACACGGCATTCTGAAAATAAATCATAAAATTGGTTATTTAATGGTGGCAATGTCTGCAAGAATTTCCTCACAAATGGGCCTGCCTTTCTATCTGGAGCCTGGGGCTTGAGTAGAAATTTTTATCTATGCTTTGGGTGCTTGGAATATCTCGCTGCTGTATATACATTCTGTTGCATCATTGGAGTTATCTTCACCCTCTTTCTGTAGAACTACAATCCTTAGAGTATCCCACAACAACCCACATCTCCTTACAGCCAAGGCAGATCTATTTTCTCAATCTTCCATTCTAGCCATTATTTGCCGCAGTACTGCTTGTCATCAGGGTGGGATTGTGCTGGCTCTGATTTTCTCTAGTGCTAACATTAATGCTGCCTCCTATTCAGGCCTAACTTTCTGGATTTTCAACCTACCATTCCGAAAGATGGAGTTTTCTTTCATACTAAGCTCAATACAATGATGTCACTTAAGTACTCTTATTCTAACACCTTCTCTTTGTTTTGTGTTTCTAGCATGTCGACCTGGTTTCTACAAGGCCTCCTCCATCGACGCATACTGTATGAAGTGTCCACCTCATAGCTACTCACATCAAGGGAGTTCACCCCAATGTACCTGTGAGAAAAGCTACTTCAGAGCAGAGACAGACCCCAGGGCTATGCCATGTACAAGTAAGTCAACACGTATACTACAGTCACTGAAAAACCCATATGATATGAAAGTTTGATGGAGAGTTGTAAGTGTTCTCAAGAGTGTGAAAGACCCATAACTTAGAGCACTGTCAGCAATCTTCTGCACAAGTGAGGTAGCAACTGGATTCATCAACAGCGGGCTGTCCTGCAGCATTCCTTGCACATTTATATCCTTCCATCAACTTATGCCTGTAAACTGCTTTGGCATACTCAGGAATTATTAAACGATTATTCATAAATTGCAAGTCTTTTTTTTTCAGTTTGCATTTGCTTAAGCTTTCATTTTTGTTTGGCACAGAAAAATTAACAATTGCAATCATGGAATAAACATTCAGATTCAGTGGTTGCAAGATTAAATGTTATGTTCTGAACAGAGTCGCCTGTTCCAGAAATGGAAGTAGAGAATGATGATGTTCATGTGCGAAGTTACAATTTTGGTTGCACAGCAACGTATTCATTGTTACTAAACATCATGCTTTCGATCATACCACTGGTAGAAAGGTCCCCCAATAGTCAGTGAGTACATGCACTGGCACTTGGTGTGGTACCTTGCTCTGTGGGCTAGGCTCTGTCCCAAGTTCATGCTGAGCGAATTGATTTCAGCCTCATCTGTAATGGGATACATATATTGTCCTCAAGATGGGGGAGAGGAGAAATCATCTAAGGTTTCTATTTCTGATGACTATCCTCTGAATTGTGCCTGTTTGTGGATGTCAGGTATTGATAGGATCGTGTTTGGGCGTGAAGCATCCCACAGTCGGATAGCCTATTAGCATTTATTGTCCGGGCTCACACCTCTGGTTGGGTGCAGTACTAGAGGCTTCCAGCACCCAATGAACTATAGTCAAGCACGAATCACCTTCAGTCAACATTTATTGTTGAATTCTGGTGCATAATCCAGTTTTGACATTTGTTATTCTTCGGTGCAGAAAACTTGTTGACAAACTCCATCACAAACAGAATAGGTTTGCTTTTAATTTAGTGACAAGTGTCCAGGATTTGGTAATGCCGCATACAGACAAACATTTCCAGTTACTTTATGAGCTTGAATTCTGGGTTTTGTTGTCAAGTTCTATCATGATCTCTAATTTTGTTGATAAAATCATGAATAAACGACCCTCTGCCATCCTATCAAGTAACATGATGAATAAAAGTGTATTTTTTTGCTTCTGATTTTTCTCTCCTTTCCATAAAGTACTGAATCCTTGTACAGTTCCGCCAAGTGCTGGCACTTCACCGAAGTGGCCAATCCTTTTGTGTAATCCTCCACAGTCTGATCCTGTCCTCTCTTGAAGTTCACACACATGCATTTTCCAGGGACAGTAAACTCCCAAACACACAACCTTCACCACCTAGAAGGACAAAGGCAGCAGGTGCATGGGGACAACATCACCTCCAAGTCACACACCAAACAGACTTGGACATATATTGCCCTTCCTTCATTGTCGCAGGGCCAGTATCCTGGAACTCCCTACCTAACAGCACTGTGGGAGCGCCTTCACCACACGGACTGCAACGGTTCAAGAAGGAGGCTCACCACCACCTTCTCAAGGGCAATTAAGGATGGGCAATAAATGCTGACCTTGATAGCCATGCCCAGATCCCAAGAACGAATAAAAATAAAGATTGCAGTCAGGATTGAGAATCCTAGTTGACTGCCTTCCCTTTATAGCCCCGGTGCATTGAGAACACAGTGCAACACTCCAGTTGAGGTCAGCTAACTTGCTGCGGACCGGGAACCAAACCTGCATCTTCCCGGTTTATATATCCACACAGCACAGCGCCTTTATCAGCTGAGCCATTCGGGAGGCAACATGGGAGAAGTAGTCAGTGGAAAAGGTGCTGCTGCACTGACTTCGTCTACAAACAGTCATTGAAATCTTCACTCATTCTAACTTCAAAAAAATAATTGCCTGGGACTTCCGAACATTGTCCGTCTGATCTTCCGATGTAACTGTGGCGGACGATCGGTGGAATCCCCAGAGAAACGGCGAAAATGGCCATTTAAAAAGGTCCCGAGGGAGATCAGAAGAACCCGTGCAGAAATTCTACCCCAATATTTACATTTGATATCGCGCAAATAAACAGGCAAATACCCCTACAGCTAACTGTGCCTTTTCTGGGTGAGTGAATCAGTACTTGTTTTTATTTTAAAAGCGATACAAAATTGGAAGGGATGCAGATTTAATTTAGAATAATGCATCATTGTGTCTTGTGGTATTTGTCATACTTTGGTCACTGCCTATGAAAATTTGCTTTGTACATCCAGCCGAATGATCCTTTCCATTGTGTTACTGCTGTGAAAGCTTGAGAAGAACATCCTCTGTCAGCTGCGCTAAAGATAGCAGTCACTTTGTGATGCAGCCTGGCTCAATCCACCGAGACAGGTTTTATTTCCCATTAGGTGGTTGACACAAAGGCAGGTCAGTCTATAACCTCAAAGTAAAATTCAGCATGACCCATACTGGCAGTAATAAACTGAAATAACCTGTTGAAAGCTAAATGAGATGTCACATAGGAAGCTCTATTTAATTATACCATTAGCAAAAAGACTGCAAGCTGCTGATAAATGGAAATTCATACATTTAGCTTAATCGCTTAGTCTGACTGTACAACGGGATTTGTAATACCTCGTTCATTCAAAGAATGCTTTATATTCATGGGGGAAGGCAGATTTTAAATGTTGAGGCAAAGTGCGTCAAAACGGTATGATCTAGTATTGCTCTCCCATTTAGGCCATAAGTTTGAATTCACACCTTCAAATTCATCTTCCATAGAGTACAGACAATCTGACTCCTGCTTAATAAGGTATCTTATGTTGCTGGGCGAGTTTCTCTGGACATTCTAAATGATTGTCTTTCTCTTTTCTTTTAAAAGACTGTCTCATAGAATATATTGGCCTGGAAAGAGAAGCGCGGAACAGGAAGTCTATGTGCAGAACAAGATGTAGTGTTTTTATTACATTGATTTTATTATTATACCAGTGGTGCTCCTGTGGTATTGCTCACGGCATGTTAGAGGCTGGACTATTTTATAAGTGACAGCAGCAACATTTCATGTAATAGAAAATAACAACAGAAAAATGCTGGAAACACTCAGCAGGTCAGGCAGCATCCGTGGAGAGAGAAACAGAGTTAACGTTTCAGGTCGATGACCCTTCGTCAGAACTGGAAGATTTAACGGTTTTTAAGCAAGTGCAGAGCCAGGGAAAAAAGGGGGGGTGGAAAGAACAAAGGGAAAGATCAAGTCAGTCAGATCAGCAAACTCACAGCAGATCTGGAATAAATTTGGGATTTTCCTGGCCTGTATGACTCAGTACAACACTTTTATCCACTGGTCTATGGGAGGAGTCTTACTGTAAAGGATTTTTGTTCCAACCCAAATGATGTAACAATCATAGAATTACATAGAAATTACAGCACAGAACCGGCCATTCGGCCCAACAAGTCTTTGCTGGCATTTATTGTTCCACACGAGCCTCTTCTCACCCCTCCTCATCTAACCCTGTCACAGAGTTTACCCTTTGTTCTTTCCTTCCTGCTCCCCCCCACCCCCTTCCCTGCCTCAGTACTTGCTTACAAACTGTTATAGCTTAAACTTCTTCCAGTTCTGACGAAAGGCCATCGACCTGAAACGTGAACTCTGTTTCTCTCTCCACAGATGCAGCCTGACCTGCTGAGTGTTTCCAGCATTTTTCTGTTGTTATTTCAGATTTTCAACACCCGCAGGATTTTGCTTTTGTATCGTGTAATACAGATTGCAGTATATAATGCAAGCGTAGTACTCACAAAGCTACAGTGGCTCATTTATTGTCTCTCTCTCCATGGCCCAGGGGTACTGAAGCCAACACCTGCACCAACCCTTCCCCAGTCAGGCCAGCACACACAGGACAGACCTGGAATAAATTTGAGGACTTTCTTGATCTGTGTGACTCAGTACAACATTTTAATCCACTGGGAGGAGTTCTACTGTAAAAGATTTTTATCCCAACCCAAAGGATGTAACAATCATAGAATTACATAGAATCTACAGCACAGAAACTGGTCTACGCCAGCATTTATGCTCCACACGAGCCTCCTCACACCCCTCTTCATCTAACCCAATCAGCATATCCTTCTAAATTGCAATCCAACATAGAAAATGACTATCTCCTGAAAAGCTGAACCCTGAAAGTACGTTTTTGTTTTCATTTTAAAGCATGTTCCTGTGTCTATGGGGCTTTTACGTTTGGAGCTTCTAAAGTTCAGATTGCAGAACCTTTACGTTGCTAAAACCCGCTCTCTTATCCTGCCGTCAGAACTGTAGACACATCTCTTTGTGCAAGTGCAGAAGCGTGACATGTAAAAGCACATTGTAACAGAACAGGCATGGTGAAGTTATCACCTTCGAGTCACAGACAGAAACTTGCTCAAACGCTTACATTCTGCTGAGTTGAGGAGAGACGCTTCCCCCCCCCTCATTAATATTGATGATGGCGCACAAGAGGAACATGATGTCAATCCAGCTCAAATGCATTCACAATAGATTGGCAAAAGGACCTAAAATAAGATTTAATTGCAACCGCAGGCAGTCAGATAATGGGAGCAGAGATGCGAGCAGAGTCTGGAAAATGGAATCTAATTTATATCTTTCCAAAGAAAATTATATGCTTGTTTTTTCTTTTAGTGTAATTGACGAATTTTAGGAGATCTCCCTGACCCCTGCACACAGTCTGACTACGCCAAGAATAGAACTTGAAAGCAAATGTGAATTAGAAAAATGAGCAGTCGTTTAGATTCATGTGGTACAAATGTTGACGTTTGACAATTGTGACACACACTCAGACTCCTGATATTTTATGTTGTGATATTGGCATGAAGTGGTATCCCATCAATAATACGTGGGAGAGTTGGAAGAAAATTGGATGGCTGTGAAATAATCTGTGGTATTTCCTACTTAAGCAACCAAGGTTCTGATTCAACGCCTGGTGCATCACTTCCTGTTTACCACAGGAAGTGCTTTCTACAGTGGGATATTTGACTCCCAGCCAGGTGGTCCGCGTTCAGGTCTCTGAACTTGAGGATTTCAGGACACTGGATCTAAGTTAAGACTTGCATTTGATTTTATTGGAGGAAAGACTATTGGATAGAGTTCCAAGTGTGGTGACATCGGGCAGGCGATGGGCAGAGCAAGCAAGATGCCTGCCCGGTGTCACCAGCGACAGATGCCAAGCATTTTGATGATCAGGCCTGAGTTAGATCTGTCCGGTGAGCTATCTGCACATTCCCAGCTCTGATTGACAGGGTGCCAATGGGGATGAGGCATGGAAGCTGTTTTGGGGAGTTGATCCGTCCATTTCAACTTACAGAGCAGGGCGCGGCGACCATGGGAGGGAGCGAGGGTTGGATTCATGCTCCTCCTAGCCCCACAAAAATCATTAAAGCCACTCACCTGCGGCTGTTTAGGGGCGACCTCGAGTGGTCCCTATGAGGATCGCTGGTTTGGTTGCTCTACAAAGAGTTCCATTGGGCGGGACTTGCCCAGCGCATGTGCCAACCATTGGAACTCTGAAATGGCATCGGGGGTTCAGGTTACACCAATTACCCCCAATTCCAGCAAGTTGATTTTGGCGGGAGCCTTGGTTAACCTATTTCCTGACCCAGACCAAAATGGGAGCAGGCCAGACCTCGGCCGTAACATGGCTCTGAGTCTTCTTTAGTGATTTTGATCTTGCTACTGCCCCATTTCCATCCAAAGATGTAGTGGTAGGGAGATCAAAATCAGCACCTATTTGTTGAGGGGGTAGGTGGGGATGGGGGTGGAGGGGACATGATCCAGGTTTTAAAAATATTTTTAAAAATACACATGCTGTAGACCTAAGCAGGCAAATTGAATTGGATTGCAAGTGCAGAAAATTTAAATTAACCAACTTCAACTAGACAAAAGATCAGAAGAATTCTCCCTGTCCCATCGAGTGAAGGGATCTGTGGAACATACAACTAGTAAAAGTTGTTCAACAACAACAGCTTGCATTCATATAGCGCCTTAAACATAGTAAAATGTCCCAAGTCACTTTGCAGTTGCGAAAACATACAAAAAAATTGACACCGAGCCAAAGAATGAGACATTAGGACAGGTGACTAAAAGCTTGGTCAAAGAGGTACATTTTAAGGAGTGTTGGTTAATTCCTTCAAAACTGATAAATATCTGATTAAGAATGACATTGTAGGTTATTGGGACATACACAAGATACAAAAAGATAATGTAGGTCCATCTCAGTTTCTCCATCTAGAATTATGTCGAACTATATCTTGAACTAAGGTTTTTTTCCTCTACTGTCCTGGTGGGAATGCTGTCGATCAAGAAGTTCTTTCTCACATCGGTCTTAAAATGCCCTTTCGCCTGTTTTACCCGGTGCCCCCTTGTTCTAATGCCTTATTTTACCTTGAAGTAGTGATCTGGATTTATCTTATCTATACCATTTTATTATTTTGTATATTTCTATAAGATGATCTCACAGCCTTTTCCTTCAAGGTTAACAAGCCCCAGTTTCTCCAGTCCACGAAACTCAATCCATTGACGCCCCAGATTAGCTTTCCGGCTCTTTTCCGCACTGGCTCTCTAGCTGTATAGCTGTAACTCTTATGCCATGTCCACCTCACTGCGAGGAATTCACAGCAAAAAGCAGCAACAACAACAACTTGTATTTATATAGCATCTTTAATGTATAAAACATCCCAAGGCACTTCACAGGAGCGTTATCAAACAAAATTTGACACCGAGCCACAAAAGGAAATATTAGGGCAGATGATGAGGTAGGTTTTAAAGGAGCGTCTTAGAGGAGGAAAGAGAGGTAGAGAGGCGGAGAAGTTTAGGGAGGGAATTCCAGAGCTTAGGGCTTTGGCAGCTGAAGGCACGGCCGCCAATGGTGGAGCGATTAAAATCAGGAATGCTCAAGAGGCCAGAATTGGAGGAGCGCAGATATCTCTGAGGGTTGTAGGGCTGGAGGAGATTACAGAGATAGGGAGAAGTGAGGCCATGGAGGGATTTGAAAACAAGGACGAGAATTTTAAAATCAAGGCATTGCTTAACCAGGAGCCAATGTAGGTCAGCGAGCACAGGGGTGATGGGTGAACGGGACTTGGTGTGAGTCAGGACATGGGCAGCAGAGTTTTGGATGACCTCAAGTTTACGGAGGGTAGCAAGGAGTGCATTGGAATAGTCAAGTCAAGTCAAGAGTTAACAAAGGCATGGACGAGGGTTTCAGCAGCAGGCAAACAGTTACGTGTGTGCAAGCTTGCATTTCTGGCTGTCGGTCGTTGGTCATTTGCTGATGCAGGTCTGTACAACCCAGTGACTGGGAAACCACTTCACTGGCCTCTCTGGGTGGACTGCACGTTCGGTCTGCCCGGCCCAAATAAAATGCCCTTTGGCATTAGCCACCTGTGGTACCGCCGCATTTGGAGGCATCACTATAAGCCACCTCTCAAGGTACTACCAGAGCCTGGCGAGCTGCCCCATTTACAGCACTGACGCCAAGCTGTTAGCGGTAACTCTGTATATAACAGTCCCTATTCATTCACATAGGGCTAGTTACAGGTGATTTAAGAACAGCTGAAAGAAGGCATTGAAAAAGAAAATTTAATTAAAAAAAAATCTAATTCCATCAGAGTTGAAATGAATTTCATGAAAACTTAAGATTTTGCCTGTACTCAAAAAAGTTTTTAAAAATTCATAAACTTTATCTGAATATACTCACAAATTTCCACTAATTTTCTTTCATTTAATTAATTTATGTTAACAGAGAACTATTTACATCTGAAATATTTATTTATGGCATACGATGGTGATAAAGCAGCAGCTTTTTAGCGAGTCTTTCATTATCTGTGTGTCTTTTTCTTTAAAAGAAGCATGTATGCATCAGTGGTGTTAGTGAATTGTACCACGCCACTAATACAGTCGACTGATGGGCAAATTAATCAGAGAGCCCGGGCATGCGTAACTGTAAGGAGCGGATTAATCAAAATGAGCAACATAATCTTCATTTAATGAGCTGAGGAAATCACAGTTCGTAAAGTATTCTGTTTTTTTTGGCTGAAAGAAACTCTTGAATAACGAGGGGTGGGGTGGGGGGTGGGTGGTGGCGGTGGGAGGAAGGAAAATCGAAAGCACAGAATGGAAGACCGTATGTGTGTGTGTTTTTAAAATATCTGCCTTTCCTTTTTGACCTAGTTTTATATAAGTACTCCAGCCTTTGGGAAGAGTTTTAGATTTTTTTTTTGGTTTCAAAAAAGCAGACTCCATATGGCACTGTAGTTTTTCGCACCAGTGCTATCTTGCCACTTGCTATCTGGATATATGTTTGGATGTTCAAGCAGTTAACATTTAACTCATTAGCTCTTTTAGCAGAGGGTTATGAATCTTTGGAATTCTCTACCCCAGAGAGCTGTGGATGCTCAGTCGTTGAGTATATTCTAGGCTGAGATCGATAGATTTTTGGACTCTAAAGGAATCAAGGGATATGTGGATCGGGCGGGAAAGTGGAGTTGAGGTAGAAGATCAGCCATGATCCTATTGAATGGCGGAGCAGGCTCGAGGGGCCAAATGGCCAACTCCTGACCCTAGTTGAAGAGAAAATAACACTGCAAATGCTGGTAACCAGAAATAAAAACAGAAAATGCTGCAAAGACGAAATGCGTTTCAGATGTTCGGACAAGGAATGGACACCCAAACTGTTAATCAGTCACTGCTCTTTTCAGATACTGACTGAACTGCTGTGTATTTCTGGCATTTTTTGTTATGTTAAAATCTTCAAAATACACACAGTTCCATCTCTTTTTAGGTATTTAAATCTGTGTTACTTTTGCCCCTGAGCTTGGATTTCCTACTTGTGATTGTTACCATTTTGGAGTCAGCTCTTTGGGGGGAATTTTAGCAAGCAAAAGCAGGTGGGTTGGGAGCGAGTGGGGGGGTGAACATTTTAAAAAATCTGAACCCCAACCCCAACCCCAAGCCGCCCACTTCTGGGTTTTACGGAGGTGGGACAAGGGGCAGACACCCAACCTGCTCCCAGGAGGCCGGTTGGCAATTTAATATTTTAATGAGGCTGGCAGACTCCGATTTAACCTGCTTTGAAGGTTTTACATTGGCTGGCCGGGTATCCCAGGCCTCGGAAAACCCGACAGCTGAAGTGAGGCGAGGACAGCTTCGGGAGGAGGTAAGTGCCTTCACAGCACTACTTGTGGCTCAGGAGGAGCAGAAGTGCTTCCCCCCACCCCCGCCCCCCAAAGCTCCCCCAATTAGACAACCCCCCATACAAAGGCCCTCAGTGTGTGGGATTGGACCCCCCCCCCCAGGATCGGACACCCCCCCCCCAGGATCGGACCCACCTGGTCCTGCGGCCTCCTCCAGAGTGCTCCCAGCCCGACTGGAAGTCAAGCCTGTCAATCAGACTGACTTCTGGGTGGCGATCCTGTCAGGGCCAAAAGACGCACGCTGAAACTCCGCCCCTCCTGCCGACGTAACCCACCCTGTTAATATCCAGGCCTTTTTCTTTGTCTTAGTAATTAGCTACAGTTCTCTAATGTAAAAGCAGCTTAACAGTACAGACTGTGTACAGAAACCTTTCTACCATGGGAGGGAACCTTTGCCTTTTACATGTAACTTGCCAAAGTCAATATGTTGAACATGTTATGATGATAGGAAAATCCTCATCTTTGCAAGTGAGGCTTAAAATTACCCTTAGAGAGGGCCAGCAGTTTTGAAGTAGACTTGCTTTTATGTAAATGAACTGTATCAATCAGTGCGAGGAGATAGGGTAGATCACAAGGCGGAGGAGGACACACCTGTGGGGTTAGAGTTGGCTTTTGGACTGTCCGTGGTGGTCACAAAACCGCGACACTGACTCAAAACACCCACAGCACAGCGAGGTTGACATTCCAATTTGTTAATCAGAAGTTTAACTCGTACCTCTTGAAAACAGTACATAAGAAGGAGCTGAGAAGAATCAGGACTGTCATTCTGATTTTTGTGCAGCTGATGAAACTCCTTGAACTGAGTGAAACGTCTTGAAGTAATGATACACATGAACAATGCTAATGTCAAAAACAGCTTTGAGAGTACAATGCTGACTCAGTGGACATGTAACTATTTGCCTTTTGTTGTATTTTCAATATGTGCATCAGTGAAATCATGTCACATCATCTTCAACCTGGTGATCAGTCTAAAGAAAGCAATGTATTTTGTGACTTTCACATCCTCAGGATGTCCCAAAGCATGTCAGAGACAATGAATTACTTTTGACGTGTAAGCAAATGTGGCAACCAATGTGTGCACAGCAAGGTCCCACAAATAATAATGAGATAAACGACCAGTTAATTTGTTTTTGTGGTGTGGTTAAGTGTGGTCAGAGGCTAGGTATTCTGCAGCGAGTGTCTCACCTCCTGACTCCCCAAAGTCTTTCCACCATCTACAAGGCACAAGTAAGGAGTGTGATGGAATTCTCTCCACTTGCCTGGATGAGTGCAGCTTCAACAAGACTCAAGAACCTCAACACCATCCAGGACAAAGCAGCCCGCTTGATTGGCACCCCATCCACCACCTTAAACATTCACTCCCTCCACCACCGGCATACCGTGGCTGCAGTGTGTACCATCTACAAGATGCACTGCAGCAACTCGCCAAGGCTTCTTCGGCAGCACCTCCCAAACCCGCGACCTCTTCCACCTAGAAGGACAAGGGCAGCAGATGCATGGGAACACCACCACCTCCAAGTTCCCCTCCAAGTCACACACCATCCTGACTTGGAAGTATATCGCCGATCCTTCATTGTCGCTGGGTCAAAATCCTGGAACTCCCTACATAACAGCACTGTGGGAGTACCTTCACCACACGGACTGCAGCAGTTCAAGAAGGCGGCTCACCACCACCTTCTCAAAGGCAATTAGGGATGGGCAATAAATGCTGGCCTTGCTAGCGACGCCCACATCCCACAAACGAATAAAAAAAAAAGAATGTTGGCCAGAACACTGGGAGAACTCCCTGCTTTTATTTTTTTTTAAAGTTTAAGTTTATTAACGGGCAGGTGGGGCCTCAGTTTAAAATCTCATCCTCCAACAATGCAGCACTCCCTCAGAACTGCACTGAAGTATAATCATAGAATGTGTGCTCAAGTCCAGGAGTGGGGCTTGAATCCACAATCTACTGACTCAAGAGGCAAGAGTACTACCCCTGAGCCAAGCTTGTACCTGTGTGTCTTTAAAAGTGCTCTTGTAACCCATCTCAACCACAGTCCCCAAGTTGTGAACAAAGCATTGTGACTGCCTTGTTCTGGAACCCTCCTCCTTCCACGCATGTATATAATGCGGCAGAAGGCCAATCTTTTTGATGAAGCCACTGAAAGAAGGGGTTAAAATCAAATCCTGCTGTGTGTAGAACCTAGTTATGAGGTCGCTCCTCCAGTGTCGGACTGGTTTTAGGATGAATGATTATCTGCTGGATTTCTCCTCTTAAGCCAGTTTTTTGTTGCAAATCTTCACGTGGAAAATCCTCAAAAATACTATAATTACACAGGCACAAGGGAGAGCGGAGGGGATTAGAATGTCTGCCAAGAGAATGGTATGAAGCTGCAGGATCCCCTCCCCGCAGTGCCTGGGGCCAAGGAAAAGCCAATGGCCTTTGAGACCATTTTGTTCTATTCTTAAGTTAGTGAGAGTTTATCTTCGCTCTGATCCAGAAATCTTCTGTTGTTGTGCTGCTGTACTGCCGGTATTTTCTCTGCAAATACACCGCAAACAGCAGAGGTTACAGCAGATATCTAATCAGCTTTGTTGACTGCCTACTCCTGGAGGGATTTAGATTTCTTAGCACATTCACTGGAGTCTTGGCCTCTGAATCATTTTACTTTGGTGCTTCTGATGGCACTGGTGAAGTCCTCTGAAGGAATAGTCGGACATCTGTATCTCTGTAATAAATCCTTCTCTGCTCTTTGTTCCTCCTCAATGTTGGAGGCTCATTGCAGATCCAATTGATAATCCGCAGAACCTTCTAGTCAGCTATACGTTTGATATGAATTGCATGCCTTCAGAAAAATTCCAACGTTTTTATGCGGTATTAATTCCTACTTGGCACAGTCGTGTCCAATAACAGACCACTGTTTCTATTGGCTAGGGTTGAAAGTTAGGCTCAATAAAGATACGACTGATCTCGTAGCTGCTTGTAATACATCATGACTGCTGTTAGAGCCAAAGCCAAGGCTATTCAAATCTACTCTTCTATTTAGACTGTGATTTCTAGAACGTTCACATATTCCATATTTGACAAGTGTTTCCAGCCCCCATTTGTTCTGTTCGTGATGGTGGATCGGAAACAGCTGATCTCTCAGACACTCCACAAGCAGCGCGAACGGAGTTTGCAAAAACTCAATCTCTGTGCAAAAAATGGATGTTTGGTCGCTATCCAATATAAATAAGGTGGCTTACAGACTTCTGGTAGCCAAGGCAAACAATCACTTCTGTACAATATAAATGTGTTTATAGTCAAGATTGGAATTTGAACTCTGATCAGCCAGTTAGGGGTCTACTGATGCTATAGCTGCCAAGGCGTCATCATCTGGTTTTAATATTATACCCTGGTGACCGAAAGTACACGGATGGCAATTCTAAATGTTCATTGACTTGGTTCTTAGTCATGTACTCCATTTGAAGTTTGTTAAAGGGAGTGACTGACAACAACGTTTTTTGGCTTTCAAATCATAAATTTTGCTTATAATATAAGCATAGGTAACTCGATAACATCTGGTGTGGTAGCATTGCGAGAGTCTATCATCATCCTTTTAGGCAAGCTGTAGTTAAAGAGACCAAAGTAATTATCTGAAAGGATCTGCACAGTCTCTCAGCTGACAGCCATCTTGGAGAGCGCGGTTCCTCCGATGCCTAGCTGTTATGAGAGTCACTGGACTGATCCCTAGCATCTGAGGATTGAGTTAAGACTGGAAAAGCTCGGGATTTTCAGGCTAGCAAAAGATAGTGAATGGTGTAGAAAAGGCAAATGTGGAAAACCACTTCAAATCAAACCGTAACTGTAGGACAAGGCGCTCAGGTTCAAACTTACAAAAGACAAATTTTTGACTAATGTCAAGAAATTCTTCATACAGTGATCAACATGTTGAATGAACTTCTGAGTAGAGTAGTGTAAACAAAAAACGGGAATCATTTAAGATAGTTGGATATTGTAATACGAAGACTGTAGGTTTCTTCTGAATACATGAGCAAAGGTACTTCAAATGCTCTTTCTCTACCTTATGATCGATTGCTCAGCTACTCCCTCTTTTTAATGGTTTAAGCCTCACTCCAGGGACTTGAGCACATAATCTAGGCTGACTCTCCAGTGCAGTGCTGAGGGAGTGCTGCACTGTCGGGGGTTACATCTTTTGGATGAAACGTTATACTGAGGCCTCGTCTGCTCTCTCAGGTGGAGATAAAAGATCCCATGGCACTACTTCGAAGACGAGCAGGGGAGTTATCCTCGGTGTCTTGGGCAATATTTATCCCTCCATCAACATCACTAAAACAAATTACCTGGTCATTATCTCATTGCTCTTTGCGGGACCTTGCTGAGTGCAAATTGGTTGCCGCGTTTCCTACATTGCAACAGTGACTGGCCTTCAAAAGTACTTCATTGGCTGTAAAGCGTTTTGGGATGGTCTGAGGTTGTGAAAGACGTTATATAAATGCAACATCTTTCTTTTTTTTGGATAGCAATGTCCCTTTAAACTAGAACGATGGAACAGGCACCGAGAGAAAAGGAAAGAAAAAGTTGTTGCCGAACTCCAGACAGACAGCTTGCCTGACTGTGCCAACTCTCACTAAATTATGTAGTAAGAGGTTATATTCTAAAGAGGGAACAGATTTATGAAATTGACACATTCTCTTTAACTCCTAATGAATATTAAAAAGCTCGTGGATATAGAATGAGTGAAACTTGTGCTGGTAGGGATCTTCTCTGAGAGCAGACCTTATACCAATGGTATTCGCAGTGATGTAACGGACTTCATTCCATCTGTCGTTTATTTTTCACTGATTTGTCGCATTTATTATGTACTTTCCTGAACTATTTTAGTGGGCTCATGTGTCTAGTTGTATTGATTGACTGGGAATACAAAGGACAGCTGCTCAGGAATGTGATTTTTTTTTTTCAAAAACACCAATTCTAAAAAAAGTTCACTATGTGAGAAATAAAAAGGCTGCAATAACAGCCGTAATTCTGAGTTTATTTCACCACCGGACTTGCAAGTTGCTAGTTTTTCCACACATACTGTGTGCACCATCTTTCCTTTGCATTCCTGCAGCAATCCAGCAGATTTATGGTTGTGCTAGCATTCCCTTGTGTTTCCCAGTAAAACATCTTCATCCTGAGCAGAGTGCCTGAAAATACAGGTGGCACTGGAACAACTGGACACCAACTGCATTCGCTAAAAATACCAACCAAGAATCCACAAGAGGGTTTAGACTATCTGAATATGCATAAAGGGCCATATCTTCCTCGTTTTATGAAAAAGTCGCCATGCCTTCAGCCGCCTAGGCCCTAAGCTCTGGAATTGCCTTCCTATAGCTCTCCGCCTCTTGCTCCTCCCTTAAGACGCTGTTTAAAACCTACCTCTTTGACCTAGCTTTTGGTCACCTGTCCTAATGTCTCCTTCTTTGGCTCGGTATCAATTTTTTTGTCCGCTTACGTTCCTCTCAAGCACTTGGGAACGTTTTACTACGTTAAAGGCGCTCCACAAATATAAATTGTTGTTGCTGTAACAGAGCATTAATATAGGTTAACATTCTTTGCTCAAAGGTTACTCGGGCTTCATTGAGTTGTGGCCCTATTGAATCGCATTGCGGATTCTGTGTGCGTCATCCTTTGCCGTGAGAATGTCTCGAGTAAAGAAAGAACTTGCATTTATTGGGCACCTTTCACCACCTCAGGACATACCCAAAGCAATTCACAGCCAACAAACTACTTTTGAAGTGCAGTCACTGTTGCAATGTAGGGAGAGGCAGCAGCCAATTTGCGTACAGCAAGATCCCGCAAACCAAATGAGATAAAATTAGCAGATCATCTGTTTGGGGGAGAAATGTTGGCCAGGAACCGGGAGTACTCCCCTGTTCTTCTTTGAATAGTGCCACTGACTCTTTTATATCCACTCAGGAGGACAGACTGGGCCTCACTTTAACCTACCATCTGAAAGACTGCACGTCGGACAGTTCAGCAGAGCCTCGGAATGCACTGAAGTGTTGGTGCATCAGAGCAGGGACTTCTCCTGGTGTCTCGGCCACCATTCCTTCCTCAACCGACACCACCAAAAATAAATGAACTGCCATTTCTTTCAGTGCCGTTTCTCGTGTGCAAAATGACAGCTGCAAATGCCAAAGTATCAATAACTGTAAAATGTAATTCTCTCCACGTGAAATGCTTTGGGATATTTGAGAGATGTGAGAAGGTGTACATATGTGGACCAGCAAGGATCAGGTAATAATGCTTAATGCAGTCACACTCCAAAACCCCAGCGTGCTATTTTTAAGGCAGCTGTTAGCCCATTTATTTTAAATAGGTTAATGTCTGGCTAAAAACAGAACATAGAAGAATGCAGTATGAGCATATTAAACATATTAAGACCGAGCGGGTGGGCAGCGATTGGTAGAGGGGGGCGATCAGGAGGGTCGGTAGCGGTGGCCGGGATTGGGGAGGTTGGTAGCAGCACTCAGGGAGGCTCGAGGTCACGATTGGGAGACTTCAAGATCACGATCAGAATTGCGGGGGGTTGGGTGGAGGTGAATGGTAACCACCAGCAGCCTGTGGTTTTAATGTGGGCTCGGGAGGAGCACTCCTGCTCTTCCCGACGTCACATTTTAAGTAATTTTAACAAACCTACCTTTTTGGTGGCGGCCTGCGGCGGTTCATTTACAGACCGCCTGTTAGGCCACATTGTAGACCTGGTTTTCCTGAATGTAGCCAGCACTGGCTGCCTCAGGGCAAACCAGTATTGCAGACGGGGCCTCAAGCAGGCTTTTGGGCCCTTATTTGCATCAGCAAAGGGTCTAACGCCTGTTCTCCTATATTTTGCCTATACTTCCGGCTCGTGCGCTTCTTTCCTGCCATTTTGGAGGCTTAGGCGCCCGTTTAATGCCCGAACAATGGGCGTAGCGCCATCGATTTCCCAGGCCTGTATATCTGTCACATCTGTCTGTATGCAAATTTATTTCTGGTGTCACACTTCAACGAATGTATTTAACAAAGAGAACAAAAACCAATCAACCGAGAAACAACCCTACCAACAGAAAATAACTCAAAGAGGAATCAGAATATTTGTAACTCTTAACAGATATTAGCAATTACACATACAAAAAACAAAGCCAATCTGACCTATAACTGACTTGGGCCCTGATTTCAAGAATGCAGAGCGATTGCACCTTATAGCCGGAAAGATACCCACACCTACACTTTAGCGGCAGAAAAGTACGCTGTGCATTTTTTTTTCTTATAACGCTCCTGTGAAGCACCTTGGGACGTTTTACTACGTTAAAGGCGCTATATAAATACAAGTTGTTGTTGTTATTATAATAGTCCTGTTCGAGATGAAGCATTCTCTATCTTACCATCAGCACAGGCGCGGGAGTTCTGCTGGTGTAGAAGTCGCCTAGTAACCTAGCATACGTCAGTAACATTTTAGAAGTCGCACTTCAAGTATCAAAAGTATGAAACAAAAGAGGAAGAAAAAAAGGGCCAGACCTTGGAATTCACAAGCACTCGACAATCTGCAAACTTCCCTCACCAACAGTAATTAATCTCTAACTGATCTCAGGATATGCCAATTTACTGAAATGAGATTTTATGGCCTTAAAGGAGCAGGCTATATTAAACTCAGTTGCACATTAGAAGACTAATACCTAGTGAATACATTGTATAACACTCTAGTCATTATTAAACAATGTACTCCGACATACAATGAGCAAAACCGTTGGACATTTGCCAGTTGATACAAATGAATAAAAATGTATTTTAAAATATCATCTGTTTTCCATGTGAGGAATTAGATTACCATCTAAGAGAAAATGTAAAGGAAATTGTTTAAAGTTTTTTTATGGAATCTATGTTTCCAGCTTTATTCATTCGATTTGCTTTTCTCCCCCCCCCCCCCCCATATTAGAGCCTCCCACAGCACCGGAAAATCCCATATCCACGACAAATGAGACCTCCATCATCCTAGAATGGAGCCCACCCAGGGACAGCGGTGGCAGGAATGACATTACGTACAATGTTCACTGCAGGAAGTGTGTGGGGGACACCAGAAGTGCAGCCTCTGTGGGAGCGGCCTCCATTTCATCCCCCGTCAGTTTGGATTAACATATACCAAAGTTCTCGTTACTGATCTGCTGCCTCATACTAATTATACCTTCGACCTTGAGGCTTTGAATGGTGTATCTGAGCTGAGCCCCAGCCCTAAGCAATACGTCTCTATCAATGTCACGACCAGCCAGGCAGGTAAGCAAATCTCTACTGTTCCCTGTTGCCAGCTGTGAGACATCACTTGAAACCAGGTTGCCACGGACAACAATCCGTTAATTGCAGGAACGCTTTGCTTTGAAATGTGTCATTTCTGAGAATGGGAGTTTGTTGGGGGTCATTAATTATGGAAAGGAAGAGGCTAGCTCCTTTTTTTGTTAAAGGAGACATTTTGGGCCTTGCTTTCAAAAAAACAAGTATGATATCAATATTCCATTATATTGCATCACAGAAACAAAAATATTAGAATGGGATTTCCCTTCATATTTTAGACAGTGTTATGGAACTACTCAGGAGATAATTCCACCCAGCCCCACACCCATTTTCTCCTTTCCTCTCTTGAATATGCTGATTATACTGGGTTTGGTATCCTAAGGGGGCGATTTTGCCGGCGCTCAGGGGTCGGGTTTGGAGGCGGGCCTGCTGGCAAAATCAAAAAGATTGGCAGCGGGTCCCGAACCCGCTTCCAACCGGCCTCCAATCAATCTTCCTGGGAGTCGGGTCCCCGATTTGCGCAGGGACCTGACTCCTAGCGGCGGGAAGAGGGTTATAGCCACTTAACTGCTTGTTAACAGGTAGTTAACAGGCAGTTAAGAGGCTTTTTCCAATTTTGACACTTCTACTGCGGGATTCCCAATGTCGGGAAACCCCGCTAGGGTAAGTGTGGCGTGGTGTGGGTCTACTGTAATGTTTGTGTATAGATGACAGCTGCAGAAGTGGTGTGAAGGATCCAATGGGACACTGGTGAGTTGCAGAGGTAAGAAAATGTTGGGAAAGTCATTTTTAATGTGTTTAGAATTTTCTGTATGTGACAAGCTTTGAAGTGTTTGTATAGTCCCACCTCATTGGGAGAACCTCTCTCACCAACGACAGATCGCTGTAACCTCACCTGCAGCTGCCATCTGTTTTATCCTAAGGAGAGAGTCACTGGAGAGCCTGGGTGCAAGGGCTCACCTTTGTACAGTGATTGTCAGTGTTTGCAGCACCTCAATGCTGTCAAACACTGAAAAAATCATCTGTCAAAAAGAAATGGTGGTGTCCCCTTTAAGAAAACCGGCAGATGACGCATCATCAACTGACGTCATCTGACACCGGCTTTCTCTTAATTGGCCGGCAAGCCCGCAGGGTGGGCTTAACAAGGCCAATTGACGCAAAATAGCGTCTGTGCATCGGACGTCACTGGGGGCGGGACTAGAACCCGAAAGGCAGCAGTCCCGCCCCCAACGCGCCTCTTCAGGTAAGATCCCGGCCAAAGTGTTTGCAGCCCTTGAGTAACTTGTCAAATGTTCCCTTTATTTTAACTCCTGTGAACCTACACCATGAGTGTCAGCATGCTATGGGAAGCATTAGACAATCCCTATCCTGTTTTTTTGCTCATGATCCCACACAATTCCATTTTCCATTGGACATCAATCAGGAATAAGAATCTAAGGCAGATTTTCTCCTCCTTTGCCCCTAGGCAATGAAACCTGGTGTAGCTCTCCCACAGTCACCCTGGCTGAGACTCAGCAAAGATCAAAAGTCAAACTCATGTGACCATTGTGAAAGTCTGTGGCCTATTTTATGATTAAGAGAAACCTGATTCTGACTTCCACTCAATATTCTGATAGCAATACCACTAATAGGGAGTAATATGAATACGTTTTCCCCCTGTAATCTCACTCTCTCTGGAGATACATGTATTTGGTTTGTAATTTGAGTTTTAGGCAGTAAACAGAGTCTAATATTTATGATTTCATGGGTTGTGTCTTTTTTCCCACTATGAAAATCAAGATCGACTTGACATTTTGTGAACTTGTGCCAAAAAGGGATTAGTCAGTGCATACTTGAGTAATCAGAGCTGAGTGATTGCACTGCTAATGATCCGCAACTCTAATCACTTTGCACAGTTGTAATTGTGAGTCTCTCAGAGCTATTCATTTGTAGATGCACTTGTGTGCTGTGAGAGAGATGGCAAAGTGAAGTGCTTACTGCACAATTGAAGATACTGCAAAACCATATGGCCAATTTTCTTTTAGCTATAATGAATTTATACTATTAATTTGGAGGCACGACCTCCCAACATATTCCCAGCTGTCCTTCTAGGGTAGGAGAGAGGAAGTGTGCTAGTCTTGGCTGGCTTGAGAGGGAGAATCAGATGGGGGAATTCATTCAAGGTCGTTCGTGCATCCAGTAGTTCGATCGAGGATTACCCTCGGCCCCGGAGTTATCCTTGTGTTTGACTCATTCACATTCCCGATCAAGGGAAATAATATGGATGCGAGGAGGATGTGATTAAAACAACAAAAATTCACGAAGATAATGAGATAATGAGATTACTGTGAAGAAAATCGTCTGATGACTGATCGGATGTTTAAGCCAAAATTAAAGGAAAACTCAAGCAGAATGCCTTTTATCCTTGAGCTTTAGTGAAATAAGTATCCAGTGTCTAATTAACAGTTGGATAACATTTCAATTTTTTTCAAACCACATATTGGTTGGGCTCCACCTTACTGAGGTTTCTAAGGCTTGGCGTAAAAACATGGCACTTGGTGGCTTCCTGGATGGCTGAGCTGGTTAAGACCAGAAAGGCCCCAGGTTCAATCCGTGGTCTGTGCTAAATTAGCTAATCCCAGCCAGAGTGGCTGTAAGAGCCCCATACTCTCACAGACCCTTGGTTAGGGGAGGGAAAAATTAGCCTGGTTACCCATTGCTGATCGTTAGTTGTCTGTCCCGCCTCTTGCAACTGATGGTGGGGGAGGGGGATTTTCCTCCTTAGGAACAGGAGTAGGCCATTGAGCCCCTCGAGCTTGCTCCGCCATTCAGTGAGATCATGGCTGATCTGCAACCTAACTCCATATACAGGAAACTTTCGTTTATCTGGCATCGACGGGACCGGCGTGGTGCCGGTTTATCGAAAGTACCGGATAACAGAGAGTTATATCTACCGAGGCTATTTTTAACAAAGAGACTCCAAGCAGCACGGGAGAATCTACTCATGCTACTGCAATGCTTCGGACTTGCGACAGCGCCAGGAGGCCGAGTAGTGGCACTTTTGAAAAGTACCCCTACTGACTAAATCGGCGTTCGCGGACTCGGACTCGGACTCGGGATCGGCAAGATTGCCGGTTATTTGAGAGGATTTTTCGGAGCACTCGGCGTTCGCGGAGACTCGACTGCGACTCGGCAACATTGCCGGTTATTTGAGAGGAGTTTTCGGAGGATGATTTTTGCCGGATAAGCGAGAATTCCGGATATTTGGGTGCCGGATAAACGAAAGTTTCCTGTACCTACCTTTGGCCCATATCCCTTAATACCATTGGTTAACAAAAATCTATCAACCTCTGATTTAAAATTAACAACTTACCTAGCATCAATTGCTGTTTGCGGAAGAGAGTTCCAAACTTATACCACCCTTTGTGTGTAGAATGTTTCCTAACTTAACTCCTGAAAGGTCTGGCTCTAATTTTTAGACTATGCCCCCGAGTCCTAGAACCCCCAACCAGCGGAAATAGTTTCTCTCTATCTACCCTATCTGTTCCCCTTAATATCCTGAAAACTTTAATCAGATCACTCCTTAACCTTCTAAATTCTAGGGAATATAACCCTAATTTGAGTAATCACTCCTCGTAACTTAACCCTTGAAGTCCAGGTAACATTCTGGTAAACCTACACTGCATTCCCTCCAAGGCCAATATATCCTTCCTGAGGTGTGGTGCCACTTGTAAAGAGGAAGGCCAGAAGAAAGGAGGCAGTAGGGGGACTGTGCCAATAGAAGGCAGGGAAAACTGGTTGAAAAGTGAAAGATGGCCAGTTCCCCTCTCCCAAGCCTTCCAGTTGCTGGGCTTGATCAGCGCTAATTCAAAGTGCAGTGTCGGCCCACCGAGAGGGCTTTTGCCTCTTTAAAATCGACCCTGCTCATTTCAAATGTTGCTGTAGAACACCACAGCTTCTTCCCCACCATCAGTGGCGGAATCCCACTGAAGAACGAGATCCTGCTAGGAATCCGCCCTGCCTATGTAGCTGACCCCGAACCAGGAACTACCCATTTCAAATACTACTTAATGAAACCCTCGACTGCTCTCAGGTAAAGCTGTACAGAGTTTTGAAGACATTTATCTCTCTGGGAGGTGGAGGAGGAGGAAGACACAGATGGAGCAGTAGCTGCAGGGAGTGCAAATAGAAGGAGGTGAGCTCACAGGAATTCGTACCATCTCAAAAGAGCTTATAGGCCGAGAACAACATACCTGCAATTCTTTGAGGTGTAGTCCAGAAGAAGGCTTTGATTGTCCAGGGAGGCAGCGACAGAGTATTGTGGCAACCTGCAGGGCTGTTGCAGTCAAGGTCGCGGAAGTCCTGAACTTCTTTGCCTCCAGCTCCTTCCAGGCTGCCACAGGGGGTATCAGCTACATTAGGTATTCTATCGCAGTGAAAACCTGGAAAATGGGGCGGTCAGGCCTACTCCCGCCCCAACCGGGATTTATCGCCCCCTGCCTTGCCTGGTCTGCCATTGCTCACTCAATCCTTTCCCACCTGCCGCATGCAAATTGTGGCAGTGGCGTAGGCCTCAGGTCCTGCTGGACTTTCCGTCTTTCCACCAGTGTTACCGCTTCCTGGGACTACCGTGGGAAACGGCTGTATCTGCCCCGAGGCACCCCAAAGAGGGAAGCGGGCCTTGTAATGGCGCCCCTTCCTCTATTTTGTCCCCAGTGACCTTCCTGTCGAAGGCCCCCATCTCCACGAAGGTCTTTAGTGGGTCTTCATTTCAGATTTTCAGGGCATTGCTGCCCTTTAGGGTCCCTGAATGAATCCCCACTGCTGGAGTTTCCTGCCTTTGTAATGGTGGGCTCCCACTTGACGCGGGGAATCCTGCCGGAAGCCCACTGTGCATAATTAATGAGTTCCAACATTGGAAAATGGGTTGGGGCTGGGATAGATATGGAGGGGTGGGCGCAAGTCCTGCCCTGATGGAACTCCGCCCCCAAGAGGAGAATCCCCTCCAATATACTTTGAAAGGAAACTCAAATAAACTTTATAGATATGATTCTGAGCAGTCGGTTGGTTCATATGCACCTCAGGCCATCCAGTAGTTTATTTTCGATGAATAACCGGCTCTTGTCATATATCCTCTATATCACGCATGTCTTGGAGAGTTTGATAGACTTGAGGGTTTTTCTTTTGCTATTCTTTATAACTTTGGCCAGTTTTTGGAATAGTTTTTGTTGCAAAGTATAAACGTTTCTTGCCTTTCACTATTTTATTGATACCACTATGCTGGTTGTTCCTCTAAACTCTCCCAGCTGTTCCTGCTAAGCTCCAAATATATCACCCGCTAGTCTTCCTTATTTATCCATACTGTGTTGAAATCGAGACTCATTGCTCCAACTTCAAAGGTGTAATTTTGCTACTTTTGTATTGGTACAAAACAATTTCAGGGATACAGTCATGAAAGTGGCAGGCTTACTCAGGAGCCAAAGCTTCTTTGTCTCAGACCTCAACATGGCCCACAAAAATGGGCAGTTGGCAGTATAACTCACGTCTGTTAGACCTTGAAATGGTGGAACCCATTTCCTCTTGCAATATTCAAGCTATTGTGACCTCAATTTGACATTGCCTGATCATGGCAGGCTGATTTACCCATGTTCTCTGCTACTCTTTTTCAACCTTGGTAGCGTCCTGCACTTTGACCCTTGACTCTTCACCTTGATTTCTCAATAAAGAAAAACAAAATGTCTGCAATTGTAACAACAAAATAAATTTTTATTTGCACATCTCCAGTTTTATTTCATTGAATAACTCTAGCTAAAGTATACTGAAGGATGAGTTATTTCCAGTCTCCTTAATCTGAGGTGAAAGCATTCATTTTACAATACAGCCTAAATATAATAGCAACTCCAACCACATGTATTATACATGCATTTTATCTTGGCTGTATTTCTGTGCTCAAGTGACTCGAGCCACTTCTGCTCTCATTGCCAGCATCAAGTAATACGAACATACAAAAAGGTCGGTCAGGAAAAGACCAGTAGGTCTATCTGGTCTGTCCCTTACAGTTGTGGTGCCTTATGGATCACATCAAGAGACTCCTTACTCCCTCGGTGCCATGTAGTCTCCTGGAAGAAGCAAAAAAAAAGCTTAAAAACCCAAGGCGATTTAGCGGGAAAAAATCTGGAAAATTCTTCTCCGATCCCCCTAGACGATTGAAACTAGACCAGGAGACTAATTCCAGGTCAGATATAGCATGGGCCATATTCAGAGCAAAGTTCCCTCTAGTCTGCCCCAACTACACCCATACTTCAGCCTCAGAAAGATAACCCTTGTGCTTCAGGTTTGAATGTCTCCATTTCCTGCAAGAGCCATCTTCACAGCATCGCTTAGTGAAACCACCAATTCGGTACCAATTTGAGTTTAATTCTGGCCACTTTCAGGCTCACAAAGTATTATATCGAGACTCTTCAAGTTCACACTACTTGAGACCTGATAGAGAGAAGACATTTTTTATCTGGTCAGTGTGGACTGGAATTGAACCCAGCTGCCAGGGTGAAGGGGTAGTGTGCCAATGCAATACTGTCACAGTTGTCACGATCAACATTTATGAAATTCAGTGCTAAATTAAAACGTTGTACTTCTGACATACTGCGATCCTTCAGCTCAAGGAACAGGAACAGCCTTGAGACTGTAATATGTTACCTCAGCCTCAAAGCCGCATGCCAAGTACCTGCGCCACATAACAAGAAAACAAAGACTATGCAAAATATGCAACATAAAATATGATACCAGGGGGTAGAATTCAGCATGAAGACATTCACAGACTGACGGGGGTTCATGAACACAACTTTTTACATCTGAGCGCTCAATGACATTACAGCCTTTGATTTCATTTCCAGATCTCCACCATTCCAGATAAAATTGTCATCACGCGAGGGTTTGTGGCAACAGTCTTCATTTATTTTTGACAGCACTAAGGAACTGGCTCCTGCAGTCGTCACATTAATCGTTTTTAAACAGTTTGAACATTTTAAGTTACAGAAGCTCCCATTCATGAATACAACACGTTTGATAGATTTTACAGACTGCTGTGTTAAGGAGCCGTGGCTGAGTTGTAAAACAGCGTCATCTGACATATAGAAGTGTACTTGCTTACGGAAGTGGTGAAACGTGACTAATGTTGTGTCATTCTCAGCATCTTGGGGAGAGGAGTCAAAGTCCGGGACATTACTTAAGTAAATGTGATGCAACTGGAGCTGTGTAAGGGAGGATAACCATTCTTTCATGTTTGATGCAGTAATGTCCAAGCTGGTGTGTTGCCAGTGTGTTGTGTCATGAAGGTGTTACCATGGATGTGTATCACTTTACTAATGATATGCTTTTATCCATGTTCAAGTGAACGTGATTCTGAAGGAGAGGAGGAGTAAGGATAGTATCACTCTGGCATGGCAGGGCCCAGACCGCGCTAATGGTGTCATTGTGGAATACGAGGTCATCTACTATGAAAAGGTCAGTAATAAAATGTGCATGGAGCTTCAGATTAATAAGTAATCATATTCTAAATTACACCCATGACCTCCATGAAGATGACAAAGAGTGCTGGAGCACCAAGGGACTGCACTGCAGAGCGGAGGGTCATAGGTCAATGCCATGGCTCTTCTGAGTTCCCTATCTGAGTCACATTCTATGGGGAGGCAATGAATGATACTAAGCATCTCCTGTTGGCTGCACTTGGTGCATGGCCCAGCAACACCAGAGTAAGAAAATAGACTTTTAACCAGAAAACACCCATCAAAGTCAAACAAAATTATTAAATTGAAATGCTACAAAAATTGAGAATTCAGCAGAATGAAGAATCAACTTCATCTACTTTCACTCATTGGTGCCACCAGTCGTTGTTAGTTCCCGTCTAAGTCTCCTCATGCCACTCCCTTTCTTGGGGAATGGTCTGGTGACCTGGTACTCCGGCTACACCATTATAAATCTACAGCAGTCCACTAAGAGGTGACTCTCTCCAATTTTCTGCTCCTTGCCTGTGGAGGAGCCCCAGACTTTCAATTGGTACCCCCTACAGCAATATGGCTAAAATCTGTATCTGGAATTCTAGATGTGACCCATGACCTATTCAGCATGCTGGAGATCCAATGTACCACCTTCCTGCTTTATTTACATTTTTTGATTTTATCCTGTTAATCCAGATCCAGGAATTTCTGGATGGTCACACACAAAAATGATGACTGTCATGCAATACTGAACAAGGACGGGGTTAAAATTGGGTAGAATATATATTTAATGGAGAGCCTTACTATAGGAGAATGACTTGAAGTCCAAAGTGTCATTTTCACACTTCACGTCTCCCAAGATGTTTTTATAAACTCTTCGGCCGAGAGTAAAAGCCCTAACCGCTTTTATATTGATCTTCATCGCCTGTTTCCTATAGTTTGGGTCTCACGCAGCCAGGGACCAAATGCAGCTAAAACTGCTGGAATCTGTTAAACTGGCTGTCAGGAAGATAAATTTCCCCTCGTACCTTAGTACCTACTGCTGGTCTAACTGTCTGTGGCAGAAGTGCAGCACGGGTAGCAGCGTGATCCAGGCACATCACATTGTTGACATCACAGCATGATGTCATCATATATATTACCCCGCCCCTCTAATCTCATGATATCACAAGTCGAAAATATTAAGACGCAAATTACTCTGTGCATGCTCAGTAGCCTATTTGTTACGGCGTTTATCTGCACATACATTCCCTTTCACAAGAAAGGCTGCGACACCATTGTAAAGTAAATTTGGGAGAGTGCCGTACTTTGGCCTATAACAAAAAAAGGCTTTCCTGACTCTGATCTCTGACCTGTCACCTAGAATCACAAACACTCCAGCAGACAATTTTACAGTGGTAAACATCACTTCACATCATCTTGAACTGTGTGACAAGACTGGCTTATTGGCAGAAGCCAAGGAGCAGGGTGTTTGGCCTCTCTCTTTACCAAGTACTGCACGAGGGCGGGAATCCAGTTTTATTAAGAAATACAAGTACAGAAGGGGTTGTGTAGAATGGCACACAACAGGTGCGAAATTGGTCAACAGCAATAGCGCAAAACGGGCTAATAGTGAATCAGCAGCCCGCTTTGCACTGTGCCTAATTTTCATTTCCATCGGACATGGTGTAAACAGGCTGCCGACACGCTTTTAGCCTGTTTTGCACTACCGCCATTGATCAATTTCACCCCCAATGTGTTTTAACTGCACCGGTTATATATATCTGGGATTGCAATCTCTGATATCTACAGTGGGTCCTCCATACCAGGATCAATCAATAACCTACTGGAACTTCAGAGCAAAATGAGTCCAACCACTATAAAGTAATTATAACAGCACTTTATATATTTATTGCAACAGAATCAAAGGGACCAAAACTACACGGTTTTAAAAACCAAATCTAACAGTATGACGGTTGATGGACTAAAACCAGGCACAACGTACGTGTTCCGGGTCAGAGCTCACACCAGTGGAGGACATGGGACCTATGGTGGTGAAATTGAGCTGGAGACCAGTCAAGAAGGTAAGCAGAGAAAAACCTACTTGGAACACACCTCATTAATGGAGAACTGTGAGGATTATAGCACAAGAGTAAATCCAAGTTAACTGTGGTACTATTTGCTATCACCGATGGTGCATTTTAAAAGATTCTGGAGCAAATATTTACTCAAAGACCCCAAAATAATGCATTATTGGGCAGGAGCAGGAATTGGCAGTAGTTAGACGGGCAGAAGTGAAAATGATATTGGGAGTCTGAACTATGTCATTTGATCCTGTCTGTAGGAGCCTCCCATCCCTTTCTGATAGGAACTCCAGCCACCTGAATGGAGGCCTGCTCAGAAATCGGTGCAGACACCAATGCAGCGGGAAGTCGGCACGACAACCTGCCGTTTGAATTTGGTCCCACTACCACTCCATTTTTGAGTGCAAATGGGGCAGTAGTGAGATGACAATTGCCCCCGTGAGATGACAATTGCCCCCAGTAAATTAAAAGGGCCAGTGATACGACCGGTCCCGTATATGGTAAATTAAATTTGAAATGTTTTCACTACTTGGGAACTTTTAAAATTTGCCTCACATCAAGCCACAGTTATATCCCACCTTCTGTGAAACCCAGGTGGTGTGAGGCTACCTTTTAAAAAATAATTCTCAGGATATGGGCATTGCTGACAAGGCCGGCATTTATTGCCCATCCCTAGTTGCCCTTGAGAAGTTGGTGGTGGGCCGCCTTCTTGAATTGCTGCGATCCTTGTGTTGAAGGCACTCTCACAATATACCTGTTGTAGGTGGATTCATACCTCTGGCTTTAGTGCACTTAGAAGGACTTCACAGCTGAATTACACTGCAGTACCACTTGACAGCACCTTAAACTGTGTGATATGACTGGCCTATTAAGACTTGTCACCAGGAATAGTGCTCTTTAATGAGTGTAAAAGGCCCTTAATGCACAAGTATAGTCCGTCATAAAAATAGCTTTCTAATAACTGAGAGGGAAAGTGTCTTTAACTCACTGTCATGTAATAGACATCCTGTGAGTCTAAATTACTGAGAGCAGAGACCATGTTGAAATGTTCGTTCTGAGACACTGTGTGGCTGGTAATAGTAAAGGGATAATGATTATTCACTCAAGTGGATTATTGCCTTTTTATTTTCAGCTAGAGGGAACTATCACTTGTTTGGGCAGTGAAAGCAGCATTCACTCCTGGAGGCTGAGTGTTTTTTATAACATAACTACGAGCTAACATAGCCATTAAAAAGAATGAGGTTCACGGGTATTCAATAAATCCGGACTCATTTTTAAAGCTTTCACTGACCAGTTCTGTCAACCCAACACTTCCTTTGATTTAATTGCTATAGAGCTATTCACAGGCTGCCAGTGTAAAAGTATTTAACAAAGTAATCTATGACTTGCAAAGAATTAATACGTGTGTATATATGCATGTGTATGTATTACTGGACTCTACAGAGAGTTCATTGAATCAACTGAATAGACTTAAAAATGCTGAAATGCCAAAATCGAAAGAAGAAATGTCTACTGGGCTTGATTGGGTCAATGGAAATTCTGTTTGGAAAATGAGACTTTGACCCAATTTGGATCTAAGTGATTTTGGAAAGAAATAAAAAAGAATGTATTTGGAGGGAGGAAATATCCTTTCGTACATGACAAACACCATTTTCAGAGGCCTTATAGAGGTTACCAATGTCTGATTACTATCCAGAGGTCCTTGATGAGCAACGTGCATGTGTGGACATCACCAGACCAAGCAGGGCCATGAATAGATCAGCGTGCCAGTGCTTGGAGACTATGCCCACACACTTGGACCAGATCCCAGAGGGTTAGGAGTACTCCAGCAGGAGTCACTGCCTTCAGAGAGAGATAGAGAAGAGAACAATTGGGGGAAGGGTGGGGTGGTGGCACCATCATCAGTGAAATGTTTGGAGCTTTTCTGGCACTATTGGAACATGCAGAACAATTCAGGTTGTTTTTTTCTCTTTGTACATAACACGTGGTAAATGGTGTCAGAGCATCAATGCTCGAGAGTGAACTGACACACCAGGCATTAAGTAGCTGAAAGGACAACGTAAGTTTTCAAGCTTGAAGTATTTATATTATTTTGTTATGTCTGTAATACTCCTATTTCAGTAAACACACCACAGAAACCAACAATTGTTGTCCTTCATTTTTTTAGATATGCTAGCTATTGGTGATCCAAACCAACCCACCATCATGGCAGTATCTGTTGCTGGTGGGATAGTCCTCCTGATTTTCCTCGTTACCTGCTTTGTCGTTAGTGGAAGGTAAACAAAATTAATTTCTTGTTGAGTTCATTCTTTGTTCTTTTTGTCCAGTGCTTTTGACATGTGGGTTTAACAGGCGGTAATGTCCCCATGATGGAATAACTTGTCACTGTATCTCAGTCTGTGCTCACACACTGTGGCCAGGTGCTGTCAGTGCTGGGGTGGGGAGATTGTTTGTGGATTGAAACTGTATAAGTATTAGTTTGGGTTGTCAGAGAGCAACTACTTGGAGCTTTACCTCAAGTGATTAAATGGGTGGGAGTCCATCACAGGGTAGATTGGACATGGTCTGTGGAAGGAGTGGGTTTGTTGAGTGCAGTGCATGATAACTATCAAGTGCACAACTTGCTGGGACAAAACAAGAGAGGTGTTGAGGCCAGTACCTGTGGATGTATCATTTGAGAATCACATGGACAGCTAATGTAGGAATTGGTCATGGGAAAAAAAAAGGAAAGAGAGCAAGACAAAATGGAGATGCACATAGCTCAATAGTTCAGAAGAGATGACAAGGTTGAACAACTGGCTCTGGATTGAGGATGTTCACCATTAAAGTGCCAAACTCTAAGGGGTAGTAGTTGCCAATGCCAACACAGAACCATGTAGGCAGATGCTAACACTTCCTTTTGGTGGACGGAGTTGGCTGGGACAGGAAAGAAGATGCTTTTCCAGGTATGAAAGATGTTAAAAAGCATGGAAGGGGAAAGACCATTTTGCAATCAAGCACATTGTTTCCACGGCGCACATGTAGTCCACCCCATCATGGAATCCCACTCAGCCTCAGCAGCATAAAAAGGACCTTTTGCATGGAGTTATTTTCCTGTGGTGCAGCAACCTAACACAGTACCTTTTGTATTTTAGATAACGTGCAATTTGATGTCCACTTGGGGACTTTTTCCTGGTGATGTTTCCTCCAAAATGGTTGCTTGCTCGAACCAGATTGGCTCTTACTTTTTCTCACCCTGGCATGTTGTTACCTGTAATTTGGTAAAAGGCTCTGAGAACTTCACCTCGCCCACATGCTGGTTTGCCTTGCAGTTGTGTTAAATATTCCCACTGCTGATTTTAAAATGGAAACCTAGTGAGTCAGAGACTCTGAGGTATTTGATGTGTGACCTTCATGGGAAGGGGGTGCTTTTTCATGATTTAAGTCTAATACCTATGATAATCAGTTACTGTACAGATTTTCTTTTTTCATTTTGCATATAAATTAAAACCAGCAGTCATGTTCCATCAGTAAACTTAGTAATAACAAATGTCTTTGGAGCAGACAGCCCTATCTTTATTGACAGGACCTTGTGTGGTTAAACTGAATGAAGCGTGCAATGTAGACTTTAGTTTAACCCTTCACTTAGTCAGATTTGATACAGGTCAGCACACTTTCCATTTCCAAAATATATATATCTATATTCTATATATTTTAAAAAACACCATTGGAAAATTCCAGAAAGTTTAGGATTTTTCTAATAGGGCTTTTCCCCCCTACAATGATCTTCCCTGAGGTATATGCAGAGACAATAAATAAACCTAGCAATCTTGCTGTGATTTCATTATAATTTTCTGATCTAGCTGCTTTTCATTGTAATGTTTCTGCGATTTCCATTTTTCCCCGAGGCCCTGCTGCTGTATAATTTGAAAAAAAAGGTCCATTCATTTGACAGTTTGCATAGCGGTACCTTCACGCCATCAGAAAAAACAAGTAAAAATGCATTTTTCCAAATCAACAATTGTTTCTATTCCATTTTTCAGAGTTACAACAAATACCTTCATTATAACCTAGCTTAACCTAGCTGTGTTTTGAACATATAAATCATAGCTATCTAATATTTGAACTGCTAAGTGTCAGCTGTGGCTCAGTTGGTAGCACACTCGCCTCAGAGTCAGAAGGTTGTGGGTTCAAGTCCCACTCCAGGGACTTGAGCACATAAAGCTAGGCTGACACTCCCAGTGCAGTGCTGAGGGAGAGCTGCACTGTCGGAGGTGCCGTCTTTCGGATGAGACGTTAAACGGAGGCCCCGTCTGCTCTCTCAGGTGGACGGAGAAGATCCCATAGCACTATTTCAAAGAAGAGCAGGGGAGTTATCCCCGGTGTCCTGGCCAATATTTCTTCCTCAACCAACATAACAAAAACAGATTATCTGGTCATTTTTACATTGCTGTTTGTGGGAGCTTGCTGTGCGCAAATTGGCTGCCGCGTTTCCCACATTACAACAGTGACTACACTTCAGAAGTACAGCATTGGCTGTAAAGAGCTTTGAGACGTCCGGTGGTCGTGAAAGGCGCTATATAAATGCAAGTCTTTCTTTTCCAATTACTTATTTAAGGACTGTGGGAGAATTTTGTATCAAAATGAGAAATGTGGTAGAACAAGTCCCTTCACCACGAATGAAAGTTCCTCCACCGCTCAGCCCCACATCTCTTTCTCTCTGAGCAGAGCAGTGGGGTACGGCATTTTTGCCTGTGGGGCCTGACTTAAGTCTCAGTAAAATAGAATGAATCAAAGTCTTGTCTCTTTGCTGGGGGGGGGGGGGGAAGGGATGATGTAACGTGTTAGAACATTGTCCTTCACCTGAATACAAACCAGACATCAAGGATGAATATCTCTTCTTTTTGATGGCTATTAGGTAAAGGCTCTAAATGACTGACACCACAGAAAAAATATCCATAATTCAAAAACTAATTGGGAGTACTGAACAGCATTGGCGGTCGCAGGCTTCCCGCGGGCGAATGCCTCCAAACCGCAATAAAAGTACGAACCTACCTGATGGTCCCGGACCTACGAAGACTCGCGCTCCTGGGCCTGCAGGCGTACGCCTGCGTAAAGGCCCACGTATCCCAGGGTGCATGTGGTTCACAAGCATCACCGGGATCATGTGGGCCGGCCCAACCAATGCGAAAAAGGGATCCCTCTTATGCTTATGGAGATTCCATTTACGTACGGAATCCCCATAAGCTTAATGGGAATCACAAACAGAAATTTCACACAGCTTAAATAAAAATAAATCATTACATGGTCAAAATTAATTAAAATACAATGTAATTAAACATTTAAAACAAAAATTAAATTTTTTGAAAAATAAATTCTAAACATTTTTAAAGGGGCCAAAATAACCTGAACTAATTTTAAAGATTTTTTTAAAGTTTAAATGATTTCAAAAATGTTATTTTTAATATTTCATTAAACCCTTACGCTGGTAAAAGAAGGCCCTACACCTGCTTTTACCAGGCATAAGAGTTTCATGGGCATTCGCTGCGCAGTAGTTGGGCAAATAGTTCAACCCTGCGACAGCGAATGTCCATTGCCTGCGGACGGGTACGATCTGTCAAACTGAAACTTGACAGATTGCGAGTTCCGGGTTTTCGCGCCTGCGGAAACCCAGAACTTGTGGGGCACTCATGGCCGCGTACGTGTGTACGCGGTCACAGGCCCCGGAAAATCCGGGCCATTGTGGGAGCACTTTCACCACACGGACTGCATTGGTTCAAGAAGAAGGCCCACCAGCACCACCTTCTCAGAGCAAGTAGGGATGGGCAATAAATACAAGCCTTGACAGTGAGGTCCACATCCCCAGTATTATTTTCTTTTAAAAGAAATGGGGTACTTTGCCTCCTTTGATGGTAATGTTGATGCCACAATGATGAGCCAGTGGGGGAGTATTTAACTGCATTTGGCTTAAACTCAAACTTTTTGAAGGGAATTTAAGCTGTTGCTGCATGTAAAATGGATTGAGTAGCTCACTAGGGTGGCACACTGTCCTTACAGCACTAAGACTTAGGTGCATACCTGGCTAGGACTGCTTGTATGACAGGCTCTTCTGCCTGGTGACTGTAAAGAGTTCCAGCTAAAAGCCTGGGAAATCTGAAATCAGATCCTGGGAATTTCATTCAGAAAGGCCAAAGGAGAGCTGGGAAATAGAACAGTCTCGAGGGTACAACAGAGGATGGTGCTGGATGTGGAGAGTTAAGGCTCATCAGTGAAGCAGAGTGAAGGAAGCTTTACAGTTCGCTGTAGAAAGGTAATCTCTTCCCTGGCCCCTCCACCAAAGCAAGCTATGAAAAATAGACGGTTTGAAAAAAACACAACACTGTGGGGTACATCTTCACCTTTACTGACTGAACGTTGCGTATCGCTTGGGCGGAGTGCAGAGAGAAATGTTGTGTGGGGAGGATGGTGTGTCTGTTACAAAACCTATTTATTTAAATATTAGGGACATCAAGCATGTTAAGGACCTGCGATCCTTGTCCCACCGCCCCCCTCACCCCTCCTCCAGGCGATGCAGAATACCCAGACAGTAAAGATTAAAATCTACCCTTATATATTCAATTCTTCTTCTTCGGTTCTGTACATCTAATTCTAATTAGGAACACAGGGAATAAGCACCTAACCTCCTCTCACTCAGACTAAATCTCAAGTCTTTATTTCCTCGACCAGATCACTGATAAACTGGAAGAAAGTGTCTCAATTCTCACGTTTCCACATCACCGTTCATATCCCAGTCTGACCTTATCAAAGGAGCCAAGTACACGATTGTTGTCAGTCTGAATTTGCAATCATCCCTACTCAATTATACTTTTAAGTATTTAGTTGAAGCCGTTTTAGTAGAAGATCCTTGATCACGCGCGTATGTGTTTAAAATTGCAATGGAATTTTAGTCTTTAAAGGGCAATTTTACGCTTTGGTTTATGGAAAAAAAAATGAAGGGTTTTCTTTTCTCGGTCCATGAATAATTACTGTCACATGCAGTTATGTCTCACTTTGAGCACAATCTCTATTTTGGAAATGAGTTTCACTTTTTAAGATTCAGAGCGACAAATCACAGACCATCGGAGATCAATCTTCATTACCCTATGCTGCATTGAAGGTCTTGGTGTTTCAGAAGATGCAACAGTGATTCCTTAGATTACACGCAAAACATTCTTTATGTATAGATGAATAGCACAAATTAAGTGTTCAATTGATTAAGGTTTCATAACACCGTTTCATGTTCACAAAAATAGTCGACTAACACCGCATAAATGAAAAAAAAATATATCAAATCCTAATGCTACAATTGATTTGGTACAGTAGTCAATCAGGGTGCAAGGCAGTTTTATTGATCAACCCAGTTCCAATTAATCGGAACTGTGTATAACAAAGTCTGGTGTTGGAGCAGCATGGATCTAAAAGGATTCTTGAGTGGTCTTGATGCCTTAGCTCATTAGCATCACAGGAGATGCACAAAATCCAAAGTAGAGCAAGAAGCACCTAACAAAGATAATTAGACTCTGCTGGACAGGAGCCAGATGTGGAAGGCGCTAATCAGCCTCTATAGGAAGCCATTACGACTCTATAAATTACATATTATTACGAGGAGATTTTCAAAGTTGCCAGTGAAGGTATGCAGCTGCATCTTCAGTGTGAAGGATATTTTCAAGAGTTAGTCAAATTTATTCAGTAGCCCGCATCATTTTAACAATCATTATAGATTTTTACATGCAATATATATACACTCCTGACAATCACTTTTCACATATAAATGTTAAATATATACAATATGCAGCCCAATTACCAGGATGGCATTACGAGGCTTTGACTTATCAATGGATTTGAATAACATTATAGATCATGAGAGCTTTGAAACCGGTAAACGTTTGTTATCTGATGACAGAGAGTTGGAGTATGAGCCTTCCCCAACCACTGTGGAGCATGAATGCACCCCCACACATTATACCTCTCAAGAATACAAATTCCTACAGGCCAGTGAACTGAAACCAATCAGAATCTTCTTACCTGTTCGCTCTAAAATTATTTGATGTACATTCTGACAACGCCGTCAGAAATTACCCCACGTACCATCGAATGGTCAGGGATATTCAAAAGAGAGGGTGAGGGAAGGGAGGGGGAATGGACATTGAAGATCAGACATATACCAACACAGAGAATTGAATGCCCAGTCCTTATCACAATCCAGATCAGTCATGGTAGAAAAAAAAATCCTTTTCTTTCCCAGTTCACCCATTGACTCGGTAGGTTTCTCCAGACTGTAGCTTTAGTCATACACAACAGAAAGTTCCCCGGTTCGATTCCTGGTCTGTTCAGAGGTAGGTGATCTCCGCTGCAGCAGTAGCGGGATTGCTGCAAGTGACGAGGGAGGAGAAAATCAGCCAGGGTTCCCACTCCTGATTGCCATCCAGTGACGCCTGGTGTGTGGATGCCCAGGATCAGGCTCGGATAACACCATGACCCTCATGGTTGAATAGCTTCCCAGCATCGACAAAACTCACACATGCATTACCACTTGGGCAAGGTCCTGGTGGCTGTGGGATAATACCCCTGGGGACACGGTCAATGTCTTCAGGAAAAGAGATTATTAAGGAAAAAAACACTTAGTTTCTGCTCACCTTCAGATCATGCACTTTCTATGGGCAAATAGGAAATCTGCTCCCACTCAATCAATGAAGTATTACAGCTGAGACAGAAAATTGAGTGATATAGGAATCCAACTTGCGTCCTACATTGAGTGGCCCTGCTGCCCTTGTGCATTGTGGCTACTAGGCAATTTTGTAATGGTGTGTTTTTTTTCTTTAAACTTTGATTAGCTCCAGTCACAGATGCCAGCTGCTTGGCCATCTACTGCCAGGATGACCAGAATCTAATAACGGGAATATCAATTTACATTTTGTTCCTTTGCACATGAATGGTGCACTGCCAAACCACGACACATAACTATTCGGGTTGGACCAATTGTGGCTATTTACAAATTAACTCAATCAGGTGCAATTTAGATTAATTGAGTCTGAAATTGGATTGGTGTTTCTTTACAATGTATCATTTCTAGCAAAGCCCAAGTGGTTTCCACCAATCGCATTGTTGTTGAAATGACATCCTTAATAGAACAAGTGCTTTAGGGCACTTGTGACTAGCATACTAATCCTACTTTCTGCTCCTGGGAGTTTTGTTAATGAGAATATCGCATTAAGTGTCAAAGTCGGCTTCATCTTGATAATTGGACTTGGGGATGAATAGATGATGAGTACTTCAACGTTAGCTTGTAAACCACTATAATTATATAAAATATCCAGTATTCTGGAGGGAGATATTTTTGGGTTTTTTTCAACATTTTGTCTCCATGCCTCCTTCCGCTTTAGTAAAGGCAACAACTTTTGAAGGATTTGAGCCCCTATGATTTGGAAGCACTACATCAGTACCTTGCCTAGCTGGCCTTTCATCTCGTTTGAGTAAACACAATGAATGTCATTCAACCACATAAGTCAACCTATCTGAATCTGATCCACCTTTCACTTGGTATCCAAATACTCGGGCCAGTTCCCCCACTCCCCTCCTCTTTGCTCCCCTCTCCAACTTGGATATGCTCAGGCTACCTGTAGCTACCCCACTGCTGCCCAGCTGCGATCAACCAGCTTAGCACAGACCAAGGGTGAAATCTGGACTTGCATAACATGATACAGATAATCAATATATCATTATGAGAACCCTTGAGTTCTGTCAGCACCTAAAAAGTAACTGTGAAAGGGTCTATCCTCGTTGGTCCATTCTTCAATCCCTAGTGGTTTACAGTGGAATATTGTCACCTTAGTTCCTCTCCCAGGTTTTGGCCTTAATTAACTTTAGCCTTCTGCTTCCACAGGCCCAAAGTCAGTCCATTGTGTAGTTTGCAATTAAAGCAAGGGCGATGTTGTCACTAAACTGCACGGGAATGGATGCAAATTGTCACTGGACCAACATAGGTGAGCTGAGGATTATTACAGCTGGTACCCATCACTGTTGCAGCAAAATGCAATATACAATGTCATAATATGATTCAGATCAAAATATTTTAACAAGGATACATTGTTGAGTTAATTTACATTTTGCTTCAATAGTTTGTACAAGCTATATTTTTGTGAAACTTAATACGCTGAGTTGAGGCAGTATAATTCTTTCTGTTTTATTTCCACATTTGAATCAAGTTACAGTATTATGGTAAAACATGGCAACTAGACAAGCACACTGAAATTACTCCCCATATTAAGGAGTTTGAAGGTGAAGCATTTCCAGCAAGTTTTTAAAGGGTGATGTAAAATCAAAGCAGCTGGCAAAAATCTCATGAGTGAGTTATGTAAAAAGTCTGCCATAGCAACATGTAAATTAGTTTGACATGTCCCCCCTCCAATAATGTATGTTCAATATTTTGCTAATGACGATCATTTTATAGCTACCTTTTGACACTTAGGCCGCTTTAATTTATTAATGGAGGCGGGTTGGGTGCGGGTCAGGTGGTTTCCAGCTTCCAGTCCCGCCCCCCAGCTGCATCCGCTCTACAGACATGATTTTGCCTTGATTGACCTTGTTAAGCCCGCCCTGTGAACTTGCCGGCCAATTAACAGGAAGCGGGTCAGATGACGTCAGTGGATGATGCCTCATCTGCCGGTTTCCTTAAAGGGACCATGCACAATTTTATTTTGACAGTTGATTTTTCAGTGTTCGACAGCATTGAGGTGCTGCAAACACTGACAATCACTGCACAAAGGTAACCTCTTGCACCCAGGCTCTCCAATGACTCCCTCCATAGGCTGGAATAGATGGCGGCTGCAGGTGAGGTGACAGAAGCAATCTGTCACTGGTGAGAGAGGTTCTCCCAATGAGGTGGCACTGGACATGGATTTAAAAACTTGTAACCTAAAGAAATCTGTGAATGTATTAAAAATGCAGTACTCAACATTTTCTTTCCTCTGAGACACACCAGTGCACCATTGGATCCTTCACACCACTTCTGCAGCTGTCATCAATCCAGAAACATTACAGCAGACTCACAACACGCCACACTTACCTGGCGTGGTGTCCGGACGTCGGGAAACCCTGAGCCAGAAGCGGCAAAATTCAAAAATAGGCTGAAAACTACTGACAAGTACCTGTTAATAGGCAGGTAATTGACATTAATTCTCTTCATGCCGCTAGGTGTCGGGTCCATTCGCAAATCGGGGACCCGACACTTGGGAAAGCTGTTTGGAGGCGGGTTGACGGTGGGATCACAACCCGCCGTCAATCAAAATGATTTTAACCTATGACCTGCCTCCAAACCTGCTCTCTGAGCGCTGGCAAAATTGCGGCCTTAAACTCCTTTGTGCTAATTGTGTTGTTAGTTGCATTGCTCTTTCACTTTGAGGACAATGTTCCAATTGTATAAACTGCGAGAGGGCCCAAAAATTCCAAATGATATCGAATGATAGGTATGCAATCCAAGTCCTGCTGTATGACTGCGATATTCCCAAGTCCCACTCTAGCCTTCTGGCATCACCTAAACAGTTATCAGAACTATAATTTATGGACAATTTGTTGCTGTGATGAAGTTCATCATAGTGAGGAGCTCAACATGTCAGCCTTGGACTCAAATCCAGGTTCCACAGACACTTTTCTGCTCACCCATGATCTTTACGGTCACTAAAGTCAAGTCACAGCAACAGATGCTAATTTGGAATCATGGCTCAGAATATGACATCAGTGACAAGGCAGAATCAATTGCTTCTGTTGATCTGGCAGTCATTAAACAGAACAGATGGCAAATAATCACATGATCTATCATGAGTTTTTTTCCTTAAAGGCATTGCATGCCCATACACCATATAAATATGCCTCTTACGTTAACCTTAATTCTAAAACTAGCGGAAGTAAACATTTATTTACATACAACCTTTGCGTCAAACTGTGATTGTAAAATTGGTATCTTTGGAATGCTGGCTACAGATAAAAATACATTGGTGATTTTCCGTTGGCCAGGTCATTGGGACAAGAGAGAATTCCTGAATTTCCTTTCCAGAAATTGTTTGTTTTTGCAACATGCGGGTCAAACAGACAGCAGCTCTAACGGACCGGACTGTCTGACACCATTCACTTGAAGAGAATGGGCAGGCAAAGAGAGAGGGAGATGGAGAGAGAGGGAGAGAGAGAAAATAGGAGATACATACTAAGGCGAGCCAACATTAAAATGTTACCATGGTTGGTAGTCTTACACTAACGGTGCAGTTCTTCACTGAGCAAGGTGAGAGCAACAAAGGTAAAGTCAGTTCATCAATCAGCACATAAACCTCAAGCAAGAATTAAAGTCATTTCATAACAATCAGTGCTGATCATAGCTAGTTGGAATCTGCACAAGGTACTCTTGTTTGGATCAAATAGAAGTAGCTATGCACAAAACACTATAAAATATTTAATGGGTCCCCTAGAAATGTTATGATACTTTACCAGGAAGCTATAGTCAGAGAGCATTCAGATAGAGAATTCTATACAGATAACTATTGATTATTTATGCAATATAATAAATGAGAAGGATTCTCTTTATCCTAAGTTTAACCATCTCTGGGCTAAGTTGTTGGTATTTAAATGACACCTGATAAATTCAAACTTAAATGAATACATACCTTTTGAATTATTCCCACTTGATTCTGAGAATGTGTATTTGTTACTTTTTTTAATCAAAATGTTTACATTTGCTTTCTATTCAGGCACCTTAGGCAGCTCCTGTAGTTCAACAATTGACTCCCAACCAGTGCTTCAGCAGTTGACTCCCAATGCCCCTCGTCACTCAAACTTGCATTGTTCAGTTGGGTGAGCTCCATCCCATCTTAACCTTCCAATGGCTGATTGCAGTCCTGTAGATGAACATAGAGTTTCCTTGCAGCCAGACGATGATGCTCGATGGCAAATGATAACTGATAAGGGAAATCATTAAAAATGCATTTTTCCATAAACGGTATTTTTACATTGCTTGCTAACTATCTTCAAAATAGCAACCTTAGAATGAGAATAAGTGAAGCTGTGCATCGATTGTATATTCTACAGAGGTTCACCTCTTTAGAACTTCCATGAATCCTATGAATATCGTCCCATCTTTATTTGCCCCCTTCTGTGAAAAGATTGAATACATTAGGGAACCAGTGTTGAAGAGTTAGAGAAGGAATGCAATCTGCACAAGGCACTTTTGTTTGGAGCAAATAGAATTACATTTAAATTATATTTTGTAAAAGTTCTACCAATGTTTTTAATTGTATCTCACATTTCCAATAATAGGTTTTATTAATCCTGCAGATGCTGAATATCCTTGGCAGTTTTAGAAGTAGCTTCAGTTTTCTATTGCATGACATATTCAAAAACAAATTCCCACAGATTTCTAACCTCTCTTCATTACAGTTAGAGAAATGTATTTAAACATAGCCTGTTTCAATGTCAGAAAATTCTGTGGATTTTAGGAAATTCTGATTTCATTTATTTAAAGATTTGTTAAAGAAAATACTAATGTTTATTTTTGGGAGAATATCATAAATTTGTTGCTGTGGCATAGTTAGCATTTTTAAAAAGGATACCATTTAGCCACTTTCGCTATAAACAACACAAAACAGTTATATCTCAGTACCTTCCAAACCTAATCCCCTGCCAACAATTCTAATTCAAGAATTGTGCAAACAGTCTGCTTACAACATTACAGTTTTCCCATCACAAAGGATGCCTTACTTCTCCTCCCTGTAGTGTCGTTTGAGTGGCCTGATGTCCCTGTTGTTAGCTTTGTAATATCCACCGTATTGGTTATGTTGCTTTGAAAATCTTCTGGGATGGCTACATCCTGTCTAGCTGCTACATGTTTTGCTTTAATATATAGCCAGAGAAAATCGGTTAAATCCCGTCAGAGAGTGCAGAGAAGCACAAAGCATAAAAGATCCAACCTCTATAGCTTACAGCCTCTATTTAGTTTTTTTCATTAATATGTACAAAAGACACATGAACACTGACACACAAATATTAAAGTTAAGATGTAGGACCTTCCATAAAATATTGACCCATTTTAAGGGTTATGTTTAATGAGGTAATATTTTCATGGACGGGGAAAAAAATAATGTCCAATAATTCTCCAGTATCATTTTGAAAAGATGAAGATCCTTTATTGTAAAACAGTAAAGTCTTTCGGATGAGACGTTAAACCGAGGCCCCATTTGCCCTCTCAGGTGGACGTAAAAGATCCCATGGTACTATTCGAAGAAGAGCAGGGGAGTTCTCCCCAGTGTCCTGGCCTACATTTATCACTCAACCAATACCTAAAGCAGATGATCTGGTCATTATCCCATTGCTGTCTGTGGGGCCTTGCTGTGCACAAACTGGTGCTGCGTTTCCCTACATTACAACAGTGGCTACACTTCAAAAGTATTTCATTGGCTGTAAAGCACCTCAGGACATCCTGAGGACAGGAAAGGTGCTAAGTAAAAAAAAAATGCAAGTCAAATGTGGTTTATCTTACTACTTTCAAATCATTGTTTGTAGGCTTCTAATTGTAGAACACCATGGTTCTAGGCTACAGTAGGTAGGGTTTACCTGAATGTCATTGCAACTACTAATTCCAATAAAGAAAAGCATAAGGCATGGCACATGTACCGAACCAACCATATCCACTATATTAATCTTAACTTAGCTAACACTGGCGATTAATCTGACTGTAGAATCTGTCATCATATTTTCTCAGAAGTTAATTTGGCTGATCTGGTTGACCAATATGATGTCCCTTCTCACTAAAGCTCAATAATCTGCCTTTCAATATGTGGTACCATAAAATCCAGTACAAATCACACTTTCACAGCTGCCCAATGCACATTAAACACAGAGAACCATTTATATACATTTAAAAGAACTGCAGGCCAATTACAAAGGAATTATTTATATGCACTTCAATTATTCCCTAGCCCAAGTACATGCCAATTTTTTTTTAAACCAGAAAAAACATTGTAAGAGCTACTTAACATTCCTTTTGTGATTTGTATTTTACTTCCATTCGTTCCATGCCTGGATATTGCTATAAAATGCTAGCACAACTAAAATTTGGGGAATTTTAATTAATTTCCATTATCCACAATGGGTCTCTATTACTGCAGTAATGGAGGTTCCGCTGTATACTGTCTTCTGTTAAAATGCTGATTTTGTTAGCCAAGATATACCACCATTTAAAGCCAAGATATTTAATGCAGTTATAGAACCATAGAATCATAGAATGGTATAGCACACAAGGAGGCCATTCGGCCCATCATATCATCTCTTTGGTCGAGCTATCCAATTAGTCCCACTCCCCTGCTCTTTCCCCATAGCCCTGTAAATGTTGTCCCTTCAGGTATTTATCCAGTTCCCTTTTGAATGTTACTATTGAATCTGCTTCCAGCATCCTTTCAGGCAGAACACTCCGGATCACAACAACTCACTGCGTGTAAAAAAAAAAGTTTCCTCATGTCGCCTCTGATTCTTTTGTCAGTCACCTTAAGTCTGTGTCCTTTGGTTACCGACACTTCTGCCACTGGAAACAGTTTCTTTTTATTTACTCTATCAAACCGTTCATGATTTTGTACACCTCTCCATAACCTTCTCTGCTCCAAGGAGAACAACCCCAGCTTCTTCAGTCTCTACAAGTAACTAAAGTCCCTCATCCCTGGTGCCATTCCAGTAAATCTCTTCTGCACCCTCTCCAAGGCCTTGACATCCTTCCTGTGCCCAGAAATGGACACAATACTCCAGCTGAGGCCTAACCAGTGTTTTATAAAGGTTTACCATAAATTCCTTGCTTTTATACTCTATGGGCTGGATTTTGCCAGCCCTGAGGAGGCGGGTTTGAAGGCGGGTCAGGTGGGAAAGTTTGAAAAAATGACTGCGGGTTCCGATCCCGCCGTCAACCCGCCTCCGCGCAACTTTGCTAGAGGCGGGCTTGCGGAGTGCATTTTGGTCGCGCCTCCAAGAGGCAGGATAGGCCCTTAAAGCACTTAACTACTACTTAAGGACCTCTATAATCCCATTTTGAGAGGCCTTTCAAATTTTCCCACATTTCTAGCATGCTGCACGTCTCTCCTGAAACACGCCAGCTAATCCTGTCGGTTCACAAGTGGCTTGCTTCCAAACAGCTGCAGCTCCACCATAAAAACGGAGCTTTCAACAAGGATCATTTGCAGGTGGGTCAACTTTGTTTTTTCAGGTCTTGGAGAACATTTTGCAGGTCCACTGATTTTGGATGTGGTGAAGCTGAGATCCATCTCCACTGTGACCTCCTGGGAAAACCCTCTCCCCACATTGACTGAGCGCTTCCTCAACTGAGGTAACTACCAGCATCATGGGAACCATTTATTTCCTTTCATCCTGGAGCTCAGATTCGGACTGGGAGATGTCACCCACTACCTCTCGCGAAAGTCTCAGCCTCCTCTGCAGCAGCAGAACCAGGAACAACAGCAGCACCAGCAGCAGCAGCAACAACAGGAGCGCCAACCTGCTGCTCACCCACCTGATGGTGCACAGGGCAGAAGGCGCCAGTGCAGGGAAGCACGTCGCGGCAGGAGATACCCCCAAAACAGGGTTTAAGAGGCTGAGGATGAGCTTCCTCAACATGACTGAGCAGCGGTGCCAGAGGAGGCTGAGGCTTTCGCGAGAGGTAGTGGGTGACATCTGCGCAATGCTGCACCAACACCTGGAGCCCAGAGGATCGGGTGGACACCCCTTACCAGTGGCTGTCAAAGTCACCACCGCACTCAACTTTTTTGCTTCAGGCTCCTTCCAGGGATCATCAGCAGACATCAGCGGCATCTCCCAGTCGTCCGCACACACTTGCATCACGCAGGTTACCGATGCCCTCTTTGCAAAGGCCCACAATTACATCCACTTCTCCACGGATCAAGCAAGTATAACCGCGCGTGCAGTTGGCTTTGCAAATATGGCAGACTTTCCAAGGGTGCAGGGCGTCATAGACTGCACACACGTGGCCCTTATGGCACCCCATCACAACCCAGCTGTTTTTGTCAACCGCAAGGGTTTCCACTCCCTCAATGTGCAGCTGGTGTGTAACCACAAGAAGGACATTTTGCATGTTTGCGCCAATACCTTGGCAGTTGCCATGACTCGTTCATCGTGCAGCAGTCTAGTGTGCCTCCGCTCTTCAATCTGCCAAACGAACTTTCGGGATGGCTACTTGGAGACAATGGCTAACCCCTGAAGACGTGGCTAATGGCGCCGTTCAGGAGGCCATCGAACGAAGCTGAGGAGCGCTTCAACTCCAGCCACATTTCGACCAGATCAATCATTGAGAAAACCATCGGCTTGCTGAAGATGTGATTCAGATGCCTTGACAGATCAGGTGGAGCCCTGCAGTACTCAGCAGCCAAGGTCTCCAGAATTGTCGTGGTCTGCTGTGTACTGCACAACATCACACAGTATTGTGGCTTGCAGCTGCCTGAGGAAAAAGTGGCTCAGCGCATAGCCTCCTCAGATGAGGAGGAGAATGAGAACGAAGATCTTGCGGATGTGCATCAACCAGCTGCTGCAGCACGCGAGCACATTGCTGCCCGGGATGCAAGGAATGCACTCATCTTGGACAGATTTGCTTAGGTTGCCCAATCAAACACATGTGCCTGGCACCTTCTTACCACACCATAGACAATGGACAAGAACCTGTGGCTTCCTATCACTCTGACCACCATCATGACAAATGCAATTACCCTGAGCCCTCAATGTGGAACTTCCATTTCTGAATTGACAGAGGCCAGATCTTCAACAGTTTGCCATCACTTTATTTTAATACATCGACTAAAGGATGGCATTTAACAATTAAACACAACAGAACACCCAAGTGACTAATTGCACTTTATCTTCCTCTTACGCATGCTTCTACGTGGTGCTTCCCCTGTGGCTTCAGCAGATGTGGAGGCCCCTTGCTCACTTTCATGCTGCTCTTGCCTCGACACCTTTGGCAGGGCGTCCTCTGGGGTTGCAAGCCTGTGAGGGCTCGGCAACAGTCTGCTCCTTCTGCGGCTGTGCAGGGACGGAGACGCCCATCTCAGTTGGGTGAGGACTCTGGTGGGGCTCTGACCGAGGGCTCCATAGTGGCAGGGGAGTGTGAGCGCTTGGAGAGGAGCCCCCACTTCCTTCTTGTCTGCCACCAACATCCCTCTCATGGGTCAGCCCCACTTCAGTACTGGCAAGTGGCTTGACAGCACCTTGTTGCACATCAGGGGGGCCATGAGGACCCGTATCTGCACTGGCAGTCCTACTCCAGAGGACTTCCATGAAGCTCTGGTTTCTCTGCTCAATTACTGCCCATCGCTCCTCCAGAGATGTCAGTCTATTCTGAACATTCACCATGTTTTCAACACTCTGGCGACTTATCTCCTCCATGGCCATAGCCATCCTCTCCTCTACTGTAGCCATCCTTTCCACGGAGGTTGCCACCCTTTCCGTGGTGATGCGTTCATGCGCCAATGCCTCCACAAAGGCTCTGCTCATGTTAGCGATGGACTCCTCCATCCTCTCCACACTCACAGTGACCCTGGAGACAAAACCTGCCAGAGACTCCTGCACCTGTTCCTGGAGTTCCAGCACCGCTCTCCTTCTGGATGGACCCGGAGGCACAGGGTCGACATGCAGCTGAACAGAGCTGGGAGCGCCCTGCGGCCTCCGACGAGGACTCTCCACTGCTGTCCCTGTCTCCACGAACTGCTGATGCTCACTTGTGAGCTGTGATACAACAGGTGACAACACTACTCCATGTCCCGAAGGTCCCACCGAGGTGTGCATTTCTGCACTGGTGCTGGGTGCGCTTACTTCTGCTGACGCTGCGCCCTCAGAGGTTGCAGGTTCCTCTGAGGAGTCTTCAGGCTCAGCCTCTTCCTCCTGGACAGTGGGGAGGGGGGCTGTCGATGGCCCTGTGGGGGAGTAAAGGCATGAGTTAGACATGTGATATAAATGTAGCATGCACATAGAATTGTGCAGATGATCATAAGTCAATCTGTTTGAGCATCAGAAGCCATATCAGTCACTCATGCAATCTAAATGAGAGAGATGCCAAACTATTCTGTCACCAGTTTGTTCTGATGTGCCCATCTGTCCGTCCCCCACTTCCACATCCTCCTCGGTGCCAACGATCTCTAGGGCCGCCTCCTCAGCGCTGGTGAGATGGGCTATTGAGGGTGGCCCTCCTCCTGTCTTCGCCCTTTCCCTCTTATTGTGGGCTCTCTTTTCCTACAATGACGGACACAAGTGGAGTTTGAGTGAAAATGATGGAGTCAGTGTAGATAATCCATAGCATAGATGCTTAGAAGGACACAAAGATGGAGTGAGGTCCCAATACTAAGGGCCCTCCCTGTGTGTTGTTAGCTGTTGTCATAGCATAACAGTGATAGGGAGTGTGAGGGCAGCATAGTCGAATAGTTACGTGATTCTGTACATAGAGAGAGGGAACGGTTAAGGGTGCAAGGGATGTAAGGGTAAAGTGGGATGTGTAGGAGTAGGTTGACAATGCAGAGTGCTGGTGCTGAGAGGAGATGGAGAGCAGAATGAGGGTAAAGATGATGCTATACTCACTTTGCCTGTTCGGACAAGGTCATTGAACCTCTTTCGGCACTGCAGCCAGGTTCTGCTGCACATTGATGTGGAACTGACCTCCTGAGCAAGTTGCAGCCACACAGCTTTGGTTTGCTGGGGAAGTTTTTTCCTCCCAGAGGAAGGAAACAGCACCTCCTTTTGTGCTCTGGCTCCCTCCACCAGAGCATGGAGGGAGTCATCATCAAACCGTGGTGAGGCCTTGGGCCTTAAAGCAGACATCCCACGAGCTCCAAACACTTTGAAGAGAAGCAAGGACAAGGGTAGAGGCTGAAAATGAAACAAGGCTGCTTGGAGCCCTTAAATGCAGCTGGAGAAATTACGTCATCAGAGGCGAGTTTCAGGCCCAAAAAACTAATTGGGCCAGGGGAGCGCACACGCTGGGAATCAATTGCCCAATTCGGGCAAAATAGCTATTTTATCCTGCCTGACTGCGGAGGTGGGAGCAGGACCCGCCGACCACCTGACCCGCCCCCAACCCGCCACCAATGGCAAAATACAGCCCTAAGCCTCCATTTATAGAGCCAAGGATCCCATATACTTTAACAGCTTTCTCAACTTGTTCTGCCACCTTCAAAGTTTGTGTACTTAGGTGTCTCTGTTTCTCCACCCCCTTTAAAATTATCCCATTTAGTTTATATTGCTTCTCCTCATTCTTCCTACCAAAATGCATCACTTCACACTTGTGTTAAATTGCATCTGCCATGTGTCTTCTGATTTCACCAGTCTGTCAATATCCTCATCACTGTTTACTACATTTCTGAGTTTTGTGTTATCTACAACCTTCAAAATTATGCCCTGTATACCCAAGTCCAGGTCATTAATAGATATCAAAAAGAGCAGTGGTCCCAACACCGACCCCCAGGTGACACCACTGCACACTTCCCTCCAGTCTGAAAAACAACCGTTCTCCACTACTCTCTGCTTTCTGTCCATTAGCCAATTTTGTATCCATGGTGCCACTGCACCTTTAATCCCATGGGCTTCAATTTTGCCAACAAGTCTATTATGTGGTACTTTACCAAACGCCTTTTGAAAGTCCATATACTCAACATCAAGCACACTGCCTTCATCAACTCTCTCCATTACTTCATTAAAGAACTCAAATCAAATTAGTCAAACACGATTTGACTTTAACCAATCCATGCTGAATTTCATTTATTAACCCATATTTTTCCAAGTGACAAATAATTTTGTCTCGGATTATAGTCTCCCGATGTTAGGTAGACTGGCCCGTAATTGCTGGGTTTATCCCTCTCCCCGTTTTTGAACAGGGGTGTAACATTTGCAATCCTCCAGTCCTCTGGCACCGCTCCCATATCCAAGGAGAATTGGAACATTGTGGTGAGAGCCTCTTCTATCTCTACCCTTACTTCCCTCAACAAGCTAGGATGTATCCCATCCAGACCAGAAGACTTTTCTACTTTGAGTGTAAGGGGCCTGTTACAAGTTTGAAGTCTGTTTTATATATTCTGTAAGGTAAAGTGGTGCTGGTCACTCCCTTAATTGATCTGAATGTCTTATGTTCAGGAGTGTCCCATATTGCCTAATATCTAATTACATGATAGTGTAACCCAAAGGTGTAACAATAGGACCTTCTGTAATCCAATTTGGATATCATGTCTTTTACACATGCCCTCACATGCACTTTTCCAACCTTTCCATAGGCGAATTAAAAACCTTTAGCGAGACAAGGTGAGATATAAATTGTTAAGCCACTTTATTTTACAGACGTCAAGTGAACATACAGAATAACAGATGTAATCAAATCTCACCTGGATTTAATTAACTCTAGGACCCTCCTTCAGTATAAGAAAAACAATATACATATGCCACATTAACCCGATTAGCAGACTTGTTTAACTTTTCCTCGTTAGCCTTCTGTTCCTGATTGGCTCTGAGTTAAGAAGAGCAAATTTCCTCTCACTAGGCCAGGTTTTCTTCCCAGTCCTGATTGACTGCCCAAGTGTTTCTTTGTCCTTTTCTCTTTGGGTTCCCAGCAAGTGGGATGGCTGCCCCTCTGACTTCATCTCTGTTCAGTGATTCACCAGTAGCCATGTCAACTAAACCTACTACCTCTCCTCCCACCCAGAGTGTGGCTCTCAAGACACCATCTCCTGCTATTCTGAAATGAGAAGTCGCACAACACCAGGTTATAGTCCAACAGATTTATTTAATTTTACAAGCTTTCGGAGCTGTCGCTCCTTCGTCAGGTAAGTTAGCAATGAGAGAATCTCCCAGAATTCACAATTTAAACCCAGACAAAATCTATTCACATTATTCGCTACAACAAAGAGCACAGCCAAGACAATGAGATGTGTCCCAGGGGGTCCAACGTGTCAAAACACCTGCTGGCTGCATATCCTGTCAATTTGTGTTCTTGTGTTAGCCACACGCCGGCATCTCCACATCATATTCTGAAATGAATAGGGATCATGGTGACAATTAATTTGGAGTGAGTCAGATGACTCTCTGTCACCGTATGGAGTAGACGGTGAGCCACAGCATTCCACAAACTGGTTCATCTAGATTTAATACACATCTTCAATGCTGGTTGGCTGTGGCGATTTTTAAATCTGTGCGGGTTCACTATGTTTGTAAATTCAACACTTACAGATAATTCGTTCTCAAATTCTTGCCGTGAAAGAAAAATGAAAAATCCTTGAATTCGCCGGGGCCCCAACAATGCTCAAAATTTACAATCCAAGGGGAAAAATTGGGTCATGCCCCCTGATTAAAGGGGAGGGGTCTAGCGCAGCGCGCACCGGGGCCCTGCTGGACCACTGGGGAGCGGGGTGCCGGCAAAAGAGGAATGCCGGGCTGACCGATTGTGGCCGGCACCCCGCAGGAAGAGGCAAAAGGGGGCAGGTGCTGGCAGGCGGCCCAAAAAAATGGCCGCCCAGCACCTGCCCTTTAATTTGTGCGGCCGCAAACATAGCACCTTGACCCTGTCGGACATAGCATCCGGCGGTAGTTCAGGGGGCGAGAGTGGGGTGCTGCGCACGGTGATGATGTCATCGCCGGAGGCGCAGCGCCGCTGGGTGCTACCGACTACCACCGCCGCTAACCTCCCGCTGAATTTTGCCGGAGGTGTTAGCGGCGCCGCTCCCGGCCGCAAGGTGCTTTGTGCCCCGGTTGCGCTAACGGGAGGCACAAAGCAACCCAATTTTTCCCCCAAAATGTCTTAAAACTTTAAAGACATGTTGAGGTAGAAATTCATCTTGGGCGGTAACACAAAGTGGGCAATATCGATTTGGGTGGCAGTTATACACCCCATCTAATACTCAATTCCATTGACTTCAATGAAACAAAAAATTGGGCTAGGCGTGTAACTAGTGGCTAAAGTGATACCGCCCGTTCAGCGTGTGATATAAATACATATACAACAATACTTGTGAGGTCTGCTGCCTGTTATTGAGTAGTGGGTTAAAGTTCCATAGCCACCTTATATTTATGTCTCAACCACATAATAAAGACTGTTTTTTGCTTTTAGAAACCAGGCAACAATTTCTTCCATTTTGAACCAAATAATAAATGTCTTTTGGCGCTAGCTTGTATTGAAACTTTGATAGTTTCTCACACTGAAGTCTCAAATATTTGCGGTTAGTGGGGAGGAAAAAGAGTACAATGTGGGCTCGAGCAACCCGAATCTAAACGGGAAGAACTAAAATCATGGACAGATGGTGCAAAGTCTGAGCCAGAATAAAGTCAGTTTGGGCCAGTAACAAAGTTTGGAGGCAGGGGGAAAAATGTAGCGTTTCAACTTAACTATAGCTTTTTCCCCTTTCAAATATAGCATTCCATATGCACTGTTATTATTCCAAGGAAGGAGGGCTGGGCTTCATTGCAGTAACGCTGAGTGGTGCTTTGTAACTTGCTGCTAGCAGCATCAGATTTAAGCAAGGCAAATGAGTTTGGCCCCTGAAAATTGAAATAGTCCCAAAATTAACTCTTCAGGTACTAAAGGAAAATTTCAACTCACAACGTACAATTTGGTTCAGCAGTCTGAAATCATCTGGGAATTTGATTCTCCCAAACTGCTGCTCAGTGATTGGAGGCCAGGGGGAGGGAGAGGCGGGCTTTACCCTTGAATTAATTGTCTTGGCTGGGTGATTTAGCACTTTGTGTGGTTTGAACTGCATGTGGAAGCAGAACTTTCCATCACACCGGGTAAGGAAAACTGTCAGAAAGCACAGGGATTCATAAATCCTCTCAGCACATTATAGAGATGTATCACCAGCTCTATAGAGAAGCTCAGACCCCATGACTAAAGGTCCATATATTGATCTATACTATGGATTTGTAGCATGAGTGAAGGAACTGAATTATAAAGGGTCGTTCTCATGAATAACAATGACTATTTATTCTGCAGTTTACCATGGAATATATTATTTATAGAACATGCGTTTAATAAAACATTCCAAATGAAATGTTGAATAAATTATGCAAACTGTGGAATGTGCTATACTTCATCATTGTGCAAAATAATAACGATCAGTCAGACTGCTGATTTAGAAAACAAATACAACAGGCTCCAATACCAATATTATGGTAACAATGACAGCACGTTTAATCCCAATACTTTTGTTTTTAATTGTGAAAAAACTGACTTGTTTTTTTGCTAAGTCTGAGCAGTTTGAACAACCTGGCTCTTCTGCCTCACACAACTGTATTGTGACGGATTTATTCTCAGTGGCGAAAGACAGCAATGCTGCAGCAACAACGAATCACATTTGGCTGTTGTAGTTTCTGTTCCTTGCCTTTTCAGGTCCTCCCCCCATCCAACATCTGCCCACCTCCCACCCAGCCATGGGGGATGAGCAGACAACCCACTCTATCAATTCTGTGTTTGAGCTGCTTGCCAGGAGATGAACAAGAGCATTGCAGCTCGACTGCCCTCTGCTTGTCCCCTGCTCTCTCTCAGAACGAGCTCACTGTCTCTTCCAAGTGCTCTATCCAAATTCAGGGACCTGCGGTGAGGGCACCAGCAGGAGATGAATGCTATTTATATGACCGGCGTTATGAATTAAGACATGGTTTCAAGGTTGTGTACTTTTCCACAATTCTACTTTCAATTTTTTTTTGAAGAGATGCTCTGTGATAGGACTCATGAAAGCTATAAATGGTATAAAGTGCACAAAGGGTCAGTAAGAATGAGATTGGATACTTCATCTCTGTGGATTATTTTAAGTCATGATGTTTTACTTGATAGCGGACTGGTTACCTGAACTTTTGCTGCTGAAAACAGATATAGGATTACTCGTGTTAGATTAATCTCCAGTCACAATAATATCCGTAAGATTGACCCCTCTGTGCTAGCCAGCTACTCAGTAAATGTGACTTTATTGCTTATGATGGGGGGAAAAAAACTGTAGTAAAGCAGGCAGCAGCATCAAGATTAATAATTCTATAAAAAATAACATTCAGACTATTATAGATCACCCAGTTCCCTTTGTACAATAATACAGAAAACATTGGCCTGCTGTTTGACCTTTAACTGAGAAATGGAAAGATCGACAGCAAGACGAATTAAGCAATTATTAAAATACTGCCGTGTTCAGTCAGTTAATAATTAATTGTAGATGAACGTATCATGGCTTCAATTCACCGTCCTCCCCCACTCCCCATAGCTCTGAACTGTTCCTATACCAAACCCCATCACTAAAGATGACCTTTCAACTTCCATCTGCGGTGGGGGAGGTGGGTGGGGAGGGGGGCTTCTTACTGTGGTTTTATTTTGAGTGACACCTGACAAGGTGAGATGCCTGCTGCAGCATGTTGGAGTGAATCACCCCTACTATGCACAGTGTGTGGCAGATAGTCACTGCTCTCCGTCTCCTGCTGCGTTTAGAAAGGATAAACTCACAAAGTCACTTATTACTAATTTCAGATTATGTTCCCCCTCGGAGAACAGAGGAAGCTCACAGATTTTGAACCACAGGCTCCATTTATTCAGTTGCTGCATTTTGACACAAATTTTTTTTTAACCTGTAACCGCAGGGAGGCTGCCTGGGGCCATTCTTTCTGAATTCTGAGCTCCACAGATAATCAGAAGATGCGTCTTTCAGACAATGAATGAAACACTTTGAACGTCCTTGCCAGCTGTTACACCCACCCCCCCCCCCCGCGCCCCCCCCCCCATAGGAAGATAGGAACAGGACTAGGCCATTCAGCCCCTCGAGCTTGTTCTGCCATTCAATTAGATCATACCCTTACCCAACAAAAATCTAAAGCTCCAATTGTCCCAGCATCCACAGCCTTTTGAGAGAGTGTTCCACATTTCCACTACCCTTTGTGTGGAATAGTGCTCATTATGTAGAGGTGGTCCAGTTAGGAGTGAAATTGTGCCCCCTTGTTCTAGATTCCCCCACCAGAGGAATTTGTTTCTTTGTGTCTACTTTGAATCTCTTTATATCATTTTAAAGGCCTCGATTAGATCACCCTTCAACCTTTTAAACTCAAGGGACTACAAGCCTAGTTTATACAACCATAATTTAACCCTTTAAGCCCTGGTACAATTCTGGTGGATCTGCTCTGTACCCACTCCAGGACTTAGTTTAAGCTTTTAGTCCCATTGAGATCATGTTGCCTTTTGAAAGAAGATTACTTGAACAGTGTGTGATATTTTTTTCCTCTTCCTCTTCAAGTAGTTAGGATTATGCCTCTGAAGGTATTAAACAACCAAACACCTCTCCAGATAAGTGAATAAAGTTCTCACTCATAAGCTAACACTGATTTTTTTTTAATTCATACTGGGAATGTGGGCATTGCTGTCGAGGCCGGCATTTATTGCCCATCCCTAGTTGCCCTTGAGAAGTTGTGGGCATTCTTCTAGAACTGCTGGTTGTATGCCTAACCTGGCAGTGCCAATTTACCCTGGTCCTTGTGAATACATGAGCAGGCAGGTGCAGCACGTGCTCCGCCCTCTGCACGCCCATTTTCAGGGACAATCGAATTTCTAGGCCTTGCTCGCTAAGAGGACTGAACATAAGAAATAGGAGCAGGAGTAGGCTATACGGCCCCTCGAGCCTGCTCCGCCATTCAATAAGATCATGGCTAATCTTCAACCTCAACCCCACTTTCCCGCCCAATCCTCATATCCCTCGATTCCCCTAGAGTCCAAATATCTATTAATCTCAGCCTTGAATATTCTCAATAACTGAGCATCCACAGCCCTCTGGGGTAGAGAATTCCAAAGATTCACAACTCTTTGAGTAAAGAAAATCATAGAATCATAGAAAGTTACAGCATGGAAGGAGGCCATTTCGGCCCATCGTGTCCGCGCCGGCCAACAAAGAGCTATCCAGCCTAATCCCACTTCCCAGCTCTTGGTCCGTAGCCCTGCAGGTTACAGCATCCCAAGTGCACATCCAAGTACTTTTTAAATGTGGTTAGGGTTCCTGCCTCTACCACCCTTTCAGGCAGTGAGTTCCAGACCCCCACAACCCTCTGGGTGAAGAAATTTCCTCTCAAATCCCCTCTAAATCTTCCACCAATTACTTTAAATCTGTGCCCCCTGGTTTTTGACCCCTCTGCTAAGGGAAATAGGTCCTTTCTATCCACTTTATCCATGCCCCTCATAATTTTATACACCTCAATAAGGTCTCCCCTCAGCCTCCTCTGTTCCAAGGAAAACATGATGTGGAGATGCCGGCGTTGGACTGGGGTGGACAAAAATGAGAAGTCGCACAACACCAGGTTATAGTCCAACAGATTTATTTAATTTTACAAGCTTTCGGAGCTGTCGCTCCTTCGTCAGGTAAGTTAGCAATGAGAGAATCTCCCAGAATTCACAATTTAAACCCAGACAAAATCTATTCACATTATTCGCTACAACAAAGAGCACAGCCAAGACAATGAGATGTGTCCCAGGGGGTCCAACGTGTCAAACCACCTGCTGGCTGCATATCCTGTCAATTTGTGTTCTTGTGTTAGCCTTTTTAAAAAAAAAAACCAAAAAAAAAAAACCAAAAAAAACACCTGGGAAGACCGGCCATGACGTCAAGTCACGTTCTGTATCGTGAAGGAAAACAGACCCAGCTTATCCAGTCTTTCCTCATAGCTAAGATTCTCTACTCCCAGCAACATCCTTGTAAATCTCCTCTGTACCCTCTCTCGTGCAATCACATCTTACCTGTAATGTGGTGACCAGAACTGCACGCAGTACTCTAGCTGAGGCCTAACTAGTGTTTTATACAGTTGAAGCATAACCCCCTTGCTCTTGTATTCTAAGCCATGGCTAATAAAGGCAAGCATTCCATATGCCTTCTTAACCATCTTATCTACCTGGCCTGCTACCTTCAGAGATCTGCACTCCAAGGTCCCTTTGTTCCTCTACACTACTCAGTGTCCTACCATTTAATGTGTATTCCCTTTCCTTGTTAGCCCTCCCCAAATGCATTACCTCACACTTCTCCGGATTGAATTCCATTTGCCACTGTTCTGCCCACCTGACCAATTTATTGATATCTTCCTGCAGTCTACAGCTTCCTTCTTCAGTATCTACCACACAGCCGATTTTAGTATCATCTGCAAACTTCTTAATCATACCCCTTATATTCAAGTCTAGATCATTGATATATACCACAAAAAGCAAGGGACCTAGTACTGAGCCCTGCAGAACCCCACTGGAAACAGCCTTCCAGTCACAAAAACACCCATCAACCATTACCCTCTGCTTCCGGTCTCCGAGCCAGTTTTGAATCCAACTTGACACTTTGCCCTGGATCCCATGGCCTTTTAACTTCATGACCAGTCTGCCATGTGGAACCTTATCAAAAGCCTTGCTAAAGTCCATATACACTACATCAAACGCACTACCCTCATCTACCCTCCTTGTTACCTCCTCAAAAAATTCAATCAAGTTTGTCAGACACGACCTTCCCTTAACAAATCCGTGCTGACTATCCTTGATTAATCCGTGTCTTTCTAAATGAAGATTTATCATGTCCTTCTAAATTCTTTCCAATAATTCTCCTCATCTTAGTCCTAACTGGCTGACCCCTTATCCTGAGACTATGCCCCTAGTTTTACACTCTTCAGCCAGGGGAAACAACCTCTCAGCATTTACCCTGTCAAGCCTTCGCAGAATCTTATGTGTGGTGGTCACCCATACTAATGCTGTCATGGAGAGACACAACTCTAACAGGTAGGTCAATTAGATTATTCCCTTCTAATGGTTCTCTCACCACCTGCCGCAAGCCCAGTCTGGCAGCTAAGTCCTTCAAGACTCGGCCAGTGGTTGTCCAACAAGCCATTCTTGGTGATGGATATTGAAGTCCCCCACCCACAGTACATGCGGTGCCCTTCCTACCCTCAGTGTTTCCTTCAAGTGTCGTTCAACCTGGAGGAGTATTGATTCATCAACTGAGGGAGGGCGGTTGGTGATAATTAGGGATTCCTTGCCCATGTTGAAATTGAATGAGATGTCATGGGGTCCAGAGAAAATGTTGAGGACTCCCAGATGCACTCCCCCATCCCACCCCCTCATTTGACTGTACACCATTGTGTCCCCATCTCTGGTGGATCTGTCCTGCCAATGGGATAGCACATTCCCACAGATGGTGATGGGACATTGAGTGATAGGTATGATTCTGTGAGTACGAACATGTCAGGCTAGTGCTCGACTAGTCTGTGAGACAGCTCTTTCAACTTCAAACATTAGTGAGGAGGTCTTTGCAGGGTCAGCTGGGTTGCGTGTGCCTTTGTTGTGTCCTGATTCGATATCTAGGTCACAGCCGAATAGTCTGTCCGGTTTGATTCTTGTTTTTCTTTCTAGTAGCCTGATACAACTGAGTGGCTGGCTAGGCCGTTTCAGAGGGCAGTTAGGAGTCAACCATGTTGGCGTGAGACTGGAGTCACATATAGGCCAGACTGGGCAAGGAGCAGGTTTCCTTCCCTAAAGGACATTAGTGAACCAGTTGGGCTTTTACGACAATCCGGCAGTTCCGTGGTACAGTTTTTCTTTATTATTTGTAGTAGGAGATTTCCGTTTAACATTTATCTTGGCCTTAACGCAAATCACTTTGTTGTCCCAGAGGAGAAATGGCAGTTATTTTATTTACTCTTTCTTCTTGCAAATTGTCTCTACTTCCCTCCTCTGCTGAAATGATGACTCCATATTTGGGTTATGAGAATAAATGAGGTTATTACTCTAAGCATAAGCCTATTAATGTAATGCTATAAGCTGCTACTAAATAAGTCTACCATAAGTGTCTGCAAACATAGACTTTGACTTGAAATCTCTTCCTGTTTAATTTTATCCTCATCTTTGGCAAATGTTGACAACGAAAAAATGCATTCTGATGCCCTTTCATTCATGCCAGCTCAGTTTTACTCTGTTGTTACAATAAAAAGTCATGCTTCAGCAACTGTGATCTTCCAGCGACAGAACAAAGGGAAGTAACTACCAGGACATGTGTTGCTCACACCTGGAGACTAAGCTGTACAGCTGAAATTGGTGAGAATTATTCACTCATGCTCCCAGCAATACAATTCACCCCAGTTTCATCTGCAGCGCTAATTTTTCAATGTCTGAACAGCACTTTTGCTCTGCTGCTGCTGATGGTAGCCACGACTTTGGCAGCAGTACTGTCAAGTAAATGAGATGGAGATGCTGAGATCTGGAGGTTGCTGAGACCCACCTTAAGACCTGATCTTTGTCAGAACTGAAGAGATAACAAATGCCACTGGCAGCAAGTCTAAATGCTGCCGCTAGAAGTGACAATTACCACATCTACTATTTATGGATAGAACGAGCACTCAGCTGTGCAACTGCCTGACTACGTATGGTCAGCCATTGAGAAAGGTCTTGCAGCTAGAAAAGAAGTCACAACTTTCGAAACTTATGCTCACGTACAATTATTTGCCCCTTGTCGCTGTCGCTGTGGGATCGTTCCATTCTGTAAACAGGGCAGGCAGTTTCCGCAGAACACAAAACAATATTATTCCACACAACGTGATCTTGAAGTGGACCTTGAACCTGTTCTTTACTTGCTGCAGATCTACAGCCAGAAGATCACAGGCGCAAGTGGTACAGGATCACAGTCTTCCAACGGCACCTAGGTAAAGAAATCCCCATTTGGGGAAAATGTTGGAAAACTGGCATTAAGCACTAGAAACAGAACCTGGTCATTCATCAGCACAAACATTCTGAAACAAAGCAATCCAGGGAAAATTTGATCTTCAGTAAGTTTCCTCAGAATCTAGGGGCGCGATCTTGCCAGCCCTGGGGAGGCAGGTATGGAGGCAGGACTGCCAGGAAAATGGCAGAATCTGGGGGCGGGTGCCCAACCCGCCCCCAACCTGCCTCCGTGCCATCTTGCCAGGAGGCGGGTAGCCGACCCGCACCAGGTCCCGTCTCCTTGGAGGCGGGAAGGGGATTAGTGCCACTTATCTGCCTGTTAACAGGTAGTTAACAGGCAGATAATAGGATTATCCCCATTTTGCCCACACAAGTGTAGGCTTCCCGAAGGTTCCGAACCCCACCAGGGTCACCGAGGCGAGTAGTGGGTCTGCGGGGTGCAAAAGTGCGCTGTGGAGGTAAATGATGGGTGCAAGTGTGGAGAGATGAGTATCTGAGGTAAGTGGAAAGTGTTAGTAAAAGTTTACTTACCTTTGTTTCTTCCTGCAGGCTTCAAGAGTTGGGTATGTGGAGTCTCGCACCTCCGCGGCAGAGATGACAGATGGCTGCTGCATTCTCCAATGCAACAACCATCTAATTTCTGCAAAATAAAGAGGTGATGAGTCTTGAATTCAAGAACTCATCAAACTACAGAGAATGACAGTATTTGACAGCTTCACAGAGCTGTCAAACGATGACAATTCATCTGTCAAAAATTTGACGTTCTCTGTAACCGGCTTTCCCTTAATTGGCCTGCTAAACCCGCTGGGCGGGCTTAACAAGGTCAATCAAGGGAAAATAGCGTGGGTTGGCCAGAGGTTGATGGAGACGGGACTGAAACCCGACAAGTGGGAGTTCCGCCTCCAAAAGCTCCCCATTGGCAAAATCCAGCCCATAGAATCTTACAGCACAGAAGGAGGCCATTCGGCCCACCATGCCTGTGCCGACTGTTTGAAAGTCCTAATTAGTCCCACTCCACTATTTTGTCCCCATAGCCCTGCAAATGTTTCCTTTTCAAATACATATCCAGTTCCCTATTGAAAGTTACTATTGAATCTGCTTCCAGATCGCAAAAACTCGCTGCGTAAAAAGAATTCTCTTCATATCCCCTCTGGTTGTTTTGCCAATTATCTTAAATATGTGTCCTCTGGTTACCAACCCATCCACCAATGGAAACAATTTCTCCTTTATTCAAAACCTGGCATGATTTTGAACACCTCTATTAAAGCTCCCCTTAACCTGCTCTGCTCTAAGGAGAACTATCCCTGCTTCTCTAGTCACTCCACATTACCTTCCGTGGCCTCGTTTTGTTGGAGCTCGCAGCACTGTTTTAAATGCATACTCCCTGCACTAATAGTTTATAATAGCCCCACATTTCTAACGTTCACTGGTTTCCTGCTCTGTTAAGCTCCGTCAATAATGGTGTTGATAATTCCCATTTTAAAGAGAAACATCAGGCTTCAAAGAACTGTGGATAAAGTAACAGTTCCCAGTGCTTAAAATCTTGTGTGGGTATGTCATAGGTGAAGGAAGAAAATAATGTTCTGTTTAAATTTATGTTTGGTGAATTTGTGTTCCTTGAGATGAGGGACAAAAGTGCTGGGAATACCTTTTCTCCAATCACAGCAGCAGGTACTGGAGGATCAGGTGTAGCACAGGCTGGATGCAGAATGGTTTTGTCGTTTCTCCGCCGCCCCCCCCCCCGCCTCCCCCCATTAGCAAGATTGCCTGCCAAGAGCCGAGCTTTTTTGCTTTGCTTCATGCTGGCTGAAATATGACAGCAGCAGGTGTGAAAGATCTTTTGAAAAAAAATATATACTTTTAAAACTTAATTAGTGGTATGGCAGGTGGCCTTTTAATTTCGAAGGACTGAAATGAGCCGACAAAAAACCGAAAGATGACCACCCGGCCAGCTCTCATCAATCAGAAAGATGTTGAAGAGCACAGACAGGCTTTACGGGAAATATTACAGGCGAAGGACTAAGTCTCCCACCATTTCAGCATTCACAGGAGAGGACATTGCCAGTGATTCGGAATATAGTTGATCAGTATTAAGCTCCAAACATATTGTTCACGATGATTGGTTCTTCTGCCCCTGGATTAATGCATTGAAACAATTGTAGATTTTGCCAGAACTATCAGAAATCCTCAAGCCTTCAGGTTTGTTCAATCATGGTACATCTGGTATGGATCATTCGCATTGCAGTTCCGCCTTTTCCAGACATGAAGTCATTTCATCCAGCAGTGTGCTTTTCATAGAATCGTACAGCACAGAAGGAGGCCATTCGGCCCATCGTGCCTGTTCCTGCTCTTTGAAAGAGCTATCCAATTAGACTCACTCCCCCACTTTTTCCCCAATAGCCCTGCAGATTTTTCCTTTTCAATAATATATCCAATTCCCTTTTGAAAGTTACTACTAATCTGCTACCACCACCCTTTCAGGCAGTGCATTCCAGATTAAAATAACTCACTACTTAAAAACATTCTCCTCATCTGATCTCCCCTCTGGGTCTTTTGCCAGTTATCTTAAATCTGTGTCCACTGGTTGCCGATCCACCCATCAGTGGAAACAGTTTCTCCTTATTTACTCTTATCAAAACCTCTCGTAATTTTGAACACCTCTATTAAATCTCCCCATAACCCTCTCTGCTCGAAGGAGAATAATCCCAGTTTCTCTAGTCTCTCCACATAACTTAAGTCCCTCAGCCCTGGTAACATTTTGGTAAATTTACTCTGCACCCTCTCTAAGGCCTTGACATCCTTCCTAAAGTGTGGTGCCCAGAATTGGACACAATACTCCAGTTGAGACCTCACCAGTGATTTATAAAGGTTTAGCATAACTTCCTTGCTTTCATACTCTATGCCTCTATTTATAAAGCCAATGATCCCGTATGCTTTAACAGCTTTATCAACTTGTCTTGCACCTTCAAAGACTTGTGTACACACACCCCCAGGTCTCTCTGTTCCTGCACCCCCTTTAAAATTGTACCATTTAGTTCATATTGCCTCTCCTCGTTCTTTCTCCCAAAATGCATCACTTCACACTTCCCTGCGTTAAATTTCATCTGCCATGTGTCTGCTTATTTCACCAGCCTGTCTATGTCCTCCTGGAGTCTGTTACTATCCTCCTCGCTGTTTACTACATTCCCAAGTTTTGTGTCATCTGCAAACATAGAAATGATGCCCTCTATACCCAATCCAGCTCATTAATGTATATCAAAAAGAGCAGTGGTCCTGTTTTCAGGCAGCCTTTTTCTTCCACCGTTTTTTCTTGTAACCTGCCTTTCCTCGTGCCCAGAGACTCCAGTGCAGCCCTAGGGAACTTTTGACAACAGATTTGGCTGACTTCTACTTTCATTTACACAGACTGCAGTGAGCGACTGCTCCGACAGGCTGTTGAAAACTAGGAATGTGAGGAGTTATGCTCTTGAGAGCAAAGAGTTTATGTTCACAAATAAAGCTACTCTCCAAAGGTGATACTAGCTTGGTTACTGTGGTAACAGTTGGAGACTGAACGTGTTAGAGATTGAGGGTGGTAAACCTGGAGAGCAGCTGCATAACAGAACCCCAGTGGACTGGGTTAGAAGACAGCAAGCAGCACTCCTTGCCTACAATAGATATTTAATAATAAATGTGCACACACACAGACCCTCACAAACTGACACTCTGTAACGGTGTAAGTGGGCAGTGTAATGGCAGTTCTCTTCTTGAAAACGCTACAGAAATGATGTTGTTACTACAAACTGCACTGCCAAAAACAGACTAAAAAGCAAGTGATGAATAGTGAGAGAAGCAAGAAACTCAACCGTCCCATATAAGCAAGCTAATGCTGTCCTTTCGTCATCAGTACACCAAGAAAGTTCAAACAGCAAGAGGTCCAAAGGTAGGAGAAGTGAGTTAACTAATTTGCACTACATTTTAGTCTACATATCGAGAGTATTTCACATTTGACCTTTACAACCTGCAGAAAGTATCTCATCTCATCCGTTTGTGAGCTGAATTCAAGCCAGGTCACAGAGGTGATAGTCTGCTAATTCAATGCGCCACGCAATCCTTAAAAAATGTCTCTTCGCAAGATCAGTTTGGAAAATGACTACATTTCATGTAGCAGAGATAGAGAACAGGAAATCTGGAGGTTTAATTACTTGTGGTACCGACCTCCACTCTTTGGCTGCACTTCTCGACAACCACAGAGTCTCACATTGGTGGTAAAAAGCTGAGGTCAGGGCAGGAGTATAAAAAATGCATGCTTCTGGTTATCGATTTCAGCTACTCAAAACATGAATCCATGATTCTTTTACTGAGGTAAGCTACTTTACCTCTGCTCTAGAAGAGCCAAAAAAAAGTGGTCCACTGAATCTTTCATGCTCAGAGCAATTCACAGCATTTTGTTGCAGACAATTTTAAATCGCTTCATCTTTATAGTCAAACGAGCTTGATAGGGAAAGCTGGTCATCGCTTGGGCTCCCCCAGTGATCACGGAGTAAAGGCAGCTCCCGAGTTGTGCAGACCAAAAAGTCTATAAATTTTATAACTCGCTAGTAAGGCCTCAGCTGGAGTATTGTGTCCAATTCTGGAAGCCACACTACAGGAAGGATACCTTGGAGAGGGTGCAGAGGAGATTTACTAGAATGGTACCAGGGATGAGGGACTTCAGTTACGTGAAGAGATTGTTCTCCTTAGAGCAGAGAAGGTTAAGGAAATATTTAAGTGTGTTCAAAATTATGAAGGGTTTTGCTAGAGTAGATAGGGAGAAATTGTTTCCACTGGCAGAAAGGTCGGTAACTAGAGGTCACAGATTTAGGATAATTGGCAAAAGAACCAGGGGGGAGATGAGGAGAATTTTTTTTAGGCAGCAAGTTGTTATGATCTGGAATGCACTGCCTGAAAGGGTGGTGGAAGCAGATTCAATAGTAACTTTGAAAAGGAAAAATTGACAGGACTCTGGGGAAAAAGTGGCAGAGTGGGACTAATTGGATGGCTCTTTCAAAGAACCAGCAGAGTCACGATGGGCCGAATGACCTCCTTCTGTACTGTAAGATTCCATGATTGTAAGGCGCAGGTTCAAATCTTAGTTTGTGCAGAGTCAGCAGTTCTCAGCCAAGCAGCAATGGGCCATTATAATTGGCTCCGGAGTTAGAGAACAACAACTTGTATTTATATAGCACCTTTAACGTAGTAAAACGTCCCAAGGCGCTGCACAGGAGTATTTGAAGACAAAAAATAATTTGACACCGATCCACATAAGGTTAAATTAGGGCAGGTGACCAAAAGCTTGGTCAAAGAGGTAGGTTTTAAGGAGCATCTTAAAGGAGGAAAGAGAGGTAGAGAGGCGGAGAGGTTTAGGCAGGGAATTCCAGAGCTTAGGGCCTAGGCAACAGAAGGTACGGCCACCAAAGGTTGAGCGATTATAATCAGGGATCCTCAAGAAGGGGGTAAAGATTAGCTGGTGTTCTCATTCTAATCACTGTACAGTAACTCTCCATTCAACTTTTTAAAATCTATTTTTCTCATCAATTTGCATCGTGTCCCTAAGCAGCATATCTACTCGAGCCCGGAGGAAAAGCTCGATATCTGTCCCCAGGCTTTTGCCAATTAGACAAGAATGCAACAAGAGTGACTCTTCATTCAAAGATTTACAAGGATGATACCAGAACTGCGAGGTTATACCTATCAGGAAAGGATGAACAGGCTGGGTCTTTTTTCTCCTGAAAAGAGATAGCTAAGGGGTGACCAAATAGAGGTCTTTAAAATTATGAAAGGTTTTGATCGAGTGGATAGAGAGAGAATGTTTCTACTTGTGGGGAAGAGCATAACTAGAGGCCATCAATATAAGATAGTCACCAAGAAATTAAAAGGGAATTCAGAAGAAACTTCTTTACCCAGAGAGTAGTGAGGATGTGGAACTCGCAGGGAGTGGTTGAGGCGAATAGTAGAGATGCATTTAAGGGGAAACTAGATAAGCATATGAGGGAGAAGAGAATCGAGGGTTATACTGATAGAGTTAGATGAGGAGGATCTCGAGTAAAGCATAAATGCCGGCATCGACTGGTTGGGCCGAATGTCCTGTTTCTGTGCTGTATAGTCTATGTAATTCTATGTCATTTACCCTCTCGGGCTGTAGTGAATCACTTGGACGTCCACCCCACTCCCAAAATGACAGAAAGATTCAGCAATTTCACAATATTGAGAATCATTAGAGTGAACTTATATTCTGCTGCTCTTTGCCTCAGCATGTTGAAGGCCCAACACACTTGTTTTAGTTGAGTCACTGATGATGCCAGTTGTTCATGCTCTCCTTCAGGAAGATTATCCCATCAGTTACACTAAACGGCCACACAGAGATCACTTACGCTTGAGTTTTGCTATTCAGTGCCCCAATGAATTTTCTGGTCAGGTTTTCCAAGTGGCATTGGGAGCACCCATCAGTTTCCCAGTTGCAAATTTTCAGGGAGGACCCACTGACATCACTTAAGACAGCTACACAATTCCAGTGACGAAAGGTCATCGACCTGAAACGTTAACTCTGTTTCTCTCTCCACAGATGCTGCCTGACCTGCTGAGTATTCCCAGCATTTCCTGTTTTTATTACACAATTCCCTAGTCTTTGCGACAGCATCGTCATGAGTCATAAACCCACGCATTTAAAATTGGGCTCCGAGGTTGCTACGGGAATTGTATGTGGAATCGCATTTAGAGACTCCTAACAGGCTACACCCACATTTACATACAGAGGAGTTCTGCTGGCAGAACACCAGGGAGCCAGTGACAGAGCTGTGCCATTTGCTGCAAGGACACCGACACCCAGCAAGTCCAGTTGCCTGGTTAGCTGTGCCCTGAAGTTTTCTAGCCCCCTTCGAGGTAAGCTGCAATGCTGTCCTAAAGAAACGTGCCCAAAAGTGACAATCAAGGCCAACACCCTCCTCGCTAACACCTCATGCAACACTCCTCCACTTTGCCATACATCAAAAGAAGGGTCAAGTGTTGCATCACTCCACCCTTTGCCAAAGGAATTAGTTTCCTGTTTCTTAATTTATTGTGCTTGCCATTGGATTTTACCAGATATTTGTTCCCCAACCAGCTTGTGGGGAGAGAGAAAACGGGGAACTACAGACCAGTTAGCTAGAATCTATTATTAAGGACGTGGTAACAGGGCACTTAGAAAATAATAATAGGATTGGACAGAGTCAACACGGATTTATGAAAGGGAAATTGTGTTTGACGAATCTGTTAGAGTTTTTTGAGGTTGTAACTAGCAGAATAGATAAGGGGGAACCAGTGGATGGGATGTATTTGGATTTTCAGAAGGCATTTGATAAGGTGCCACACAAGAGGTTATTAAACAAAATTAGGGCTCATGGGATTGGGAGTAATACACTAGCATGGATTGAGGATTGGTTAACAGACAGAAAACAGAGAATAGGAATAAAGGGGTCATTTTCGGGTTGGCAGGCTGTAACTAGTGGGGTACTGCAAGGATCAGCTATTCACAATCTATATCAATGATTTGGATGAGGGGACCAAATAGAATATATCCAAATTTGCTGATAATACAAAGCTAAATGGGAATGTAAGTTGTGAGGAGGATGCAAAGAGGCTTCAAGGGGATATAGACAGACTAAGTGAGTGGACAAGAACATGGCAAATGGAATATAATGTGGAGAAATGTGAAGTTATCCACTTTGGTATGTTGGCCTTTATTAGAAGGAAAAATAGAAAATCAGAGTATTTTTTAAATGGTGAGAGATTGGGAAATGTTGGCGTTCAGAGGGACCTGGGTGTCCTTGTACACGAATCACTGAAAGTTAACATGCAGGTACAGCAAGCAATTAGGAAAGCAAATGGTATGTTGGTCTTTATTACAAGAGGATTTGAGCATAAGAGTAAAGACGTCTTACCGCAGTTACATAGGGCCCTGGTGAGACCACACCTGGAGTATTGTGTACAGTTTTGGTCTCCTTAGCTAATGAAGGATATACTTGCCATAGAGGGAGTGCAACGAAGGTTCACCAGACTGATTCCTGGGATGGGGGGATTGTCCTATGAGGACAGATTGAGTAGACTAGGCCTTTATTCTCTAGAGTTTAGAAGAATGAGAGGTGATCTCATTGAAACATACAAAATTCTTACAGGGCTCGACAGGGTAGATGCAGGGAGGATGTTTCCCCTGGCTGGGGAGTCTAGAACCAGGGGTCACAGTCTCAGAATAAGGGGTCGGCCATTTAGGACTGAAATGAGGAGAAATTTCTTCACTCAGAGGGTGGTGAATCCTTGGAATTCTCTACCTCAGAGGGTTGTGGAGGTTCAGTCGTTGAGTATATTCAAGACAGAGATTGTTGGATATTTAGGGAATCAAGGGATAGGGGGATAGTGCAGGAAAGTGGAGTTGAGGTAGAAAATCAGCCATGATCTTATTGAATGGCAGAGCAGGCTCGAGGGGCCGAATGGCCTACTCCTACTCCTATTTCTTATGTTCTTATTATCATCTAAAATAAAAATATTAGAAACCTTTGTAAAGCCTGCCAAGATTTTGTTTCCATTCACAGACTTTGATCTTAAAAGTACCTGTCTCACTTTAATGTTGTTCATCACTCCTTGTAAGCCTGTCCCCCCCCAAATATGGGCAAGAGCTCACACACATTATGTAAATAAAGCTGACCTTGCAAATTCAAGTGCTGTCAGTACACTAACGATTGAGAAGATCCTAACACCCCCCCAACGGGAAAATCTGCTCTCATATCTTTAATACATGATGACATTCCCACAGATGTTTACAGTTTGCACCATTATCGAAGATTTATTGAGAAACTATTCGCAGCTGACTATAGTGAAATCCATCAAAGGCAATTGCTTTGGTTCAGTATGTTTTGCGTCCCTTAACCATTGAATGGAATGATTGATAATTTTAGTCTACACTATACATTTGTGAAATGCAGTATACACGAAGTGAGACAGTGTGGAATGTTTGTCCATGGTGTTTTTGCTCCGTCTCCTTCATGGTATTTTTGGAGTTAAAACCAGGCTCACAAAGAAAAGGCCCGTTAGTAACCTGCACATTTCACTAATCCAGTGTATGCACTGCCAGAGACAAACCGCTGGGATGAAGCAAGTTGACTTTAATGTGTTCATACTTGATGACAACGCTATTTGGGTTGATCTCACCAGAAACATTTCCTGTTAACAGCTGGCTTCATTCTTTGCGAGGTCAATGAAATCAAATGAGGTTTGCAGCAAGATAACAGATGGATTGGTGACGAACACCTAGGAGGTGGAATTTGCTGACACTCCAGTGGAGAGTCTAAGCAATCATAAGAATAAAAGAATTAGGAATAGGAGTAGGCCACATGGCCCTTTCAGCCTGCTCTGCCATTCAATAAGATCATGGCTGATCTTCAACCTCAACTCCACTTTCCCCCCCAGATCCCCATATCCCTTAATTCCTCTAGAGTCCAAAAATCTATCTATCTCAGCCTTGAATATACTCAATGACTGAGCATCCACAGCCCTTTGGGGTAGAGAATTCCAAAGATTCACAACCCTCTGAGTGAAGAAATTCCTCCTCATCTCGGTCTTAATTGGCTGACCCCTTATCCTGGACTCTGTGTCATTCTCTGTGGCTTTAATTCTATGTATGATTTGCAGCTTTATTTGATTTTGAAAGATGCATTTGATTTTCTTTTTTCCTGTTTGAACTTCTCAGGAGGAGGAATTCCTAGAATGTTTACGGGATGGTTTTCTGGAACAATATGTCGAGGAACCAACCCGAGATCAGGCCATCTTAGACTGGGTATTATGTAACGAGAAAGGATTAATTAGCAATCTTGTTGTACGAGGCCCCTTGGGTCAGAGTGATCATAATATGATAGAATTCTTCATTAGGATGGAGAGTGAAGTAGTTGAATCAGAGACTAGGGTCCTGAATTTAAATAAAGGAAACTATGATGGTATGAGGCGCGAATTGGGTAGGATTGATTGGGGAATGTCACTCAAAGGGTTGACAGTGGATAGGCAATGGCAAACATTCAAAGACTGCATGGATGAACTACAGAATTTGTTCATCCCAGTGTGGCATAAGAATAAAACAAAAAGGGTGACTCAACCGTGGCTAACAAGGGAAATTAGGGATAGCATAAGATCCAAAGAGAGGGCATATAAATTGGCCAGAAAAAGCGGTAACCCTGAGGATTGGGAGCAGTTTAGGATTCAACAAAGGAGGACAAAGGGATTAATTAAGAAGGGGAAAATAGAATATGAAAGCAAGCTTTCAGGGAACATAAAAACTGACTGTAAAAGCTTTTATAGATATGTGAAGAAAAAAAGATTAGTGAAATCAAGTGTAGGTCCCTTGCAGTCAGAAGTGGGGGAAGTTATAATGGGGAACAAAGAAATGGCAGACCAATTAAATGCATATTTTGGTTCTGTCTTCACAAAGGAGGACACAAATAACCTCCCAGAGATGTTGGAGAACATACGGTCTGATGAAAGGGAGGAACTGAAAGAAATCAGTATTTGCAGGGAAATGGTGTTAGGGAAATTGACAGGATTGAAGGCCGATAAATCCCCAGGGCCTGATAATCTACATCCTAGGGTACTTAAAGAAGTGGCCCTAGAAATAGTAGATGCATTGCTGATCATCTTCCAATATTCAATGGAATCTGGAACTGTACCTATGGATTGGAGGGTAGCTAATGTTACCCCACTATTCAAAAAGGGTGGTAGAGAGAAAGCGGGGAATTACATCCTGACAAGCCTGACATCGGTAGTGGGGAAAATGCTAGAGTCCATTATAAAGGATGTAATAGCTGAGCAGTTGAAAAACAGTGACAGGATCGGACAAAGTCAACATGGATTTACAAAAGGTAAATCGTGCTTGACTAATCTACTGGAATTTTTTGAGGATGTAACTGGGAAAATAGATAAGGGAGAACCAGTAGATGTGGTGTATTTGGACTTTCAAAAGGCTTTCGATAAGGTCCCGCATAAGAGATTAGCGTGTAAAGTTAAGGCACATGGGATTGGGGGCAAGGTATTGACTTGGATAGAGAACTGGTTGGCGGACAGAAAGCAGAGAGTAGGAATTAATGGGTCTTTTTCCGAGTGGCAAGCAGTGACTAGTGGGGTACCGCAGGGATCGGTCCTTGGACCCCAGCTATTCACAAAAAACATTAATAATCTAGATAAGGGAACTAAATGTAATATCTCCAAGTTTGCAGATGACACAAAGCTGGGTGGGAGTGTGTGCTGCGAGGAGGATGCCGAGAAACTCCAGGATGATTTGGACAGGTTGGGTGAGTGGGCAGATGCGTGGCAGATGCAATATAACGTGGATAAATGCGAGGTTATCCACTTTGGTGTCAAAAACAGAAAGGCAGACTATTATCTGAATGGCAATAGATTGGGAGAAGGGGAAGTGCAACGAGACCTGGGTGTCCTTGTGCACCAGTCGCTGAAGGTAAGCATGCAGGTGCAGCAGGCGGTGAAGAAGGAAAATGGTATGTTGGCCTTCATAGCGAAAGGGTTTGAGTATAGGAACAGGGATGTCTTACTACAGTTGTACAGGGCCTTGGTGAGACCACACCTTGAGTACTGTGTGCAGTTTTGGTCGCCTTATCTGAGGAAGGATGTTCTTGCCATGGAAGGAGTTCAGCGAAGATTCACAAGGCTGATACCTGGGATGGCAGGAATGACATATGAGGAGAGATTGGGTCGATTGGGCTTATACTCGCTGGAGTATAGAAGAATGAGAGGGGATCTCATCGAAACATATAAAATTCTGACAGGTCTGGACAAACTAGATGCAGGAAGAATGTTCCCGATGGTCGGAGAGTCCAGAACCAGGGGTCATAATCTAAGGATAAGGGGTAAGCCATTTAGGACAGAAATTAGGAAGAATTTCTTCACCCAGAGAGTGGTGAACCTGTGGAATTCTCTACCACAGAAGGTAGTTGAGGCCAAGTCATTAAATATATTCAAGAATGAGTTAGATATATTTCTTAAAGCTAAAGGTATCAAGGGATATGGGGAGAAGGCAGGTACAGGGTACTGAGTTTGGATGATCAGCCATGATCTTATCGAATGGTGGAGCAGGCTCGAGTTGCCGAATGGCCTACTCCTGCTCCTATCTTCTATGTTTCTATGACATCCTTGAAGCTTGTTCTTCAGTTCCTCTGAGGCCATTCAGATACGGGCTGGGGACTTGATAAGTCTAATGACACTCACGCTAATAAATTATGTTATGGATGCTAATCCTGATCTAGTATTACTTGAGAGAAGTGTGATTTTCCCTTTTTGCAGTGAGGAGATATAGGTAAAGTATGTAAACTACGGTACTATCTGTTGCTATTGCTCATCTAGTACTATTAATAAACCTACTCCATGGTTTACAGCCTAAACAACAGTCTAACAATGTTTATTCCACTGATTTCTAAAGTCAAGAGTATCAAAGAGAAATATTTGCATTTATATAGTGCCTTTCATGACCTCAGGACATCCCAAAATGCTTTACAGTACTTTTAAAGTCTAGTTACTGTTGTAATGTAGGAAACACAGCAGCCAACTTGCACACAGCAAGGTCCCACAAACAGCAATGAGATAATGGCCAGATAATCTTTTTTCAGTGATGCTTCAAAATAGTGCTATGAGATCTTTTAAGTCCTCCTGAAAGAGCAGATGGTACCTCGGTTTAACGTCTCATCCAAAAGACTCCCTCAGTACTGGACTGGGGGGGTCAGCCTTTTGCGTTCAAGTCTCTGGAGTGGGACTTGAACACACAACCTTCTGACTCAGAGGCAGGAGTGCTGCCACTGAGCCACAGCTAACACCTAAATAGCTGTTAAACAGCAGCACTTTTAATCAATGACTTATTCATGATTCTTTCGATCCAGACTACATCTGCAAACACGGCTAAAGACAGCAATCAGTGTGTTGTTAGCATCTAATTCTTAGTTTCAGTGATTTCCTTAAACAAAGTGTTGTAATTGCCCTAAAAGAGAGAAAAAATTACTTTACAGGCTATTGGAAAGATTGAAGATGCACTTTGTGTATTAAATACAAATTGTTTGGAGCTTGGCGAGGCCATTTTCAGTGGGTAGTGCTGCAGTTTATATGCATCATTGGCACTAATGGAACAGATTTATGTCCTTTATCATCAGCATCTCGCAGTCCCTGATACTCGAACACTTCTCAATATTATTGCTACCATGAAAAGATAGACACTCAGTGGCTCTGTACACATGAAGGTGACAGTGTTTCCATCCTGCCGTGTAGCATTGTTATGTCCATCACCCACTCCTGTAACGCCATGTATAAATTTGAATAGAACCATCTCGTGGTCAGAGATGAGAGCTATTAAAAAAACATCACGCGCTCCAAGAGGTGAGATGACATTCGGAATAAAGCTTGAGACACACTGCAGACAGTCTCCTGAGTGTTGTTAAAATTGACTACAAGCCATTACATGGTGTCAGAGCCGGGATGGAAATGGAAGGTTTAAAACTCCCAAGCCATTTGACACCAGAAGGAAATTAACACAGACCTTTGAGTTGTATGCAACTGTGACACAAAGCAGGAAGTGCAGGCCAGGACTTTGCTGCATGTGAGGAATAAATAGATGTTTATAATATGGTGAGGGAGAGGATATATGGAATCTGAAGATGTAATATGTTTGAGGAATATTTCACAGCTCAGAAAAATATTACGTTTGCAAATATGTTGAATACTAGGTTTTAGGTCAAAAGGAGTGAGCATTGATCAATATATAACAGATTTGTGAAAACAGGCCAATTCTGGTACAGATCTCTTATTCAGCCTCATTACAGACAAAATTTTACTCATTGTCACAGATGAGCAAATCAGAGCTAGATTACCAAGAGAAAAAAAGCCCAAATCTACAGAAAGCAGAAAAAGCCAGCAAAATACAACCAAGACACCTAAACAATTCGAGCAGTGGTGCAAGTAATGTGAGTGAAGCAGAGGTGTCATTTCATGCAATGACAAAAATCACATCAATCTAGTTAACAACAGATCATGGATCGTGGTCAATCGCATGAGAGGCAAAAATGTCCAACACCTGGACAAAGATGCATTCAGTGTAAAAAAAAAACGAATTTGCTGAAGTATGCAAAGCTAAAGCAGAACCACCGTCATTAGGCAAGAAAATAATTCAAAAGAAAGTCCATAGTCTCAAGTGTGAGAATGATTTCTTTATGGCTGCAATTGAGACAGGAGATGATTTTCAATGGATAGTCAACCTCAAAATGACTGGCAGAACTGTTTATTTATAGCTAGACACAGAAGCTCAATGTAATGGCCTGCCATAGTCAATTTACAAGAGGCTAAGTACAAAATTGAGCACGTCGAATGTAAAGTTGGCCATGTACTCCGGCCAAAAGCACAAACTGATAGGAAAGTGTAAATGTCAGTATTGGAACAGGGCATACAACCATTCCTTGGACTTCAAGCCTGCTAACAGTTACAGTTGATTGAAAAAAAATGACTTAGTCATGAACAGTAAGTGCCTGAAAGTGAGAGAGAAATGTGCTGCTGTATTTAAAGACTTGGGATACATTGCAGAAAAGCAGAGCATTCAGCAAACACCAGATGTGGGAGTTAATATAAATGATGCAGAAAGTGAGAACGAACAGTCATTGCAAAAGTTGAAATTCCTGACCTTGAACCTGTGCTACTATAGTATGGGCACTTCCGAGATGAATTAGCTATTGAAAAGGGCTTATCTTCAAAAGTGACAAAGTTCGTATGTCTGCCAGCCTGAGAAAACTTTATGTTGCTAAGTATAATCCAAAGCTACCCAGGAATTGAAAAACCTAGAAGGTTAGCAAGAATTAACTTGTTCTGGCCTAGCATATTAGCACGAATTGTAGACGTGGTTTGTCAACATCTGATATGCAATACATACAGACTTGGAGTGGAATGAGTCAATGGAAGCACATGGTAGAAAGTTGGGATATATATATATTTTACATTTATTCAATATAGACTACTTTTCAATTTTTTGGACTCAATATATTAACCAAGATCAACAGTTCAAATGTGATGCACATTGCAAACAGCAGCTTGCCAGACACATTGGCCGCGATCTTACCTTTCGGTGCGAGTTGGGAGCGGGTCAGCTGACATGCGGGTTCCGATCCCGCCCCCAGCGACGCCCGACGCACAGACGTAATTTTACGTCAATTGGCCTTGTTAATCCCGCCCTGCGGGCTTGCCGGCCAATTAAGAGAAAGCCGGTGTCAGATGGCATCAGTTGATGACGCGTCATCTGCCACTTTTCTGAAAAGGGGACACGCACATTTTTTTTTAACAGCTGGTTTTCCAGTGTTTGACAGCATTGAGGTACTGCAAACACTGCCACTCACTGTACAAAGGTGAGCCCTTGCACCCAGGCTGTCCAGAGACTCTCTCCTTAGGATAACACAAATGGCAGCTGCGGGTGAGGGTACAGAAGTGATCTGTCACTGGTGAGAGAGGTTCTCCCAATGAGGTGGGACTACACAAACACTTCAGACCTTATTACCGACAGAAAAGTCTAAATACATTAAAAATGATTTTCCCAACATTTTCTTACCTCTGAAACACACCAGTGTACCATTGGATCCTTCACACCACTTCTGCAGCTGTCATCAATGAAGAAACATCACAGTAGACCCACAGCACGCCACACTTACCCTGGCGTGGTGTCCGGACGTCGGGAAGCCCGCAGTCGACCTGTCAAATTTGAAAAAAGCCTCTTAACTGCCTGTTAACTACCTGTTAACAGGCAGTTAAGTGCCTATAATCCTCTTCCCGCCGTTATGTGTCGGGTCCCTGCACAAATCGGGGACCCAACACTTGGGAAGATCGTATGGAGGTGGGTTGACAGCGGCTTAGGGACCCGGTCAATCTTTGCAATTTTGCCAGCAGTCCCGCCTCCAAACCTGCCCCCTGAGCGCCGACAAAATTCCCCCCATTGTCCCAGATGAAGCAGCTTCAGATAATGGACCCCAGTTTGCAAGTATGGAGCTTGGAAAATTTAGCAAAGCTTACAAGTTCAAACAGACAATCATATTATGGAACCTACGAACCAATGGGAAAGATGTTCAAATTGCAAAAATTTGAAGAAAACAAATAATGAAGACAAATCCCAAGCCTAACTTGATTATCATGAAACACCCAGGCCGCGATTTTATTAATGGAGGTGGGTTGGGTGCGGGTCAGGTGGTTTCCAGCTTCCAGTCCCTCCCCCAGCTGCTCCGCTCCACAAACGTGATTTTGCCTTGATTGACCTTGTTAAGCCCACCCTGCGGACTTGCCGGCCAATTAACAGGAAGCGGGTCAGATAACATCATTTGATGACACCTCATCTGCTGGTTTCCTTAAAGGGACCACGCACAATTTTATTTTGACAGACTGGTGGTGATTTTGCCAATGGGGAACTTTTGGAGGCGGGACTCCCACTTGTCGGGTTTCAGTCCCGCCTCCATCAACTTCTGGCCAACCCATGCTCTTTTCCCTTGATTGACCTTGTTAAGCCCGCCCAGCGGGCTTAGCAGGCCAATTAAGGGAAAGCCGGTTGCAGAGCACGTCAACATATGACGTTTCATCTGTCAAAAATTTTTGACAGATGAATTGTCATCGTTTGACAGCTCTGTGAAGCTGTCAAACAGTGACATTCTCTGCAGTTTGATGAGGTCTTGAATACAAGACCCCATCAATCTTCTTTCTTTAATAGAATTGAGATGGATGTTGCATCTGTGAATGCAACGGCCACCTGTCATTCCCAACGCAGAAGTCCGAGACTCTCCGCATACACACCGTCTGAAGCCTGCAGGAAGAAACAAAGGTAAGTACACTTTTAATAACACTTTGCACTTACCTCAGATACTCACCTCTACACTCTTGAGCCCATCACTTATCTTCACAGCACACTTTTGCACCCCGCAGACCCCCTACCCCTAACAGGCAGTTAATAGGCTTTAATCCCTTCCTGCCTCCAAGGAGACGGGACCCGGCGCGGGATGGCTACCCGCCTCCTAGGAAGATGGCATGGAGGCGGGTTAGGGGCAGGTTGGGCACCCGCCCCCAAATTCTGCCATTTTCCTGGCAGACCCGCCTCCATACCCACCTCCCCAGGGCTGGCAAAATCGTCCCCTTGATTTCTCAGTGTTTGACAGCATTGAGGTGCTGCAAACACTGACAATCACTGCACAAAGTTGACCTCTTGCACCCAGACTCTCCAGTGACTCCCTCCATAGGCTGGAATAGATGGCGGCTGCAGGGGAGGTGACAGAAGCGATCTGTTACTGGTGAGAGAGGTTCTCCCAATGAGGTGGCACTGGACATGGATTTAAAAACTTGTAACCTAAAGAAATCTGTAAATGTATTAAAAATGCAGTACCCAACATTTTCTTTCCTCTGAGACTCACCAGTGCAACATTGGATCCTTCACACCACTTCTGCAGCTGTCATCAATCCAGAAACATGACAGCAGACTCACAACATGCCACACTTACCTGGCGTGGTGTCCGGACACTGGGAAACCCGAACCAGAAGCGGCAAAATTCAAAAATAGGCTGCCAACTAGTGGCAACTACCTATTAATAGGCAGGTAATTGCCTTTAATCCGCTTCCCGCCGCTAGGTGTCGGGTCCATTCGCAAATCGGGGACCCGACACTTGGGAAAGCTGTTTGGAGGTGGGTTGACAGCGGGCTCGGAACCCGGCGTCAATCAAAACGATTTTAACCTATGACCCACCTCCAAACCCGCCCTCTCAGCACTGGCAAAATCGCAGCCCCAGAGTTGGGATTGTTGATTGGTCATAGAATGAAAATAATACCCCCCCCCCACCACCGATAGTTTCGACTTATGGGTCTGAATTTTGAGGCCAGTGCCCAGTGCAAAGAGGGTAGTAATGCTCTGCAAATTGTGTGGAAAAACTTACTACCCCATTGTTGTGGCTGTCTCCATTTTGCTGGGGTCTTCCGAATAGGCAGCCCAGGCAACCGCCTGAAGATGGCTTAGAGCTCATTTAGATATTTAAATTGGGGTCCTAATACTATTTTAGGACTGAATGGCGCTCGCTCCGCCCAGTGTTAGCTGGCGGTCCGGCTGAAGAGGAGCCCAAGCGTAGATAGAGGGAAACTATTTCCTCTGGTGGGGGCATCCAGTACAAGGGGGCATTACCTTAAAATTAGAGCCAGGCCGTTCAGGGCTGATGTCAGAAAGCACTTCTTCACACAAAGGGTAGTGGGAATCTGGAACTCTCTTCCCCAAAACTGAGATAGATAGATTTTTGTTAGGCAAAGGGTATTAAGGTTTATGGAACCAAGGCTGGTAGATGGAGTTAAGATACAGATCAGCCACGATCTCATTGAATGGCAGAACAGGCTCGAGGGGCTGAATTGACTACTCCTGTTCCTTCCTCCCTATGTTCTCTAAGTACTTCTTTACTTTTCTGAGGCCGAGAGGAGCAGCAGCCTCCAGGGAGCTCGATTTCCACCCACGTTCTGCCGGCCCACTGTTAATGAGACACGGCCCACAAAATGGACCCCCTGCCAGGACCATCGGGCAGCCAGCCGGCATGCTCTGCCAACCAGGTTGCTGGGGCTGCGGGGGGTTGGGGGGGGGGGGGGCGCAATCTACCCGATCTGATAGAACATAAGCACCACGTACAGTTAGAGTTTATTTTAATTTTCAGTTCCAAATAAATGCAGTTTGCTGGAAGGAACAGGAGACGTAACGATATGTATAAAGTTGAATAGAGCCATCGAGTGGTCAGAGATGGGATTAATATAAAATCACTGTGTGCTCCAAGATGTGAATTGACACTTTGGATTAAAGCCGGATATATGCTGCAGACAAACTCGTGAGTTTTCTTGATCAAATTGACTATAAGCCATTGCACGTCCCATATCATATAATCTGACATCAACTGATTTTCTTGACTGCAAAGTGTAAGCTAGTTCCAGAACCATATAATATGTAGCACATGCATGAAACCACAAATCCAAGCACCATTTAAGCTGCAAACCAGCTGACTATTCTAAATTGACCACGAGGTCCACAATTAGCGTCAGCAGATAACTCAGTGTGTTTCACAGGTCTTTGACCGTATATCATTCTGTAACACCTACTGAAGAAAATAACAAGATGTTTAAAAGCTCCTCTTCAGAAGCGTTACGAGCTCCGAAGAACACAACTTACAGTTCAGCCTTCTGATTCTCAGGTTTCATTTTTCCTGCAGTAAAAAGAAAGCAGGTGAAATCAGCTGTGTGAAAATCCATGCTACTTCAGATAACAAACTCAAAGACAATAGTCAGGTCTTTCCTCTGAGCTTCTCCCAATCGGCCATCGTAACTTTGGCGAATAGACGCATAAATGGGTTTTTCATTGATCTTCCACTGATATTTGGTCAGCCACAAACAAGTGAAGGTGTGTTCTACATCGATAATGCAGAGAGAAGATGAAGTGCTCACTACAGTGTTGTGTACCATCTCTAAATCTGTTGCAATAGTGGGACGTTACTTAACTAATATTAACCCAGTATAGACCAGCTCTCTGTAAAGGTTTAGACCAATAGATCCTGAGAACAAAAGAGGTGTAAACCTTGAGGAATTTTCCTTTTCTTTTCCTTTATATATAATGCTTATTTCTATTGTAAACTATTTGATAGGTACATTTGTTTCACAAGTCAATAAACAGTGATCTGAAGAGAAAAGTCTTCTTTCTTCATTTCGTGGTCTTCTCCCCTCAGGCTAGGGCACAATCTTCAGATGTTTCTTCCTTCAGAAGGTCCGGAGCTTGGCTGCTCTAGAGTTGAATGGTTAGCTGTATTTATGTCCCATTTATTCACTACCAAGTTCTGCCAGCACAGACAGCCGTTATCTGTTCTTCCTTAGAGCAGATATTTATGTTCCAATTATCATAGTTTCAACAATGACACTCAGTTTTATCTAGACATTTGTAAGTGATCTATCTTACCTCCTTCCCAAGGTTTTTTTAAAATAGTTTTGTCAGTCTTAATTGTTTTTTCTCCAAGGTTGTTTTTAAACAGCTGTCTATCACATGAGGGTCACCATGGATTCTTGTCTGACAGTTCAAAGGTACCACTCGTGTTGCAGCATAAAAGAAAGTCGTCCCAATACGATTGATCAAACAGAGTTTAAGCAGTTCTGGCAGTTCACAACTAGCTTTAAGTAATACAATTATTTTAAGCAAATACAGAATACAACTATATTAAGCAGTACAAAACACAATTATATATCACAACAACGCCAAACTGGGACAGGCAGCTGCGTGCTTCAAACCAGAAGTGCATTTCTTGGTTTAACCCTAATTGAAGAGTTCATCTTTCATGGGTAATTATTGCATTTAATTGGATTAAACCTAAAATCAGAAGGCTTACCCATCACAACGAGCTATGATATCAATAGAAGCTGGCTACTCATCACAATACCTTCTTTAGATGAATGTGACCCTGTGTATACAGGAATCCTTATTTTGTGGCAACAAACCTCCTCATTCAGGTCAGTCTGTTTTATACCATCTAATTTAGACACAAATCAGCACCTAAAAGAATTGAGACCCCCCCCCCCCGGTCCACTAACACCTTGGTTTATAATTTGCCGTCAAAATAACAGTGAGGCTAATGACGCTTGCCATCATTTATGTGGAAATGCTACAACTGCAGATGTGCTGTTAAACACATAAATTGAAAAGTTGCTGTCCAAGATGCACCACGCCACCGTTAGCTTTGCGTAAAGCGCATTGCGCTTTCTGCCTCACCATTGAAATGCATTGAACAGCGTGAAGCTACTGTATGTGTGCGGTCGATACAAACTAAACTCGCCACGGAAAGTTACGTTTTTCTTTCATTTCAGTCTAAGTACCCTTTTAACTATGTGCTAAATGTTAATTACTGCCAGTCAACCTCTCTGGCATTGAAAATTAACTATTACAAGTGTGGAGTCTCATTCCTTCAGGTTTTAATTGCTGTTGGAGATTTTCAAAATGTAAAATTTTTAATTACATTTTTTTTAACTTTTCCTTTCTGTCTTAATCCAATCTCTTTCCCTCTCTCTCTATCTCTGTACCTGATTTGACATTGATTCACCCACTAACTTACACTTCCTTCTCAGTCCTTGCGGTGTTAACCAATCAGATTGAAGGGTTGTGAAATTAAGGAGATACACAGTTGCTTGCCCATTTACTCAGGTCCCTTGCTGCGACATTATCAGCTTGCACTTTTAGCAACTTGCCATACAAAATTTTGAAAACCTAAAACATGCAAGGGCAAGTCTAACTGACGGCAGATGCTGTTCGATGCCCTGCTACAGCAAATTATGGCCCATTGTATCACTAGCGCAGGGAAATGAATTAATGAGTAAGAACAGACACACAGGCCAGATGCTTCACATGGCACTTTTTTGTGGTATTATTCCTGTAATTTAAAAAAAAATGTACACAGTTGTCAAAAAATAAAATGAGTGAAACTACACTGGCGATTTCAAATAGCTTAAAATATATGTCTATATAAAAATTGTATCTGAAAGTCACATAGCTGTGTGTCGATTGGGTCAGAATGCTTTGCACCCTTTCAAAATTTCCAGCAACCAATCAAAAACAATTCAACACTCATCCCTGAGCATGAAGGTATCAGCCGCGGCTCTGTGCTCTGTGGTAGCACTCTCACTTCTGTGGGTTCAAGCCCCACTCCAGAGACTTGAGCACGTAATCTAGGCTAACACTTCAGCACAGTATTGAGGGAGTGCTGCACTGTTGGAGGTGCCGTCTTTTGGATGAGACGTTAAACCAAGGCCCCCACTGCCCTCTCAGGTGGACGTAAAAATTCCATGGCACTATTCGAAGAAGAGCAGAGGGAGTTCCCCCCCGGTGTCCTGGCCAACATTTATCCCTCAACCAAAATCACCAAAACAGATTATCTGGTCAATATCTCATTGCTGTTTGTAGGACTTTGCTGTGTACAAATTGGTCGCCATGTTTTCCTACTTTACAACAGTAGTACTTCAAAACATTGGCTGTAAAGCATTTAAGGACATCCTACAGTCATGAAAGATGCTATATCAATGGAAGTTATTATTTTTTTTTCTCTATATCTGAAATAACTTTCTCCCAAGTCCTTTAAGCCATCATGTTATTTCCTCAACATGTAAATCCTCCTTATTTTCTGCTTCATTTCTTTCCAAGATTTCAGAAAGATCTGTCCCCTTTTCCACTATGACTGACGCTGCTCCTAGGGATGGGCAGAGTGAAAATAAATAAAGCAGCAAGAACAGATTGGCAGGATTTTCAGTTGATATCCGCTAGCCTTTTTCTGTTACATTATTTACTCCCTTCCAGCTGTCCCGCTCTGGCTGCATTATTTACTTACTCCGAGTTGGCAACATGGCAGATGGGCTTATAGAAAAATAATGAAGGGGTGCAGGTTTAGCCATTGTGAAGTTAATGGCACAATTTCAGTTATGACATGTCATGGTTTAATCTCCACTAGTATTCCACTAGTTAACATATTGTGCGCGCGCTATTTTACTGCTGTTATCAACACATTTATTTGTAATGAATTAATGACTGCATTGAAGTAGTGCACAAAGGAACTTCATAAATATGATAAACAGTGCACAACCAGAAGAAGTCTTCCCCCATGTACATTATGACCTTCCTGGGATGAGGAACTGGTCTGGATTAAAGTACTGTATCTTTATTAATGAGTTTATGGATTTTCAGTTTTGCTTTTGAACATTAACAATGTAAAGAACCTCACAACCCTTTATGTCACAATGCAGTTATCAAAGACTTCTAAACACTATGGCTACGATTTTTCCTATCGATGCGGCTTGGGGGCGGGACAGCTGCCTTCCGGGTTTCAGTCCCGGCCCCAACGACATCAGACGCACAGATGCGATTTTGCATCAATTGGCCTTGTTAAGCCCGCCCTGCAGGCTTGCCGGCCAATTAAGAGGAAGCCGGTGTCAGATGACGTCAGTTGATGACGCGTCATCTGCTGGTTTTCTTAAAGGGGCCACACACAATTTTTTTTGACAGCTGGTTTTTCAGTATTTGACAGCATTGAGGTGCTGCAAACACTGACAATCACGGTACAAAGGTGAGCCCTTGAACCCAGGCTCTCCAGTTACTCCCTCCGTAAGCTAGAACAGATGGCAGCTGCAGGTGAGGTTACTGAAGCGATCTGTCACTGGTGAGAGAGGTTCTCCTAATGAGGTTGGACTACACACACAATCCAAAACTTGTCACCTACAGAAAAGTGTAAATGCATTAAAAATGATTTTCCTAACAGTTTCTTACCTCTGAAACTCACCAGTGTACCATTAGATCCTTCACACCACTTCTGCAGCGGTCATCAATGCAGAAACATTACAGTAGACCCACAGCACGCCACACTTACCCTGGTGTGGTGTCCAGACGTCGGGAAGCCCGCAATAGACCTGTCAAAATTGCAAAAAGCCTCTTAACTGCCTGTTAACTACCTGTTAACAAGCAGTTAAGTGCCTATAATCCTCTTCCCGCCGCTAAGTGTCGGGTCCATGCGCAAATCGGGGACCAAACACCTGGGAAGATTGTTTGGAGGCAGCTTGACAGCGGGTTTCCGACCCGCTGTCAATCTTTGCGATTTTGCCGGATGTCCCGCCTCCAAACCCTCCCCGAGCGCCGTCAAAATTCCGGCCTAATTATTTTCTATTCATTGTCAGATAATATGTCCATCTTGTGACCTCATCTCAAGAATAAAATGGGCACTGTCTCCAGCCATATCTTCCTCAAACTCTTTACAAAATCTTCGTTATAATGTGTAAGAATTGCCAGAAATGCATTTAAATGGATTAATATTTATTAATCCGCAAGAGACGACATTTCATTTTGCCAAATAAAAATTGGCAAACAACACCTAAAGCCACATCAAGGCCTGAAGCCAGATCAAACCATTAAACTTTAAAACATTTAAAGGCTCAGTTGGTAGCTTTAGCATTAATGCATTGTAAAAGGACACAGTTCATTCCGATGAGTATTGATGACACCATTGGGCAAATGGTTTTATCAGAGTTGAGCTCTATCTGAACTAACACACACTCACTACAGAAATAATACAGTCACACTGGGTAATGACTGCTGTTATTTGGTTTCCTTACACTGCAGGGTTGAATGAATCTTTCATGCCAATTCTTCTGATAATGTCACCCATACTTGCTATTTAAAATAAAACATTTAAAAACTTAAAAGTAGGAAAAATAATGTTGCAGTTAGTGTTTATTTTCTTAAGATTTGACGTTCTTCAAGCTGAGTAAGATTTGGAATGATAGTGAGAACGCTAGGCTGTGAATGTTTTGAAATGGAGGCAGTTAAGGAGTGACTAATACTTCCCGAACACATTCCGATGCTCTAAGAGACAGCAGTGAGGATGATAAAATTGGCCTCAATGCTTTATTTTCTGGAAGAGGAGCAAAACCAACCACTGTTCCCACTCCTGATCACTCCCAAGTGGGCCTGTTGGAAAGTACATGTGCGTGGACGTCAGTTGAGGACAGGAATGTGCTCGACTGATGCCGTGCCATCCCCTCGATTGATCCAACGCTCACTGCCTAGGGTCACACAAAGGAGGGCCCGTTAAGTGAGGTATTGGAGGGCTGGTAACAGCTGTGCGTAAGTCACTGCCATAAGGAAAGGAGGAACAAGGGAAAAAAATGGGACGAGTAATTTTTTTTTTTGGACTTCTCATGATTCCCCATTTGGGATTATGGTGTGCTGTTACATAGATTACAAAAACACAAGCATTGGCAGTGAGCTGTGCCTGCTACATCTGTTAAACCGATGACACCACTGCAGGGGAAAAGAGAACATTTCCACTGTTGTCATTGAACAGCATCTTCTTTTATTTGTTCCAAAGGCACTGCGGCTATATCAAAGCTAAACAAGACCCAGATGAGGAAAAAATGCAGTTCCATCATGGTCAAGGTAAGATTAAAGTAAAAAGTTCAAATGAGGTCGCAGCTTGTCAAATTACAATAGGATAGAAATGAACTAATTGAAATCCATGGAAAGTAATATTGGGCGGGGTGTTTCACATAATCCCGTCGGTTTCTCGCCAGACAAGTTAGGTTAAAATTACCCTCATTGATTGTCCAATTTTTTCCACTTTGGACAATCATTTATAATTAAGGAATAATTGCATCTGCCACTGATAGAGCCACATTACACCGTTGCAATGGTTTTGATTTGCTGAAGATGCCAATTTGCCCAATTCTAGATATACAGTAAGGGATAGAAACAGAATGGACTGCTCTTCAAATTTTATTTTCCTGCTCCGGTATGATGACAATAGTCCAAAATCAATCATATTTTGTTAGGGTAGGAAGGGCCTTCAAATCTGTTTTAGCCGTTTGATTTCACCCCCAATTGGGATATTGTGTATGTATTATATGGATCTGCATTATTACAGATATTTGGTCACAATCTACATGCCAGTACTGATGAAAGCCTCTGTGACAGTCAATAAAGCTGCTTAATTTGAATGATAAACCCTGATTAAGTAGCCCACCTTTTGATCGCTGTGATTTTGACAAGACTTTTTGCTTGCATTTTGTGGATTTGTAAAGGGTAGGTCATGCCTGATGAACCTGATTGAATTTTTTGAAGAGGTGACTAAAGTAATGGACAGGAATGTCTATGGATGTTATTTATATGGACTTCTAGAAGGCATTTAATAAAGTCTCTCATAAGAGACGGTTAGCTAAAGTTGATGCTCATGGAATTGAGGGCAAATTATTGACCTGGTTAGGAAATTGGCTGAACGGCAGGCGACAGAGAGTAGGTAATCTAATTGGCAGTATGTGACTAATGGTGTCCCGCAAGGATTTGTGTTGGGGCCTCAACTATTCACCGTATACATTAACGACTTAGATGATGGGATAGAAAGACACATATCCAAATTTGCCAATGACAAATAGATAAGCGTGAGAAGTCGCACAACACCAGGTTATAGTCCAACAGCTTTATTTGAAATCACAAGCATTCGGAGCGCTGCTCCTTCATCAGGTGAAGTGAAGAGACAACATAGATAAGCGGCATTGTAAGCAGTGTAGATGGCAGCATAAAATTACAAAGAGATATTAATAGATTAAGTGATTGGGCAAAACTGTGGCAAATGGATTTCAATATAGGCAAGTGTGAGGTCATCCACTTTGGACCTAAAAAGGATAGATCAGAGTACTTTCTAAATGGTGAAAAGCTGGAAACAGTGGACGGTTCAAATAGACATAGGGGTCCATGTATATAGATCGTTAAAATGTCATGGACAGGTACAGAAAATAATCAAAAAGGCTGATGGAATACAAGGAGTACTGTGTTCAGTTCTGGGCACCACAACTTAGGAAGGATATATTGGCTTTGAAGGGAGTGCAGCGTAGATTTGCCAGAATGATACCTGGACTCCAAGGGTTAAATTACGAGGAGAGATTACACAAACTAGGGTTGTATTCCCTAGAATTTAGAAGGTTAAGGGGTGATTTGATCGAAGTTTTCAAGGTAGTAAGCAGAATTGATAGGGTAGATAGAGAGAAACTATTTCCATTGGTTGGGGAGTCTAGGACTAGGAAGCACAGTCTAAAAGTTAGAGCCAGGCCTTTCAGGGGTGAAGTTAGGAAACACTTCTACACACAAAGGGTGGTAGAAGTTTGGAACTCTCTTCCGCAAATGGCAATTGATGCTAGATCAATTGTTAATTTTAAATCTGAGATCGATAGGTTTTTGTTAACCAAAGGTATTAAGGGATATGGGGCAAAGCCAGGTATATGGAGTTAGGTCACAAATCAGCCATGATGTCATTGAATGACAGAACAGGCTCGAGGGGCTAAATCGCCAACTCCTGTTCCTATGTTCCTATGCATATGTTTTATTAGCTGCATATCCTGTGAGCATTCAGGTCTCATTATGTACAGTACATCAATTGTGATTTCAAGATGTGATTTTGCCTTTAATAGTCAGGTTGCCCGGGAGTAGAACCTACGTTCACCCACACACCTATGAGGACCCCAATCAAGCTGTTCGAGACTTTGCAAAGGAAATTGATGCATCCTGCATTCGGATTGAAAGAGTTATAGGGGCCGGTAAGTGAACTACACATCGTATAAAAGGGAGAATCTAGCAAGGAAAAAAGGGCAGCACTTTTCTTGTTTAGGTCAATGTGTAGGATCCGAAGAGATGACTTTTATCTCCTTCCTGTCCCTCAGTACCAAACCTGTACCACCCTGTCTTTCTCAGTATCAAGCTTGTACCACACCACATTCTTGTTCAGTACCAAGCCTGTACCACCCTACTGTCTTGTTCAGTACCAAGCCTGTACCATCCTACTGTCTTGTTCAGTACCAAGCCTGTACCATGTTACTGTCTTGCTCAGTACCAAGCCTGTACCACCCTACTGTCTTGTTCAGTACCAAGCCTGTACCATCCTACTGTCTTGTTCAGTACCAAGCCTGTACCACCCTATTGTCTTGCTCAGTACCAAGCCTGTACCACCCTACTGTCTTGTTCAGTACCAAGCCTGTACCATCCTACTGTCTTGTTCAGTACCAAGCCTGTACCATCCTACTGTCTTGTTCAGTACCAAGCCTGTACCACCCTATTGTCTTGCTCAGTACCAAGCCTGTATCATCCTACTGTCTTGTTCAGTACCAAGCCTGTACCATCCTACTGTCTTGTTCAGTACCAAGCCTGTACCACCCTGTCTTGTTCAGTACCAAGCCTGTACCATCCTACTGTCTTGTTCAGTACCAAGCCTGTACCACCCTGTCTTGTTCAGTACCAAGCCTGTACCATCCTACTGTCTTGTTCAGTACCAAGCCTGTACCACCCTGTCTTGTTCAGTACCAAACCTGTACCACCCTACTGTCTTGCTCAGTACCATTCTTGTACCACCCTATTGATGTGCCTATTTTTCACTTAAGCCTGGAGAACGAGTCGAGGCAGGCCGTTTGAACATTCAGGGCAGCACCACCATGATCCTGTTCTCACTGGACACCCGCACACACACGCAGACTTTCCAGCAGGAATGGCTGGATAGACAATAGAAACAGAAACCTTGACTGATCTTCCCATCCCTGTTTCAGTGGTGCTGAAACCAATTGAAGTGGCCCAGCTGCTGCCTTGGCTGATACCAGCTGACTTCAGCCGAGGAAATTGATTTCTAAATGTGGCTTGGTCTCCGTGGGTCTGAACTATTTAGCTTGCTGGCACTCTGGTTTAAACAGCTGTGCTACGGTTCCTGTTGCATTGTAAAAGCTGAGGATTCTGTACACATTTTGAGAGAGAGGGATTGAATGAGGGAGAAGGGGGCACAATCAGGTAAAGTCTGAGCACAAGATTTACCCCAGAGACCTATTTTTAAATATCTGCCAAGATGCAGACATTAATTGGATCTGTCCTTATGATGAGTTCTCAGATTGGCTGCATAACACATTAAGTTCTATTCCCACAATAAACATCACCGTAATACTAATGGAGTAATTGATGTATAACCAGTAGATTATGATGATTTCTCCAAATACTTTGACTTTACTTGTTAACATAGGACATTATATTTGAATGAGAAGGATATCTCTCTTTTTTGTGACCAGGTGAATTTGGGGAGGTTTGCAGCGGGCGTCTAAAGTTACCTGGGAAGAGAGAGATCTACGTGGCCATCAAGAGCCTGAAAGCTGGCTACTCGGAGAAGCAGCGCAGAGACTTCCTGAGCGAAGCGAGCATCATGGGACAGTTTGACAACCCCAACATAATCCGCCTGGAAGGGGTGGTTACAAAATGTAGGTATTTCTAACAGAATCACATCTTGTAAAATATTAATTCCCCAGTTTTGGGGGTTTGCTTTTCAGCAATATGCCCGCGATTGCTGGCAGAAAGTTCTGGTTTAATAAATTATGAACCTGAGTAGGGACTGGGAATGAGACTCGTTTCCCTGTACGGAACAAGCTTCTTTCAATTGAGACAAATCAGCATTATAATTACGTCAATGAGACCCCTGACTTCAAGTAATTTACTTGGATTTGAGCACCCTGTACTACATAGCACTCACTTAAAGGCGGATTACGATGTCTTTCGGGAATAGTTGGAACAGCCAGGAACCATCTGCTCGATACACTGCGCTGCGCACCCCCGGTTAGCAGCTGCACTTTGAATGCTCCATCTGCTGCGTGTCAGCTTGGTTTTGTTCTCCTTCCCTTTTCTGTCAGTTTGTTTCCCTTAACTGCTCCGAGGGTTGCTAACCCTCCAGGATTGTCCTGGAGTCTCCAGGAATTCAAGATTAATCTGCAAGCAACCCAGGAGAAAAATCTTAGGGCCATTAAAGAAATTGTGTGGTTTTCTTTTTAATAACTTTCTTTGAACCCTTTCATTTTTTAGCCTTAAAAACATTGGAGATGGGAAAGTAGGCTGTTTGAGTGGGCGGGGCATCATGGAGGTGGCAGGTCATGTGATGAAACCTCCAGGAACATGACCATCCAGAATTGACAACCCTAGCTGCTCCTTTCTGCAAAGTGCTGGCTCCGTACTGTGGTGTGGGCCCCACGGGGCACTGGGTGGATACTGATGTCGCACCCAAGCGGCTGCTCTTTGTACATGAGCCTAAATGGTGAGGGTCAGCGGGGAATATTCCATTATGGAGGTGGGCATCGCAAAGCCCAATCCTACCCTCACCTGATGTCCACACACACCTGCGCACTTCCAGCAAGGGTCATCGATAGAAGTTAGCAACCACGGTCACTTGTCCCTACCTTAACTTAGTGGCACTGAGGTCAGTGGTAGCACCCCTACTGTCGCTGTGGTTAAGTTCAGCTAACTCAGTATATTATGTAAGTGCTAAGCCTTTATTTTTGCGCAAATTGCGATGAGTCACAAGATTAAGAGTAGCAGATAGGATGGCATCATACCATGGGCACATTCGAAGCTGCCCAATCAGCAGCAGGTTCTGCAGGGCAGGATTGGTCACTCCATCGCTCTGCTAGTGGCACATGGTGCATACTAATTGCTGGCTATAGAAATTAAGACAGGACTCTTGTTGTACATTAGTTTAAAAAATAGATGTTGGGTTTGCATTTTGATCATTTTGAATGTATTGTTTAAAAGATGCAGTCTTGTCACTGGAATATTTCATAAAATCAACAAGTATTGAGTAGCTTTGGACCTCAGATTCAGAGAATCTAACTTTTGAATCTTCTGAAATTAGTTGCTGGTTGTTTGAGACTCCACTAATACACTAGGGCCATGGATACTCATCACTATTAAATCAACATACGGCCACTGCTATGCCACCAAGCAGTAGATGTATACCTTCCTCCTCCCTCCCCCAAGTAGGTTACCAGGGCCCAGATACATGCCTAACCTACTCGTCCACAAAGACCAGCAGGAAGAAACCTCTGTCACAAATGAAAGAAGTATCGACTGCCTGGAGACTTTTTGAAGCCACAACCAGCCAGCCACATTCCGACCACTTTGGAGTAGTGCTCCTCATTCACCACCTCACAATAGTTTAGTCTGCTCATAGCGGTCGTGTTATAGCATTCAGTGGCGGTACTGACCAGTAAAGCTGAAAATGGCCACCACAACAATAGCAGAACCACACAAATAAAGGTTTTAAAAGGTTTTGTATAACTTTATTTAAAGATATGGTGCATAGAGAGAGTTTGCTTTGGACAGTTTGGAATTTCAACCCTTTTAGAAAGCTTTTGAAACAGATTTCTCACCCATCTTCCCATGAGAAGACAAAGCTCCTGTAGCACTAAACACATTTGCAATTGTTCATAAAATATGGTTCAACGTTAATTAATATTGCACTTCAATCTCTTATTTTTTAGGGTTGGTTAGTTTGGGCATTACTGACTATTTATTTTCTGTGTGCTGATTAATGAACTGTAAATAGATTACAGGGTCAGTCTCAGAGGCCTTTTGGCATGTGGATCAAAACAATCGTCATTTAGGCTCGGCTTTGAATATGTAATTCTGATTAATATTAACAATTCAGACAAACACAGCTAATTAAATGGATTGAACTTTGTCACATTATCATGAATATTCAATTGAAGGCCTAGATTAAGAAGCACATTTAAAAGGATGAAGAGGCATACATCTTAGGAAAAGATTAAAAATGTGCCACAGAAAGGTTTACTGTGCTCAGGCAATAAAATGAGATTGTCTTTTTAACAATTAACAGATTTGAAGCTTTCAAAGTGACAAAGCAAGGTTATCCCCAAGTGAAATTTTTTTAATTTGCTCTATCCGCACGCCAGCCCCTCCTTCGTGCAAAGTTTAAAGAGGGAGCCAGATCATCAGCTGCACTATTAAAAAGGCAACACTTAGAAAGAGTTCTGATCGATTTGGAGGGCATTGTCACCCGTTAGAGTATAAGAACATGGAACAAGGAAAGGTTAATTGACCCGTCATGTCCACCCCTCCCACAGACCACAATCTCCACCACGCATGGACTTAAGCTCTTAAGGGAAGTGTCTGCAAAATATCTCCCTGGCATTCCAAACCAACCGAGGCTCCAAAATATCAATTCCTCCCCGCCAGTCTGCCTTGAAAAACAGAAAATGCTGGAACTATAAAGCATCTATAACTGGAACAGACAGGTTAATGGTTTTGATCAATTCCAAACAGTTACATCTGAAACACTAACCTTTCTTTTTTCTTTAGGATATTGATGCATTTTAAGCATTTCCTGTTTTTCTTTCAGATTTCCAACATTTCTCATTTTTAACTCCACTATTTAACACTGGCTGGTTGATTCCTACAGATCTCTTGGGCCTAGTGGTCCAGGCATAGGTGGAGTTAAGGTCGATGGATTAAGGAAGGAGGAAGGGGGTGGGGGGGTGAGGTAGGAAATAGTCGGAGTCCAGATTTTGCCAACTTAGCACACTGCAGTAATAATGACGTCCTCCAATGCCACGTTGCCATTGCGTCAGACTCAAATTGGCAACGCGATGAGTAATTTAAAAATTAAGTGAGTAAATTATATGCAGCCGAAGTGGATCATGATCCCACCGACCCGCCACTGTCCACACCAACGAATCCATGAGCCATTGTGACACATTTACGCTTCACTTCCTTCAGAAACCAAGTGGGTGATGTGACGTCACTGCATCACTGATGAATTTTGCAGTTAAAATCGTTCAGCCGTACACTCACCTCAAAATGTACAAACTGCACTGCAGTGATTCACCGAGCAGCAGGTATGCTGCTCCCGAGCAAACGTTCCCTGCATCAAACATGGATTCCAGAAGTACGTAATTTCTATTCCATGGGAACTGCATCTCTAATAAGTTCATTACACACCACGCAGTAAGATCCAGCCAAGACTGTGCACTTGTGATTATTCTTAAATAGCCTGTTCATGTTCTGTATCAGCTTAATCCGACAAATTGTCTGGTTATCTAATTAAATAATTTAGGCTTTCTGGACAAATTAAATAGAACTAAAAATATCATTGTCTTGATTACATCTTTTGGAATGTAAAAGGCGGGTTACGCTGTTAAAACATCCTCTGAGCTGTAGTATTTGGCTGAGAGATATTCTTTGGAAATATTTCTCTTGAGGCCGATCCAATTCAGGTTGAATCTAAAAGATGAAGGTTGCCGCAGGAAGGTGGTAGGAAAAAATAAAATTTGTAAATGGGGCTCATTGATGCAAACAATTTTTAAGAATTGCAGACTTCAGAGAAAGGCCAAGGTCTCGATATTCTTTATGGTTTTCAAAATGTCCCAACGCTTCCCGTTGTGCGCCATCTGCAAAACGATTCTTCTTCTACACAGAGTTTGATGACAAATGGCCCCAAAGGAATTGGTGGAGACAGACTCAATCGTGGCTTTCAAAAGGGAATTGGATAAGTACCTGAGAGGAAAAAAAATTCCAGGGCTACGTGGAAAGGGCAGGGGGAGTGGGACTAGCTGAAGTGCTCTTGCAGAGAGCTGGCACGGGCTCGACGGGCCGAATGGCCTCCTTCCTGTAACCATTCTATGATTCTATAACAGATTGATTTCCCAGCATGAAAATGAGCAATAAAGACCAGGGGTTGGGAGGAGGGGCAAAATAAATCAGCCAGGATCCCAGGATTGCTACCCAGTGACGAGGAAATGTACACATCAGCTGAGAGCAGAATCAGTTCTCAGCATTGATGTTACCGTAATTATACAGCTTGCCAACACTCAGGGTAGATTTAGGGAATTGCCGCCTGGGTGTCCATTGCAGAAACCGCCTGATTTTCATTTGAATTGAAAATTGGGCGGTTTCTATTCTGGGCAGATGATCCACAACAGATGGCAAGTTGAAAATCTACCCCCTTGTCTAGACTTAAGCATGGAGAATGACCACCTGGGCAAGATTCAGTAAGCTGGCCAGTGCCTGTGGAATTGCGCCCAATCTTAGTCCGCGCCTTCAGGAGAGAAGAAAATGGGAGGAGAAAGATTGCTTTTTTATTAAGCAGTTTCCTCAACAGTGGGGGAAGATTTCCTTTGCGTGCTAAGTGTTCACTCTGGTATAAACATAATGGAAAGATTTCCCCGACCGCTATTTCTAGCCAAACCACAAACCGTTTTTTTTAGAACACTTTAAATAACAAAGAGAAGTCTACCTGCAGTCCACTCTCCATGGCCATAAGCCACATTTTGAGGCAGGTGAGGTGCAGCATTGAAATTATTAGCTGCCTAATCTAAGACTATTGCTAATGATCTCAAACTCCACAGTTGTATTTGATATCCTCATGAAGCAATGTAGCATGAAATCATTAGCACTAGTTGTGAACAAGCCAATTCTACACTACTAATGATCATAATGTGATATTTCAGTGGCATCTTATCATGCTCCTGTCCCTTTAGATTACTCAATATTGTAAAGCAGAGATGAGGCACACGGAATCATAGGAATATATCAATTCTCAGTATTACCAAAAGACTTGAACCTTATAATATTTTATTCTCATCAGCATTTGTGGTGTGTAATTCAGTCTTTTGGCAGTATTTACAAAGAGACGCTAGAAACCAAAGCATGTGAACTTGTTTTTTTGATCTAGTCAACGACCTTTTTCATCTGAAATAAAAACAGAAAATGCTGGAAACACTCAGCAGGTCAGGCAGCATCTGTGGAGAGAGAAACAGAGTCAACATTTCAGGTCGATGACCTTTTGTCAGACGGCAGGGGTAGCTTTTTCAGCTGCTGCCCTGAAGGCATTGTCTCATGCTGGTGTACAGTTGAACAGGCACCAGGAACCCTCTGGTACCGTGCCCAAGTATCCGTTGCTGATGTGTGAACCTCGGGAGTCAGCGGGCCACTTGACCATCGGAGTATCAAATCCAAATCCCATCCTTTCAGCAGGTAGCACAGGATAGCAATCAGTGGCAGCATTCCGAGCTGTTTTTTCCTCCCCTTAATCTGGGGCCACTGAGGCCATCTGCAAAGGCTAATTCATTGACTCTTGACAGAACTTCCGCCCCTCTTGAAATAAATATTGGGCCTGAATTTGCGGTGGGAGGCTTCCCGCGGGCGGATGCCTCCGAACCACAATAAAACTACGACCCTATCTGATGGTCCTGGATCCACGGAGACTCGCACTCCGGGGCCTGCGGGCGTAGGCATGCGTAGAGGCCCACGTATCCCAGGGGCGCAGGTGGTTCGCAAGCGTCCCTGGGATCACGTGGGCCGGCCCAACCAATCAAAAAGGGGATTCCCATTATGCTTATGGGGATTCCATTTACGTACGGAATCCCCATAAGCATAATAGGAATCACCCAAAAAATACATTTTAACAAAACTGAAATTAAAAAAAATTACGTTTAAAATTAATTAAAATATCATTTAATTAAACATTTAAAACAAAATTGTAATTTTTGGAAAAATAAATTTAAACATTTTTCAAAGGGTCAAAAATAACACAAACTTATTTTACAGGTTTTTGGAAAAAAATTATTTTAAAAATGTTATTGTAATACTTCTTTAAACCCTTACGCTGGTAAAAGAAAGTCTTACGCCTGCTTTTACCGGGCGTAAGAGTTTCATGGGCATCCGCTGGGCAGCAGTTGGGCAAATAGCGAATGTCCATTTCCTGGGGATGCGGAGGATCTGTCAAGAATTGACAGATCGCAAGTTCCGGGTTTTCACGCATGCGTAAACCCAGAACTTGCGAGGCGCTTACAGCCGAGTACACACCGCTTACGCAGTCATAGGCCCCGGAAAATCTGGACCATTGCAAAATGTGATTTGACTAGAGAATTAGGGGCTGAAATAGGTCACCACCAGTGCCGCAAACCGAGGTTAAAGTGAAGCGGCAGCCTGTTTACACCCGCCCGATTTTCTTTTGCACAATGGAAGAGAAAATGGGGCAGAGTGTAAAGTGGGCTGCCAATTCTCTATCACCTCCTTTTGCACTACTGACGGTAACCAATTTCACCCCCTTTATTGGCAAAAGCTGTGACCTATAATGATATGCTCACACATGTAGACTGACTTGTGATTGCATATACTGACCTGGAATAATACAGTATCAATGTGCGTCAGTCCTTTTCATTTAACATTAGACACTTCAAATTAAGTCAGTTTAGTTTAACAAGAAATAATTTAAAAATCTGATGCCCAGTGCAATATATTTTAAACAGGAATTTTGGACAGATAAGTGATTAATTCTACACAGAGTAACAGGCGAGGCCAATTTGACAATTCAGATCAATTGTGATAATAAAACCTGTATTTAATGGCCATCCTGCCTTAAAGAAGTCACTTGGAAAGCCCTTCGTGCAGGTTTGCTTGTCATTCTACACCAGCCTCAATACACGAGTTCCGGATACGACTTTGTCTGCCGGTTAATATATGCAGGAATCAATAGTCATTTGCCACCAAGGTCAGAGTTCAATAAATTTGCATAGGCATGTTCGAGAGTTCGCAGTTTGCGCTCTCACAGAGAATTAAGCTTAGTCTGCCGTTTTAAATAAGGGCTGTGTCATCTAAATACCCTGACCGCTGGCAGCCATTTCAGACAGATTTATGATGTGTGCAACAGCTGAGGGTGTTGGCTTTAGGAAGTTTCGCTAACATCTTGAAAAGATTCCAGATTGCGCAGCCATTTTATAAGAGACTGTGCCATCATTTTTTTTTCTTGCAAGACAGAAAACTGATTGCTGTGAATTGGGGGCATAAATGCTATATATCAACGATGGCCCAGAAATTGATCTCGCTCTGTTCCCGCGGGGGTAAGGAGCAGGCGCGATCTCTCACTCCGCGTTGGCTTTTTCAGATCCAGCTCGCACGAACTTGATGTTCCAGACATCAGCTGGGCAGTGCTTGCGTATCCCACCGGCGTAGTGAATTCGTGCGAGCTGTGGGATCACGTGACTCAGTTAGAGCCAATGGCAGCACACCATCTTCCATTCATAAGTTTCACATACGTGCTGTGAAAGCTATGAATCTTACACCCCCCCAAAATAACAGCTAAACCTCAATTAAATTAAAAAAAAAACCATCACATTAATAAAATAAGTATAGTTAAATAAATTAACCATTTTAAATAAAAAATTAAATTTTTGAAAAAATTTAAAATCTTTTAAGAAGTTATAAAAATAAACTTACCTGTCTTTAAAGTCTCTAAAAAAGATATACCTGTTAAAAAAAAATCAAAAAAATACTTAATTCACTACTTACCTTGTTAAAAGTGGGTCTTACTCCTCCTTTTTCCATTTCTAAAATCTTCCGTCCTTACCTGTGCGTCCAAAGCACTAAGTGCACAGCGTGCGCGCAGCCTGTAGCGCGCACGCGATGCACCGAGGAACCGCCCCCTTTTCCAAAGACCAAGTGCCGGTTTTCAGCGCATGCGCAGGGCATGCAGAAAACCGGCAATTGGAGAGAGAATACGCGAGAGTACGCAGTACGTACTCTCGCGCAGCGGGATCAATTTTTGGCCCATTGTGTTTTGTGAGAGAGGAACTGGTGATGACAGCCCTTTAAAACAACACCAAAGTACATGTATCATCATAGAATCATAGAATGATACAGCACAGAGGAAGACCATTCGGTCCATCTTTGAAAGAGCTCTCCAATTAGTCCCACTCCCCCGCTCTTTCCCCATAGCCCTGCAATTTTTTTCCCTTCAAGTATTTATCCAATTTCATTTTGAAAGTTATTATTGAATTTGCTTCTACCAACCTTTCAGCCAGTGCATTCCAGATCACAACAACTTACTGCGTAAAAAAAATTTCTCCTCAGCTTGCCTGTTCTTTTTACCAATTACCTTAAATCTGTGCCCTCTGGTTACCGACCCTCTGCCACTAGAAACAGTTTGTCCATATTTACTTGATCAAAACCCTTCATGATTTTGAACGCCTCAATTAAATCTCCCCTTAAACTTCTCTGCTCCAAGGAGAACAACCCCAGCTTCTCTAGTCTCTCCAGGTAACGGACGTCCCTCATCCCTGGTACCATTATAGTAAATCTCCAATGCACCCTCTCTAAGGCCTTGACATCCTTCCTAAAGGGATTTATAAAGGTTTAGCATAACTTCCTTTCTTTTGTACTCTATGCCTCTGTTTATAAAGCCAAGGAGCCAATTTGCTTTTTTAATTTATTTATTGCTTGAATGTCATATTAGCTAGCAGAATGCTAGTGTCATTTTCAGTATTACTCTCTGTGTATCTTCTCTGGAGATTGATAACAAGCGTCAGCCTTGGCTCAGTGGTAACTCTGAGTCAGAAGGTTGTGAATTCAAGCCCCACTCCAGGGATTTCAGCATGGTGTCCTAACAAATATTTTTCCCTCAACCAACACCAAAAACAGATGATCTGGTCATTAACTCATTGCTGTTTGTGGGACCTTGATGTGTGCAAATTGGCTGCCGCGTTTCCTGCATTACAACAGTGACTACACTTCAAAAAGTACTTAATTGGCAGTTAAGCGCTTTTGGATGTCCTGAGGGTGTGAAAGGCGCTATAGAAATGCAAGTCCTTTCTAACCAGTGCACTCAAAGCATGGTCTGTTTTGAAAATTACATGGGGCATTTCCTTAAAATCTTTCCACTAACTGCCTTATGCCAAATTTGTGCCCCGTATGTGCCGCACATTATGCTGTTGCAACTCCCATGCTGTTGATGAAATTTGTGCCCGTTACTAAAAAAAAAGCTGCTGCTGCCTTCAGTTGGCTTAATCTGCCCATCAAAGCAGTTTATCCTAAAGCTAGTAGCCTGGAGTTTCCGCTAGGTTGCCAGAAATCAACCAAAACAACGCAAATGTTCAAGGATTTGCAAGCGCAAATTACGTCCAGTGTAAATCGAGTTTCCGCGGTCTTTTGTGCTCGTTTAAAAAACAGTGTACCAATAACCGGCCCCGCCCTCAAATCCGGCCACGCCCCCATGGCGAGTTTGTGCTAAATACACCCGTTTGGGGGCTTTCGAGGAGGCTCTTAAGGCTTTTTTTATGCACAGGGGCGCTAATAGGCACCTTTTAAAAGCTTTTAAATATTAAAAAATATTTAGTTTACTAAGAAACTGACTACTGTTCACCAATGTAACTAAAAAAACTATACAGAGCCATTTTCTAAAGTAATTTTCAAGTATTTAAAATTGGGTTACTCAGAGGTGGTGAACAGGACACTGATTAAAAATGCTTATTTTTTGTGATAAACCCATTTTCAGCAGTATTACTAAAGCTGCACCAGGTTACCACTCTTAAATACATCATGGAATATTTTTTAATGTAAAAAAGTTATGTTCTAAAATGCTGCCCGATTGTGCTGGTTCACGGAAGTTTTTTTTTGCCTTTCGGTGATATGCAAATGAGTTGAGCGGACATGTGAGCCAAAAAAAAATTCACTTCTGAAAACTAGCGCAATTTGCTCCCGGATTGCCGATTGCGCCCAAAGCGGAAACTCTTGGCCAATGACTTTTGCCACTATTGATCACCCAAAATCCATGAAGCCACAAGTTAGTCTTGCATGTAGTGTGGTGACCAATGTCCCAGGCATTCAAGACTCTCAAAGCAGTGACTACCCTTCGATCAAAGGTGTTCTTCCTATGCAACCATAATGAAGCATGTCCTACTTTCTAATTTCCAGTAAAAAAACTGTATTCAGGAGTGTAACTGGAGGAAATCTCTTCTCTTTGTACTCATAGTTACCATTTTGCAGTAAATGCAGAAGAAAATCCCATTAAAAAAAATCCTCATGCCATCTCTAGTTCTTTTGCCTATCACCTTAAATCTTACAAGCTTCTCGTGACTTGCCCTTAAAATATGCTCCAAGCTCCCAGATGGCAGCGTGACGTTTCCACAAAGGATGTTCCTGGTCTGTGTAAATATTGCTCTGTACAGCCATAGTTCTAGGCTTCTACTGATAGGTTTAAAAGGTTCTCAGGTGATGTTGTTGAGAACTTGCCAAGCTAGATACTCTTGACAACAGGCAAGTTTCCCCATGGACAATCCAAGACAGATGTTCCAGGATCCCTAATGACACTTTGGTGGCCTCCTGAATCCAACTTTACCCAGTTTGCAGCATTCATGTGGAAGAGAAGACATGGCGATATAGTTTATTTTCAATATAAATTGGAAAGATGACCTATAAATGTTAGAAAAGGACCAAAGTAGGAGTTTTAAGGGCAAATTCCAGTCCTAATCCAATCTAATCAGAAAAGCTAAATTACATTAGCTTCAATTTTCAGGTCTGAATTGTTGTTTGTTTCCTGTGTAGAAATGATTTTTTGAAACAATTTTTGATGTGGATCAGTAGTTTATTTAAAATGACACAATCGGATCCCCTTGAGGGCTTGCAGTGTTTATTCATTGACTTCCTAATTCGCACAAAGATCTCCGGTTTGATCCCCAGTCTGCGGAACAAGCTGACCTCAGTAGGGACACTGCAATTTTTCTCAGCTTCTCTTAATTCGGGGATGGAAAATCAGCTAGAGTTATTGATTGCCTGATCTCTAACCAACATTGGGTGAGAGCAGGATCAGGGGCGGTTGTGATGCCCCCTCCCCCAGCCAGGAATAGCCTGCTGACACTGTAAAGACTTACATATGAATAATGACCAATTGGGTGAGATACGACTGGGTAGCCATGCAACTGTAATTGAACAAGAAATCAATGCCTTCAGGAGTGGAAAGGAGAGGAGAAATTGATGAGAGAGGAAAAAAAACATAATCTGATTGGTGTTGATACATTCTTACATTCTACAAACTTAATTTCAGTTTGAAGACAATTCAACCCGTTTTGAAAGGTAGAAGTACTAAACTATCCATTGAGATCTATCATACAGAAATTTTACTGGTCCTGTTCAGGATCAGAGAATCTCACGCTAATTAATGCAACTCACGACCGTCTTCTGTTTTAATTAACCTTTTGTTTCTATTTAAAACCTTTAGGCTGCGATTTCGCAAGCCGTGGCGAGTTCGGTGCGGCCGGAGCAGAGAGCGGCCGCAAACTCTGCACCCGTCTTCATCCCGCCTCCTCCGAGTGATTGCCCCGATTGGGCTTTTAAGCCCGCCTTGCGAGGTTCCCGGCCAATTAAATGGAAGCGGGTCTGATGACGTCATCTGAAGACGCATCATCAGCCGGTTTCCTTAAAGGGACCATGTCCAAAGTGATTTTGACAGTTGTGCTGTGAGTGTTCTACAGCATTCAGGTGCTGCAAACACTGACAACCACTGCACTGAGGTGCATGGCTGCACCCAGGCTCTCCCATAACTCCCTTCATATGCTTATGGAGGGAGTCACAGCATGCAGGGAGGTTCTCTTCCCTTCCAATGGGCAGAAGAGACCTCCCCAGGAGATCAACACAGCCTGGTTGCACATTGCAAAGGAGAACACAAGCAGAGATGTTGTCAGGAGGACCTGGCTGCAGTGGCACAAACCTTTCAATGATCTCAGTAGATCACGAAACGTTACTGCAAAGCCACACTCAACCTCATCCTGCTGTGCCACTCATCACATCCCCATCACTCTGCCTTCCCTACCCTACTCCTGCACATCCTTACTCACACCAACTTACCTTGCACCTCCACCCATCCCTCTCTATCTACATTATCACTTCCCCATCTCACTAGCCACCCCTCGCACTCACCCTGATCCTACTGCAAGCATGCCAACTAACAACACACAAGGGTAGGCACTTGGGTGTTTCAGCCAATGTTCATGTAAAGTTTCTGTTAATGTGGCATCAAACATTGAAACCTTTATTTTCAAAACTTTGCGTTCTTGGACACATCTGTGTGCACCTTTGAAAGTGTCTTAGTGAGTTGTAGTGAATGGTGAGACATAATGTTCCCCACCCCCACAATGGTGCTGAGTGTGAAAGGAATGGCTTGGGCATTGTAGGGATGCTTTATGGTGCTGGTGTGGGGTGGTGCCAACCTGGCGCATCATGTGGCAGCTAGGGTGTACAGCATTAAGTGAAGCTAATCTGGACATGGTGAGGCCATCCCTGGCCTCCCGGGCAGCAATGTGCTCGGGTGCTGATGTCCTCTGTCCTGTGCAGTACCAGCTGATTGTGGAGAAGGTTGGTGTGGATGTTGGTGCTGTTGGTGTGCCCGGTGATGCTGGTGTTGGGGCTGATCGTTTTGGGATTCTGAGGACCAAGGTGAGATTTTTTTCAAGGGCACCGATGCTGATGGAATAGATAGCAGGTGAGGTTGAGATGACAGAAGTAATCTGTCAATGTTGAGATAGGTTGTTCCAAGGAGGTGACAGTGGATAGAGAGATTACTCCAAACACTTCAAAAGTGCATAAAGCTCAAAAGTGGGTTCTAACTACAGAAGGCTGTTGCTTCTGTGATTGGAAACTGACCAGCTGTAAAATGGTAGGTTTTAAACCACTTTTGCAGCTGTCACCTATTGAAAGAAATGGAGAGTTGTTCAGAACCCGACATACTTACCTGGTGTGATCCCCGAGCAACGGGAACCTCCTGGAAAACTTGGCAAAATGCTTTGGAACTCGGAAAATGGGGATTTAATTACTTTAAACACCCTCCTAACAAGCACAATCGAATGACCTGCCACTTAGTGCCGTGTCTGCAAAGCGCAGGCAGAAACGGCACTTGGGAAACGGACAAGGAGGTGGGTTCAGAGCGGGATACCGCCCCAGTCAATCTTTTTGATTTTGACAGTGGAGCCACCTCCAAACCTGCCCTCTGAGTGCCGGCAATATTCAGCCCTTACATTCTCATAATACAGCCAGAATTTTACAGTCTAGAATCACAGAGATACACAGAAGAGAATATATTTTCTTCTCTTATATTATTGTTTTTTTTTTTCGTTTATGACCTTGCAAACCATTTTCCACCATGTCACTTGTGCTCAGCAATCTGTACCATTCATCAATGGCAAGAGGTGCACTTATACCAGGTGAAATGATTTGCCCTTTTTTCCCCCTAAAGCCCCAATAAGGAAACTTCACTTCCTTCTGGCATTGCTCATGAAGGCCAGAGGGAGAAGTTATGGAGCTCCATTTAACTGAAGCTAGTTAAAGTGAGACTTGAGGTTATGACCTTCTGGTTGGGTCACAGGTTCAGGAACCTTACAGTAGAACATTGCGGTGCAACAAAGATTCACTGAATTGATTCCTGGGATGAGAGGGTTGTCCTATGAGGAGAGATTGAGTAGATTGGGCCTATTCTCTCTGGAGTTTAGAAGAATGAGAGGTGATCTCATTGAAACATATAAGATACTGAGAGGGATTGACAGGGTAGATGCGGAGAGGCTGTTTCCCTGGCTGGAGAGTTTAGAACTAGGGGGCATCGTCTCAGGATAAAGGGTCGGCCATTTAAGACTGAGATGAGGAGGAATTTCTTCACTCAGAGGGTTGTGAATCTTTGGAATTCTCTACCCCAAAGGGCTGTGGATGCTGAGTCATTGAGTATATTCAAGGCTGAGATAGATAGATTTTTGGATTCTAGGGGAATTAAGGGATATGGGGATTGAGCAAGAAAGTGGAGTTGAGGTCGAAGATCAGCCATGATCTTATTGAATGGTGGAGCAGGCTCAAGGGGCCATATGGCCTACTCCTGCTCCTAATTCTTTTGTTCTTATGATTGCTTCAGAAGAAATAAAAATGAGGAATTTTGCTATCATGTTCACTAATCCTTTTTGTTTTTATGATTTGTGAGGAACAATTTTGAAGACTATGGGCTGGATTTTGATACTGGGGCGGGTTGGGGTCGTGTTATCCACTTTTCGTGTTATCCACCCGACCTCAAATGGATGTGGGAGATTGATGCAATTTTCACCTAATTGGGCAATTGAGTTCCAGCATGTGGGAACCCATGAACCAATTAGTGTTTTCAGTCTGAAAGTCGCCTCTGATGATGTCATCATTGCTGCTGCATTGAAGGTCTTCAAACACTGCCTGGCCTTTGCTGTGAGAGGACCTGGATGCAAGTCTCTTCCCAGATATTTTTACACCAGAGAGACAGAGGGCTGGATTTTGAAACTGGGGTCGGGTTGGGGTCGGGAATCACACATTCTGGCTTGTGAATCCGCCTCCATCGAGATGTGGCCAACCCACTGTATTTTCCCTTGATTGACCTTGTTGAGCCCGCCCAGTGGGCTCAGCAGGCCAATTAAGGGCCACCCGGCAACAGGTGACATCACAGACTGACATGTCATCTGTCAAGAGCTTTTGACAGATGAAATATCAGCTCTGTGAAGCTGTCAAACACTGACAATATGATTTCTAACTTCAGTCCTTCCTCTCAGGCTGAGTTAGAAATCATTCCAGCACAGAAAACAGAAGGCTGCAGTTTTTGACAGAACCACGGCTTTCCTGCTTTCTGTGCCGGTGAGATTTCTAACTCCCGAGAACTGAAGGGCTGACACCTACAGGAGGAAGTTAAGGTAAGTAAAACTTTTTCCAACACTTAGCACTTACCTTACACACTTGCCTCTGCACACATGCACCCATCACTCACCTGCCCACTGGACATATCGACCCCTCCAACCCCTGCAGACCCACAGCCCGCCCCGATAACTTGGCGTGGTTACCACCTGTCGGGAAGCCCACACTTTTCTTTTTAAAATAGGGATTATGCAAACCTCAGGATGTCCCAAAGCGCTTTAGAACCAATGAAGTACCTTTTGAATTGTGGTCACTATTGTAACGTAGGAAACGCAATAGTCAATTTGCACACAGCAAGCTCCCACAAACAGCAATGTTTTAGAGATGTTTGTTGAGGGATAAATATTGGCCAAAATATAAATACAAGTACCAATGAATAAGTGGGCAACTTTTAGGGGGTAATTTTCAGAGTTTGCATTGCTGGTGGGGAGCCTCGCCCATGGCCATGTGTACTAGGAAACCTTGGGCACGCTACCCACAGCTTTCCTCCATTAAAATCAGTGGTCGGGCAGTTGTAAGCCGTGCACCTGCCACGTGCCAACATGCACTGCCAGCAGTTCAGGCTCCTTGATACTTAGAAATGCGGGAATGTAGAGTATTCAATTACAGCGTAGCGATGCTCTTTGAAGAACTGTCCACGTGACTAAATGGGGTAGAGCATGCAGTCATGTGAACTTGGCAAGCCTGGTTTTCACCCTCGCCGTCCCCCCCCCCCAACTCTGAGTTGAGAACATGGCGGCTCTTCTTGGGGAGTCTGGCTATGTTAAAGACAGGCTCGCGTTTATGTAGCGGCTTTCATGAACTCAGGACATCCCAAAGCGTTTTACAGCCAATTACTTTTGAAGTGTAGTCACTGTTATAATGTTGCAACACCAAAAGGTAGAGGTTCTTCCTGCCCATCAATAAATAGAACGGGATTGTGACAATGTACTTTCAGGGACAGGGGAGGCGGGAGCGGATGTTAATCAATTGCGTTTTCTGCTATTATATATTTCTATTACATCAATTGGCTTTGCTGGTAATAACATTGCTACCGTCAGCCATGCCCACTCCTGGAATGTACTACCAGTCCAAAATGTAATTTGAGCCCATGCCGACATAGGCGAATAATAATGAACAGTACATAGTTAGCATAACTTAATCAGTGGATTAAGTCACTTTGAAATATTATATCCATATCATAAAGTTATATTAGCAGTACAGTGCAGTGCATTCTACTGTATCAGCAGTGTTTGAACGAATCACTTCCTATGTAGAAATATGAATAGTGCCAGGAAATGCTGTCTCTGCTGTTCAGTGGTGCATATAATCGTGACTGATGAAAAATTCAATTGAATTTCAGCAAGCCAGGAGCGCAGCCGCTGTCGAGCTGGGAGTTATTCCCGTCACACCGGTGGCTGGCGCAGACTGATTTGCCAACAGTTTCCCTTGGAATGAACTTGCAGTGACTGCCCGTCCTTATACCAGCTCTGAGATGCCAGATCGATCTCACAGCTCCCCACTTAGAGCTCCATTCGTATTGAAGGTAGCGGCCAAGCCTCGAGCATGCATAAATTCGATCGGCTGTTTCATCAATCACCGTGATAACTATGTCACAGAATGTAACCTCAAGCATCGAACCTTTCAATCTTTTCCTGCTTTGCAAGGGAGCTGGACAAGAGGCTAATGGATATTTAATTTATAGGAGAAGAAGCAGATTTGGTTCTTTTTAAAAAAAAAAGACAACGAATGTCCATCGCTTAAAACTGGTGATTCACTTTGTATGATACATACCCACCATTACCTACAATGTAAGCCTTAACCTCAGAATCCTACCATCTTGCTGTGTGCTTATTGACCATCCTTGTTTCTGACATAAACCTACCATTATTGGCCTCGGATTCAGGATATGAGAGCAATCTATCATGTCTGACAGAGTCTTTATTTACTAAGCAATAGTTAGACAACTATTTCTTGTAAATTTAGCTGGAACATTGTACTTAGATTCCTGCACCTGCTGTCCTTCCTGTCTTTATAAAGATGTATTAGTAAAGATCTTAGAGTAGATAAGGTATTGATTCATTTCTGCCTCGGATTTTATGATGTTGTAAAACAATGTCAAGACTGGTTTTGATAATGTGGAAACGACCAAATTATTTTAACCCAACACTAACATTTTGTAACTGAAAGAAATGCTGCCACACACAGCAGACCACTCAGCCTCTGAAAGAGAAAGAGAGATTAATGTTTCAGGCGCAACCTTGCATCAAAACCGTTCCAATGAAGGGGCGCACCCAAAGTGTTAAACTAACTCTCTCTTTCAGACATTCTAATTTCGGATTTCCAGCATTCACAGGTCTTTTTTTTTAAAATCTCCAGTTTTATAACAAAAATTTAGAGAATAGAATCATAAAAGCACGGAAGGAGACCATTCAGCTCATCGTGCCTGTGCCAGCTCTTTGACAGAGCTATCCAATTAGTCCTACTTTTCTCCCCCCATAACCCTACAAATTTTTCCTTTACAGGTATTTATCCAACTCTCTATTGAAAGTTACTATTGAATCCACTTCCACCACCATTTCAGGCAGTGCATTCCAGATTATAATAACTCGCAGCTTAAAAAAAAATTCTCCTCATCTCCCCCCTGGTTGTTTTGCCAACTGTCTTAAACCTGGGTTCCCTGGTTACCACTTGAAGGAGAACAAATTAGAAAGAGCGTGCACATTTCAAACTTGCAGTGTGATACTCAGGATCGTGCAGAATATCTTCAATGAAAGGGTTAGCTCAGTGCTCACGTAGATGCCACCGTTGCTTGTGCTCGGTGTGTCACTATTCATTTGGTATTTATTGTTAAGCAAAGACAGCAGGACATTAAGATTTAAAAATACAATTTCTGGCAGGGCATTAGGGGAGGCACTCTATCGATGTTTACTATTTTTCATTTTAATGATGACGGCAGAACTGATTTATTTATTTTTGCTGAAGCATTAGATAATTGGTAATATTATTTATTACCTTAGGATCAGATTCTGTTTTCGTTGTTAGAACAATAATAATCTTAAGGTAATGGATCTTACTATAACTCTGCCTGATATAATGCACATTACCTCGCTAATAGAAAAGGAACACTTAAAACGCCTTCTGATATACCACAGTCTCACACCATACCCTCAGGATGGTTTATTCCCCAATAGAGTACTAAATTAAAATTATTCTGACCCTCAGATATGCCAGAATTCTCATATAAATAAATTGTTTATGATTATTAATAAAAAAATGTATAATGTACCTAGTCCCTAATACACTCTTCACTATCGTATTTTATAATATACCATGACCTCAGTTATAATATTCACTATTCATGAACCTGACGATTAGAGTAACTAACCCTATATAATATGTTTCTCTAGAGCATCATCTCATTTTATACAACCTCAGGTGTACACTGCTGTGCAACCCAAACATGATATAAGTCAGATTGCATAATATTTGGGACAATGCAGCTTTAAACCTGTAACTGCCCACATTTTATTATATATCTAACTGGGAAATATAAAAAGAAAGTCTTGCATTTATAGTGTCTTTCATGACCTCAGGATATCCCAAAGCACTTTACAGCCAATGAAGGCCTTTTTTTTTAAGTGTAGTCACTGTGGTATTGTAGCAAAGAATACAAATCCTAATGTCTACGTGACAACAGTGATGACACTTCCTGGTGGCATGAAAGGCACTGTATAAACACAAGTTCTTTCTTCTTTAAATACTTGTAATTTTAAATAAATCTGTTGGACTATAACCTGGTGTTGTGCGACTTCTCATTCTTTAAATACAGTAGGGAAACTGTAAAATTTTAACACATGCTATTTGGCCTAAACATTGATACCACAGCTTTAAGTACCTGAGCAAGGCCACTTGCTAGTCTCTGGTAGTTTTGAAAAAAGGGAGGAGTTGAGTTATTTGTAAGTAAACCTTATACATAGATCTTTAAAAGGGGACCACCTTCATGATGCATGTATACAACGCTTCTGTTTCTTCTCAAATAAAAATTTGTCAAATGTACTTTCATTAAATTAATGGCCCTTTAAGAATTTTGTTTGGTACAGGTTTTATATTTTACTTAAACAAGATGTATGCTATTTTTGCACCAACAGTGCTTTGCAAAATGTTAACTGGGTTTAAAATTCTTGTTGCTTCTTTTCTGCATATTTTTTAAAAAGTAATCGACTTGAACAATGTGGTAGCAGATTGCATTAGGACCCTGGTGTGCTGTGTCACCTTTGGCAACTCTAGCATCTCTCCTCACAGACTGACCCGAGAGAAGCATCAACAGAGACCATGGGAGTAATTGCTCACCTCCCCTCTTGATTAAAGGGTGGCTCACTCACAGCATTAGGACACCTATGACAAGGGGAAGGGGGAAAATACCTTAAAGAGAAGGGGTCTTCTAAATCAACAAAAGTGTGTGTCATTTTATTTTGGCTTTGCCTTCTATCTTTTGTGTCACTAACTGGACACCATCCAGGACAAAGCTGCCCACTTGATTAGCACCCCATCCGCCACCTTAAACATTCACTCCCTCCACCACCGGTGTACCGTGACTGCAGTGTGTACCATCTACAAGATGCACTGCAGCAACTCGCCAAGGCTTCTTCGGCAGCACCTCTCAAACCCGCGACCTCTTCCACCGAAGAGGGACAAGGGCAGCAGGCGCATGGGAACACCACCACCTCCAAGTTCCCCTCCAAGTCACACACCATCCTGACTTAGAAGTATTCTTCAACGTCACTGGGTCAAAATCCTGGAACTCCCTACCTAACAGCACTGTGGGATAACCTTCACCACACGGACTGCAGCAGTTCAAGAAAGCAGCTCACCACCACCTTCTCAAGGGCAATTAGGGATGGGCAATAAATACTGGCCTTGCCAGGGACGCCCTCATCCCATAAACACATTTTTAAAAAGGCGTCTTATGAGACTGAGCTCATGGGAAATTAAGTAATCCTGTATAAATATAACAAGAAGATAAAAATAAATAAGTTGACATTAAGATTCAGCTCTGAAAAACTCAAATTATGAAATCCACCGAAAACGTGACCGAATTGATTGGGTGGGAATTCTCTTTTCTAGGAGCAAGCTATTCTCCAAATAGATAATAAAATTAAAAATAAACTAACAAATTGTAGCCTTGATTCTAATATTAATTTCAGTGCCTCGGATTAAGTTGGACGTTAGCTAGGTGTGCGCAGTTTGGTCAAAACATAACCGAAAATCCCAACTGCAACCACTTTGTTCATCCAGGCCATATTTGATATGCAATAAGGACTGTGATAGCACTCAGCAATCACAGAATCATAGAATAGTACAGCACAGAAGGAGCCCATCGAGTCTGCGCCAGCTCTTTCGAAGAGCAACATCTTAAACTAAAACTTAAACTAAACACAAATCTGATTCTTTAAATAAGAGGGATGATTTTACAAGTGCGGATTTTCAGCAGGGACCTTGCTTCCTAGAAGTGTGTGTTGGGAAACGACGGGTGCACTTCCACGATTTCCCCTTATTTAATTTTAATAGATGGAAAATCAAGGGGAGGGAGCCTGAAAATTCCTGACCCGTGCTTCTGGCAAACTAAGCTCCCCGCTGGTAGCTCTCACTCATGACATCGGCCCCAAAGAGTCTCAAAAAAAAAATCCAGCAAAGAGGTTGGCTTGATTATTGATTCTAGTACAACATCCTCTGACCTTGAGCTGGCTTCTTGAAGCAATACCTCTTCCTGATGCACTGGTAGTAAGAAAGCACTGGGCTATTTAATAACCCTATAAATATTTACAGCCTTTCGAAAACCTTGATGTATTTATTTTACGTTCTTTCCACACTTCTCTTGAATGTAAAATGAGGAAAGATAGGATTCGTTGGCCAAGGACAGTATATGGCACAGATAAATCAACTATTTGACTATTTGCACTCCACCATGCAGGAGATAAAAGATGCCTGAAGAATAATGAAGAAGTCAGAGGCTTGGTTTCGATGGTTTCGACGGTTTCCTGACACCTGTGGTAGATGCATTGACATTGTGTTTTCTCAGCGTGAAGTCGTCAGGGTATTTTAATAATTTGTAAGTGCAGGTGCTCTGCGGCCTTTGCAATAGCAGCTGACATATTGAAATGAGGTAATGGTTCTCATCTGGGCCTCCCTTCACTGCCTGCACCTTTGATTGGACCAATCCATCAAGCCCATCTTCCACAGGCTCGCAAATAACTCAGACAAGAGCTCATTAACATTCATGATTTTATGGACATAAGAATTCTCAGTAGATTGCCAAGTCTAATTATCTGCTGACATTTATTGAAAGCTTTGATTAGTGCATATTGTAATGAATAGAAAGCATGTGGTAGACGACAGGAAAGGAAGCCAAGTTGCACACTGTTGTCTTTGTAAGACGTTGTCACAGAATGAATGCAGGAGACTTCATCAGTATTTGTTATTGTCTTGATGCAAGTCAGATGGAGAATGAATAAAAGGCAGAAATGATTCACTCTTAATTCATCGTTTTATCTTTGTCTTGGGAGTTGTAAGATGGTCACAATGATCCTCCCATAACCACGGCTTGAAGATACTGTGGAGAACTGCATCACAAACTAATGAGTGAAGGTTCAGTTGTTTCATATATGCAGATTATGATTAAAATCACTAACTGCTTCAATTAACCAGGGAGGCTGAATCTGTGGCTGATAGCTGTCGCTTGAATGTATCCAATATTTTCTAATCTCCTTGGGACGAGCTCTGAATTGCATTCTGAGTCGGAGTCGATTGCATCTGTGCCAATCAGGATTTATTCAGACAAAAGCCGACATTTTGTCCCAAATTGCATGTACTGTCGCTTTAAGAAAACAAAGTCACATATATTCAGTGGGACCTTCTTAAAATTTTAAACTCATTCTGCAATTGCGTGATACCATCTTGGCAACAATGAATGGGTCAATGTTTCCAGGTGGCAGCTGGGAGGGTGTGACTAAGGTCTTTAAATAAAATGTATCCGTGCACTTGACTTTCTGTTTGGTGCGTTCAGTTTACGTGGTGGCCTAGTAACTGCCTATCCAAGGTATCCATTTTTGTGTTGGTCCAGTGATTATGCTCTCAGGAATCCATCCGGTGTAGTCATCACTCTGGCAGTCTTTAAGGAGCAAAAACGAATCAGTTTTTCTGGCAGTCTAGGAGGATTATCCTTCCAAGATTCCTCTTTCCTTAGCAGTCTAGGGGGAACTATCTCTTGATAGTAACTGTTTTCCTGGCAGTTTAGGGGAGGGAGGCAATCTATCCAAGACATCCATTCCCTGGCGATTTAAAGAGGCTTTCTCCAGTTGTGCACAGTTGATATTTTAGTTTTCCAGTTTTGGATTTGAACCATCTAAATTTCACAACCTTAAATTATAAACTCTAATCGGATCCAAATCCTTTTCCAAATTAATCCCCTTTCGGAGTCTTAAAGCAACAATTTCTCACGTATATACTGCATGATCTTAAATTTTATTATGGAAGTATCAGTTGAAATGTAATCTCTTTAGGAGAGTTTTATACCCTTGTACCAGAGCTTGATACCTGCATGTTTAATCTGGTTTCTCAGAATCTCTTAATACTATTCTGTACTGTAACTGATAACAACTTGGAGCAGGTGTGTGAAAATGATGCCATCCAATTGGATAGCATTGAACAAGGGCTTTGAATTAAGCTCATCCATGCACTTTATATGATGGTCTAGTAGTAACTTTCTGTTCAAAGTGTCATATTCTGTAGTGGCCCAGTGACGGTTCACTCAGGAGATCAGATTTTGAAACAGTTTGGGGGCGGGCCAGCCATCACATGATCAAATCCAAACAGATTGAGGTAAAAAAAACAAATCTGTACATAAGAAAGTGTGGAATGAGAAAGGGCCACCATGCACATCAATTCCATTCCCTTTGTCAGCCTTGGCTCAGTGGCAGCAGTCTCACCTCTGAGTCAAACATTGTGGGTTCAAACCCCACTCCAGAGACTTGAGCACCAAATCTAGGCTGACACTCCAGTGCCCAGTACTGAGGGAGTGCTGCACTGTCGGAGATGCCGTCTTTTGGATGAGATGTTAAACTGAGGCCCCGTCTGCCCTCTCAGTTGGATGTAAAAGGTATTTGAAGAAGAGTAGGGAAGTTGTCCCGGCCTACATTTATCGCTTAACCATCATCACTGAAACAGATTATCTAGTCATTTATCTCTGGGCTATTGCAGTGTGCAAATTGGTTGCCATGTTGGCCTACATTTCAATGGTCATTAGATCTCTGAACTATTTCATTAGTTGTGAAGCACTTTGTTACATCTGTGAAAGGTGCAGTCTAAATGCAGGTTTTCCCCCTATATTTCTTTGTAGAGCATGTACAATTTGCGCTTTTGGCTTCAGAAGAAGAAAACCAACCGTAACCAAAAATTTCAAGATAAAAGCTCCATGAAATTTCTCTTGTCAACTTGCATAAGGCACATTGATAGCATTCAAATAAATGTGGACAATTTCAACAGTTGGGCCAAGGATAGCAGATGTGCTTTAACATGGATAAATACAAGATAATGTAATTGGAACATAAGTATGAAACATCTGCCATAATATTTTTACCCAAATTGTCCCTTAAAAGATATGATTAGATCCATCATATGCTGGATGGTCAATATACGAGCCAATTGGATATCATAAGTATCCAAATTGTACAGGTTGCTTAAAAAAATGATGCATATTCTGCCACTAGATGTCACTGGCATACTAATCCCTTACATTACAAAGCAAGTAAAATATAACCGGAGACAAGCGATCATTACTTGACTAACATTGTCCCTACATTAGGACCAAGAGGAGAGATTGAGTAGACTAGGCCTATATTCCCTCGAGTTTAGAAGAATGAGAGGTGATCTAATTGAGACATATAAAATTCTTACAAGGCTTGACAGGGTAGATGCAGGGAGGATGTTTCCCCTGGCTGGGGAGTCTAGAACATGGGGTCACAGTCTCAGAATAAGGGGTCGGCCCTTTAGGACAGATGAGGAGAAATTTCTTCACTCAAAGGGTGGTGAACCTTTGGAATTCTCTACCCCAGAGAGCTGTGGATGCTCAGTCGTTGAGTATATTCAAGACAGAGGTCGATAGATTTTTGGGAACTAAGGGAATTAAGGGATATGGGGATAGTGCGGGAAGGTGGAGTTGAGGTAGAAGATCAGCCATGATCTTATTGAATGGCGGAGCAGGCTTGAAGGGCCAAATGGCCTACTCCTGCTCCGGTTTCTTATGTTCTTATGTAAGAGCTGGAAAGTGGGATTAGGCTGGATAGCTCTTTTCCAGCCGGCACAGACACGATGGGCCGAATGGCCTCCTTCTATGCCGTAAATTTCTATGATTCTATAATTAGTTCCTTGAATCCAAAATTAGGTTCCTGAAATCTTAAATGTGCTCCTAGGGGTTGAATATCATGGGGAGTGCTCCCGATCACCGACCGCAACTTTGGCAGGAGATCCACGGAAACCTTTACGCCATTTCTCGGGGTTTCTGCAGCTCTTCCAAAGTTGCTGCGGACAATCGGGGAAACCCCTGTGGAAATTGAATCCCCTAGTTTCAGAATCTTGGATCTAATAGTGGAAATGATATTTCGAATCGAAAAAGGTTAAGTGTTATAGGATATAAAACTTGTAATATCAGTAAATGCTTAATAACTGCTGCTGAAACAGCAAACTACCCAGTGTCTCTTGCATGCCAAGGGTATTTTGAATTTAAATGTTTAACACCATGAACTGATATTTAATATTAAAACTGTATTGATACCCAACAATACCTCAACTGGGGTTACTGAAATCTGGTAGGTAGGTACAAATGCAAAGTAGAATGTGAATCCTGTTGGTGCCAGTAGTTTTTATCCTATGGCAGAGGGATTCAGCCGCTGGGTTTATGAACAGGTCTTTATTTCTTGTCCAGAAATTATTTTGGTGATGCCCTGTGTCCCTGTATTGCTTCGGGCCATTGACATCACGGCAACTTAACATTTTATTTGTGTTTCAAACCAGAACTAGGTAGGGGTGTCAATTCTGAATGTGTGGGTATCTGACAAAAGTTGCCCTGCTTTTTGGATCTGCAGTACAGCCGATTCCTTTGTAGGTTTCAGGATTATGTGATCGCAATGTCACTTGGAGCCTTATCTCTTGATAAATCCCTGCTCAACATCATTAATTCTGTATGTAATCTGGCGAGTACTGGGAACATGGAATGTGATTATGCCGTCTCACTGACTTACAAAAAAATGAGCCCAAGCTCTCATTTCGTACTATTTTATATTCACTGCTCTTTTCTCCCTCCTTTAGGCAAACCTGTAATGATAATAACTGAGTACATGGAGAATGGATCTCTCGACTCATTTCTGAGGGTAGGGCCTGCTTTATAATTAATACTGTGGCACTTGTTATTATTGAAGCAATAATGATTCACCCAAAGGAGAGGCTAGACTTTGCCTAGGTACTTAAAACAAATGAAGGTGAATTGATACGAGCAGATCTATTTCCTGTTTAATTTTCTCATCAAAGAAGACGTTTGAATATGCATACACTTTGCCCTCCTTGTCACCTAGCTGCTTTCCTGAATGCTGTATGACATTGGCTTATGTCGATACTCCATTATAACTGTTAACTGTTTCTCCACGTTGTTGCAAGTGGTGAAATTATCTTGAAGGTGGCATGAAATGAATTCAGTCTTTGCATCTTTTATCCCACATAGAAGGTGCTTTTATTCACAAGATGATTGCTGCTTCGTAATTGCCTAGCAACAAGTTTTCTTGTCGCCTGATAGGTGGTTGTGCCCAGTCTGGGGATAGGCATCGACAAACATCCACTAAGCGCCCACTGACTCCCACAGCTACCTGGATTACACTTCCTCCCACCCCACTTCCTGTAAGGACACTATTCCATTCTCCCAGTTTCTTCGTCTCGCCGCATCTGTTCTGACGATGCCACCTTCCATACTAATGCTTCCGATAGGTCTTCTATTTTCCTCAACCGAGGATTCCCCTCTACTGTGGTTGACATGGCCCTCGACTGTGTCCGTTCCATTTCTCGCACTTCTGCTCTCACCCCTTCCCCTCCCTCCCGGAGCCACGATAGGGTTCCCCTTGTCCTCACCTTTCACCCCACCAATCTCCACATTCAACGGATCATCCTCCGCCATTTCCGCCACCTCCTGCGTGATCCCACCACCAAACACATCTTCCCCTCCCCTATCAGCATTCCAAAGGGACTGCTCCTTCCACGACACCCGGGTCCACTCCTCAATCACCCCCAACACCCTTTCCCCTCCCCACGGCACCTTCCCATGCAAGTGCAGGAGATGCAACACATGCCCTTTTACCTCCTCCCTGCCCAGTGCCCAGGGCCCCAAACACTCCTTCCAGGTGAAACAGCGATTTACTTGTACTTCTTGCAATTTAGTATACTGTATTCGCTGCTCATGATGCGGTCTCCTCTACATTGGGGAGACCAAATGCAGATTGGGTGACCGCTTTGTGGAACACTTCCGTTCAGTCCGTAATGGTGACCCCAAGCTTCCGGTCGCCTGTCAAATTCCCCGCTCCACTCCCACTCTGACCTCTCCATCCTCGGCCTCTTACACTGTTCCAACAAAGCTCAACGTAAGCTCGAGGAACAGCACCTTATCTTTCAATTAGGCACTTTGCGGCCTTCTGGACTCAACATAGAGTTCAACAATTTCAGACCATAACCTCTGCCCTTATTTTTTCAGGCAGCAGCTGTTGATGATTCTACCATCTCCATTTACAGCATTTAAGCACTCCTGCCTTCCATCCTATTACAGACCATCACTTTTGTTCTTTACTCCTTCCCCCCCCCCCCACCCTTTACCTGCCCCTGCACCTGGTTAAAATCTGTAACATCTCTAACTTTTTCCAGTTCTGACGAAGAGTCACAGAGCTGAAACGTTAACGCTGTTTTTTTCTCCACGGATGCTGCCTAGCCTGCTGAGTGTTTCCAGCATTTTCTGTTTTTGTGTCTGGTTCTGTTTTGTTTTGGGTTTCTTTGTGTGTTCTGCTGTCAGGCGAAGCTCCACCCAGTTTCACTGGCAGTAAGATGTGGCAGCCTAGTGGCCTCCCAATTAATTTAGGATACAAGTATGGCTGTACAACACTCCGCACCTTGCCAAGCTTAAAAAACAAAGGAATTATGCTTGCAAGTAATGCCAGGGTGTTTCTCCCTCCATTTTCAGTCATTCATTTTTCCTCTGGTTTCCTGCTAGCAATTCTTTGCCAATTGCTTTAATATCAAAGGCATACACTGTTTAAAAATCAAATGAAATGTCTTTATGAATAAATATTTAGGCAGATTTTGTACAGTGATTTAAAGAAATAATCTGCACTTTGCTCCAACACCCAAATATTGTATGGAAAATATATTGCTACATGAGAGTGGGAGGACAAGAGTGAGATTTTAAGCACCAGAATCCAGGACTGGGGCCTATGTGCTTGTTTAGTGGCACCCAAAGTTAGTCTCAGATCAAGCTGAGAAGTCTTAGTCAGTCAACTTGGAGACAACCTACATTGATTATTTTTACGCCATTTAGCACCCAAAACAGATAATGGACTCTGCAATATTAGGATGGGACTCAAATACTTTTTGGGATATTACACGAGGTATGAGACTCATCTAACTCAGTTTAGGGGTGAAGAGAGTACCAGAGCCAGTAGTCAGTGGGAGGGGGAGGGGGGTCCAAGGCCTCTGCTCACTCAAGTTGCCTTGTCTCATTTGGGGAAGGGGCAGTCTCCTGGATTTCTAGTGTACTCAGGTTTGCTTGTCTCAGTTGGTAGGCTGTTGCTTTAAGTGAAGGAGTCGCAGACATCTCTGTGAGAAGATTGACTTGCTCTGTGTGTTGGACGATGATGCCAGAAACTAGGTTGACTAATGTAAGATGTAAAGGACAGCACTGCAATTTAAATAATGGAATTTGATTCTGTATTAATCTTAAATAACTCAAGATAATGTGTTTTTGAAATTTAATCAGTATAATTCAGTACTATTTCATATGCAAGACTTAACATTATTAGCTGAGTAATGATTATTGATTTTGTAATTTATTCATGAATGAAAATTGATCAATGGTTCCTCAGTGATTCAGTATCATCACATGAAATTAGTGTATGTATTTTCATTCAGCCAAACCCATATTTCTATCACATTTGTACTACCCATCTGTTCCCTGTACTTGACCTCTTTCACTTACTTGGTAATATACAATGGCAAGATAAATAATGAGATGGCTAGGAGACTGGTTTCTGGTGCTCGAGGGACTAGTTGATTCAGTCGGGGGGGGGGGCGGGGAGGTGGGGTGCAAGGGCAGGGGCCTTCTAGGTCTGCCAGTCACTGAGATTTTCATAGCTCACTCGGGTCAGTTCCCTTGAGATTCACTTGGTTCAGTTGAGTGGTGGTGGGTGGGAGTTCCCAGCTATGAAGATTCACAGTCAATGATTTTGCATATTTATAAGATGTCTGGGATGGTGATCCGTATCTAATAGACAGTGTGCATTGGCCACATCAATGTATAAAAACGAACATGATGCGACAATTTGAACTAGTTATCTCCAATTTGTCACTAAAGTACAGGAATATAAATCACAAATCTGCAATTAATATGTCGGCAAACAGCAGTTACACCCACATGTGAAGCTAACTAGGTCCTGGCTTCTTGATTAACTGCACAGCTTGTCCAGCTCAGAAATACTGGCTGTCAGGTGCAGCTGGTCTACAGCTTGCCCACTCTAAGGCATACATGAACTAAAACCAACACCGAGAGCTCAGCATATCATACACCACCTGGTAGCTTATAGTGTGTGAAATACCAATTCCCTATTTGGCTCATTCATATTGGTGCAGATTTCTTACTCTGATCGTTCTTGGTTGGTATATTTGCACGCAATATGATTTTTACGAAATGAAAATCAATCCGATTATTACGAAGCTATGTTAAGGTGACCTCCCATACTATGAACAGACATATATATCTGCCACTCATTTACAACATGACCACCACATTGCCTATATATAGTGCCCTTAAAGTAAAGAACATCCCAAGACAATTCAGATAGCCATATGGGGGCAGGAGGGGTGACCCAACGTTTGGTTGAAGAGGTGGATTCTGTGAAGAAGGAAAAAGAGGTGGCGAGGCAGAGGAGTTTGGGGATAGAATTCCAGAGAGTAGGATTCAGGTCGCAGAAGGCACAGCTGGCAAGGGCAGGGTGCAGAGACTGAGTTTACACAACAGGCCCAAATCAGAGGAACAGTGTCCAGGGGGTTCGATAAAATTGCCATACATAGGATATATTTAAATTACATCCATGAAGGTAAAACAACGCTTCATGATTTGAACCTATCCCTAGCCTATTGGAAATCCTAGGTAATGCTCATTTCACCTGTTCAGTTTCATTTTCATCTGAATGGCCCCCCTCTTCCAAGAGGATCAATTGAAAGCTCAAGGATTCTACAACAAATGAGTTTCTTTTTCCTCAAACCAGTTGTGAAGTGGACTGTTGTGTGTAAAATTTTGTTCCCTGAGAGACTTGCTTTGCGGTTTTGTAGCAATGTTCTATTCTGTTCAAGCTTAAGCTCTTGCTATAAATAGATGTGTTGTGTGATTCTCTCAGGATATAATAGAGCATCCTCAGAAAGTCAGCTCTGAGCTGAGCTGAGAGAACCACTGCTGTTTCAAGTCTGTAGACATTTATTGCTCAGACCATGTCTATATTTGACCCTTTCTGGTTTGATTCAGCTGTTGATATGGTCCATTCCTTTCTGATAGGTTTGGTAGCTAATAAAAAGATCAAATTGATTTAATAATGTTTTATATTTATATTCAGAAGCGTGATGGACAATTCACAGTCATCCAGCTAGTTGGAATGCTCAGAGGAATTGCCTCAGGGATGAAATATCTGTCAGACATGAACTACATACATCGGGACCTTGCGGCGAGAAACATTCTAGTGAACAGCAATTTTGTCTGCAAGGTCTCTGATTTTGGGTTGTCCCGAGTGCTGGAAGATGACCCAGAGGCAGCCTATACAACTAGGGTGAGTGAACATATCAAGCAGCATTCACTGGCACTTCAAAAGTAAACACCTCAACTATGCTAATGTATAGTGTCAGCCATGGCTCAGTGGTAGCACTCTTGCTTCGGAGTCAGAAAGTTCTGGGTTCAAGCCCCACTTGAGCACAAAATCTAGGCTGACACTCCAGTGCAGTAATGAGGGAGCACTGCACTGCCAGAGGTGCCATCTTTTGGATGAGACGTTAAACTGAGGCCCCATCTGCCCCCTCAAGTGGACATAAAGGAAATGGCGCTATTCAAAGAGCACTGGAGCTCTGTAAAGTGCTTTGGGCCTTCCTGAGGTCGTGAAAGGTGCCATATAAATGCAAGTTTTTTCTTTCAAAGAGAAGGCCCACCACAGACTTTTCAGGACACTAAATACGGCCTTCCCACATTCCATATTCTGGGAACAAATTTTTAAAAACCTAGGGCCAATGACTTGTCTCAATTTTTATTTCTATCATGTTATCCAATGGTTTAAATGTTCTTTGACAAATTCTTGACCAAAATTATCATTCCCGATTCATTCACAGTGTCCCAATAATAACTAAATTTGACTTGAATTCCTCAGCTAAATTACCAGGTGAACTGAATCATGTAAGACATTACAATCGTTTACCTCTGCACTCTGAATCAAGTCTAAATGAATTCCGAAATTGTCTCCTCCCAAAAGGATGTGGATACTTGGAAAATTGGAGCTTTCCAAACAGCTTCAAGATAGGTTTTTGTTAGGGTAAGGATAGTAAGGGATATTGAGCTAAAGCGTGTAACTGGAGTTGAGGTACAGTTCAACCATGATCTTATTGGATGGAGGAGCAGGCTCGAGAGGCTGAATGGCTTACTCCTGTTCCTATGTTCTCAATAGATGGAAATATATAGCACAAGATGTGCTTAATTCAGAACCGAGTTAGAAATATGGAAGTAATGGTGGTACAGGAAGGACTTCTTCTGCGTCAGGCACGTTATCAGAGTAACGTGAGGGTGACTATTCATGGAATCTACCTTGTGTTGTGCTCAATCTGACCTACACTGACAGAGGCCCGATTATAGACACTCAATAAAGAATGAAAAAGACTTCACCCCATCCCCAACAATGAGAGCACATGCACAGACTCAAACAGAAACCTCAGGAGAAAATGCTTCAAATTTCTGTCCTCCCAAAAGTTCCAGTCAATTCTCCCAATTTTTGCTGAAAATCACAATTCGCCAAAAGCAAAGCAGACATTGTACAGAAGGCACGGATAAACATTTTACATTTATTATCTTTCCTTGTTTTCTATAAATCTATTCACTGTATCTCAAACTTATGCGTGCATGTGTTTGCAGGGAGGAAAGATCCCTATCCGGTGGACAGCCCCAGAGGCCATTGCCTACCGTAAGTTCACTTCAGCCAGTGATGTATGGAGTTACGGGATTGTTATGTGGGAAGTTATGTCATACGGAGAGAGGCCTTATTGGGAAATGTCCAATCAGGATGTAAGTAGCAAAAACACATGCTCTGGTATAGAATTTTTACCCATAATGCTTTAGATTGTTCATTTAAGCTTGAGATATGCTGTATAACATTGCAACAAATAAGAGTCTCCATTGTACTCTAAGGTTTTGTCTCTACCAATTTTCTCCCTTCCATTTCTTCCTGAAGGTGTTGACTTCTTGCAGAGATTCGGTCCCAGAGGTGCAGATCGTTCTCTGGTCTCGCAAACTTGTGTCCATTATTTACGTGGTGAACCTCAGCAGTCAAGTGTTGACAGGCTATTCAGCTAGATGGGGCACCACAGCCAACTCTAGTCTTATCTGCACCCGATGCCCGTGCACAAGTGCCCACAGCAGTGTTTACTGGAAAGGAATCAGGACTGAAATCTCTGGCTGATTTTGCTCTCCCTCATCGAGGGACACTGAGAGCGACTGTAGCACCTCTATTACTGCTCTGACTGAGCAAACTAAATGCAGGTCATAGATTGAATCTGGGACCTCAGCTACTCACTGGAAAAACTCACCAAGTCATCTATTTCACCATAGTGTACAGACCAAGAAAATACCATTAAGCACCCTCAGAGTGAACCTAAACTCAATCTCCCAAGAAGGCAGATAACTAAAGGCAAAACCACCAATGAGAAAAAACCTAGTGAAATTCTTGCCTAACATTTAGTCATTGCTATGAATTTGCTGCAGTTTAATAGTTGAGAGTCAAGCAATGCATTATGATGTTGATCATGTTGAATGTGGATGATAATCATACTAAAATGGATGTACTGAGTTTAAAAGTTGTATTCAGTCAAAAGGTAGTTATGTAACCAATTACCAAGAACTCTTAATATAAAATATTACAAGCCATCTCCAAGAGTCGCACATCCTTTTCTATAGGGATGACCCAATGAGGAGGAACAGCTCAGACAGGCTCCCACGAAGGGTGGTTGAGACTTGTACACTAGATTCCTTGAATAAACAGCTAGATTCTGTAATAGGGAGGTGGCAGAATTAGTCTTCTGGGAGGTTGAGATCCAATGGGCCAACAAATCTCCTTCATCCAAAACTATCTTGTTTTCTTGTCATTATTTTGTATGTGTTTGAATGCCTAACAACTGATGCTGTGACTACCACTATTGGCAGTACCTTGTTATAACCTGAATCCACTCTAGAGAGAGAGTTTCTTTCCAAAGCATTTATAGAGGCTGAGCCAGTTATTCCAGTCATGGCAGGTTTATAAAACAATGTGAACTGTTCCGATTTTTTCTCTCGTTGCTGTTAATGATTGAGATTGTGTTGATGCATCATTCAAAACTCTGAAGATTGTGCTGGAGGCTCAGTTGAAACAGTGTGGAAGAGATCGAGATTGTTGGTTGCTCTTTGAGAAGAACCATTTTAATTCTCAACCCACATACTGCAATCCAGATTCAACTGGAGTACGGGCAGAGCCTTGTACTACAATTGAATTTTAATCTGTATGTACTTGTTTAGAGCTAACTGACTCTCTGAATACTGACGAGATTGTTCAATATAATTGGTTTTTTTTTAAAAAGAAAAATACTTCATGAATTTTCAGATATTACACAATATCTGGGCCTGCTACGCTGTCTATTGATTCTACTAACCTCTACTTATTTATTTATTGCCTATGAATGATTGAAACCTGAATATTAACCAGTTCCTTGGGAAATGCTACAAGGACCAGTAACTGTAGATGACAAATATTTAGTAAGTGAAAGCCGGGGGTAAAACTCTTGCATCCTCCGCAGGTGATTAAAGCAATAGATGAGGGATATCGCTTGCCAGCACCAATGGATTGTCCTGCTGTACTTCATCAGCTGATGCTAGACTGCTGGCAGAAAGCACGTGGAGACAGACCCAAGTTTGGCCAGATAGTGAACATTCTCGACAAGCTGATACGAAACCCTAGTTGCCTCAAAACGTTAGCCAACGACGCAGCTTGGTAAGATTTAACGGACTTAATTTTGAAATGGAAAGCTCATCTTCAAAAGTCAAATACATAGTCAAAAGGAACAGATATTGAGCGGTTAGGAAAGGGTTTCAGCTTTTCCTCATCAGAATTTTTTTTACATATACAGGTCAGTCAATTCCTTGCAGGATCCGTGTACTCCAGACTCGTCAGCCATTGCCACAGTAGATGAATGGCTTGATGGTATCAAAATGGGCCAATACAAGGAGAACTTCTCATCAGCTGGTTACGCCACACTGGATACTGTTGTGTATATAAACAGCAGGTACTGTAAGTGGTAATGATAAGGGAATGGTTTTGATTTCCCAGGATCCTGAATCTTTCATTTAAATGGTACTAAAAATATAATTGCACTATTTTTAGTTAACACATTAGTCACCAAAATTAACCTTTGATTTTGTAACTAATTCCCAGTACCCCATCACTCCCCAAATTTACACTAGCCTCTTAAGTTAGTCAAACTGGATATCATCACAGATGCAGTCAATGTAATTCCTTGGTCAAATACACTAGGAGATGCAGTACAGCAGAAATGGAAATGTGCTTCACGAAGACTGTGGGAGAGCAGGGCGAGGGAATCCAAAACTGCTTACGGAGGAGTTTTTGACCAGTTTTAACCTGGCAGGGATTAACTGTAAAAATATAATTTGGTTGTAAACCTAAAATAGGGCTCGAGGGGCAAGCCTTTTGATTTTGCTTTCTTTCTGAGCGATTCTGTCGGCACGAAGAGCTTTTTTTCCCATCTGATTTCTGTTTGCTCATATGGAGAAGCAGTTTTGAGATTAGTTGGTTAACCAGCTGGCAGAGAGAATAGCCAAGTCTCGAAACTGACATCTGGTTAACCGTTACATAATTCAAACCTCAATCACTATCAGGCTTGATTCTCTGCCTTGCAAATTAGCAAGCACATTTACGAAAGTATGTTTTTCATTGCTTCTTCTGAGAAATAGTACTGTATATTTTAACATTTTAATGACATACATATCTGCTAATTTTGTAATGAATATTCTATGGATGGGCTCACAGTATTCACAATAAATGGCTTCTCTTTGAAGAGGTTTCTCTTGCTGGGCTCCAATTTGACTGTAGATTCAATTTAAGGTTTCTGTGTCATTTGTAATGTTCTTGATGAACAAGTTTATAATTTTGTAGCAAAAAATGCACACAAGAAATCTTCTCCCTTTGTTTTTCATGATAATAAATTGTAGAGTGGTGTTGCACAGAAACGCCTGGAATCACCACAGGGCATCTTCCAATCTCCCACCGTAACCTCAACGGGAGATTGGGGAACTCCCACAGATATTCTACCCCAACACCATTAATTGGTTACTCTCTGGATAGAGACCGGGATTAGCCAGTCTCAAAAAGAACTTATTGTGAAAGTCATCATCGTATATTTGTCCTTTCACCCCTACAAACCTTTAAATGCTGACTGTTCCATACTAAGTCTCTCTCACCCATCACCCAACTTGTCACCGACCTCCACTGGCTCCCATCCTATAGGGCATTCATTTCAAAGTTCTCAGTTACAAATCTGTCCATGGCTTTGCTCCACCCTGCTTCTGAAACCTCCACCAACCCTGTCCTTGCTCTACCTACCCTGCCTCCGTAACCTCCTCCAGTCTAGCCTTGCTGCATCCCATCTCCCCAATATCCTCCAGTCCTAGTTTCTCTCTATCCCACCTCCATATCCTTCTTCAGTCATATCACAGCCATACCCTCTGATTTTCAGAGTGTAGACCACTGTGTGTCCCCCTCCTGCTCTACTCCACCACCTTTCCCCATCATGCACTTGCACTCTGGAAGACTTTGCTTAGACCCCCATGCGTTGCTACTTCGCCCCCCACCTTCAGAAGTCTCCTCAGAGCCAACCTCCTTGACCATGGCTTCAGTCACCTCACCTAACCTTCTTGTTATGGCCATTGGGATGGTCTACGATACAAAATCAGCATCTAAATATTGTTAGAAGATTGAAGATGCATTAATTCCTAAATATCATTACCAGCATTTTTGTTTTTCAGTGTTAAAATCTTGCCTCAGTACTCCCAAGTGTTCAGAGCAAAGTGTGAGATTTGGGGTCACCCTAGTAGAAATATATGCATCCATGGAATAAACATGCAAAAAAATGATCTGGCGGATTGTCTTAATATGTTGCTCTGATTGACCTGTTTCCTGCCAATTTCTAGTGACCTCTGCAGAATCGGAGTGACATTAGTTGGGCACCAGAAAAGGATCCTCTGGAGCATTCAGAACCTTCACACCATGGCCAACCAGATGCATGGAACACACATTCAAGTATAACAAAGTCACTGCACCGAAGCGCTGTGGGTTGGACTCTTAGAAAAAAATCTACTGAATGCCCTGCTTCCTTCCTCTTATTAACAGCTCCTTTATCACTGGTGAAGAGAAAACAGCCTTTCTTCAAAACACACATGCAGCATTCATACAGCATGCAGCTGTCATTCCACGCAACAAATATTCATTATTGGCACATCCCATTCAAACTGATCTTTGCGAATGGAAGAGATAAGCAGAATGTGCTGAAGATAACAATGACGGTTTGATTCATCATGGAGGAAAGATAGTTTCCTAATCACCGATTTCTTGCACTCTAGATGATTCTTTACAATAGCCACTGATAGGGATTCCATCTCCTATTTGTAGTTCTGTTTATTTTTCATCTGATTCCTTGGGGAGGCTGTCGAAAGATCATTACCAGTTTGAAGGCAGCCTGACTAACCTAGTAGCTGCAGATACAACACATACATTGTCCATTGACGCTACAACCTCCTGATGCCCCGTGCTCAGAGGAAGGCCTATTCAGGACATTGGGAATATGCTGGAGAGCTAGCTTTGAAATTAGCTTGAATGAATGATCCCCAAATACCCATTGACCACCTAATTGGACAGAACATAGAATAGAACCAGCTTCCATATCTTAAGTAGATCAAAATTTGGATATATTCAGATTATTTTTAAATTAAGAAACCATGGTGAAGACAAAGGACACCAAGTTTGAAAAAAGAGTAGGAAGGAAGACAAGGTTAACTGGGAATTACTGGTTAGGCAATGGCAGGCATGGATCTTAAAGGCTTATGGATTGTAGGATCTGCTCAAATCCCATGAATCAAATGACTGAGCCAAGTGCAGATGTATTTTTAAGCACTGGTCACGAAGGAGGGGAAAAACCCAACCTGCATTGGAATACACAATGAACTCATGAAGGAATTGAAATCCAGATCTGAATCCAAATTCCCAAAATGGAGTTTGGATTCCAGATTCACCAGATTGTGCTCAGCCTCACTTATGTAACATGAATAGACTGGAAAATGAATTGCTGATCAGAGGGAACTGTGGAAAAAAAAGATGGAAACAAGAGCCAAGTTCATAATATGCATTAGTGTTGATGGAAGGAAAAGGATAGGAAGGTAACTTTGTTTGGATTTGAGCCTTGGTTTTGTGCTTTAAATCTCAAAAAGCTGTATTTGAAAAAAAAATAGAATGAATTATGACTTTAAATTGTAGAGCCAATATTACACAGAAATATCTGACTGAAACATTAAACCCAACACTATACTTCTAACTCAATACAATAGCAAAATACTACGGATGCTGGAAATCTGAAATAACAACAGAAAATGCTGGTAACACTCAGCAGGTCAGGCAGCATCCGTGGAGAGAGAAACAGAGTTAACGTTTTGGGCCTGTGATCCTTCATCAGAACTGCAAAAATTTAGAGATGTAACAGGTTTTAAGCAGGTGCAGAGGCAGGGAAAGGGGGAGGGGTCCATTCCATTTCCCGCACTTCTGCTTTCACCCCTTCCCCTCCCTCCCAGAACCACAATAGGGTTCCCCCTATCCTCACCTTTCACCCCACCAGCCTCCACATTCAACGGATCATCCTCCGCCATTTCCGCCACCTCCAGCGTGATCCCACCACCAAACGCATCTTCCCCTCCCCTATCAGCATTCCGAAGGGACCGCGCCCTCCGCGACACCCTGGTCCACTCCTCAATCACCTCCAACAGCCCCTCCCCTCCCCACGGTACTTTCCCATGCAAGCGCAGGAGATGCAACACCTGCCCTTTTACCTCCTCCCTTCTCACTGTCCAAGGCTCCAAACACCCCTTCCAGGTGAAACAGCGATTTACTTGTACTTCTTGCAATTTAGTATACTGTATTCGCTGCTCACGATGCGGTCTCCTCTACATTGGGGAGACCAAATGCAGATTGGGTGACCGCTTTGTGGAACACCTCTGTTCAGTCCGTAAGGGTGACCCGAGCTTCCAGCCGTCTGTCACTTTAATTCCCCGCTCTACTCCCACTCTGACCTCTCCTTTCTCGGCCTCTTACATTGTTCCAACGAGCGCAACGTAAGCTCGAGGAACAGCACCTCATCTTTCGATTAGGCACTTTACAGCCTTCTGGACTCAACATCGAGTTCAACAATTTCAGACCATAACCTTTGCCCTTATTTTTTCAGGTGGCAGCTGTTGATGATTCTGCCATCCCCATTTGCAACATTTAACCACTCCTGCCTTCCACCCTATCACAGACCATCCCTTTTATTCTTTCCTCCCCTCCCCCTTTCCCTGCTTCTGCACCTGCTTAAAACTGGTTAAATCTCTAACTTTTTCCAGTTCTGACGAAGGGTCGCAGACCTGAAACGTTAACTCTGTTTCTCTCTCCACGGATGCTGCCTGACCTGCTGAGTGTTTCCAGCATTTTCTGTTGTTATTTCTATACTTCTAACTGTTTGTCCTTGACACTAAAATGCACTACCATCTATGAAAGTGTCTTACTTTCCCAGTGTCTCTGGTACAAAATTCTACATTATCATATGTAATGTGTTGCACACTACAGTTAACATTTTATATACTGCATACTTAAACTTGTTGGCAAAGCATCATTGTTTAAGTTTATTTTATGCTGTTTTCTTCCCTGTTACTATGTTAGGAGTTTGTGTTGAATGAGCGCACAGGGAGGTGCGGAGAGGGGCAGGTTATCTGGGGCTTTCCCCAACCTCAGGCTTCTGTTCCCTTTAATATACACATTTGGACACCTGACCAAATCCAAGGAGATGTCTGTGGGAATTCGCACTGAAAATAGGAAACTTCAAAGATTGAATTCAGTCAGCCCTGCAGTCATTTCAGGTGTGATTTCATTTGGAAAAAAAGTTACAGCCTTTATTTATTTTTAAACACCTTTAGGTCTCACTGAACTACATACCACACCAAGGTAGAGACCAGGCGGCAAATTAACCTTTTTCCCAGGTCTCAACACTGCTGCTCAGCCGTGCCATCACATTGTTTGGGAGTGTGGATTGAGATACCTTTCTTTCCAACATGCTTTCCATTTTCCTCTCTCTCCCTGTGGGGGAAATGCCAGGCCTCTACTCCGTGCCCACTACATTGGCACCAAGCTGCCCATTATTATTAAAGTACAAGCAGAAAGGAGTCAATAGAGAGACCAAGAATGCAGCTCGGAACTGCAGAACACAAGGATTGCTCATGTTGTGCGGAAGACCTTCTCAACCAGTTTGTGACCATTACAAATATATTATGAGATCTGCCTCATACATAGAATAAACTCAGTTCCCACTCTCTGTGTAATGTAGTGCAGAACGCATGCTGCAGTCTTCAAGGGGCTCAAGATGGTCGGAGAGGCCAGAACCAGGGGTCATAATCTAAGGATAAGGGGTAAGCCATTTAGGACAGAAATGAGGAAGAATTTCTTCACCCAGAGAGTGGTGAACCTGTGGAATTCTCTACCACAGAAGGTAGTTGAGGCCAAGTCATTAAATATATTCAAGAATGAGTTAGATATATTTCTTAAAGCTAAAGGTATCAAGGGATATGGGGAAAAGGCAGGTACAGGGTACTGAGTTTGGATGATCAGCCATGATCTCATCGAATGGCGGAGCAGGCTCGAGGGGCCGAATGGCCTACTCCTGCTCCTATCTTCTATGTTTCTATGTCTATGTTTCATACAAGTCGAGTCTAAACATAGGTCCGTCAACAAAAGGTATCTAATTGATGTCAGTACCTACTTTAAGTGACCCAGTTACATTTGTCATTGTAGAACACTAAATAAGGGGCACATTATAGTTGACTTATGGAACATTACTGGCCCTATGCTTTTTAAACAAAATAGGAAACCATAGCTCTTATTTCTGTGGCTTCAGAACTATTGGGGGGTGAGGTTGGTGGGGGGAGTGAAGATTCTTCTGTGTACTTTGTTTAACAAAGTTGTACATCTGAATAGTAACAATAGATATACAAGTTAGCTACACCTAATGCACAGAGGAAATCTTTCCCTATATAAACATCATTCTGAAGCCGCCTGGTGTAAATTGCTACAGTGGCTCATTGTTTCCAAGGACGCAGAGCGAAATGACATCAGGAAGCACGGCTGTGTCTTGTGTGAAGTCTATGACATAATTCTCATAGCTTGGAACGAGAGGCAGGCAAAAAACAAAACCACAAATATGTTCAGGGGAAATAAGTATGGCAGTGGAGTTTGTTAAAACCCTTTTTATAGGAAGATTTATGCTATAGCTCTTTGCAGATTGTCAGCAGCAAAGAAAGGAACAATGAGTGGTAATTGCATTTCACTCCATATGTTAGAGTTTTTGAATGAAAGGTTTACAATTAATTACATTGAATACTCTTACAAGAAGGTGGTCACTTTTTGCATTAAGCACCACTTAGATTTATGGCGGTTTTGATAAGACAACCCATGAAGAAGGAGCTATCACTTGAATCTAACCAGTGTGGCAATAAAGCGATGATAATGTGTATATGTGCATGCGAGAAATTATGTCGGGGCATTTGTTTAAGATCACCACCTGCTGAGAGCATTGTGTGGCTGGGAGACCCAAGTTATACTGCAGGCTGTGTGTCACTTTCTGGCCAAGGAATAGAGCTCTGAAGTCCAATGAATGCTTGGCAATTGTTAAATTATTGCAGTGGTTGTGTAACTAAAATGTCATGAGATGACGTTCTGGTTCATGTCTCTTACTCAAGTGTGATTTTGAGTGGCTGCACACCCATTTTACACTATTGTCTGTATCGGTATGAAGCTGAAAGTGCTTTACATTGACTCGAGCTGTGTGGTATACCCACTCTATGGAGAAATGTACAATAATATTGGCATTATTTAAAGAATGAATGGGGAGCTACCAAAGGAAGAGGACTTGGCAAAGATATGTAGCAAATAATATAAAGAGGAAATGTGATGGTTCAATCCACTGACAAACGGACTAATTTCACTTTGTGTTCACCTGGCTTTTACAGGTTCAATAACTTAGTAAAAAAAAAGTGGACAGAGTAACTGAAATATTCTTCGACATAACTTTACTTGCATCAGGCTTCAAACGTTTTAATTGTCAACTTACTCTCTAGACAGCTTAGGAAAAGCCGATGAGCTTTTAAAAGTACAGAGTGCCACCATTTTGTAACAGCACCGTGGCAACGGCAGAACAGAAGGAAGCAAATATTGTACCATATTGTATAAAATGTACAGTGTGACTGACATAAAAGTATAGAATGTTTATAATTGTGAATTTTTAAATTACTAAACTGAACCGGTTCCATCAGTAAGAGCAGAATGACCAAACAAAACTGCTGCGGTGCCATAGGAGAAGTTCGCAAATTTGTGAAGAAAATAACATTCATGTTAGGGCAAGGTTAGCAACTGTCCTGTGTGTTATAAAGTTTTGTTTAATAATATACTTAGGGCTGTGCCAATCAAATGATTGTAATCCGAGGATCAATTCAAAAATGTAACTTTCTTTAATATAACTGGTTAACTTGAATCAGCCACAATGGTCCTGGTACATTGCTGTTCACAAGCTCGATTTGGATCTACATTACAACAGTGGCTATTTCAAAAGCGATTCATTGGCTGTAAAGTGCTTTGAGGTGTCCTACCGTCATTCAAGCACGATAGAAATGAAAGTTCTTTCTTTCTTTACAGACCATGTTCTAAAGGAAGAATTGTGCTAAAATTATTTTAATTCTCTTTCCCCTCCACCCGACCACCCCCACCCTTCTCTGGTCTTTAAATGAGTAAATGCACCACCGGGATGCTCCCTGGCCAACACTGAGTTCGTTGATCTGAGCTAGGAAAGCAATTAAAACACTGGTCTTGTTGCCCTGTGCTAGGGATGTGGGAAAAGAAAAGGAAAATCATCTAGGCTTCCCGCTCATGATCATTGTTCAGCGATTTCTGGTGGAAAATATGTCTGGACCAGGCTTCACTGTGATGCCTTGCATGGTCAAAGATTCCACTGACCATCATTCTCTGGCTCATACACGAAGAATGGCCATTTGGGTGAGGAACTCGAGGGTGGCGAGCACCCATGGATCTGGACCCTGGCAGGAGTTAGCACCTCTGAGGGGGGGAGGGGTGGTGTTGGGCGGGGTAAGGTCCCTAATATTTGCGTCACTTTGGTAAAGGATCTTTTTGTAATCCAACAACTCCCCAGCAAGACCTTTATGGTACTGTGCTGTATCCTAAAATGTCTCGTTGCTCAGAAGGTTAGGACCATATTGATGGCTGTTTCAATGCATTCATTAATTATTACCAGCAGATCTTTGCATCATCAGACCAGTCAGTTGGTACAGCCCTAAACATGCTGATGAGCCTGGTCTCAGACCGAGTGTGTGAGATATGAGACTGTGGCCTTTTTGCCATGTATGTATTAATTTATGCTTCTTAATTTGTGAGCTTTGTTCTCTGTTTGCTGTATCTAGTGGCCATTGTTCCTCCATATTGCTCTAAGGAGCTCGCTGGTGGTGCATCAGCTTGGTTTTAATTTTTATGTCGCTGTAATAAATATGCAAATATTTTTGATTTTTTTCCACCTATAAGACTTCAGTCTCCAAGTTATTGAACCTGGTGTTGACCAATGGGAGAAAAAGATCCACTTTCTGCTGCCAGTTAAAAGGTTTCTACATGAAATAAGTAATTTTCTGAGCAAAATGAGAGCAGATGGCATAATTCAGCACTAGCTGATACTCACTTCACATTTTCCCTCAAAAGGGCACAAAAATTCTTGGTATGGGAAATAGAAATGTCACTTTGGTGCAGAAGGGAGTTCTCCATTCATACTTAAGGCACAATGTGAGTGCTGAGTATGAACAGCTTTTCCTTGTATTTAATCTGCATTCAATCTGACCTAGAGGTGCACAAAAGGTGATGCTGGGTGCACAAAGTGGAAACATTCTCCATCCTCCAGCACAGTTGTGACGTAAAATTAAGGCACCACCTTTAAGAAAAAAAATGTCAACTTCAAACATTATCCCCTCTCAATTATTCATACATATCTACCCCTCAGAGTTCCCACTTAAGGCACACACCCTTGGGTGAGAGGAGTTCCCTGAAAGGAGTTCCTTCTGTGGCACACAGCCTGGCCAAGCCTCTGCCAATGCAACTTACAAGCAAGCTGCCCCTAAGTGGATGACTAGCCCCTCCAGTTGTTCCCTCCCAGTGCAGAAGTCACTGAGCTCAGTTGAGCACCTCACCAGAATGGCACTAGGAGTGGACAAGATATCCGAGTACCCTCCGTGAATGGTTTCATAGCGCAGTATTATCAGTGCCCCCTTTCTCAGCAAGAACCCCGGGCCCTTTCGGGGGAGCCAGCCTGCCCCTGAATGGCGCAGAGCTCAACCAGTATGGAATCACGAGTAGTGAGACTGCACCCAACCACTACATGGCAATGAGCCACTCCTGATTTGAGAAAAGTGACCAAGGGAAACATTTTGTAAAGAAACAAAGGCAAATTTCAAGAATTTCTTAAATAAAAACCCAGAGACAAATATTGTGCATTCTGTACTCATTGTACATATGGAACGTGAAGTGTACTTGTTATTGTAAAGGTAGCTAACTTACATTTACACTTTTATACAGCAATTAACAATTGATAGTACTAACATAATCCCTTGGAGATGTGAGCTTAGCAACTGTGGGAATTTATATCAGAAAATACGATGGTCCCCGAATTTCTTGCATCGCACTTACGCAGAAATTACCGATATTTACACCAGTTTCTGCGCCGATCATTCCGACGGGAACTTACAGTAAACTTTCCTGCGGAGCTCATTTGCCTACGCCAGAACGTAAAAACTGGCATAAAACAAACACAAATGCAGCGCCACCAATTGTTGCCCATTTGTGCTACATTTGTAATTGCCATTTTTAAAATGGTGTATCCCCTCAGAAAATAAAGACTTACTGCGTGTGCCCATGCTGCTGGTTAGTGGAACTTTATTTGTAAAATCAGGAAACCTCCGTATTTGGAGCGTGAAACAGAGCACTCTAATGCTTCACGGCAGCAATGCTACATCATTTAGTGGTCTATCAAGAACCACCATAACTTGCAGAATGAGGGGGAAGGAATGCGTGAATCTCAGTTAATTCTGGGTTTGAACTCACAGGTGTCCCAATCGAGATCCACGACATTTTAACAGCAGGCCGGCTAGAGAGAAACTTATTTCCGGTTTAGCTTGCCCTTTCTACATGCAACTGAAAAGGCAATGGTTCCATCACTATGTCCAGTCACAAAGATGAATTTGCACCCCTTCACAGTGGTGTCAATTTGGGCAGAATCCAACATTAGCCATTGCTGACATTGTCAAAGTCTGAATTACTCAGAACTACCTGCTGAGGTTAACGTCCCCAACAGATGTAGTTTCATTATTGAGTGATGTTGGCCAGGAAACTCCGAGGAGCTGCTCTCGATCCGCCAGTGTTATGTCACCAGAAGTACGTCACCACATGGCCATTGTGCTGCCGTGCTAGTGATTCCACTCGGGTTGGTACCTTCTGCCATGGCGCCTCCCTCTCGGAGCCTCGTGCCTCTGCTGTTCCTCTTTTATTATAATGCAGAACAGAAGTATGTTGGGAAGGCTATTCCAGAGGGAGGGGGAAGGAGAATGGGGGTCCGACAGATTTCGGGTGCACCGAGACAGACAGCACTTTGGTTAAGTATAGCACAGGTCTCAGTAAGAGAACTGTTCTAAAGAAGCAAAGAAAACACCATCAAACTCCAGAAATCTCAATTATGCTGATATCAGGCGGCTTTGGCCCGTGCTGCGTTTAAATCTTTTGGGCATAAATCTACGCCAGCGCGTTATTTGCGTAATTCCAGGAAATTTGGGTGAGCTTATCTTTTGCATGGGGTGGGGCGATGTAAATGAGCAGCAGAGGGTTTCGGTGGCGGTCTCTCAGAAGCAAGCGATCAAGGAAATTCGTACCTACCCAAGTTTCAGCGTAAAAGTGGTGTAAATCTTTTACGCGCAAATTTCCCCAGAAATTCCAGTCTTCAAGCTTTTGAAAATGTCACCATTTACTGACTGATCCAGCTAACCGATGTTCACATCGACTTCAAAGCATATGTGATGGCATCAAAAATTACAAATGTGGAAAGCAACTGATTTGGTTTTTTTTTCATATAAACTCAATAGTTTCAATGTGTCACACTGCTTACAATATTGTGCCAGCACACATAACTCCAGCCTCATTTACTGCAGTTGAAGATAAAGCAACGAGTCTGATGCCTCAGGTAAATGCTTTTTCCATAATCAACTGAAAAGGTACTTTATTACCAATCCCTTTGAGGCATACATGGAGACATTAGATGGAAAACAACATAAACTGAAACAAAAATATTCACTTTATTTTCATAGTGGAATCACAGACGGCAGAGATTTTAACCTAAAAGTACCTGAACCCACCTCCAACCCGCCCACCTGCGGTTTTAATGGAGGCGGGACGGGGGCGGGCAGCCAACCCGCTGCCAGGAGGCAGGATATCAATTTAAATATTACAAAAAGGCTGGGAGCCTCTTCTATAACCTACATTTTGAGTTTAACTATCGCTGGTTGGGTTTTACACACTTTGTTAAACCCGGCAGCCACAGCAAGGCGAGGGCTGCTACATCCAGGACGTAAGTGCCTTTACACCTACCGCCTGGATCGAGGTTCCCTGCCTAACCCACTCCCTGTGATCGGAGAGTCCCCCCACCACAGGCCTCCGATCGCCTTCCCGAACTTGGTCCCCACCAGCCCCCACCCCCGGCCACGGATGCCTCCACAAGGCCTCCCCCTGCTCCTCCGGCCACCCTGTGGCCCATCGCCCCTGATCTTCGGCATGGCCCCCTACCGTGCTCCTCCTGGCCCACGATCTTCAGCTAAGACTCACCCCCCCCAACCCTGGGCTCTTCCCGGCCTGTGATCGTTGGCGGAGTCTGATCCCCCTTGCTGCTCCGGCCCGCGATCTTCTATTGAGTTCCTCCCTGCCCCCGAGCTCTTCCCGGCCCACAATCGTCAGCTGAGTCCCCCGGGCTCATCTTCTGCTGGGTCCGACCCCCTCCTCCTTGCTGCTCCGGCCGACCCTGGCCCCCACCTAATCCCTCCCTCCTCTGTGGGGCCTAATGCCGCAGGCATACCTGCCTGGAGCCAATCAGACTCTCAATCTGGCTGGCTGCCGGTGGGAAACAGAGGCCTCGCATGCAAATCAAGCCCTGTCATTAAAGTTGGCATTCCCGACCGCCTCCGGCTCCCAATTAGGTAAGTAAAAATAAAAATCACTCTTACCATTGCCTCCAGCAATCCAAGGACCATTGGTTTGGCTGTCACACCCCTGAAGAACCTGACCGCAGCAGTCACACACAATCGAATTTTACAAAGTGGGCCTCAAACAGGCATTAGGCCCTTTTGTGTATGCGACTAGGGGGCCTAATGCCTGATTGAGGCATGCCCTGGATGTCTATAGAGGAACCCTTACCAATAAGGTGGGTGAAGCAATTCTGGTCCACACTCTAAAGACTAAAATCTTTTATAAATGAAGATGGATAAACTGAGCGTAAACCTGTAATTTCCAGAAATAAAGATGTGATTTGTTGCAAGCTTTTAAAATAGAAAAAGTCCGTTCTCTCTATGTTTTATAATACAAAAACATGGTACAGTTTTAGAAATGAAGAGGGGAGGATTTTGATGATGATTCATAATGCGAAGAGACTAATCATAGAATAAAGATGGATGTCATTATTTCGATGTATTTTAAGCCAGGGTCATTAGCTAAAAGCCAAAATCTCTATTTGTTAAGCCACAATTACTAGGAGCTGAAAGGGGAGGACAGAAGGAATTTTCTCACAGAAGGGCTTACTAGGAAATGGAATGCATTACCACAAGTGGCAACTGAAACCGAGCGAAGCACAACATTTAAGAGGAAATTAGGTTGATGTAAAAAGAAGTGTTAAAGGATACAGGGAATGAACAGGTAGCTCTGACACTGGTAATTGTTGGGAAGAGGCATTAGCACTGGCTCAGGTACGATAGAATCATAGAATCATGGAAGATAGGAGCAGGAGTAGGCCATTCGGCCCCTCTAGCCTGCTCCGCCATTCAATGCGATCATGACTGATCATCCAAATTCAGTACCCTGTCCCTGCTTTCTCCCCATATCCCTTGATCCCTTTAGCCTTAAGAAATATATCCAACTCCTTCTTGAATCTATTTAATGAATTGGCCTCTACTGCCTTCTGTGGTAGAGAATTCCACAGGTTCACCACTCTCTGGGTGAAGAAATTCCTCCTCATTTCTGTCCTAAATGGCTTACCCCTTATCCTTAGACTGTGACCCCTGGTTCTGGACTCCCCGACCATTGGGAACATCCTTCCTGCATCTAGTTCGTCCTGTCCTGTCAGAATTTTATAAGTTTCAATGAGATCCCCTCTCATTCTTCTAAACTCCAGCGAGTATAAGCCCAATCGACCCAATCTCTCTTCATACGTCATTCCTGCCATCCCAGGTATCAGCCTTGTGAATCTTCGCTGAACTCCTTCCATGGCAAGAACATCCTTCCTCAGATAAGGCGACCAAAACTGCACACAGTACTCAAGGTGTGGTCTCACCAAGGCCCTGTACAACTGCAGCAAGACATCCTTGTTCCTGTACTCAAACCCTCTCGCTATGAAGGCCAACATACCATTTGCCAAATAGCTGTCCTGAAATTTCTGTGATTAGCAGCCAAAATAGCCGAAAGTTCTCAGACTGAGAAGGAGGAAAATTACATTGACCAACTCAGAAATTGGCTTTCAAGAGAAATATCAGGTATGGCTTCTCAAGCATATTAAAACAGTACAAGACTCAAAAAATTGCAGCATTGCAGCATTTATTAGATTTGTATCACATAACCCTCATGGCATTATTTAAATAGACTGGCATTTCTTTATCGAGCCTCTTTCTCAAGCCTTGTAACAGAGAATACGACAGACTGGGCTGTAGAACACAACAAAATGTCCTACCCAATTTATACAGCGAACTGAATTCCATTCACTTCACCCGAGGGAGCTCAGCAGAATTTGATCTCTCCATCCTTTGCACTGTATCTCCGGACCAAACCAAAATGTGTACTTGATGGCATCCAAGTAAAGTTAGACGCATGCAGTGTGACCAGAGTATAACAGAATCGATGTAAACTGTTGATTGTGCAAGGTCTTGAGCTCGGTCTTGAGCTCATGTAGAAAACTGAAAAGACTATTTCAGAAATAGATGATAACTATTTTTTTTTAAGTGGGAATCTCGTATCTGAAGTCTCATCTTAAATTGTATAAATGAGTTAATTTAGCGCCACACCCTTGGAGCCATTTTATATCTTGAAATGTACTTTTTTGCACAATGAACAAGATCAGGCTTAGAAGCATGTTAGCACAGGAACCTTTCATTAATTGTGACAGGCTCATTCACAATCAAATGACTTGTACAAAAGCAAAATACTGCGGATGCTGGAAATCTGAAATAAAAACCGAAAATGCTGGAAACACTCAGCAGGTCAGGCAGCATTGGGCAATTGAGTTGCAGCATGTGGGAACCCATGAACTAATTAGTGGTTTCAGTCTGGAATGTCGCTCTGATGATGTCATCATTGCTGACTGCCTGCTCTCAGAGAATGTCTGGCTGTTGGTGGCGGGAGGATCTGTCTGCATTGCTTCTGATGTGAGTGGACCTGGATGCAAATGAGAGAGAGAGGAGAGAGAGAGAGAATTTTTTGCACCCAGTCCTCTTCAGCAAATGCCATGACATTCAATGTAGCAGTAGCAGTACCGACCTTTCACACACACCTATACCTACTATCTTCATTCACATCTCCGTTGTAATAGTGGACTTGCAGCAGGGATAGTCAGCTACTCATTTGTGCTCCGCCAGGTTTCACTGAGTGTTTCACACCAGGTGTGCTTCAGTCAGAAAAGGGTTAAACTCGCTAGCAATGTTTCAAAATAGCATTAAAGAGCCAATTTAGGGCTTGTTAAGGCTTTTAATGTCCTCTCCCGGCCTCTTGGAGGCGGGACGGAGTCGGGAACCCGCAACTGCATTTTGTCAAAATTGCGTGGGAGGCGGGGTGGAGTCGGGATGGGGTCGGAAACCCCGCCCCCGCAAATTTAACCCCCACACGCCTCCAAACCCAACTCCATGGGTCATTCAAAATCCAGCCCTATGTATCAGGTTGATGAACTTTCATCAAAACTGGAAATAGTTAGAGACGTAACGAGATTTAAGCAAGTACAGAGGCAGGGAAAGGTGGGAGGGGAGGAAAGAACAAAAGGGAAGGTCTGTGATACGGTAGAAGGCAGGAGAGATTCATGACAAAAGGGATGATGGTGCAAGGCGAAAGGGGTGGTAATGAGACAAGTAAAGAAACAAAAAGAAATAGATGAATTTTTTTTGAGCGTGAATCATGTATCTTGATGGCATTAAGGTAAAGTTAGACACATGCGGTATGACCAGAGTATCACAGGATCGATGTAAACTGTTGTGCAAGATGTTGAGCTCATGGTTTGGCCCGGATATACAGATACAGATAAAGGATGGAGAGATCAAATTTGTACACAGCACCTGAATGATTGTGTGGGACACTCAGGCTGGGGAATTTAATGGACCAGGTGTGTTGTGGGGTAAAAACAATCTCCTTCTCATGCTTGGCCATAAATAATTGACTTGAAGGCACTTTGCCTGATGACAATCCCCCACTTCAACATGCCGATTACTATTTGTCCAGGAATAAACAAACTTGCATACATTCTGGATTGGTAGCTTTGCACTTCACGAGTTTAGCGTTGATGCAAAACCAACACCACTTTGTACTGCGCTAAACTTGATGTAAAGCAAGTGCAAAAGCTTAAACGAGCTCCAAAATAAGTAGAATGGCAGCGTTATTGGCTTACTTTCACGGCAAAAGTAATTTGTTGTATTAAATGCTTGAAGGTATTTTGCTGGCGATAAGGCACTTATATATAAATCATAGAATCATACAGCACAGAAGGAGGCCATTAGGCCCATCATGCTGCTTAATTCTGCAGTCCTGCCACATCCAATCGTAAATGGTGGTGGACAATTAAACAACTAACGGGAGGAGGAGGCTCCATGAACATCCACATCCTCAATGAGTGCAAAAGCAAATGCTGAAGTGTTTGCAACCATCTTCAGTCAGAAGTGCCAAGTGGATGATCCATCTCGGCCTCCTCCCGAGGTCACCATCATCACAGAGCCAGTCTTCAGCCAATTCGATTCACTCCACGTGATATCAAGAAACAGCTGTTCGCACTGGATACAGCAAAGGCTATGGGCCCCGACAACATCCTGGCTGGCGTGCTGAATACTTGTGCTTCAGAACTATTCACACCTCTAGCCATGCTGTTCCAGTACAGCTACAACACTGGCATCTACCCAACAATGTGGAAAACTGCCCAGGAAGTCCTGTCCACAAAAAAAGCAGGACAAATCCAATCCGGCCAATTACTGCCCTCTCAATCATCAGCAAAGTGATGGAAGGTGTCGTCGACAGTGCTATCAAGCAGCACTTACTCACCAATAACCTGCTCACCGATGCTCAGTTTGGTTTATGTTGTGTACAAATGCTGGCCTTGCCAGCGATGCCCACATCCCAGGAACGAATAAAAAAAAATCCCAATCCCCTGCTCTTTCCCCATAGCCCTACAAATTTGGCCCTTTCAAGTATTTATCCAATTCCCTTAAGACATAAATGTAAGTCTTATTTCAGTATTGTTATCCTCTCTAATTCCAATTTATTAATACATTCACAAGTATTCTCATAGATATTGAAGGACAAAAAACACACAAATTTGGAAAGCTACACTGAGTCCTTCAGTTGCCAGTGAGTTGAATCATTAATAATCTGCTCAGTGATAAACAACATCGGAAGAATTTCTCACTGAACGGAATTGCAAAGTAGGTGAATGAAAGAGGTGAAGGGCAATGGCAGCAAATGTAATCAAATCACAACCTTCTCCATTTTCTTTTCAATTTCAACAGACCTGGTGATAAAATCATTTCTTGCTTCTTCCCTGAAAATTGAAACACTAAATTTAAAACACTTGCTCTGGTCTGATTATCTCATCTCCCACACAAATGTGCTCTTCACTGCCAGCAACATGGGTTTTATTGTACATGATGGCTAATTCAAGGTTGTCATTTTTTTTTTAAATGTCATTGTGCCTTAGTGATTATTCTGAAAATGTCTCAGAGCTGGCCAGTTAAGACCAGAGGAGGTGCAAGCAGCAGATAATAACTACAGCAGATTTAAGTATTGGAGCTTTTGACAGCCCTTCACCTCAGGAGCCCAGTGCAAAAAACAAACATTCTATAGTAATACGATAGCAAAATACTGCGGATGCTGGAAATCCGAAATAACAACAGAAAACGCTGGAAAAACTCAGCAGGCCAGGCAGCATCCGTGGAGAGAGAAAGAGAGTTAACGTTTCAGGTCGATGACCTTTCATCAGAACTGGGAAGAGCCGGAAATCAAATAGATTTAAGGCCAGGGTAAAGCTGGGAAAAGGGGGAGGGGATAAAGGAACAAAGGGGGAGATGAAGAGACATTAAGAGACATTAAGAGATATGCAAGGCTAGAGGTGGTGTTAATGTGACAGATTAAGGCTGAATGAAGTGTGAAATCCACTGGCAGAATGAAGGACAGCTGCCAGCTTCTAGGAGGAAAAAAAAAGGTGGGGGGGGGACAAATAAAAATAAAATATAAATGTGATTGGAGCTGAGGTTATGATCTAAAATTGTTGAACTCGATATTGAGTCCAGAGGGCTGTAGCGTGCCTAAACGAAAGATGAGGTGCTGTTCCTCAAGCTTACGCTGCGCTTCCGTGGAACAGTGTAATAGGCCGAGGACGGTGAGGTCAGAGTGGGAGTGAAGCGGTGAATTAAAGTGACAGGCCACCGGGAGCTCGGGGTCCCCCTTACGGACTGAACGGAGGTGTTCCGCAAAGCGGTCACCCAATCTGCGTTTGGTCTATATAAACATTCTATAGTACTGCATTAGACAGAGGTTTTGGATACAAAATGTGAACCCCACGTGTAAAATTGCTCATGGGGAGCTAAACATTAGAATTAAATTGTAAAACATAAGAAAAATACTGTAGATGCTGGAAATCTGAATTGAAAACAGAAAATGCCAGAAACTCTTAGCAGGTCAGGTAGCACCTGTAGAAAGACAAAGAGAGCGGTCATCAGAGGGATTCTGATGAAATGTCATTGACCTGAAACAACTCAATGGGTGAGAAACCTACGGGATCGGGTGGAACGCCGGTTTTACACCCCGCCCAATATTACTCTCCACTGACTTCACTGGAGAGTAAAATCGGATTGGGTGTAAAACCTACATTGCACCCGATCCCGTCAGTTTAACGATGAACGGGCTAGGTTAAAATTGCTCCCACTAAATCCACATATGCGGCCTGACCCACGAGTGCTTCCAGCATTTTCTGTTTTTATTTGAGAATTCAATTATTGAGCGATGCATCCAGGGGAGTTAACCCGGTGTCCTGGCCAATATTTATCCCTCAATCAACATCACTAAAACAGATTATCTGGTCATTATCACATTGCAGTTTGTGGGAGCTTGCTGTGCGCAGATTGGCTGCCGTGCTTCCTACATTGCAACAGTGACTACACTTCAAAAGTACCTCATTGGCTGTAAAGCGCTTTTAGACACCCTGAGGTCGTGAAAGGCGCTACGTAAATGTAAGTCTTTCTTCCTTTATTTAATGGGTTATACGGATTTCCTGTAGTCGCAGTGCTTTCCAAGTCTGGGATTCAATTTATAAGCACATATTTGTGAGGCACAGAATTTTTTTAACACATCATTTTACAAATACAGCTTTAAAAAAAAAAGCTATGACCTCACACGACATCTTCAACTCAGCTTCCAGATCACAAAATGATCAAGTGCAAAGAAGGCATTGAATATCGGGTCACACATGTGATACAAGCCAAATTCATTTGATGAACAACATGTACAGTGACCCGAGTCTTCACATTGTGTCTCAAAGTTTACGTCAAGATATTAAGGCCACAGGAGGAAAAATAATATTACAGGAAAGTCCAAAGAAACAGTCACGAACAGAACATCTATATTTCACATTCATATTCGTATGTTCAGGCAGGTATTGAAGATGTAGTAAAATTACTTAATAATTAATAGATCTACAGCAATAAAGGAACTATTGATAGATAATTAGATAATTCATCCTCATGATATTAACACATTTTAGGTATTAAATTGAGGTTTGGAGATAAAGAGAAATAATATATGAATAGTAAATATATAGGATTTAACCTCACAATCTCTGTTATGCTCAAGCAGGTCATTAGGTTTTCTGCATGTAAAACCAGTCTTTTCTTTCCATGATATGCCTTTGCTTTTTGTTGTACCTTTCTTCTCTAAATTATCATCGCTACAATCCCCATCGAGGTTGATATCACACAGGGGAGTGTTAGGGACACTGCAATGTGTCTCGGTGTCCCAAGTTCAAGCTTCTACTATCCAGCCACCCCCTGCTGCTAAAAGTGCACATTTGGATGTCGGGCAAAGACAGAGTCAGTCAGGCTTTGATCAAATAATGGCCTGCAAACACTCGCGGTCATGAAAAATGGCCAAGTGGCCAAGGTACCAGAGTAACTGATGCCTGACTGTGTCCCAGAAAGGATTGGACACCTTCAGGAGGGCCGGGGAAAGGGAGGAGATTGCTAGAGAATACTGGCAAAGGAAAAATTAAAACCACAGCACCATTCTAGGAGTCAGCCTTGGCTCAGTGAAAGACTTGCATTTCTATAGCGCCTTTAATGACCTCAAGACGTCCCAAAGCGCTTTACAGCCAATGAAGTACTTTTGAAGTGTAGTCACCATTGTAATTTGGAAACAGTGGTTTAGAGTCAGAAGGTTGTGCATCCCACTCCAAAGACTTGAGCACATAATCTAGGCTGACACTACAGCGCAGTGCTAAGGGAGACCAGCACTGTTTGAGGTGCTGTCTTTCGGATGAGACATTAAACCAATGCCCCATCTTCCCTCTCAGGAGGATAGAAAAGATCCCATGAAATTATTCAAAGAAGAACAGGGAAGTTCCACCAGTGTCCTGGCCAATATTTATCCCTCAAACAACATCAGTAAAAGAACAAATCAACTGGTCATCAATGATCCCGCTAAGATGCATGGGCGCGCGGCCATGCAATAATCTGAAAGGTCCCACGCAGGCCACTCACCGGCTTTTACCGTGTAAATCCTGCGCATGCACAGAAATTTAAAGGGACCGCGCATGAAAAGAAACAGGCCGCGCAGAACAAAGCGCAGCTTCCAGGGAACATCGCTGGTCATGTATCCCATTGTTGTTTGCGAGACCTTGCTATGTGCAAATTGGCTGACAAGTTTCCCAATATTACACTTCAAAAAGTACTCCATTGGTTATAAAGCACTTTGGGATGTCCAGAGGACATGAAAGGCGCTATATAAATGCAAGTCCTGTCCTTTATCCAAGAGAGTGGGCAACTGATCTGGCCCAATGCATCTATCAACGCAACTTTTAAACAGCCGTTTGAGAGTGCAGGAGTATGTCAGGGGATGACTCTCCCTCCTATTAGTAGAAAACAGAAATTTCTTCTCTGCTTTGTTTGGAAGATGATCAGCCCACCACGCTGGTGACAGCACAGCTGAGATTGGGAACTCACCATACGGGTCAGTTGGGAGAAAGAAACCTCAACCTACTTCTTCCCTGGCATAGTTCACTGGAGCATCAGCAGGTAACTTCATTGAACCATCCATGCTAGAAACAGCAGAGAATGCAGAAGGATAGGCACCATAACAAATGTTTAAAGAAAGATGTAGGGGGCGATTTTATCCTTGCGCGGGATCGGTGCAGGGGAGGGCCAAGGAGCAATCGGAGCGAGGCTTGGCCAATTTTAACGGCTGGGCCTTGTTACTATGTTGCAGCGTGGACTCCTGCCTGAACCTGGCGGGAACAACTTACCTTAGGTCAGGGAACCTAAGGGAATGGTCCCCGACCTAAGGCAAGTTGGCGAGAGGTGTCCGGAGTCGACTGTGTTCAGAGAAGGGGGAAGGGAAGCTTGGGGAAGGAAAGACCCAAGGTTTTCTTCTGGGACCAGGAGGCGCCCTCCTGCCTCTTTCACTGGTGGCTCTGGCACTGGCCGTCACTGCCGTAATTGACAGTTAAATTCACGTCGATGTCTGAATAAGGTCATCGGACCCAGGCATTTAAATATTGGTGAGGCCCTGCATGCCTATGCCGGGCAGCCCTGGTGATGTTTTTGAGATGGCCATTGAAATGGCGCTGGGTAGGCACAGTGCAGCATCGGGTTGGTTTGCCCAATTTTAACCCATATCGCGGGGTGCATTAAACAAAACTATGGGGTTGATCTTTACACCAGTGGAAAATCTATTTTGTGCTTAGTTGGCTATAGCAAACGAAGTGATTTCTGCACGTTTCCTCTCCGGATCATGGCTCTGATGTGGGGGAGGGGGTTTCGAACGTCCTATTAATGACTCGACTATTCAGTCACTGCAAAAACAACTTGGCACTATTCCAACACCAATTAAAGGCTGCAATTTTCTGCATAGAGGCGGGAACGTTAGTCGGCGGGTTCCGGTCCCGCTGCCGGCTCCAGCCGCTCTGCTGACACAATTTTAGGTTAATTGTGCTAGTTAAGCCTGCCGTGTGGGTTACCCGTCCTGATCACAAGGTGCGGGTCTGCTGAGCTGCCCTGCTGACGCCTTTGCAGCAGGTGTATTTAAGGGGGCCATTTCACAATTAGATCTCAGGTCGTTTCTGCTGCTCCTGACTGCTGCAGTTCTCTACGATGTCTGCAGAGAGACAGAAGGCAGCTTCCCGCTTCAAAGATGACTCCCTCCATGTTCTCGCGGAGGGAGTCAGAGGATGTCGGGAGGTCTTATACCCAGGTGACGGAAGAAGGAAACCTCCCCAGCAGACAAAGGCAGCCTGGCTGCGAATAGCTGAGGAGGTCAGTGCAAGGTCCATGTTCAGACACACCTGGGTCCAATGCAGGAAAAGGTTCAATGATCTCCTGCGCTCTGGAAAAGTGAGTATAAAAGCTCACTTACCTTAATTCTGCTGTGCCTGTCATCACATCCCCATCACTCTGCATTGCCAACACTACTCCTGCACCTTCTGACTCAACCCAACATCCCTTGCACCGTCACCCATCCCTCTCTCCCTATGCACAGAATCACTTCCCCATCTTACTATGCACCCCTCACACCCACCCTCGAGGTTATGCACTGACAACAACTAACAACTCAAAAGGAGGGAACTTGGTAATGGGAACCCACTCCATCACAGTCTCCCTCTAAACATCTATCCTATCCATTCTTTACAATCATTCCATCACTCTCACTGAAACTCCACTTCTTCCCCTCATTGCAGGAAAAGAGAGGCTACAATAAGAGGAAGAGGGAGAGAACAGGAAGAGGACCACCATCCTTCTCACAGCTGACCAACACTGAGGAGGCCGCTCTGGACATTGTGGGATCAGTGAAACAGCTCGAAGTGGGGGACGGAGAGACGGGCTCAGTAGAACAACCTGGTGACAGAATGCTTTTCCATCCATCTTAATTGGCTTTCATGAGTGACACATATGGGATCTGATTTCATTAGAAATTTAAGGCTCATCATGTGCACAATGGGATGTGTCTGCAATCTACATATCACATGTCTAACTCATGTCTTTACTCTCCCACAGGACCATCAAGAGCCCCCCTCCCTACTGTCCAGGAGGAAGAGCAAGAGGACCTCTCAGAGGATGCTGCATCCTCTGAGGGAGCAGCGTCAGCAGCAATCAGTGCACCCAGCACCAGAGCAGAGTCGCACACCTCGGTGGGTTGTATACGAGATAGAGTAGTGTTGTCACCTGGTGTATCACAACGTATGAGTGAGCAAGAGCAGATGGTGGAAACAGGGACAGCAGTGGAGAGTCCTCGTTGGAGGCCGCAGGACGCTCCTCACTCTGCTCAGTTGCATGTAGACGCTCAGCCTCGGGGGCCATCCAGAAAGAGAGCGGTGCTGGAGCTTCAGGAACAAGTGCAGGAGGCTCTGACTGGGTTTGCAACCATGGTGACTGCGAGTGTGCAGAGAATGGAGGAGTCCGTCTCAAACATGAGCAATGCTGTGGTGCACGCAATGGCAAATGTAGGTACTGCCATGGAAAGGATGGCAACCTCCATGGAGGACATAAATCGCCAGACTCAAATGAACATGGTGACTCTTCTAAATAGATGGTCAGCTATGGAGGATAGGTGGGCATCTATTGTGGAGAGGAACCAGAGGTCCATGGACATCCCCGTTATGAGGACTGTCAGTATAGACATGGATCCTCACGGCCCCACTGATGTGCAGCAAGCTGATCTCCAGCTACTTGCTAACAGAGAAGTGCGGGTGGCCCATGAGAGGGATGATGGTGGGGGGCGACATGCAAGTGGGGGCTCCTCTCCAAGTGTTCAATCTTCTATCCTCTTGCCAACCCCTCGGTCAGAGCCCCAGATGACTGCCGGAGCAGTGACGGCCGAGTCTGACCCTGTGCAGCCGCAGGAGGAGCAGACTTTGGTGGGGCCTTCAAAGGCTCCAAAACCCAGAGGACAACCGCCAAAGGCGTCTTAACAGGCGCAGCAGGGAGGTGAGCAGGCTGTCTCTACATCTACTGAAGCCACAGGTGTAGCACAATGTAGAAGCACGCTTAAGAGAAAGCTGACACATAAATAATCACAAGGGAACTCACTTGGGTGTTCTGATTGAATTCAATGTTAAGTTTCTGTTCTTTTATTATGTTGGAATAAATTAATGTGGTATGAATGTTTGACATCGTTGCCATATGTGCGCTCACAATTTGAGGTGGCACAGTGAAGGGTGAGGGCGCCTTTTATGTCCACCAATGCAGGTGACAGTGGATATAGAGTTAACACCACACACTTACAGCCTCAAGACAGAATGGGCTCGATTTTGCCAGGCCCGAGGAGGCAGGAATGGAGGCGTGTGGGGTATTAAAATTGCAAAAAATGGCAGGCGGGCCCGACCCCGCCTCCATCCCGCCTCCGAGCAATTTTCCCAAATGCGTGGTTTCTGATCCCATCTCCGTCCCGCCTCCAAGAGGCAGGATAGGCCCTTAAGGCCCTTAATAACCACTTAATTGCCTCTATAATCCCATTTTGAGAGGCCTTTCTGATTTTAAGACTTTCCAGACGTGATGCACGCCTCCTCTGAAACACGACGGTGAAACCTGGTGGTAGCACACTTGGATTGCTGACTATCAGCTGCAGGTCCACCATTAAGTCATTCCGAGGGAACTTTTAGCAGTCATAACTGTGGTGGTGGTGATTTCTGGGAGCAGACTTAGGTCTCCTGCTGCTCATTTTGCCTCCAGGTCCCTCTCACAGCAAAGGCCAAATACTTCCCAGTTTTTGCAGACCTTAAATGCAGCAGCAATGATGACATCATCAGAGGCGACTTTCAGGCTGAAAACACTAATTGGGTCATGGGTTCCCACATGCTGGAACTCAATTGCCCAATTAGGGGAAATCGAATTATTCTCCCACATCCAATTGGAGTTGGGTGGCTAACACGAAAAGTGATGACACGACCCCAGCCCACCCCAATGACAAAATCGAGCCCACTGTGTCTCCCAAATCGTAAAATCAGCAACCTCTGACATTTGAAATTGAGCAGCTGTGATGGTGCAGCTTTTAGACTCCAGTTGCAGCTGTGAAGTTTCCAGCTCGTTGGTCCTCCCGACATACTTACCTGGCGTGATCTCCGAATGTCGTGAAACCCGATTAAAATGTTGGAAAATAGGAAAAGGCTGTCAAAATAGCAGTTAACAAGCACTTAACAAGGAGTTACGTGCCTTAAATCGCTTACCCGCCGTTTGGTGTCGGGTCTGTTGTGAAATCGCAGACCCGACACTCTTGAAACTCACACAGAGGCGGGTTCGCGGCAGGTTTCCAATCCGCGGTCAATCATTGCGACTTTAACAGCTGACCCACCTCCAAACCCGCCCTCTGAGCGCCGGCAAAATCGCGGCGAGTGTTAGTTCATATAGGTCATTGTCTCATTGCTGTTGGTGGGAGCATACTGTGCGCAAATTGGCTGCTGCGTTTACGACATTACAACAGTGACTACACTTCAAAAGTACTTCATAGACCGTAAAGCGCTTTGGGATGTCCTGAAGTCGTGAAAGGCGCTATATGAATTTTTTTTAAATAAAAAAATATGGATAAGGAAGGGCATTCAGCTATCCTGGTTTATCAAAGCCCCTACAGCCGTCCCACCCACCATGTCAGATTCTAATTGTTTTTGAAAATATTCCAGGGTTTTCGTATCCACGCTTCTAACAGGAAACCCATTCATCGCATGTATGACATCGACCCTAAATTTCCGCTTTATTAGTTTAAATGTGTGTGTAAGGGGTTTCGCGTGGCTCTGTGCTTAGCCTGGGTGCTAGTGCGGGGTTAGGCCTTGTTGCCTGTTCTGGTCTCCAGCCAGCCTGGTAACACTAGACACCTGTGAGTGGTTCGACCCACTCGCCCTTACGGTTCTGACACTGGACTTAGGTGCAAGAGCAATAATGCAGAGAAAACTCAGGTAGACCCGGTTGAATAGTACGAAATGGAAAATCTTTATTGCATATTATTCAAGATTACGAAATACATGTCATAAGCACAGATTAATGACAGTACAAACTTACATACATTTATGCAACTAGGTTTAGGGAAACGAGGAGCGCACGACACATCGTAAAAGGGGACACACATTATAATTATCCTTAAAACATAAACCCTCCCCTATCAATACCTGTCCTAATCTAGATCTGTAGGATCGAGACTCATGCTCTGACTATTCATGTGTTGATCAGGGGTCTCTGTACCCCACTTGTTTACTCGCTTTGCTCCGGCTAGCAGGCTGGACCGTCTGCTGTCATGAAGATCTGTGTTGACCTCGGACTCCAGATACAGTTCGAAGAACGGTCTTACTGTGCCCGACACCAGTTGTCGGTAGAACTCGAAGAACAGTCTTCCGATGCCAGTTGGGAAGCAGTTACCGATTTATCGAGCGCGGTCGGGGCTCACTGACCGCGGTGGCACATGTAGTCGTCTTCCTCTCTTCTCATCTCATCTCATCTCCTCTCGGGCCTTCGATTCCAACACCGTTTACCGACTTCTCGGGATGGTGCGCCCGCTTACAGGCCTTCGCAGACCAGCTCTCCACAGATCTTCGCGGCAAGCCACGAGGTTGACTCCCGGAAAAATCAGCGGATCAGAGAATAAGAGTCAAGAGTTCTTTAGCTAGTCAAAGGAATAAGAGAAAGATGGACGTTTGGACACTACAGTTATAGTACTGTAATTCCTTATCTCCCACCCAATCTTAATGTCCATCTTTTGTCATGTTTTGGCGCTCAAACTTCTTGTATGGGGTGGTACTTGTCGTTAATGGGTTTCGGTGATACTTGTAACTGTCTGAGTGCCCGTTAATATTTCTCCCCTTGTGGAACCGGCTAAGAGTCTCCCTGGAGAGGTTTTGGGGGCCTCCGAATTCTTGCTGTGAGTACCCGCGAACGGCTCTCTCATCGTAGAGCCGTGGGGAATTTGCGTATCAATGTCTTTGGATGGGCCCCTTGATTGCCCAGTACAATAGCTCTCATTTGTGCATGGAAAACCCGATTCCAGCACTTATATTCCTTGCTTGGGTGTTAAAAATGCAAAACGATCTCGTCTTGTCTTATCTCAATATGCTGAGTCCTGTCCGATCTTGCTTAAATGTTTATTGAAACGCCATCTTGTCTGCCTGCTGAAAGTCTAGAACCTTCTGCCACGAGGCGTGGCGGCCATTTTACAGGCTGCTTGTGTCCGTTTTGAAACCTGACAGCATTTTGCTGAAATAAAGCTGTGTTTACGAAACTGTATGGGGTAGAAATTAGGTCGCGCCCCATTTGGGGCGCAAATATCGTCTGGCCGCAAATATTAGCGCCTGGCGCTAATTATCGGCACTGACTGGAAACTTCACTTTTACCGCCCCGGGAGGTGAGTGGAGCGCTAAAGCAGGCGCTGCACACCTGTCTTAAGGCGCAAAGGCCAAGGAGTGAGGCGCTAACTCAGAGCGCTGGTGAAGCTCATGTAATGTCAGTCAGCAATGGAACACACACACAATGGCACGGGCCAGTTCTTAAAGGGGATGGTTAATCTTGCTTTCCATCCACATCCTGTTCATTGCAGCCTTGAATCTCGGCCTGGAGAGACTTGCACATCAAATGTGCTGGAAAGAACAATGCAGAGTACCAGGCAAAGAGCTCAGAGTGCAGCTCCCGCAGTCTCTGCTAAATCGATACAAGGAAGGGCAAATCAAAATGAACCTGCAAAGTGCTGCTCAGTACCCAAAACTCCTTCCCACAACGTTGAATCTCTCCAGAAGTCTCTCCCTCTCTCTCTCAGAATGCGTAGTTCAAAAATGCCACCAACAATAAAAGACAGGAAGAGGCCCCCTTTAAATAGCGCCCCCCCCAGCCCCACAGCGATTGATAGCGTTCCAGTCTTCTGGTCGTTGGATGCGCCAGGCGGTAAGGCAGGGGGCGCCACTCAATTTCCGCTCCGGGGCGCCACAAGGGCGTTGCACCATGGAATGACGTCACAATCTGCGCGCGCAGGTGGTCGCAGCGGTAAGTTTTAGCGCCGCCGCACAATCTCAAGTTAAGTTCTCGAGCGGCGCAAACATCGCTGCGCCCGGGCGTTAGCGGCTTTGCGCCCCATTAGCGCCCTCTTAAGGCGCTAACGAGAGGCGCAACCAACTGAATTTTTACCCCTATGTCTCTTTCTCATTATTTTTAAATCGCGATAATATGCGAATTCTACATGTGTCAACATTTTCCACACTGTTCGCTAGCTTACATACCTCCACAATCGCTTTAAGGCTAAAAAGCCCAAGTTTCTCCAATCTTCTCTCATATCTCCAACACCAGGAATCATCCTCATGGCTTTTCTCTGAACTGCCTCCAGCTCTCGAATTCCTCCTCTTGTGTCCTGGCGACCAGAACTGAACATCTTCAAAACCACAGAACTATTCAGTTTGAGCGTGGTTGCTCTGATGCTAAAAGGCTTTCCAAGTACAAAATACCCCATTCCTGCCTTGTGCTGCCGACATGAAATAGTTTTGCACCAGTACAAAATATACAAAACCAAACCGTTTCATCAAACATTGGGTGTAACCTCAATAATATTCCAGGATATTTTTGCGGTTTGAAAATATTGTTCAGTTTCAGATAAATAAGCTTTGATCTCTGAAGGGACAAGAGACTAGAGTCAAACAACCCTTTCACCCCCACACCCTCCCTTCCAAAAAAACCCGTATTCTTTCAACTAACTGGCACTGTGTGCAGCCTTTCTTCAATAGTACTGGAATAAATTAGGAATCTCAAATTATCACACTGTTTAAATATTAGAACTGCATCACCAGAAGCCACAATAAATTATGCAGACTGGAATCTAATCATCCTGTTTCTATATCCAGGAGTTGTTTACGGCCCGTTTCACGGAAGAAAAGCTTTTATACTTCACACATCCAGACGGGCTATTCTATTTATATCACAAGTATCAAATACACAGCAGGTTTGTCAGCATATTTAAAGAGAAAGGACACATTAAGCTTTTGGGTGGGTTCTGACAAAGAATCTACACCCAAGATGTCAACCTCTCTTTTCAGAAGCTGCTTATTTCAGATTTCCAGCATATGCAGATGGTTTTATTCTGAAAGGGATGCTTTGGAAATTTAACTATGAAAATCAATACCTTGCTAATGAAAAATTGTGTAACTATCGCTCCACATTTCAGGAGCTTATAATTGCTACAATTCTTTTAAATTAACAGCACGTTAAAAAAGGAGCTGTTTTTTCATCTCGTGGGGTTATCTGCTGTACTGTTGGTGCAACTTGGGCAGGTTTAGAACAAAGTACCAGTCACTTGTAAGGTCAAATTAGCTCAATTGGTAGCACTCTTGCCTCTGGGTTAGAAGACTGCAGGCCTGAATTCCACAGCAGGACTTGAGCGCAGTCTAGAGTGACAGGCGATTCTGGACTGTGGGTGTGTTACATTGTCAAACCTGCTGTCCTTTAGGTGAAATACTAAACTAAAGCTCTGCCCATCGGTTCAGGTGATCATTCAAAGACCAGGGAGTTCTCCTCCTCGAATGGCCACTGCTGCCAAAAAAGGGATTTAAGTAGTCATTTATCTTCTTGATATTTTGTGTGAAGTTGCTGCCACAAGATGCCTGTTGCACATGTTTACATGACAGTTACCGTGCTCCAAAAGTAATTAATTGTGTTAAGTGCTTGGACACTTTAAAATGATAAAAGGCACTATAAACATGCAAGTAACTTTCTAACACTTGCATATAAATTAGATTTAACAAAAAAAAATCAACAATGTGCCTATGTTTTTATGTGATGTACTTGCTGCAGTGAGTTGGGGAGGGGAGAGCAAGGAAGCAAATAATGAGACTGTTCCATCAGTTAGACTGTGAATGGCAAGACAGCAGTCACCAGCATCAGAGGGCGACTGCTAGAGAAGACAAGTAGGAGTCTGAAAAGCAGAAGTACATAGACCAGTGAGGAGTAAGGGAGCAATAGTATGACTAAGTCTTTTGCTCAATACAAGGATTGAGAATGGATTGGAACAGTTGGATGGATGAAAAATACTATTCTTCATTAGGTGTTTAAGATAATTAAAGGAATTGCTAGAAGAGAGAAAATATTTCCCCTGGTGGGGGAGTCCGGAACAAGGGGGCTTAACCTTTAAATTAGAGCTAGGCCGTTCAGGGGTGATGTCAGAAAGCACTCCTTCACACAAAAGGGTCGTGGAAGTCTGGAACTCTCTTGCCTAAAAAGCTGTAGGTCAATTGAAAATTTCAAAATTGAGATTGATAGATTTTTGTTAGGCAACGGTATTAAGGGTTATGGAACCAAGGTGGATAGATGGAGTTAAGATACAGATCAGCCATGATCTAATTGAATGGTGGAACAGTCTCGAGGAGCTAAATGGCCTACTCCCATTCCTATGTTTCGTCTTGAAGTTGAGGATTATACTGAAGATGTAACTAGCCCAGCCATTCTGCTATCGTCTCCAATGGCCAAGTATTGTTTTCAATGCATTATATTACCCTTAAGGAAGACGGTTCCTTTTGGGGATAGTTTTGATTGTATAGCAATACTTGCTCAGGATAGAGGGTAATATACTGGATTTAAAATAATACTTGGCCTCTGGAGAGGATTGCAGCATGACTGGGCTAGTTTGTGCAGTGTAGATGGTGTCAGAGTCTGTTCGTGTGAGCAACAGCCAGCAAGATATATAGGAGACAGCAGCTGGCCTTGTCAGTTGTTGGTGGAACAACTCTCCAGTGTCATAATGTTGCAGAAGGAGCCCAATACGGTGGGAACTCAAAATATGATGTGTGTTCATAGCTGCCATACCAAGAGTGTTAGAAAAGTTATACTAGAGTGCAAAGTACTTTAGCTCACTATAGTACTAATTGCATCTTTACAACAATGCTTAGCTCAAAAGATCCAGTCTGCATGAAATCAATAAGGTTGGTTTGATTTCTTTGTCAATCCTGTTTGAATCTAGTGAACAAAGTGGGCTAAGTGTATTCAAGCTTGTTTTAGAGTTAGTCAATAGATCGGTTAACAAATCTCAGTATATTGACCATATCCCTAACAATTGGTCTGTGCTGAGAGCTGGAAAGGTAAATCACCAATGTCTGCCATAAATATAATCCTTCCTACTTTTGTTAAATCCATTCCAACACAAACAACGGTAAATTTAGAACCACATCTTTAAACAAATTATCTAGCCGATGCGACTACATAGTGAATTAATCAGGCTTTACTGTAGCATCACATAATCCAGTGAAGTGGAATCATTCAACAGCAACACCATCACTTAGCTTAGTGATCACAGCTTTCAAGCATTGGGCTCCATAATCACTCCAAAACACATCAAAACATAAATAACCAACAAAATAACCTTACCAATAAAAATGACTTGCAAACAATAAGTCTCATGTGGTTTCTTTTCAATAAAAATTAAACTGCATATTAAGAGATATTTCAAACTTGTTTATGCATCTCTAGACTTCACTCACTGTTCTACAAGTGCTGACCCAATTAATTTATTTATAACCTTCCAGCTAATCATAGTGTATGTTTTATATATATATAAAAAATCTTCTGTCTGCGTTGACTTCATGTCTGCAGAAACTTAGTTCTTGCTCTCCGCTTTTCCCATTAGAAATTCCGATATCTACATTTATAATGGAAACTGCCCATGTAAACATGTCACACTGTAATAACACCCTCCCACCAGTGGTGGCACTGTAGTGGTTGAACAAATCAATGGCTGCAGAAGTTTCATGACGAATAGAAGACCAAAGACTGAGCAGTTGAGAGTTTGAAAATGCAATTGTAAGTGACTTGTGGGAACAGTTCTTTTGTCCCAGGATTGGATGTAGAAGAAATTGGGAGCTGGAAGGGGGTAGAGGGAGGTGGGTGGTGCGGGATACAAGGAATGGTCAGAGTTGGCCTAGTCAGTGATCAAGACTGGGGAAAAGTAATAGCCAGGCGGGGAGGCATCGGTAAGGGGTAAGGTGTTACCACCCATGAGCTACGTTTTACTCAGAGTCAGGAGTTCGATGCAGCCATTCACAATATCATGGACGGCAAGGACCATGTTCACAAGTGAATGGATATTCCAGTGAGAAATGCAGAGGAATGGTGTTTGTTGATCTGCTGGCAGAGTCCAAGGGGACAGTGGTGGGTGGGGAAGGAGCAGCATTGGATTTCCTCAGACTGGCAACTGAAAGTTTTTCATTTAATATACCTGCAGCTTCTACTCTTGAACCTGATGTTGACCAATCCTCCGTGAAAGACATTGTTGCTGATTAGTGTGCCTCAACCAACTTTACAAGCAGGGATCCCCAGACACCAGAAATGACACCCCAACCCTACAACCTGGCTATTGTCCATCAGACAATAATCATTCTTTCTCCCTTTGCAGCACCAAAGTTTGAAGAATCTATTGGCTCCTTTCTAAACCTGACCCGAGGACTGTTTCCAATAGCCCCTCCCAGATAAGCGGTTTGACCTTGGATCAACAACAGAACGTTGGTCTGCTAACTAAACAAACAGGGAAGGGTTGATTCATGCACACTCTGCTATCACACAGTTCATTTCATGCATTGGTGCCTTATTCAGTAGATAATTCTTCATATATAACACAACAGCAGACTCACTCAGGCACCTCACAATCTATTCGCATGAGTAGAAAATTCATACAACAAATATTCCAAGCTTGGTGGGTTCTGCAGATAGACTTATTTGCTTCAACAGTGAATAGTAAGCTCCCTTACTTCTATTCTAGAATGAGATCATCAGCATAGTCAATCGAAAGCCTGCCCTACTCATGGACACAAAAGATTTTTGTATGCATTACCCCACTTCCTTCTAATCCCAGAAGCAATTCAGAAGGCTGGAACAAATAGCATGACCTGAATACTAATTGCCAGTTAATTTGTTCTTGAGGTGTGGCCAATGCCGGCAAGGCTGAATTTATTGCCCATCCCTAGTTGCCTTGAGAAAGTGGCTGTGGGCCATCTTGAACTGCTGCAGTCCTTGTGGTGATGGTGCTCCCATGATGATAGTGTTAAGTAGGGAACTGCAGAAAATTGACCAATCGACAATAAAGGAACAGTGATACATGACCGTTAGGATGATGCGTGACTTGGAGGTGATGGTGTTCCCACGACATTAATGCTTTTATCTTTCTTAGTGGTGGTGTCCACAAGGAGGGAGATGTTGTCAAAGTAACCTTGGTAAGTTGCTGCAGTACATCTTGTAGATCATACTTACTGCAGCGATGGTGGGGAAAAGGAATAAATATAGAGTCCAGTGATAGAGGCCAATCCAGCGAACTGCTCTGTTTGGCATTCCTTCCCTTACCCAGGAGTCTCTCTCCATTTCCAGCGAGAGAGAACTGGGCCTAAAAATTGCTTCACGCTGCGTAGACACCCAAGGCCCCAAAATGGCGGGCAGAAAGCATGTGCACACTTCCGGTCGGAAGTGCGTCTCCCGCCATGTTGAATAAAGACAAACAAGAGGCGCCCATTACCCACGCTTGACTTATTGTGCCAGTGCGGACTTATTTTGCCACACTAGTTCACCATAATGACAGACAGCTGATACCGAGAAACAAGTTGTTAGTTTAATTCAGCGTTTCTGGTGACGTAATAGATGAGCTGGTCAAGAATTTCAGCAGTTTTAGCCTATGTCACACCGTCACCTCATTTTAATTCTTCAAAAGAATATATTGAATAGTTTATCTTTTAATCAACTTCATCTTTTCTCATGCAGTGGAACCTCCTTCGAAGGGGCCTGATATAAGTGAAGAGATAATAAATCCAATGCAAGACATAATGGTATGTGGCATTTAACTAGTATTATTGTAACATCAATCTGATTTTCAGCAGACTATATATATATATATATATATATATAAATATCAGACGTAGTGTGGTAATGCATGCCAAGATTTCTTGGTAGTGTGAGAACTTTGTACTTTTCACCTACAATGTGTTATGAACAATTCAGCCAACACCTTGCCACCCTTGCAGTAGCCCTGGGCTTGAGATGATCTTCCAATAAGCCAGGAAATGCTGCAACGTGACATATAAACATACATCTGCATGCTGTTCCATTCAAAGCCCAAGAAACCAACGCAATTCAATGTTGCCAAAATGAGCTTGAGAATTCAGTCTGTTAATAAAGAAAAGTGAATCTCACCTCTGCCAGGTCTAAGGAGCTTTACTGTAAACACAATCTGCTTAAAGTGTTCAATCTGGATATTTTTGACTAGCTCCTTGTTTTTGCCATCTGTCGCCTGCTGTCTGTGTTTTACCCAAGCCTATTAGAGGATTTGGAAACTTAGCTAAACTTATTGTTAGGATAGTTACCGATGGTCTAAGAAAAATGGATTAATTTTGAGAAGTCACAACCCACTCATTTTTACTCTTAATAAATAATTTTCCTCCTCTCCCCATCTACTTAAAACATTAATAGAAACATTTAAATGGCGAATAAATGTAATAACTGAAAATCACTTTGGTAACAGAAATCAACCATTTAAGTAATGAATGTATTTAAATGATGTTGGTTCATGCCTTTCATTTTTAGTTGGTTGTCCATGAAATGGTAACTTTAAGTGGAGTACATACTAGTTTACCAGGAATTCCTTTATTTGGTAATGAGAATAATTAGTCCCCCTAAAGGTAAATGTGTTGCCTGGTGTGGTGCTGAACCATTGATGGGCAAGGTCCCAAGGGATCCACTCCTGATTCCTATCTAGGGACCACTGCTACAGAAAGAATGGGGCTCAGCTAGAATTCTTCTCCCCCTCCCCGCCCTTCCTTCCCCAGGGTCATAACGTCTTCTAATAGTCATTATCTCAGCTCAGCTGTACATTATTGTCAAAAGAGCACCCACTGTGTGGCCTTTCCTGCATTTCAGAACACTATTTATGATTCAGATGTAAAGTATTGTTAAGTCATATGTCTGTCTTGGTAAAACATTTCTATCATAAGAAAAAGGATTTAAGCCACATTCTTCCATGTCACAATGTATCTGCATTGAAGAAGTAGCATTGATCTCAGTGCATTCCTTTGTTTAGTTCGCTACTATTAATTGGTATAAGATTATGTAATTTTCACCTAGAAGTGAGTACAAAACAGTAGCTACAATGCCTTTCTTACCTATTTTTCTTCAGCTTCTCTTCCACATGATGCTCATTATTTTAAGGTTGCTCTTTCTGTCCATGTTCTATTTTGGTTAACCTGGTTCTGCCCATTGTCATTGTCCTTCAATGCCTTGAACCCCTTCAATCTCTTCCATAGCTGCATGTGTCTCTTATGGATGGTTGTCAACTTCAGGCCCTCCTGTAGCTTTTCCTGACTGATTTGAATCAACTTGGCTAGCCTTCAGTTTTTCCTCAATGCTCAATTCCATCTTTTACGAGCAGGGCTTTAGCTACTTTTTCAGCTTAGTTGCTTCTCGACCTCAGCCTAGTTGCTTCTCGACCTCAGCCTAGTTGTTCTTTAAGTCATTTTGGGTGGTCTGCTGACCTGCCTCTCTCAGGCTTCAACTACTGCAGTAGGCCAAAAATAAAAACACAGTAATGTTTTTTCTGGCTGGCCTTTCACCTCTGTTTTCTGTTTAAACAACACTTCTGACACCACTTGTAACACATGCAAACTCAGCAAGATACTTGATAGATGGTAGCAAAATCTAAAAGAATAAACCTTTATCCATTAAGGTCTCAACTAAAAAAAGCCTTGCGGCTCAGTTCATGTGACTGAAATTTTCCTTCCCAGAAATCTTAGCTGTAAACTAACAGAAGATCTACTTTTTTTTTTTAAAAGGAGGGAGGGGGGACAGGGAGTTAGAAAAAATTAGCTTTTGGCAATCTCTGCTACAATATCGTCAGTCTACTACTTTTTACTTTGGGTGCCGACACCATATGTAACTCTTAAATTCAAATAAAACATTAACCATAACTAAATGGAAACATGGCAAACTCTAAAAATCATTTGGAAGACTGGCACCATGATTTATGCCATATGAAATAATTCTGTTAAAAATCTTTGCTATAAGGTTCAGGATTATGTATTAATATACTGTATTAATGTATTCCCTTAATCTTGCCTGTCTGATTAGAGTGCTGGTGCTTTTGCAAACAGCTCATTTTGCAGTAGCACTCACCTGGTTTGATGCTTCAAAGGATGGCAAAAATTGACCTGGCTGTATTTATGTCAACCATGACAATTTTGGCATCTGATTGGCAGAAGAAAAGTAGCCAGCCTAGTCTTTGGAGCCAGTTTTCTGCCAATGTAAAGTCAATTTTTTCATTGCAGGTTCCTCTTCCGAAATGGACAATCTGAGTGGGGTCATTCATAGAAGGAGTGAACTAAAAGTATTGGAGGTAAAATTAGCAATGGAAATTTTAGAATAGGCTTATTATTTAAAAAAGGGAAAGTAATATATATACACCACAGGGAGACTGAACGGGGAAGTGAGAAGACAGAATAAGCAGAAGTAGTATTTTTAATATTTGTTCTGGTCTATCTGGGAACTAGGTCCTTAATCCTTCCCCTAGCATTCCCTATTAACATTAGAAATATTGGCCCCGATTTTCAAGGGAGGGCAGGTAAGATGCGGGCGAGCCCCGAAGCGGACAGCGGACCCGAGGTTTTAGGGGAGGTGGAAGCCCAGCTGATCTGAACGGGTGGTCCTCATTTCCATAAATGTTCTCGGTGACCCGCCCAGTCCCAGCCAGGTAGTCTCTCACTTGATGTTTCCTTCATTGCACCTATCTCAATGTCATTTGTCAACTCGCAATCACTGCCATCGGCTGTCAGTGACACAATGTGTGTGTGCCGTCCCTTTCAAAATCTTCAGGCTCCTGAAATCGGCCTCATCCACAAAGAGGAGAGATGAACGGGCAACAACATCATATGTTTTCTCACTAAATCAAGCATCGAAGCACGTCATTAGAAAACGTGCATCAGATTTCCAGTTTGTTCCCCTTTTGGTGCTGCCTGATGCTTCGTGGGCACTGCTAGCCCTGTGGTGACCATTCTTCATGTGTGAGTCACGCAAGTGTGGGTCTGCAGGCTGTGGGGAGCATCACAGCGGAGCCTATTTCTACCCTCACCCAACACCCACGTGTGCGACTGGATACCAATCAAAAGCAGTTACTTTGGCTGACCATGTTGTTCCCCTTCCTGAACCCACTGAGGTGCGGTAGTGCTACCAGAGAGCAGCAAACTGTACGCAGAAACTTTCACCACAATTACACCACTCAAAGTAAAAAAAAATCTTATATCTTCTGAAGTACATGTAAAAGTGATGGAGTTCTGTGGAAAGTTTCTGGTTAATCCAGATAGGTAACTGAAGGTTAATATTTACTGATAGATAAACCATTTGTCACACTTGCCTCACAATTCATTACGTGTTTCTCAATGTCACTTGGAGGCCCATACTTTTCTATAATCCACTAATTCCCCTTGTGTGCCATTTCTCCCTATTAGAGTCCTATTTTAGTTTATAGACAGGGTTGTTAATTTAATGGACATGATGAGAGATAATTGACTGCACTGAAATTAAAATTAATTAACCTCAGTGAAATACTGCATTCAGCCCAAGCTGCAGGATACACAAACTTGTTGAAAAATGCAGCGACACCCACCCCTGCATAAATAAATAAGACACATACCTGGTGGTGTGATACATGCCTGTAAAAAGGTCTTTGTAACTTATTCGCCATTCAGGCTTATAAATAATGGGCCATTCCTATTTGTTAAACCACAGTTGTGCACAGTTAGATCAAGCTTTGGAAATATACAGTCCGTATGTTCACGGACTCAGAAGAATCGTTATAAAAGGTCAGCACCTCTAAACAGCAACCTATTAAATAAAGCTACCTCTGTGTCCCAGAAGCACCCAACTATAGGCAGGTAATGACAGTTCTATCCTTGGTTGTACAGAAGCAAAAGGTCATGGCTGATTCTCATCTGATGGGCTTCGTTTTCTCACTAATGGCTCCTGCACCCTCATTAAACGACACCTGAAACTCCCTGTGGTGGATGGTGAAGTGAATAAAAAGAGCAATTAGTGTACAGGCGTCTGGGGAGGAATTATTCACTGAAAGGGAACCTCTCTGTCCACGTCTCAACTACCGCCAGAACACAATGTAGGGGATAAGGTAACAGAGCAGAGCAAACCAGCTGAAAAGAAAGTAGAAAATATAACTCATGCCATTTTACTCAAGTGAATTCAAATACTTCAGTGAGAAGTCTCAAGAGGAGTTTAGAAATATGCTATCATATTAATGTCACGAGTTAAATTGTAGATTCCCTTTGCAGTACAGCCCTCAATTAACAGTGCCGTTGTAAGTACTGAACAGAGTATATTGTATATCATTGGACTAGTTTACTTTCTTGACTTTGTGAAGTATTTGTGATGCTCCCTGCTTACAATTTTCTTTCTTCCTCTTTTTGAAGAGACTGACTGAGCGGGGTGCTGAGGACTGGCTCCATGAGCACATGACAGCTCCAGTGATGTCCACAGCAAAGGCCCTATAACAGGGGCCCTACGGGCAACCTGTGCTTCTCGATAGACACTCAGACCTTTGGGATTGAGGCCTTGGGTGCCAGATTGGAGAGGGTGGCCTCTTCTGTCTCGGACGGGTTTGGTAATCAGTTGCAGAGCTCGTTACATCTGCTTTCCTGCAGATTGGTGCCCAGTACAAGTAGCATGCTAGAGATCTACTCAGATTATGGGATTGTCTCTCAGGACAGTAGCACATAAATACCCTCCCATCATTCACCTCTGAATGCCTGCACATGTGGCAGAAAGAAGGCAGGGCAAGATTTGCCCATTCAGCAAGACAAGAGGAGCAGCTGGCAGTAAATCTATTTCAGGACGTAGCTGGCATGAGACAAGGGCTCCCTCACTTCTAAAGAGGCTCAAACTGAAAGACAGCAGCCAGTCACCTCACACCTGAAAGAAATCAGATCAGAAAATGAAACAGGATCTAAAGTGGGCAAAGCTCCAGCAGAACGGAATGCCCACCCATTTTTTGCTGTCGATGCCTGACTGACACCATTGCAATGGGCAGCCAGAAGTGGAAAATCCAGGAATACCATATCTTTCTGCTTTTTGTCCAAAAATGTGCGGGTTAGGTTGATTTGGCTATGATAAATTGACCCTTGGTGTTAGGGGGGGATTAAATATGGGGAGAGGATGGGATATGTTAGGGGGAATTAAATGCGTGGGGTTATGGGGGTAGGGTGGGATATGTGTACTGTGGGGATTAAAGCAGGGACAGGGTACTGGACTTGGATGATCAGCCATGATCGTATTGAATGGTGGAGCAGGCTCGACGGGCCGAATGGCCTACTCCTGCTCCTAGATTCTATGTTTCTATGTTTCTATGTTTGTATAACTAGCTTACCTGCAAATAAATCTAACTATTTATTTGGGCCTGAATATAATAATAAGTAGATAGAATGTGCTGTGCACCTCACATGGTCTTCAATTCAATATACCATAGCAACATTTTAATGGTTATTCCTGCGGCACACTATTCCACTCATGCATGCATAAGAACACAGGTTTCATTTCAGAGAAGACTCAATTGGTTTATGGAAACTGCCCTTTTTGCCAATAAACGCAAGTTAAGAGTGTTGGGAGAGAGCCTGAACTATAACAAGACTCGCTAATTATTAACTGCTGTTAGATACCATGGCCCTACACTAGCTGGGCTGGAGACCCTGGCTTATGTCCAGTGGTTGGTAAGGCCTTACCAAAAATAGACTCCAATATTCCTGGGCTATGGAATTACTGTAAAACTGGTTACATTTGCAGTAAACTATATTTTTGCTACATTTGCAGATTGCTCGAGTCCTGCAATTTTTTTTGAAAAAGCATCTGCTGGTGAGGCAGAATTTTGAAAATAGGTGCAAATCCTTCCTTTTTAAGAAATCGAGAGAACACTTTCAGTTGTGAGCCCTGTAAAAAAAAGTGGTAGGGGATGTACTGTTTGATGTAGTTCCAGGTCCTTGACGCATGGAATGTTGGCGATCACACAAGAATTTATTTGCAAGCTTTATTCAATAGGACCAGGCTGTACAAAAAAAAAGTGTAAAAAATAAACTCATTTTACAGTGCTAACAACCATAGAAACTTAACAATTGCTGACAGCGAATAGTGGGGGCTTGGAAATAACAGCATGGAAACCAAACAACAACAACTTGCATTTATAGAACGTCTTTAACATAGTAAAATGTCCCAAGGTGCTTCACAGGAGCGTTATCAAACAAAATTTAACACCGAGCCATGTAAGGAGATATTAGGACAGGTGACCAAAAGCTTGGTCAAAGAGGTAGGTTTTAAGGAACATCTCAAAGGAGGAGAGAGGTTTAGGGAGAGAACTCCAGAGCTTAGGGCCAAGGCAGCTGAAAGCACGGCTGCTAATGGTGGAGATTAAAACTGAGGATGAGCAAGAGGCCAGAATTGGATGAGCGCAGAGATGTTGGAAGGTTGTAGGGCTGGAGGATGTTACAGAGATAGGGAGGGGCGAGGCCATGGAGGAATTTGAAAACAAGGATGAGAATTTTAAAATGGAGTCGTTGCCGGACCAGGAGCCAATGTAAGTCAGCAAGCACAGGGTTGATGGGTGAACGGGACTTGGTGTGAGTTAGGATACGGGCAGCAGAGCTTTGGACGAGCTCCAGTTTATGGAGTGTGGAAGATGGGAGGCCGGCCAGGAGAGCTTTGGAATAGTCGAGTCTGGAGGTAAGCTCATGAATCTGAAAAGTGAGCAGCTCACGGGCTTCCTTCCCAACGTGGTGATTTGAATTATTTTTTCCCGTATTCTATTCCCCCCTTCGAATCTGTAGTTCTATGCCAGTCTCTTTTCCAGTCACTTTTCTGGTGCAATTATGCGATGGGAAATGGTTATGACTCAGGTCAAGTGGCACTTCAAGATGTAAAATTAACCAGCACAAAACCCTATCCATGTGTAATATATACACAGAATATTAATTCATTAGGCCATTAAGCCACTGCTGTTAACATAAGCCAGATGAAAAGCAGTCACATGTCAAATTAATTTACATGTTTGCACACTAATTTGTATCAGTAGCCAATAATTTTCAGTGAAAGATGTCAAGGGGGCAATTGTGTAGACACTGTTCAAATGATGAAATATCACATCCGATGCAGAAAGGGATCAAACTGCTTCTTGTATTAAATAGATTTTTCATATTCCCCTCCCCCGCCCCCCAAAGCTACAATGAGAGATATAAGCTTAGGTTTCACACCATTTCTGTGGGGTTTCTGCCAATCTCCTACTGAAAACAGTGGTAGATCAGAAAACTCTGCAGCATTTCTGCCCCATATCCGCCACAACTCTCAGACAAAGAGGTAAATAATTGGACACTGTGCTACAAATTGACCTCAAACCCTCCACTCCACCCACCATGGTTTAACTGATAAATGTTCATTATGGAACTGAGGCATACAGACCAAGAAGCTCACAGATTTGATCCCTTGTCTGTCAGCTGAGCTGATCGCGGGGAGAGAGGAGGCCTCGATGCTACAGCTGGCCTCAGTGCCATGGAATAGCGAGGGTTAAAACTAAAATAGATTTCTGCTCCTAATCCCTATCTAAGGACTCCCTATGGAAAGTGTATACGGTTGTGACTTGGTGGTGATGTCTTCCACGTTAGAATAGCCATCAAACCTCAGCACCTAGGCTTACCCATGAAGAATGGCAAGGTATTAGACAGTGCCCGGTGCCCATACAGGTTCACAGAATCATAGAATGATAGAACAATAGAAAGATACAGCACAGAAGGAAGCCTTCGGCCCTTGCGGCTGTGCTGGCTCTTTGGTAGAGCTATCCAACTAGTCCCACTCTCCTGCTTCTGAAGTCTGTTGCTATCCTCCTCAATGTTTACTACATTTCTGAGTTTGTGCCATTTGCAAACTTTGAAATTAAGTCCAGGTCATTAATATATATCAAAAAGAGCAGTGGTCCTAATACCAACCCCTGGGGAACACCACTGTATACCTCCTTTCAATCTGAAAAACAACCGTTCACCACTACTCTCTGCTTTCCATCTCTTAGCCAATGTTGTATCCACGCAGCCATTGACCCTTTAATCCCATGGGCTTCAATTTTGCTAACAAGTCTATTATGTGGTACTTTGTCAAATGCCTTTTGAAAGTCCATATACACAACATCAACCGCATCATACCCTCATCAACCCTCTGCATTACTTCAAAGGACTCAATCAAGTTAGTCAAACATGTTTTGCCTTTAACAAATCCATCCTGACTTTCATTTATTAGTCCAACTTTTCCAAATGCCAATTCATTTTGTCCTGGATTATTGTCTCTAAAATTTTACCCACCACCAACATTGAGCTAACTGGCTTGTAGTCCCCTTTTTTGAACAGGGCTGTAACATTTGCTGTACTTCAACATAAGAACATAAGAAGTAGGAGCAGGAGTAGGCCATATGGCCCCTCGGGCCTGCTCCGCCATTCAATAGGATCTTGGCTGATCTGAACCTAGACTCACGTCCACTTCGCTGCCCGCTCCCCATAACCCTTAATTCCCTTATCAGCTAGGAAACTGTCTATCTCCGTTTTAAATTTATTTAATGTCGCAGCTTCCACAGCTCTCTGAGGTAGCAAATTCCATAGATTTACTACCCTCTGAGTGAAGAAGTTTCTCCTCATCTCAGTTTTGAAACGGCAGCCCCTTATGCTAAGATTATGCCCCCTAGTTCTCGTCTCGCCCATCAGTGGAAACATCCTCCCCGCATCCACCCGATCAAGCCCTCTCACAATCTTATATGTTTCGATAAGATCGCCTCTCATTCTTCTGTATTCCAATGAGTAGAGGCCCAACCTACTCAACCTTTCCTCATAAGTCAACCCCCTCATCTCCGGAATCAACCGAGTGAACCTTCTCTGAACTGCCTCTAGAGCAAGTATATCTTTTCTTAAATATGGAAACCAAAACTGTATGCAGTATTCCAGGTGTGGCTTCACCAGTACCCTGTATAGCTGAAGCAAGACTTCCCTGCTTTTATACTCCATCCCCCTTGCAATAAAAGCCAAGATTCCATTGGCCTTCCTGATCACTTGCTGTACCTGCATACTAACCTTCTGTGTTTCATGCACCAGGACCCCCAGATCCCTTTGTACTGTAGCACTTTGCAGTTTCTTTCCATTTAGATAATAACTTGCTCTTTGATTTTTTCTGCCAAAGTGCATAACCTCACACTTTCCAACATTATATTCCATCTGCCAAATTTCTACCCACTCACTTAGCCTGTCTATGTCCTTTTGCAGGTTTTTTATGTCCTCACTCACTGCTTTCCCTCCCATCTTTGTATCGTCTGCAAACTTGGATACGTTGCACTTGGTCCCCTCCTCCAAATCGTTAATATAGATTGTAAAGAGTTGGGGTCCCAGCACTGACCCCTGCGGAACACCACTAGTTACTGATTGCCAACCCGAGAATGAACCATTTATCCCAACTTTAGCCAATCTTCCACCCATACCAGTATATTACCCCCAATCCCGTGATTTTTTATCTTGTGCAGTAATCTTGTGTGGTACCTTGTCAAATGCCTTTTGGAAGTCCAAATACACCACATCCACTGATTCCCCTTTATCCACCTTGTTTGTTACGTCCTCAAAGAATTCGAGCAAATTTGTCAAGCATGATTTCCCCTTCATAAAACCATACTGGACTCTGTCCGATTAAGTTATGCTTATCCAAATGTCCTGTTACTGCTTCCTTAATAATGGACTCCAACATTTTACCAACCACAGATGTTAGGCTAACTGGTCTATAGTTTCCAGCCTTTTGTCTACCTCCCTTTTTAAATAAGGGTGTTACATTAGCAGTTTTCCAATCTGCTGGGACCTTTCCTGAATGAGTCCATACCTTCAGGAAAAAACAGGGAGAAAGGTAAAGGTAAAGGTAAAAAAAAATACAAAACAACAGTTGACCTCCAATCTGAGCTAAAGCTGTGACTCCAGTCATAACAAACGCACTTTGGATCAGTGCAGTAACTGGGGAAGAGCCACAAGATGTTAATCAGTGTCAATATAATATTCAGCAACATTCTTTTACACAGAATGCAAAAGCTCACCAAAAAACAAGGCGCAGGTTCAATTGTTAAAGCCTATAAATAAATGTGGCTACTTTACTTGCAAAACAGCACCATTAAACAGACATATATTAATGTATGTGCATTGACCAAGATGAGAAGCAGCTTTGCTGTATCATTTAGAATGAGCTAATGAGTATCAATTTCATCTTGGTGACACTCTGCTCTTCAGCGCTGAAGATGAAGAGTTGGTGCACTTTACTTTGGAAATTGAAAATTGATCATTCATAATGTGCATCATTCAGCTTTCAATATTAGCTCTCATGTACCAGAATTTGTTATTAATGATGACAAGATGTCTGTAAACTGAATATTGGCAATATACAATCGATACAATGTTGTGACTTGAAATTAGAATTCCCTTCATTTATAAAAATCAAAACTGCTCGTTTTTCTATCACTGGCAGGAAATTAACAAGCTGCCACTGGAGTAATTAGTTAAAATTTGATTAACTGTGGGAGGAAAAATTCGGTCGTGCCCCCTTTGGGACGTTAATTTCGCCGGGGCGCTACTTTTAGCGCCCCAAAAAAGTTAGTGCCACCGTGTCGTAAATTGAGTGATACCGCCCCAAGCAAGAGGCGGAGCACCACTGGAAACGTTCCCCCTCCTTCCTGAGGCGCTACCATTCAATATCGCAGCGCTGCATGCAACAGCATCACATGCGTCGGCACGTAGCGCCACGGTATTACAGGCCTCCCTCCCCTGATTAAAGGGGAGGGGCCTAGTGCAGCACGCACCGGGGCCCTGCTGGACCACCGGGGAGCGGGGTGCCGGGAAAACAGCCCGGCACTCAAGAGGAGTGCTGGGCTGACCGATCGCGGCCGGCACCCTGCATGAAGAAGCGGAAGGGGGCAGGTGCTGGCAGGCGGCTCAAAATAAATGGGCGCCTGGCACTTGCCCTTTAATTATCGCTGCCGCGGCCCCCCAAAAAACACCACCCTGACCCTGTCGGACATAGCGTCCGGCGGTAGGTCAGGGGGCGTGACTGAAGTTTGCGGCCGGGGCGCGAGTGGGGCGCTGTGCACGGCAATGACGTCATTGCCGGAGGCGCAGCGCCGCTACTGGCTACCACCGCCACTAACCTCCCGCTGAATTTCGCGGGAGGCGTCAGCGGCACTGCGCCCGGACACTAATGGGTGGTGCAAAGCAACCCAATTTGTCCCACCGTGGTATTTATTAGCTTCTTCAGTTCTAATATTAAAAATGTATACTTATATCACGGATTATGATGTCAACAATTTATAAAATGCACAGAGCATGTCTACATGCATTGTACAGTTTATTCAAGATTGCAAATTCAATGACATTTTAAAATACACACATGGGGTCGATTTTAGCCCAAAGTGTGGGTGGGGTACGAGGCCTAAATTTCAGGCTCAAGGTATTTTAACTCTCAGGCCTCACTTAAATGCCGCTAGTCCACTTCCCGCCCAGAACAGGCATGAAGAGGACGTGGAACGGCTGTAAACAGGTGAAGATCAAGCGGCCAAAGGTCGCCTGCCAGCTTCCAGGTCAGTGGCGGGTGGGGGGGCATCTGGGATAGGGGATGTCACGGCTTTCCTTGTAGTGCCTGGAGAGGCACTCCTGCTCCTCCGGGCCCTGACTTACCTGAAGGCCCTCTTCTGTCTTCAGACCTGCTTCTGCCCAATGGGAAAGCTCCTGCATGTTCCCTGCTCATGCCCCAATTAAAATTGCATTGGGTCCTATTGACGAGATAGGATCCCGAAAGCTGCATAAATTGATGAGGCGTCCACCTGCTTTAGGCGGGTGCCTCACATGCCGACAGGTTAAAAATTGGAACTGGTTGGGATCGGAGTGGGTATTTAACCCCTTTAACAGAAAGCAATTAGAAGATGATCGACCTGGTGTTTACTTACAGCATTTAGAATTGTGTCTTGTTGATGGTCAGTTGAATAAGGTAGGAAGGAAAGACAGACGTGCACTTATACAGTGCCTTTCACGACCTCGGAATGTGTCAAAGTGCTTTATAGTTAATAAAGTACTTTTTGAAGTATAGTTACTGTTATAACGTAGGAAACATGGCAGCACAGCAAGGGCCCACAAAGAGCAATGGGATAACGACCATATAATCTGTATTAGTGATGCTGGTTGACAGACAAACAGGACACCGGAAAGAACTCCCCATCTCTTCTTCGAATAGTGCCATGGAATCTTTTACGTCTACTTGAGAGTGCAGACGGGGCCTCGATTTAGCATCTCATCCAAAAGACGGCACCTCTGACAGTTGAAGTACACCCCAGTACTGCACTGAAGTGTCACCCTAGATTTTATGCTCAAAGTCTCTGGAGTGGGAAATGACCACACAACCTTCCGACTCCGAGGCGGGAATGCTACCCTTGAGCCACAGCGGACACTGAATAATAAAATGTGTGTTACATGGTGTAATACTTCCACCATTACAAAACAAACATAGTACCATTCTTACCATGAACAGTGTTTCAGAAACCCGTTAATATATGTAGAAAGACATCAAATTGGTGGCAGCTGGAAGTGTCCTTGGATGGAAATTCCACCCACCAGTCCAACCCCGCCCTAATCCAACCCAATTTGCTTTGTCCGAGTCAACTACGTAGGCAGGATGGGCTTTGAGTTGTATTTCAACCACAGCCGAGGAGGATAAAGTCATAGTGCTGCAGCCGGGCCTTGCTGAAATGGGCAGGGTGAAATTTAAAGGAGACATGCCCCCAAAACCTTCATTTCAAGATTTTAAATAGGCTCAGAATGTGCCCAGTGGCATATATATATAAAAAAATACAGCTGCTGGAGGGGATAGGAAAGGGGGGGTGTGACCAGGAATTTTCCTGCATCCCACTGCCACAATCCCACCACCGCCTCCTTCTTCCCTGCCTTCCCGTCCATCGGTGGTACAGAGGTGGCAAGTCAGGGAAATCAGCCGGAGGCCCAAGCTCCACTCGCTTGCCATCATTTACAGGTGGCGGGGGTGAGCCGGCTGGCACGGAGAGCGAGCGAGGCGCAGAGGGAATGTTGGTGGCTTGTTTTAGGGTGGGAGATGTGGCAGTAGGCCTGCCTTCCCCATCTACCTCTGAAAACCCCACTGGACCCCCTGAAACTGGGCAGATTCTCAGGAGAAAATTAAGCCGAGTAACCTGGTCCCTTTAAAGAGGCGTTGTCATGATATGGATTTGGTGTCTGCAAGGCGCTAGGAAACAAAATCAGCAAAGCTTCTGGGGCTACATTCTGAAACACAGCTGTGACCCTCGTTTGTTCATTTTGGTCCAGGACAGTTAATGTCTTTAAAAAGTGACCTATAAATTATTCCCAAACCTTCTGGTCCTAATGTGACAATTCTTTCAAGTGTTTAGGTTATGTGATCATACATAATGAACAGCAGGATGTGACAAGTGGTGTTCCCCGGAGATCTGTAATCGGGCCTCAGCTTTTCAACATATTACATATCAATGACTTGGATGAAGGAATATATAGAGTTGTATATACAAGTTTGCAGATGACATCGAGTTAGGAGGCACAGTAAATTGTGTAGATGGGAGTAGGAAGTTGCTAAGGGACATAGATTAAGTGAGTGGGCAAAACTGCAACAGATGGAATTCATTGTGGAGGAGTGTGAGGTCATTCACTCTTGTCAGAGAAATTGGAATATTTTCTAAATGGTAAGAGACTGGAAACTGTGGAGGAGCAAAGGGATTTGGATGTTCATGTACGCAAATCACAGGTACAAAAAGTAAACAAAAAGGCTAATTGAACAATCGCTTTAATCTCAAGAGGATTGGTATTCAAAATTGAGGAAGTGACGCTTCAGTTATACAAAGTCTTGGTCAGTCTGCATCTGGAGTACTGCATGGTTTGGGCACCGCACCTTAGGAAGGATATATTGGCCTTGGATGGGGTACAGTGCAGATTCACCAAAATGATACCGGGGCTTAAAGGGTTAAATCATCAGGACAGGTTGTATAAACTTGGTTTGTTTTCCTTGAGTTTAGAAGGTTGAGGGGTGATCTAAACGAGGTGTTTAAAATGATAAAGGGATTCAATAGGGTGGATACAGGGAAACCATTTCCTCTGGTGGGGGAATCCAGAACAAGGGGGCACAATCTTAAAATTAGAGCACGGCCATTTAGGAGTGAAATCAGGAAGCTCTTTTTCACATAATGCTTAATGGAAATCTGGAACTTTCTCCCCAAAAGGCTGTGGATGATGGGTCAATTAAAATTTTCAAGTCTGAGATTGATAGATTTTTGTTAGATAAAAGGGTATCAAGGGATATGGAGCAAAAGCTGGTGAATGAAGTTGAGGAACAGATCAGCCATGATCTGATTGAATGGTGGAACAGGCGCGACCGGCTCAATGGCTTAATCCTGTTCCTATGTTCATAGGGATATCAACATCATGAAAAGTGTCTATGAATTAGGACAGGAAAACATGAGGAGAAAATTAATATAAAATAAATTAGTAATTTTGGAAGCATTTCAATGAAAATGTTTTCTTTGCTCTAGAAAGATTTAATGTGGTGCAACCACAAGATTAACTTTAGAAACTGTTTAAATTGTCTGCTTTTTTAAAAAAAAAACACCTTTTCTAAATAGCATCCAATTTGTACCTGGGGTTGTTCAGTTAGAAAATGAAGGTTGAAGAACTATTCAAAAAGGTAAAATGATCCCCGAACGTTTTCTTCAGGACTGCTCGGACAAACAATTTCTTTGTCCGTTGTTTCTGATGTAGTATTTTTAGTCTCCAGTTTTGTTTTTTTACACCACGTCTCCAGCCAGTGACCTCTACTTGTAAGTGGTTGCTATTCACAAAAGGGAATGGACTAACAGGAAGCTTACAGGCTAACCACATAAAAAAGAGGCATAAACAGACGAAATTCTGCCTTTTAACATCAGAAGGACAAATAACATTCCAGGATCCTTTATGCTTGTAGAATAGGGCCTCACGCTGCTTGTATTTGGTGAACAAATGCATTATCCATCAAGCTTTGCGTGAACTCCAAGCTACATGACTAACGACCCTTTATTAAATCCAGAAAGAAATCCGTCCTTTATTTAAAAACAATCTTTTGACATCAGGGCAAAGTTTATCTTCCATTTTGGAAGCACTTTGCGCAAACGGATAAATTGCAGATTTGTGAAAACCCACAACCAGGAAATGATAAAATACAATGGCAACAGTGCTCAAACCTGCCAGAGTGGTGGGGGAAGGTGCAAACAGAAAACTTGAACTGTTGCAAGTAGAACCCCATAATAAGGAAAGGTTATTTAGAGCACCAACAGTACGTCAGATTTAATTGGGATGATCTCAGATGAACAGGCTGGTGCTGGTGCTTGCCAGGATAGTTCAATGCAACAGCTAAAACAGCCAAAAAGCACTGTTGAAAGTTCTGTTAGGCAGCTGCATCTTAAACCTTGGAGGTCACTTTCACTGTAATGATCTTGCCCGGTGTAATTGTTTTCTTGATCAATATCAGCATTCTAAATGTCAATTTCTGCCCTGCTTTCACATTATCTGTCCATGTGACATCTCTAATTATAGCAGTACAACAGACAGCACCAGTGGTTGGACTTGACAGTAACATGTATGGAATGCATTTATGATATTCAACTATTGACCAGTTTCTTCTAATTGGATTTCATCCCCAATGTTTGCCTCTCACACCACGGACTCCAGCCTAGAAATTGCAGACATCTCCATGGTCTTTGCAACACCCTGCCCACGCTGTAGAGGGTCACTCGAGTGTGACGCTGGTTGAAGCCTACTGATTTCTTTCCCTCCTTTTGCTTGACTGGAAAAAAATTGGCAGCTCAACTGGCTGGTAGAAGTAAGAATGGAACAGTTCGTTAAGGTGGGCATCAACAGCAGCTTCTAATCTGGGAGTGTGCCAGTACTTATCAAGTATGTAAACTTTCAAACATTAGTCGATCCTTTCAGAGCCACAGGAGATAAAACAATCACTGCACAGCTTCTCAAACAATAGCCCGAAATTTGCAGTTGTAATGACGGCGAAACTGTCAGTGCTCACCGTCATTACTGTGTAAAACGGACGGCAACTTCTGGCATTCGCACAAGCGCAGTTAAACACAGAAATACGGAAGTTGCTGTCAGGGATACCCTGCTCCTCCACAGGGTGTGCTGTTGCAGTCTTCACAGATGGCATCAATTAGAAATCACTGATTTGATGTGAACTTCAACTTTTTTCACAACATTCTCACTGTAAAAAACATTGAAAAAGTTAAATCTTGTTGAATGAGTTGTAACTGAGTTTTTAACGGTGTACTAAGTCATAATTACTGAACAACCTCTCTGGCCCTAAAAAAATAATTTTATGTGTGGAGTGCCATTCCATGATAAAAAATTCCATAGATATTTTTTTAAGTTCATTTATGATATTTTGGCATGTCCAAATCTTTATTTCGCTAAAAAGTGAATGATAAAACCTGCTTTTTACTTCCTGGTTTGCTCTCTGAGAATTCTTCAACGTGATTGGCTGCTTGATGACATCACTGTTGCTGGATGCCACAGATCCCTATAGATGGCGCCAGATGGAAAGTCACATCGGAAAAGGGTAAATAGACGCCTCAGAGCCCACTAAAACTTTGTGGGCAGCTTTCTTCGAGGTCAGCGGCAAGCGCCATCACTTCACCACTGACTGCAGAATCTGGGCCATTGAAATACCTTTTCTTGTATATCAAACAACTTGCACTTATACAGTGCCTTTAATGTAGAAAAATGCCCCAAGGTGCTTAACATCTATAATGAAGATCACATATAGATAACACAATTTATAATCAAGCTCTCCTGTATAATCTCAGGATGATACCACCTCAGTGCAATACTGAGGGAGTGCTACACTGTTGTTGGTGCTGTCTTTTGGATGAGACATTAAACCAAGACCCCATCTTCCCTCTCAGGTGGTTATAAAAGATCCCAGGGCACTATTTGAAGAAAAGCAGGGGAGTCCCCCTGCTGTCCTGGTCAACATTTATCTCTCAACCAACATTGTAAAAAATGATCTGGTAATTATCTCATTACTGTTTGTGGAACTTTGCTGTGTACAAATTGTCTGCCACATTTCCCTACATTGTAATAGTGACTATACTTCAAAAGTACTTCATGGGCTGTTAAGCGCTTTGGACGTCCTGAGGCCCTGAAAGATACTATATAAATGCAAGTTCTTTCTTTTCTTTACTTTACTGGACAGTTTTGGAATGTCAATGCTGGTAGGTTTCTTGATCAAAACCAATTTAATGTCACTGTGTGCAGAGAATATCCGCACAGCTATTTATTGCTGTAACGTCCTGGAGTTTAACAGGAGTGGGACGTGTTTTGGTTCTTCACCAGTCTGAATAGCAGCAGCTCAAAATGTCAACAACGCCCTCATTTTTTTTTCTTAGCAACCCTTCTGGAACATTCTCATTTTGTTTTTAAATCCCAATCTGTCATCTGTTATTTAAGCAAAACACATTCATCATCAGTGCATAGAACCAGACACCCACACACTAACCAGCGAGATACAATTTTGATGTAATGTGCTCGGATGGCTCGATAACTCCGTCCCGACTTTCATCAATCATGAGTTGTGATGTTTCCGGATCCATCAGCGTGTGGGATCTTCTGTTTTTGAAATGCAAAGAACTACATGAAAGCTGTAAATAACTTTTAAGTGATAATTTATTTCTGTTGCTGCCCAGCCGTTCCCTCCGTGCATCCTTATTTTTGTATGTATTCCTCCCCGGTGATATCACATCAGCTGAATGCACTGACTGACTTGCTGGGGTTCATTTCCATAGGCGGGGGCCACCTTCCAGTGCCTCACCCGAATCCCCATTATTCAGACAGGAGCGCGGACAATTAAATGTCAGCAAGCATAATGATCACAGGGAGGAATATACCTGAACCTGATCCCCTGTCCTCACCAACCACTTGTATACCTACACACACACACTCACACATGCACACACACTTCCAGCAGGGCTGCTATAGGAATCAGAGCCCGGCAGATTTTCCATTCCCTAACCTTAATATGCTAATTGTACGGCCCCTCCCACTGCCCTTCTTGAGATCAACTGAGACACTTATACCAACAGATGCAGCATGATATATCTTTTGCACATATTTTAAAGAACGCGTCTCGCCATCACTACTGAACTTTTGAGGTCGTTAATATTATTAAATCTTTATTTTATATTGTCCATTTAAATGCTCTTCCCTCCTCTCCTGAAGCCACTGATTGCTATTGTAGTGCGAGTCCATCGGCAGCGACTGCCTTCCAGTCCCTCACTGTCAGAGCCATCCTCGTACATTAGCACGATAGTGACCGTCAACAGACTGTGTGACCAGGGAGGACATTACAGTTGAGCCCAATCTCCTGACCTCACCAACACACTTTCCAGCACCAGTCACCAGACAGCAATGAACACTGGCTGATTTCCCCACCCCTTCCCTTCCCCAGGGCCATTACAACTACCTGTAGTGCCCCTACATAATATCAAAATTAGAGCTAGGAATGAATTCAAGAAGCACTTTTTCACACAAAGAATAGTGGAATTCAAGAACTCTCTCCCAAAAGGCTGTGGATTCTGGGACAATTGAAATTTCAAGACTGAGATCGATAGATCTTTGTTAGGTAAAGGTATCAAGGGATATGGAGCAAAGGTGGATAGATGGAGTTGAGGTACAGATCAGCCATGATCTAATTGAACACAGACTCAGAAATGAACTTGCAGCCCTTCTTTTTGTAAAATAAATGGTCTTTCTCTGAATTTTTCAGTTTAAACACAAAGTGCTGATGACAATGGGCTGGGAGGAAATTCTGAGCCAGACAGTACAAAGTGATTCATAACAGCAATGATTGAGTTACAGTATTAATCATTTCAAGTATCAAGAGGAACTCAGCTCCCATGCATTGTCAGGTTCAGGAATTCTCAATGCTACATCTCTTTAATGTCTTCAGCACTCATTATTTAACTCAATTATTAAGTAGTGTATTAAAATAAAGAGCAAAATCTGACAGGAAAATTTAAATAAATCATAGTGGTAAGCCTTCTTCTTGAACCACGGCAGTCCATATGGTGAAGGTTCTCCTAACAGCATTGTGGGAGCACCTTCACCTCACGTACTGCAGCAGTTCAAGAAGAAGGCCTACCCACCACCTTCTCAAGGGCAACTAGGGATGGGCGCTCACATCCCAAAAATTAAAGAAAGATGGTTTAACCCTTATAGCGCAGTGGATACATTTATTCATTCGGGCCTGGTCAGGCTGTGGGGTTGCTGACAAGTTTAACCATCTGTTGGCGGCCATTTCATGCGAATGATGTCACCATGGCAATCTTCAGTCTTTGGCTTTCAACAGACTGTAAAAAAAAACATTTGAGCTGGCGTTGAGATAAATGAAACCCCTTTATCTTTGGAATTTGCCCTTCCAAAATGGTCTGTGGGAACTCGGAGGCAGAAGAAAACAGTCATGGATAGAGTTTTAATGTTAGTTTTTAGAAGGTTAGCATGATAAATGAGGTGAAAAAAACCCCAGGAAAGATAAAAAAATGGGGGGGTGGGGGCGAAGAAACAAGGTGAGTACATCTGTTTAAAAAAATGTACAACATACAAGTCTAATGTCCTGTGAGCTTAATACTATAATGTTATTTTTGACATTTGTTGCTGTAATATTAGTTTATTTCAGCATTATAAACTGAAAATTTACAATAAAACTAGTCAGGGAGAATGTCACTTTCTTGTTGGCAGTTTAAGGGTGAATTTAATAAATACATGTTATGCTTTTTTTTTTGCCAGTTTTCCTTATTTTTCCACTGAAGATTGCGATTCTTACTGAGGTACAGTTCAACAGGCAGCGACAGCCCTCACCCAAATGGCTATCCTTTATGTTTGAGCCCAGACAGTGAGTGGCATCGGGCTATTTAACCACAGGGGGCAGTACAGCTCAACACCATCCTGGCCTCACTGTTGTCCACACTAGAATAATTCCCAGGGTCAATGGATGGTAGGAAGCGTGGAGATCTGCCTCATTTCCCCATTCCAGCCCAGAGGTCCTTAGGCCAATTATAGCCCTGCTACCACTGTCCTGGTTGGGATCAGCTAACTCAGCATAGACCAGGGACTGAACTGAGGATCTCCTGGGTTTATCTCCAGGTTCCCGTTGAGCCATCAGGAGAGCTGGTCCTTTCTTTGAAATCTCCCTGTACTATGTACCACTCCCATAGTCAGTCAACCACATCATGAGCTAACAATCTCAGTCGTACTCTCAGGGAGAGAAGCCAGCAAGAAAGAAGGCATTGCCCCCCCCCCCATCACAGGCAGGATCAGTAGAGGGCTCATTAACAGTCTTCACAGGCTTCTTCTCATGCCAGTTTAAGAGAGCCACAGACATGGACCTAGGGGCAACAAACTTAGAACTACTTGCACACGTATAGCACCCTGCAGGTAGAACATCTCAGAACGCTTTACAAGAGGTGGAATGGGGAGCCCACCAAGGAGGAAATGAGAAACATTAAAGGGAGGGGAGCTCAAAAGGTTGAAAGAAGAGATAGGATTTTGAATGAAGCAAGAAAAGTAGCAAGGTGAAGTGATCCACAGAGCAGGAGAAGCAGCCTCTGATGATGGAGTGAAGGGAGGCGAATGAGCAACAATCCAGAGTCAGAGGATATACCTGGAGAAGAACACTGAAGTGAGAAGGAACAAGACCATGGAAGAAGTTGCAATGATGAGGAACTTGAAGGTGATGTTTTGGGGGAGAGGGAGGAAATGGGACTTAGCAAGGTGGATGAAGGAGTGGAATTTTGTAAGAACATAAGAAATAGTAGTAGGCCATTCGGCCCATCGCGCCTGCTCCGCCATGCAATAAGATCATGGCTGATCTTCTACTTCAACTCCACTTTCCTGCACTATCCCCATATCCCTCGATTCCCTTAATATCCAAATATATATCGATCTCTGTCTTGAATATACTCAACGACTGAGCCTCCACAGCCCTCTGGGGTAGAGAATACCATAGATTCACCCCCTCTGAGTGAAAAAATTTCTGCTCATCTCAGTCTTAAATGGCCGACCCCTTATTCTGAGACTGTGACCCCTGGTTCTAGACTCCCCAGCCAGGGGAAACATCCTCCCTGCATCTACCCTGTCAAGCCCTGTAAGAATTTTGTATGTTTCAATGAGATCACCTCTCATTAGAATCATAGAATGGCCTTCTTCCGTGCTGTAACCATTTGGCCCTTCGAGCCCGTGCCAGCTCTCTGCAAGACCACTTCAGCTAGTCCCACTCCCCCACCCTTTCCCCGTAGCCCTGCAATTTTCTTTCCTTCAGGTACTTGTCCAACTCCCTTTTGAAAGCCATGATTGAATCTGCCTCCACCACCCTTTCAGGCAGTGCATTCCAGATCTTAACCACTCGTTGCATAAAAATGTTTTTTCTTACATCGCCTTTGGTTCTTTTACCAATCGCCTTAAATCTGTGTCCTCTGGTTCTCGACCCTTCTGCCAATGGGAACAGTTTCCCTCTATCTACTCTGTCCAGACCCCTCATGATTTTGAACACCTCTATCAAATCTCCTCTCAATCTTCTCTGCTCTAAGGAGAACAATCCCAGCTTCTCCAGTCTATCAACGTAACTGAAGTCCCTCATTCCTGGAATCATTCTCGTAAATCTTTTCGGCACCCTCTCTAATGCCTTCACATTCTCCCTAAAGTGTGGTGCCCAGAATTAGACACAGTGGCCCAGAAATTGATCTCGCTCTGTTCCCGCGGGGGTAAGGAGCAGGCGCGATCTCTCACTCCGCGTTGGCTTTTTCAGATCCAGCTCGCACGAACTTGATGCTCCAGACATCAGCTGGGCAGTGCTTGCGTATCCCACCGGCGTAGTGAATTCGTGCGAGCTGTGGGATCACGTGACTCAGTTAGAGCCAATGGCAGCACACCATCTTCCATTCATAAGTTTCACATACGTGCTGTGAAAGCTATGAATCTTACACACCCCCAAAATAACAGCTAAACCTCAATTAAATTTAAAAAAAAACCATCACATTAATAAAATAAGTATAGTTAAATAAATTAACCATTTTAAATAAAAAATTAAATTTTTGAAAAAATTTAAAATCTTTTAAAAAGTTATAAAAATAAACTTACTTGTCTTTAAAGTCTCTAAAAAAGATATACCTGTTAAAAAAAATTCAAAAAAATACTTAATTCACTACTTACCTTGTTAAAAGTGGGTCTTACTCCTCCTTTTTCCATTTCTAAAATCTTCCGTCCTTACCTGCGCGTCCAAAGCACTAAGTGCACAGCGTGCGCGCAGCCTGTAGCGCGCACGCGATGCACCGAGGAACCGCCCCCTTTTCCAAAGACCAAGTGCCGGTTTTCAGCGCATGCGCAGGGCATGCAGAAAACCGGCAATTGGAGAGAGAATACGCGAGAGTACGCAGTGCGTACTCTCGCGCAGCGGGATCAATTTTTGGCCCAGTACTCCAGTTGGGGCCGAACCAGTGTTTTATACAGGTTCATCATAATTTCCACACTTTTGTACTCTATACCTCTATTCATGAAGCCCAGGATCCCGTAAGCCTTTTTAACTACTTTCTCAACCTGCCCAGCCACCTTCAATGATTTGTGCACACATACCCCCAGGTTTCTCGGTTCGTGCACCCCCTTCAGGATTGTACCATTTAGTTTATATGTCCTCCCCTCATTCTTTCTACCAAAACGTATCACTTCACACTTTTCTGCGTTAAATTTCATCTGCCACGTGTCTGCCCATTTCAATAATATACAGGACACAGGCTGCAGAGTTCTACTAAAGTTTGCGAAGGGTGGAGGAGGGGAGGCCAGCGAAGAGAGCACTAGACAAAACAATCTTTCTGGTGACAAAGGCGTGAAAAGGCTTTTCAGCAGCGGAGCGAGAGGGGCAGGGAACCAAATGGGCAATAATCAAGGGGTGAAAAATGCAGACTTGACCTAAGGAACCTATGCTATATTAAAAAAAAGCAAACTGGGAGAGGGTAAAGGAAATAGGAATGCATATTTGTAAATAATTGTGATGGACTGTCAGCATGTAAAATATGAATGTATCACACAATGCTTAAAAAGTATTTTACATGTAATGAACAAAACTTAAACTTGCATATAACTTCCAACACCATACTTGTTCTAAGCATTATGTTTACTGAAGGAGGGAAATGGAATTTTATTAACTGATGTACTATGGTATATGATCTACAAAATAACAAAACTTAATTTTAATAATTAAAATAGGCCTCCTGTAAAACAGCACATTATTTCCCACTAAAAATTATTTGTCCAGATCCTACTATTACCACAATTCAGCAAAGCATAATCATTTTAGGTGGTAAAATCAAAATATATAGAAACAGGAAAAAATTTGTTTTTTTTCCTCTTCGGATAAAGATTGCATATACCATCAATTCATATATTGCCTGTACAGATACACTTTCCAGTCATAATTTTAAACATTGCCATTGTACTTCTGCAAGCAGAGATTTCATTAGAAACTTGGCAGCTGTGGACATTCCCTGCCTCTTTTCACATACCGTAGGCTGCCAGTTAAAATATGGCACATTTGCGTGAAAAATACAACCTCTGCAGGGCTTCAGCATCATCTTTCCTGTTACTTTTTCCTCCTCAAATCTCATCCCAATTTAAAACTAAAAGCAGATCCTGGAGGCAAAACTCACACTATTTAAATTCAGACAGCCAGTGGCCAATATCAAGCAGCGCAAAACTCATCAGTCTGCATCTTAAAAACTTTTTTCTGCTGTTTTATGTTGCTCCCGAATGGACCCATTCAATGACATCATGAGTTAAGCAAAGAAAGTGAAGGGTAAGAAGTGGGGCATAGATTTCCGGGTTAAGAATGAAAGGGGAGGTTAAAAGAAATGGCTTCACACCAAGGACTCTCAGAATTTGAAATGTCTTTACCACAAGCGGCTAATAAAGCAGTCTTTAATGGAAATAACATTAAAAAAAGAACCGGGAGAGATGTAAAACGTGCTGCTGATTCGCCATCACTCCAATTATTCTTTCATTTCTTGTTAAAAAAGAGTTTTATGTGCAACAAAAGTACGAGTAGAAATTCAGAGTACATAAAGCCGAGGGTGGTGAGTTATGAGTGGGTGTGCGTTTTGTACAGACTAGAAGAGCGCGGAGGCTAAAATAAGTACATGTCTGAATTGGCAGCTACTCAGTGATGTCGCTCCCCAGCTTCTCTATTAAGCCCTGCTGCGTGGGTTCTTTCTTTATTGCCCTCCTGAGTGGAACCCACAACATCTCAGTAATATTAAGCATTCTATGCTGCAAGCTGCAGACAACAGTTCACAGCCCAATAAATAAATCACTGTACATTTATTCTCCCAGTAGAAATAAGGATAAGAATGCGATAAGTTACCCAAAAGGAAAACGGCCTTTATATTTTGTGCCCTTTGCTTGAATGAGGGTGATAATGCTGCAGCCAGAGGGAAACGTTTATTAATCTCAGATCATCGAACAGTGGAAGTGCACGCAGCTGGTTGAACAACACATTAATTTCATACTCATTTCGTTATCAATGAACCATGCGGAATTAAAAGTGCTCTGTGCACTATTTGTAGCGCACAGGTTAGTGCATTTGTATTAAGTAATCATTTGTGATTTTAACCCTTTTCCCACGTGAAGCACGCCTGTTCTGAAACACGACGGTGAAACCTGGCGGTAGCACAATTGGATTGCTGACTATCAGCTGCAGCTCAACCATTAAATAGGAGATTTGATCAGCCGTCATTTGCAGGTGGCAGGACTTTGCTGTCTCAGGTCTGGGGGAACTTTTAGAAGGCATAACCACAGCTGTGGAAGTTTGGAGCCTGACACCCATCTCCAGTGTGACCTCCTGGGAAACCCCTCTCGCCACCTTGACTGAGCGCTTCCTCAACTGAGGCATATACCAGAAGCATGGGAGCCATTTATTTCCTTCCCTTCTGGACATCAGATGAGGACGAAGACCAGCCGCGGCACCAGCAGAACCATGAACAGCAGCAGCACCAACATCAACAGGAGCGCCAAGCTGCTGCTCACCCACCTGAAGCTGCACAGGCCAGAAGAGGCCAGCGCATGGAAGCCTGTCGGCGCAGGAGATACCCCCCAAACAGGGTCTACAGACACAGGGTCAGCTACCTCAACATGTCTGAGCAGCGGTGCCAAAGGCGGCTCCGACTTTCGAGAGAGGTAGTGGGTGATATCTGCGCAATGCTGCAACAAGACCTGGAGCCCAGAGGACCAGGTGGACAACCCTTACCAGTGGCCGTCAAAGTCACCACTGCACTCAACTTTTTTGCCTCAGGCTCATTCCAGGGATCAGCAGCAGACATCAGCGGCATCTCTCAGGTGGCCGCACACACTTGCATCACGCAGGTAACCGATGCCCGCTTTGCCATCGCGCACAATCACATCCATTTCACCAAGGATCAAGCAAGTGTCACGGCGCGTGCGGTTGGATTAGCTAATCTGGCAGGCTTTCCAAGGGTGCAGGGCATCGTTGACTGCACACATGTGGCCCTTAAGGCACCCCATCGCAATCCAGGTATTTTTGTCAACCGCAAGGGCTTCCACTCCCTTAACGTTCAGCTGGTGTGTGACCACAAGAAGGAAATTTTGCATGTTTGTGCCAAGTACCCTGGCAGTTGCCATGACTCCTTCATACTGCGCCAGTCTAGTGTGCCTCCGCTATTCAGTCCGCCAGACCAACTTAACAGATGGCTACTTGGAGACAAGGGCTATCCCCTGAAGGCGTGGCTAATGATGCCATTGAGGAGCCTATCCAACGAAGCTGAGGAGAGCTACAACTCCAGCCACATGTCCACCAGAGCCATAATTGAGCAAACCATCGGTTTACTGAAGATGCGCTTCAGATGCCTGGATAGATCAGGTGGAGCCCTGCAGTACTCAGCAGCCAGGGTCTCCAGAATCATTGTGGTTTGCTGTGCACTTCACAACATGGCACAGCGTCGTGGCTTGCAGATTCCTGAGGATCAAGTGGCTCCTCACATAGCCTCCTCCTCCTCAGAGGAGGAGGAGGAAGAGGAGGAGAGCGAAAACGAACATCTTGCAGAGGCCCATCAACCAGTGGCAGCAGTACGCGAGAACATTGCTGCCCGGGATGCAAGGAACGCACTCATCTTGGCCAGATTTGCTTAGCCTAGCCAATCAAGCACTTTTGCCTCGCAGCTTTTTACCTGAGCATCGACAATGGCCAAGAACCAGCGGATTCCTAGCAATTTGAACACCATACTGACAATTGCAAGTAATCCTAAGCCCTCAATGTGGAAGTCCCATTCGCGAAATGACACACGCCACAACTACAGCAGTAGCCATCAGATTTTTTATTTACAGTAATCATCTGATGACTTTTTAACATAAAACATCAAAATTCACCCAAGTGACTATTTGTGCACTATCTTTCTCTTACGCGTGCTCCTACGTGGTGCTTCCCCTGTGGCTTCAGCAGATGTAGAGGCCCCTTGCTCACTTACTTCCTGCTCCTGTCTGGACACCTTTGGCGGGCATCCTCTGGGGTTGCGAACCTGTGAGGGCTCGCCAACAGTCTGCTGCTCCTGCGGCTGTGCAGGGGTTGAGACGCCCATCTCAGTTGGGTGCGGACTCTGGTGGGGCTTTGACCGAGGACTTGTCAGTGGGATGGAAGTGTGAGCGCTTGGAGAGGAGCCCCCACTTCCTTGTTCTCTGTAAACAACATCCCTCTCATGGGTCAGGTCCACCTCAGTGCTTGCAAGTGGATTGAGAGCACCTTGCTGCACATCAGGGGGGCCATGGGGACCCGTATCTGCACTGGAAGTCCTACTCAGAAGGACTTCCATGAAGGTCTGGTTTCTGTGTTCAATAGATGACCATCGCTCCTCCAGAGATGTCATTCTATTCTGAACACTCACCATGTTTTCTGCACTCTGGCGACTTATCTCCTCCATGGCTGCAGCCATCCTCTCGTCTACTGTAGCCATCCTTTCAATGGAGGTTGCAATCATTTGCACGGAGGTTGTCATCCTTTCCGTGGTGATGCGTTCATGCGCCAATGACTCCACAAAGGCTCTGCTCATGTTCGCAATGGACTCCTCCATTCGCTCCACACTCGCAGCGACCCTGGAGACAAAACCTGCCAGAGACTCCTGCATCTGTTCCTGGAGTTCCAGCACCGCTGATCTTATGGATAGACCCAGAGGCAGAGGGTTGACATGCAGCTGAGCCGAGCTGGGAGAGTCCTGCGCCCTCCGACTAGGACTCTCCACTGCTGTCCCTGTCTCCACTATCTGCTGATGCTCACTTGTGAGCTGTGATACACCAGGTGACAACACTACTCTATCTCGAGATGTTCCCTCCGAGGTGTGAGTGTCTGCGCTGGTGCTGGGTGCGCTGATTCCTGCTGATGCTGTGCCCTCAGAGGTTGCAGCTTCCTCTGAGGAGTCTTGAGGCTCAGGCTGTTCCTCCTGGATAGTGGGGACGGGGGCTCTCGATGGTCCTGGGGGGGAGTAAAGGAAAGAGTCAGAGATGTGAGGCCAAGGTTACATGCACATTGCATATTGCAGATGATCATAAGTCCATCTGTTAGAGCTTCAGAATCATTATCAGCGACTCATGCAATGTCATTGAGAGAGATAGAAAACAATTCAGTCACCAGCTTGCTGTGATGCGCCCGTCTGTCCGTCCCCCACTTGGGAATCTTCCTCCACTCCCACCATCTCCAGGACCGCTTCCTCCCAGGTGGTGAGCTGGGCTACTGAGGGTGGCCCTCCTCCTGTCCTCACTCTTTCCCTCTTATTGTGAGCTCTCTTTTCCTGCAATGAGGGAGACAAGTGGAGTTTGAGTGAGAATGAAGGAGTGAGTGTAGAGAATCCATAGCATAGATGCTTAGAAGGAGACAAAGATGGAGTGAGGTGGCAAGACCAAGGGCCCTCCCTGTGTGTTGTAAGTTGTAATTGCATCACAGTGATAGGGAGTGTGACGGCTGCATTGTCGAATAGTTAGGTGAATGTGACCAGAGAGAGAGAGGGAATGGGTAAGGGTGCATGGATGTCAGTGTCAAGTGGGATGTGGAGGAAGAGATTGCTAAAGCCGAGTGCTGGTGAGGAGAGGCAATGGGGATCAGATTGAGGGTGATGGGAAATTCATACTCACTTTTCCGGTGCGCAGAAGGTCATGAAGCCTCTTCCTGCACTAAAGCCAGGTTCTGCGGGTTATTGACAAAGAGTTGACCTCCTCTGCCACCTGGATCCACACAGCCTTGGTTTGCTGGGGAGGCTTCTTCCTCCCTGAAGAAGGGAAGAGCACCTCTTTGTTTGCTCTTGCTCCCTCTACTAAAGTCTGCAGGGCGACGTCATCAAAGTGGGGTGCAGACCTAGGTCTCTGGCTGGCCATTCTTTCTGCAGGTGCCTCTAACATACAAGGGCAGAAGCTTGGCAGTCTGCAGAAGAAGCAAGGCTTGTTGCAGACCTTAAATGCAGCAGCAATGATGACGTTGTGGTGGATCGCCACCTAAACGGGCATTGTCCACTTTTCCGTCCGTGGACAATATATCGATGCACCTTCCCTTTAAGGCAGGAGTGGGCGGGGCCTCGGTTTTTCCAGAGAATTCTGGGAGCAGTCTGTTCAGCCATTTTGTAACATGCAGTTGATTAAAAAGTCTCTGGTTTTCCACACATGGGTTCAGCCTTAATTCGTGTTTCGCGGCAGCCTCAACATTGGTGACCCCGACGCTCAGAACATATTCCGAGCACTGCAATGGCCGACACGAACACAGTTTCCGTGAAACTGCCGGAGTTTTGGGAAAACCAGCCCGAAGCCTGGTTTCTCCAAGCCGAATCTCGCTTCCGGCTGCAACGCATCACCACAGATGGGACGAAGTACGACTATCTCGTCACATCACTCGGTAGCGCCACAGTTTCGAAGGTTTGGACAACGCTGCAGAACCCACCAGAGGAAGGCAAGTACGCACATCTCAAGACAGCGCTCCTTAAAAAATTTACGGCCTCGGCATATCGGCGAAACTGCCACCTCCTCGACCTTCCAGGCCTCGGTGATGCCTCACCGTCAGACCTCCTCTCCCATATGCTGTCCCTCACCGACGAGAGCCCACCCGGATCCCTCTTCCGCACGCTGTTCATCTGCCAGCTCCCTCTCAGCATCCGCCCAGCGATCGTGGCGTCCGGCCTCACGAACCTGGAAGTCCTGGCCGATGAGGCCGACAAGCTGCTGTCCGCTCACTCCAGCCGCGACGTCACTCCGGACCTGGCAGCCAATGCCTGGGCGTGCCCCTCACCGGCCACCACGACCAGCCACCAGGCCCACGGGGCCTTCACGCCCCACTAACCCAGGCCATTGTTACTACCACGCACGATTCGGTGCCAGGGCACAATGGTGCACACCTCCCTGCTCTTTCAAGTCCGCCCCCGTACCAGCCCCCACGATGGCCGTGGGCCACGCGGGCTCTCTGCTGTTCGTCACAGATGACAAAACCGGCCGCCGGTTCCTGTGCGACACTGAGGCTCAGCACTGCATCATCCCGGCCTCCTCCCTCGACATCCAAAAGGGCGAACGAGGACCGGCGCTGGCTGCTGCTAACGGCTCGGAAATCCGAACGTATGGCACCCGGACAGTCACCCTCGACCTCGCTTGTCGCCGCTACCGATGGGAGTTCATCACTGCCAAGGAGCTCTCCCCTCTCATCGGCGCAGATTTCCTGTGCGCCCATGGCCTACTGGTAGACATCCCTCGTCACCGCCTCATGGACATGAACACCATGTCCCCCATCCTGGGCGCCATGGCCCCCCGTCAACCCGCCGACATGGCGTCACAGTGCCACGCCCAGGCCACGGATGACTACTCGGCAGTCCTGGCCGAATTCCCGGCCCTTACCAATCCGACCTTCTCCGCGGAGGCCGCCAAACATGGGGTGGAACACTTCATCCCCACCACAGGCCCCCCCAGTGTACGCCCACGCCCGCAGGCTGGACCCGGCCAAACTGGAGATCGCGCGGACCGAGTTTGCCACCATGGAACAGCTCGGCATCATCCGTCGCTCCAAAAGTCCCTGGGCCTCCCCACTCCACATCGCCCCCAAACCAGGTGGAGGTTGGTGCCCCTGCGGGGATTACCGCCGCCTCAACGACGCCACCACCCCTGATCGGTACCCCGTGCCGCACATTCAGGACTTCTCGGCTAGACTGGCCGGCCGCTCAGTCTTTTCCAAGGTCGACCTGGTGCACGGCTACCACCAAGTCCCCGACGTCCCCAAGACGGCCGTAATCACCCCCTTCGGCCTGTTCGAGTTCCTGCGGATGCCCTTCGGCCTCAAAAACGCAGCCCAGGCATTCCAACGGCTCATGGACTCGGTCCTTCGGGACCTGAAGTTCCTGTTCGTCTACCTGGACGACATCCTGGTAGCCAGTTCCTCCAAGCAGGAACACCTCGAACACCTTTGCATCCTGTTCGGGCGCCTCAGCGACCACAGGCTCATCCTCAGCCCAGCCAAATGCCAGTTCGGCCTGGACAAGATTGACTTCCTCGGCCACCACATCACCCATGCTGGGGCCATTCCCCTGCCCACCAAGGTGCAGGCCGTCCAACAATTTCCCCGCCCCACCACCATCAAAGGCCTCCAGGAGTTCCTCGGGATGGTGAATTTCTATAACCGCTTCATCCCCAAAGCGGCGTCCCTTATGAGGTCCCTGTATGAAGCCCTCCGGGGCAGGAGCGGCAAGATGGCGGTCGAATGGACAGCAGACGCGTCTGCCGCCTTCGACTCCACCAAGACCATGCTCGCCAACGTCACCCTGCTCGCGCACCCACGGCCCAATGCCAGGGTAGCGCTCACCACAGACGCCTCCGACCACGTGGTCGGCGCCGTGTATGAGCAGTGGGTCGACGGCGCCTGGCAACCACTTGCCTTCTTCAGCCGTTAACTACGCCCCCCGGAGGTCAGGTACAGCACCTTCGGCCGCGAGTTCCTCGCGCTGTTCCTGGCGGTCCGCCATTTCCGGTTTTTGCTTGAGGGCCACTCCTTCACTGCGTTTGTCGAACACAAGCCCCTGACATTCGCAATGGCAAAGACAACTGACCCCTGGTCCGCCAGGCAGCAGCGCCAGCTCGCGGCAGTGTCCGAGTTCACCACGGACATCCAACACGTCTCCGGCCGAGACAATGTGGTAGCTGACTGCCTCTCCCGCCCCGCCATCCACGCCGCACACCTGGCAGTCGACTACGCTCAACTCGCAGCAGACCAGATCACCGACCCTGATCTGCTCTCCGCATCCACCAACCTACCAGGGCTACGCCTGGCCTACGTCGCCTGTGGCCCGACCGCAGTCACGGTCAAGTGCGACATATCCCTATGTCAACCTCGGCCCGTCGTCCCAGCGTCCTGGCGCCGCCGGGTATTCGACATTCTCCACAACCTCTCCCACCCCGGCGCCCGCGCATCCATCAAATTGGTAGCCAACCGCTTCGTCTGGCGTGGCCTTCGCAAGGATGTGCGTACTTGGGCCAACTCCTGCCTAGCCTGCCAACGGGCCAAGGTACAGCAACACACGAAAGCACCCCTCGAGGAGTTTACCGTCCCCTCGTGGAGATTCAACCACATCCACGTGGACATCGTCGGGCCCCTGCCGCCGTCGCAAGGCCACACGCACTTGCTGACCATCGTTGACCGCACCACACGCTGGCCCGAGGCAATTCCACTGACCTCTACCACCACCGCCGACATCGCCAGAGCCTTCGTCAGCACCTGGGTCACACGGTTCGGCGTCCCCTCCGACATGACGTCGGACAGAGGTCCGCAATTTACCTCTGAACTCTGGACCACCGTCGCACGCAATCTCGGGGTGACCATTCACCGCACCACAGCGTACCACCCCCAAGCCAACGGACTGTGTGAGCGGTTCCACAGATCCTTGAAGGCATTTCTTCGAGCCAGCCTCCAGGACGGCGCCTGGACCGACCGACTTCCGTGGGTCCTCCTCGGCCTGCGCACCGCGGTTAAAGAAGACCTCCATGCATCGACAGCAGAGCTCGTGTACGGTCAGCCGCTGCGCGTACCCGGCGAGTTCCTGCCCACTGCCACGACACCCTGGTCAGCCAACCAGCAACGCCACGACTTCGCCTCACCGGCGCTGCAGTTCGCCCCGGTGCCCATTGCCCGACACGGCGAATCCACCTCACACATCCCACTAATCCTGCACCAGGCACGGTTTGTTTTCGTCCGGCACGACGCCCACCGCGGACCCCTTCAACCCCCGTACGACGAGCCCTACAAGGTGCTACAGGCTGGGGACAAATTTTTCACCCTGCAGGTGGGCGACAGGACCGAAAAAGTGTCGGTTGACCGACTCAAGCCAGCACACTCGGAGCCCGGTGAGCAGGTCCCTGTAGCTCGTCCACCTCCACGCGGCCGACCTGCCCTCAAGCCGGTTCACCCGGCTGCTCCACGCCCGGCCGTTCCACGTCCACCGGCCTCCTACAAGAACCGCTCCGGCCGGCCCATCAGACCACCGCACCGTCTCGTCCACACCTCCTAAGCGGATTCTGGGGGGAGCTGTGTGGCGGATCGCCACCTAAACGGGCATTGTCCACTTTTCCGTCCGTGGACAATATATCGATGCACCTTCCCTTTAAGGCACCTTACCTTTAAGGCAGGAGTGGGCGGGGCCTCAGGATTTTTCCAGAGAATTCTGGGAGCAGTCTGTTCAGCCATTTTGTAACATGCAGTTGATTAAAAAGCCTCTGGTTTTCCACACATGGGTTCAGCCTTAATTCGTGTTTTGCGGCAGCCTCAACAACGTAATCGGAGGCGACTTTCAGACTGGAAAAACTCACTGGCCATGGGTTCCCACACGTTGGAACTGAATTGGCCAATTAGGTTAAAATGGCATCATTCTCCCACATCGATTTAGAATCGGGTGGCTAACACGAAATGCGGATTACATGACCCAAGCCCGCCCCAGTATCAAAATCCAGCCCCATTAGTCTCTGCAGACCATGGCCTACCATAAATTGGGCTTAATGCTAAGAACTGTTTGGACAGTGGCCTGGGAGGGACACAATAACAGATTTTTATAAAGCTCAAGCCAAAGATCCATTCTGATAACGTGGATCACAGCAAATAGTTCCCCAGGAAATATTAATGCTTAGCCATCACTTGACAGCTAGGCGTTGAACTTTCGACTCACTGGACCATAAAGCTAGAGATACATGCGTCCCTCCTCCCCATCCCTATCCCCTCAGAAGTCAAGCATTTGTTTAGAAAATACCATTAAATAATACCACTGCTCCCACAAGAAATGTTTGTCCAATCTTTACTTTCTTTCGGGGAAGTACAAGAACATGCATTCATATGTCATATCATGAAATATGACGATGGGATTATACACAATCGGGGCAATTTGAACCGAACTCGCCCATCAGTAAATTGACGGGATCGGATGCAACGCTGCTTTTACACACCGCCTGATTTTACTCTCCATTGCAGTCAATGGCGCATAATATAGGGCGGGATATAAATCCAGCGTTCCACCCGATCCCGTCGGTCGCCCGCCCAGCGAGTTCGGTTAAAATTGCTCCCCATTTGTCTTGTGTTGTTTGTAAACAACAACAAAATAAGAACACACTGTTTCATAACCATGGCATCTAAAATTGAAAAATATATACATCAGGCAGCAGGTTGCCTTAGCCATGGCAACCTGCCTGGCAACTGCCACAATAAATTCAGAAAAAGGTATTTCTTTTTAAAGGAACAGCAACCATCAAATTTAGGTCTTTCTGAATAAACTTGCAATGGTTAAATTTAGAATACTTTGGGAGTTTTAATTTGATTCACATCTCTTCCCCATCATACTGATCTTTGGTGTCACTCCTGAACCCTGCATGGCAAATGCCTGTAACAATAGATTGTGAGGCAGTCTGAATCTACCAATCAGTCATTCAGCACGAGTATGGAATAATGACAAGAATTCTCGCCGTCAAAATACTGCCTTAGCTCAAAATATTTTTTAAAACGCACCGAAACTGTTATGAACTTCTCTAGTCCCCCTCCCCCCCGCACCCACAAAGGCCTACTAAAGGCTGCATCACATTAACTGTGGCTGACCCATGAAACAGTGAGGACTAAGAGAGTGCAGCATATAATACCACTTCAATTATTAATCACATTGTTGTAAATACTTGCCACCATTTTTGGGAGCTTTCTTTATTCTAGCCAGTGACACAAACGTTCAAAATGGGTCTGTCAATGTTTGAAGGTGTCTGCTTACGAATATATTGGCCGCGATTATACTTACCTCGGCGGGTCCGTGGCGGGCGATGTCGGTGGCAGGTCGCTGCCCCGCTGCTGGCTCCATGCCGCTGTGTAAAATGACTTTCCGTTCATTGGGCTTGTTAAGCCCGCCCAGCGCGTTACCCAGCCAATTAGAGGAAGCGCGTCTGGTGACGTGATTTCATGACGTGTCATCATCTGATTTCCTTAAAAGGGACCATGGCCACATTTGTCTTGACATTTGTGCTGTCCGTGTTCTTCAGCACTGAGGTGCTGCAAACACTGACAAGCACTGCACAAAGGCAAAGGGCTGCTTATGGAGGGAGTCACAGCACGCAGGGAGGTCCTCTTCCCTTCCCATGGGCGGAAGAGACCTCCCTAGGAGATCAACACAGCCTGGTTGCACGTTGCAGAGGAGGGCACAAGCAGGGATGTGGTCAGGAGGACCTGGGTGCAGTGCCACAAACGTTTCAATGATCTCAGTAGATCACGAAATGTTAGTACAAAGCCACACTCAACCTCATCCTGCTGGGCCTCTCATCACATCCCCATCACTCTTCCTTCCCTACCCTACTCCTGCATTTCCTTACTCACACCAACTTACCTTGTACCTCCACCCATCTCTCTCTATCTACATTATCACATCCCCATCTCACTAGCCACCCCTCACACTCATTCGAGTGCAATCATATCAACTAACAACACACAAGGGTAGGCACTTGGGTGTTTTATGCAATGTTCATGTAAAGTTTCTGTTAATGTGGTGTCAAATATTGAAACCTTTATTTTCAACACTTTGCGTTCTTGGACAGATCTGGAAGTGGCTTAGTGAGTTGCAGTGAACGGTGAGACATAATAGTACCCTCCGCAATGGTGATGTGTGTGAAAGGAATGGCTTGGGCATTGTAGGGATGCTTTATGGTGTTGGTGTGGGGTGGTGCCAACCTGGCGCATCATATGGCAGCCAGGGTGTACAGCCTCAAGGTGAAGTAAATCTGGCCATGGTGAGGCCATCCCTGGCCTCCCGGGCAGCAATGTAGTTGGGTGCTGATGCCCTGTGTCCTGTGCAGCATCAGTTGATTGCGGAGAAGGTTGGTGTTGTTGTTGGTGCTGCTGGCGTTGGGGCTGATCGTGGTGGGATTCTGAGGACCAAGGTGAGAGAGAGTATAAAGGGCACCTATGCTGATGGAATAGATGGCAGGTGAAGTAGAAATGACAGAAGCATTGTGTCAATGGTGAGAGAGTCCTTCCAATGAGGTGAGTGGTTGGAGAGTGCAAAGTGGAAAGCCTGCAGAATGTGTGCTGGAAATGGAGAGAGAAAAAGCTTCAGCCTGAGGAAAGTGAATATCAATCAGGTGGGAGCTTTTACTGTACATTTGAAGCTGTCAAGTAATCAGCTGGAGCAATAGCCACTGAACTCACGCCTCAGCTTGACAGCCGTGGTCTGCGCTGAGCCCCCTGTTCTGCCACTCGATGCCAGTGATACACCGTAAACAGTGCAAGCGGAAATGGTCAAGTGGCTTGATGTGATGGTGGTAGCTTCAAGCCACGTAGTAGGGTGGTGAGGACAACAGATTGGTACACAGCAACTTTTGTTGGCAGACTAGTCCCTCATTCCTGCCAGAGTTTCTGCTCAAGTTTTCCAAAGACAGAGCTGACCCTGCCAATTCGGGGAGTGATGTCATCCCTTAACACCCAAAAACTGGCACTGCATTATATTCATAAACAATTTTTTCTATTGCCACTGCTGTTTCTCCATTCCAATATTCAACTTACATAACATGCCAAGATTTGAATAACCTTCAGTTGTAACAATCGACTTCATGACCAATAAGAATACAATGTTAAGCAATGAATATGTTCAACTGTTACCAGAATCTTTCAATCATTTCATAACAAAAGCTTATCAGTAAAACATTTTCAATCTGATGGGTGCAGTCAGATCACAAATTCAATAGTCTGGTACAGGTAGCATTTAACATTGCATTACTTGACAGTTATTGGAACTAGATCATTTGTACATAAGAAAACATTATTCATGTTCTTACCTCCTTTCCTGCAAGTATCAAACATTTTCTTTTGTAGAGGCTTGAACGGCACTGAGACTCAATTTACATAGAAGCAGAATTTAGTTTTTTTTTTAAATGCCTCAGTTAAAGATGAAGGCTTTTTAATGCTTTAATAACAAAACATTGCCCTCCAATTTAACAACCCTTCAACTAACTCTCCTCCTTCCCCGTATGCCCTTAGGGTAGTTCTCAACAGAAGAGCACTTGTTTGGTGGTCTGATAGGATTGGCCTCCTTTCAATCCTGTCATAAACAGGTCGTATTGAAAACAGAACCAGATCAATTAAAGGTAACAAGCTGGTGCAGTGCACGCAGAGGCCTATGCTGCGTTTCAAGCCAAGAGTCAAGCCAATGAAGCAAGTTTATGGATAGATTTTATTGTTAACAAGTGTAAGGACTGTGAAACCCAGTCAGGACTTTTCCATTCCACTCAACAAACACCCTGCAGAAATCTGCCAATCTTACTGTTCTCTCCAGCTGCCCTCAGTACCAATTAGACACATATACCAACACATTTCGGTGACCATTATAAGCCTTGCTAAAAAGCTCGGAGGAGGATATTTGCAGCAACATGTAATCATTTGTTTTTGTGATAATGGTTTTTTTTCACTTCGGGGTGGGAAGTTGGCTAATCCAAAACAGGCTTGTATTTTGCAAGGGCCTGAGGAAATTAAGCATCTGAGAACCAATTATTTGCTCTCAGCTGACAGGAGGAATTTTCAATTAAACCAATGGCAGAAACAATTCCTGTGGCCTTGTTTTTAAGTGATCATAAACCAGCACATTGGTTTACTCTCCTGTTTTCTTGGTATTTTGGAACTATTACCATCAATTATCTGGTTTAAAGGAAAACTGCCTGCTTTAAAATATTTTTTTTAGCAAACTTGTTTCATTTGTTGGAGAAAGATTCATTTCAGCACAATTTACTATGTGTGTCCTGTATATATAAATTTGCTTAGACAATGCACCTTTAATTAAGAGCCAGATCAATAACAACAACTTGTATTTATATAGCACCTTTAACATAGTGAAATGTACCAAGACATTTCACAGCAACGTTATCAAACAAAATTTGACACTGAGCCACATAAGGAGATATTAGGACAGTTGACCAAAAGCTTGGACAAAGAGGTAGGTTTTACTGAGCGTCTTAAAGGAGGAGAGAGAGGTGGAGAGGTGGAGAGCTTTAGGGAGGGAATTCCAGCGTTTAGGGCTGAGGTAGCTGAAGGCATAGCCGTCAATGGTGGAGCGATTAAAATTGGGGATGCGCAAGAGGCCAGAATTGGAGAAGCGCAGAGATCTCAGAGGGTTATAGGGGGTTACAGAGATAGGGAGGGGTGAGGTCATGGAGGGATTTGCAAACAAGGATGAGAATGTTTTTAATTGAGGTGCTGCCTGACCGAGAGCCAATGTAAGTCAGCAAGCGCAGGGGTGATGGGTGAATGGGACTTGGTGCAAGTTAGGATATGGGCAACACTGAGATTCCAAAACTTCTCATCAATACAGATTGCAAAACTTATACGGAGAGATTCCAGAACTTCTCTACACTGAAGAGATTCCAAATTTCCGGAGCAATAGCAAAGCGTGGAGATTTTAATTTTGATGAGCTTTTGTTATCTTGCCAAGAAATGTCAGTTCCGTTATTTTACATCAGATATTTTTAGATTTCGTATTATTCTTGTAAAGCCCAAAGTCCCGACACCCTGAGAGTGTTTTCACTTGCCCTGATAGCTAGGTTAAGTTTGTAGCATACCCATGGACCAGCGATCCTGGCAATTGCACTGCCTCTGACCCCGCTGAAGTATGCAGGGCCAAGGAAAGGTTACCTAATTTGAATGCCTGAAGTGAGCGCTGGCACCACTAGGCCATACCTCGGGCACGCACCTACTCCCAGAGGCTGGAAATTGGTAATTTGCTGCCACTCAGGGAAGGGAAGGGGGGAGGGGAGCCAAGTTGCTTCCCGCCCCCACCTTCTGGAAAGAACATTTATGTTCCCCTGGCAGCCACATTTAAAGTAAGTTTTATAAAGCTTACCCTCTTTCTTCAGGGCTCCAGGTTACATTCCAGGTGTGAACCCTCAGGTAGGGCTCACAGCCACCAATCGGCAGGCCAGCACGTCTATTCCTAATGGGAGTACCAGCCGCCAATCCTGGTCTTACTTGCTCCTAGGCCAGGAAAGCAGCAGAAGGTTGGACACCATCATCCCACCCTAACGGCCATGGAAGGACTGTTAACATGGAAATTAAAAAAGTGAAAATTGATATATATCCCAATTGAAGCTGCATGGAACTGAGAAGAACATAGACTGGAAAGTGTGGATGACCAAATTTACCAGTAATGCTTTTAACTTTCATATTCTGAACAAAACAATGGTGGTATTATTTGGGAGGTGTTTTGCCAGTAGGATTGATGGGAGGTGCAAGGCATACCATCACTGTATTGGTCACAATTTGGCTAGTTGCCAAGGCAATTCCAAATAATTTCAGTGGGTGTAGCTATCATTTTCACATCTTCCCTTTGGGGAACAGTGTGAAGTCATGAAAGGATTCACAGTCTGACTGGCCGCGTCAACGCTCCTTCCATGGCCATAACCATCTTTATATGAGCTGATAGGGTGGTTAGTCCTATACGGCAGGAGAGTTTTATAGACTCACACAATGAGAGGGGGTGGGCCACCCACACCCACAGCCAGTGAGTATCCCACTGGATATCAACCCAGAATTCAATGCCAGAGCTCCAACTCCACTCACCAGGACTGTCTGGAGTGGGGTTTGAACCACTAGCACTTTCTGGCCCAGAGACAGGAATGCTACCACTGCGCCAAAGGTTCACTCCAGCTTTGCCATGAACCCACAATTATCCTTATTATTCTGAAAAAAAAATAAAAGGCTCTTTTGCACAAAGTAGCAAGGGTTCAACTGTTTTGTGATGGGTTATGAAATAGGATTTAAGGGAAGTGCCTTTTTTTGTTGCGATTCAGGCTTCTCCAGGTACTTTTCCTCATGCACAACAGAAAAACCTGCTCCAATAGACAAGTTGTTGCCTCCTATGAACTGAAGCAAGAGTAATCTGGGATAGCATGACCTGAGCAAACAATAGACCTGTTTGTTGTCCTATGGGTGACACGTAGGGTTTCCACTACATACCCATGTCACTTCAGAGGAAGGAGATTAAAATCAGACACTTCCATAAAAGACTAAACTACCAAACAGGTTTATTCAGAGGTAGCCATTTACAGAAGGAAGCAATGACTGCTGTTTGAAGTCAGTCCAAATGACAACAGCTTTTAATCAATTCATGAAAGGATTAAAAGAAACAATTCCCATCAGTTGAGTTTCTCTGATTGCCTATGTTTGCGGAAAGGGTTTAAACCACCTTATCTGAGGAGCCATCGTCATACAGAACAGAATGGACTATTGCAAAGAAGCATACCGACAACTGGACAACCAGGAACACTACAGACAGCTACCCGCAGATCCGACCAAAGAACACACCCGCCAACTCAATAGACTGATCAAGACCTTCGATCCAGACCTTCAAAACATCCTACGCGCTCTCATCCCACGTACTCCCCGCGTAGGAGACTTTTACTGCCTCCCAAAGATACACAAAGCCAACACACCCGGACGTCCTATCGTATCAGGCAACGGAACCCTGTGTGAGAACCTCTCTGGGTACGTCGAGGGCATCCTGAAACCCATCGTACAGGGAACCCCCAGCTTCTGTCGCGACACTACAGACTTCTTGCAGAAACTCAGCACCCATGGACCAGTTGAACCAGGAACACTCCTCGTCACGATGGACGTATCGGCACTCTACACCAATATCCCCCACAATGACGGCATCGCTGCGACAGCCTCAGTACTCAACACCAACAACAGCCAATCTCCGGACGCCATCCTACAACTCATTCGCTTCATCCTTGACCACAATGTCTTCACCTTCGACAACTATTTTTTTACCCAAACACACGGAACAGCCATGGGGACCAAATTCGCACCCCAATACGCCAACATCTTCATGCACAAGTTCAAGCAAGACTTCTTCGCTGCACAGGACCTCCAACCAACGCTGTACACCAGATACATCGACGACATCTTCTTCCTTTGGACCCACGGCGAAGGATCACTGAAAGGACTACACGATAGCATCAACAGGTTCCATCCCACCATCAAACTCACCATGGACTACTCCTCAGAATCGGTTTCATTCTTGGACACACGAATCTCCATCAAAGACGGACGCCTCAGCACTTCACTCTACCGCAAGCCCACGGACAACCTCACGATGCTCCACTTCTCCAGCTTCCACCCTAACCACGTTAAAGAAGCCATCCCCTATGGACAAGCCCTGCGAATACACAGGATCTGCTCAGACGAGGAGGAACGCGATGGACACCTACGGACACTGAAAGACGCCCTCGTAAGAACGGGATATGACGCTCGACTCGTCGATCGACAGTTCCGACGGGCCACAGCGAAAAACCGCATAGACCTCCTCAGAAGACGAACACGGGATACAACCAACAGAGTACCCTACGTCGTCCAGTACTTCCCCGGAGCGGAAAAACTACGCCATGTTCTTCGCAGCCTTCAACATGTCATCGATGATGACGAACACCTTGCTAAGGCCATCCCCACGCCTCCACTACTCGCCTTCAAGCAGCCGCCTAATCTCAAAAGTACCATCGTTCGCAGCAGATTACCCATCTTTCAGGAGAACAGCAACCACGACACCACACAACCCTGCCACGGCAACCTCTGCAAGACATGCCAGATCATGGACACAGATACCATCATCACACGTGAGGACACTACCCACCAGGTACATGGTACATACTCATGTGACTCGGCCAATGTTGTCTACCTGATACGTTGCAGTAAAGGATGCCCCAGAGCATGGTACATCGGCGAGACCATGCAGATACTGAGACAACGTATGAACGGACACCGCGCAACAATCGCCAGGCAGGAGGGTTGCCTCCCAGTCGGGGAACACTTCAGCAGTCAGGGGCATTCAGCCTCGGATCTGCGGGTAAGCGTTCTCCAAGGCGGCCTTCGGGATACACGACAGCGCAAAATCATAGAGCAGAAACTGATAGCCAAGTTCCGCACTCATGAGGATGGCCTCAATCGTGATATCGGGTTCATGTCACGATACAGAACGTGACTTGACATCATGGCCGGTCTTTCCAGGTTTTTTAAAAAAAAACTAACACAAGAACCAACACAAATGGAGAGGATATGCAGCCAGCAGGTGTTTTGACACGTTGGACCCCCTGGGACACATCTCATTGTCTTGGCTGTGCTCTTTGTGTGTCTTTGATGTAGGGAAAGATTTGAATACATTTTTTCTGTGTTTATATTGTGAATTCTGGGAGATTCTCTCACAGCTACCCTACCTGAAGAAGGAGCGACAGCTCCGAAAGCTTGTAAAATTAAATAAATCTGTTGGACTATAACCTGGTGTTGTGCGACTTCTCATTTTTGTCCACCCCAGTCCAACGCCGGCATCTCCACATCATGTACATAAGTAGGCATACTAGCAATGGAGTTGTGTTTTATCTCCACATCTGTTGTGGCTTAGTTGAAACCCGTCAAGTATGTCAGAGTTTTATATCCAAAAATACCCTTTCAAATAAATTCTCGTCTTTTGAGAAGTCAGTCTGAGAGACAGGGACACTTCACTTGACCATTTGGCAGCAAGCTTCAGAACACATGCACATAAGGATACGGATAGTCACCTGTGGTATTTGACAAGTGTTGTGTGTGTTAGGATTATCCTAAATAGATTATATCATCAATTAATACACATTAATTGTTTGAGGGGTTCCCTGTACGGGCTGCTCTTGCACACCCTCCATTTTGCCATCCTCGTCTGCCGTCCGGACACGCCTTGGCACACCATCTTGCCATCAAGCGGAGGCAGGGGTCGCCAATGGAGGGCTCTCTACGCAGGAGTTCTCCCTTTATCTATCGGGGACTTGGCCTGGAGGGTGTGGCATGAAGTAGACCCGTGCAATAAGGTATTAAGTAGGTTCACAGACTCCCAGGCCGCCTGCCTTTCTGCGGCCTGGAGGAGTCCGTGTTCCATGTTTATGTAGAATGTGAGAGGTTGCAGCCCCTCGATTTTTGGCTGCACTTCAGTCCCATGCTCCTGATCTTTGGTCACCTGGTGCGGAGGGGAGCGGACAGATCGGGGGACCTCCTCGTAGGACCGCTCCTGGGCCTGGCCAAAGTGGCCATCAACTGCCTGCCTTTCTTCCACGGCCATGTTCGTGCCTGGGTAGCCCTGGAGATGGAGCACGCGATGTCCGCCGGCACGCTCGAGGCCTTCCGCGACTGGTGGGCACCGCAGGGACTGGAGTGCATCATCACCCCATGGAATACAATTTTAATTTAAGTTGTTAAGTTTTATTTAATGTTTTTGTTAAGTTACAGTTTATTTCTTTATAGTGTGCATCAAAAGAGTACACATTAATTGTTTCCAGCATTTAGGTGTGCTTGATGACTGTTCAACTATCTTTATATGCCAGTTATTCACTCAAATTGACTGCTTTCCCACAAATCATTTATGCAGATTCAAAAGACTAGAAGACATTTTCTCATCGTGTAGCTACAGGAGCCATTTTAAGGGTGATAGCTTTCTTACATAGTAATGTTTTGGGCAGAAGACCACTGGTCCCTCTAGCCTACCCTTCCAAACCCCATCAGATTCTGTACTGTGAGTCTAGAACTAACAGCTCTGTATTTCTGAATAGGAAATCATTCAATCTCTTTTTAAAAACCTCTGTTTCACCACCTTGCTATGAGCAGTGAGAAATATTTAAAACGGTGATCACTCGAGTTCAGGAGAAATATATTCTGCTAAAAAACAAGAACAAACTAGCCAATAATGAAACACCATGAATGAATAAAGAGATAAGGGTAAAATTGAAACTAAAAAAAAAAGGCAGACACTGGGTACATAGACAACAAAGGAGAAGATGACAAAAGGGAATACAAAGAGGTTAGGAAAGTAGTCAAAAGCATTAGGAAAGCAAAAAGGAACTACGAAATTAAATTATCGAGGAATATAAAAAGAAATAGTAAAGTATTTTACAGACACATAATTACAAATAACAAAAGGTAAATCAGGATAGGGGTAGGACCACTAAAGTATGCACAAGATAAACTCACAGGTAAAGACAGCGAAATGGCAGAAATATTACTTTACCTTGTGGCGGATCGCCACCTAAAATGGGCATAATCTACTCTTCCGTCTGTGGACAAATTTCCAGCACCTTCCCCTTTAAGGCACCTTACCTTTAAGGCAGAAGGGGGCGGGGCCTCAGGTTTTAACCAGAGAATTCTGGGAGCTTTTCTGTCTGCCATTTTGACCATGCTGTGATTAAAAAGTCTCCTGTTTAACACAAATGGATTCAGCCTTAATTCGTGTTCGCGGCAGCCTCAACATTGGTGACCCCGATGCTCAGAACGTATTCCGAGCACTGCAATGGCGGACACGAACGCAGTTTCCATGAAACTGCCAGAGTTTTGGGAAAACCAGCCCGAAGCCTGGTTTCTCCAAGCTGAATCTCGCTTCCGGCTGCGAAATATCACCACAGATGGGACGAAGTACGACTATCTCGTCACATCACTCGGTAGTGCCGCAGTTTCCAAGGTTTGGACAACGCAGCAGAATCCACCAGAGGAAGGCAAGTACGTGCATCTCAGGACAGCGCTCCTTAAAAAATTTACAGCCTCGGCATATCAGCGAAACTGCCACCTCCTCGACCTTCCAGGCCTCGGTGATGCCTCACCGTCAGACCTCCTCTCCCACATGCTCTCCCTCACTGACGAGAGCCCACCCGGATCCCTTTCCCGCATGCTGTTCATACGCCAGCTCCCTCTCAGCATCCGCCCAGTGATCGTGGCGTCTGGCCTCACGAACCTGGAAGCCCTGGCCGATGAGGCCGACAAGATGCTGTCCGCTCACTCCAGCCGCGACGTCACTCCGGACCTGGCAGCCAATGCCTGGGCACGCCCCTCACCATCCAGCACGCGGCCACAAGGACCTGTCACCAGGCCCACGGGGCCTTCACGCCCCACTAACCCGGGCCACTGTTACTACCACGCACGGTTCGGCGCCAGGGCACAACGGTGCACACCTCCCTGCTCTTTCAAGTCCGCTCCCGTTCCAGCCCCCGCGATGGCCGTGGGCCACGCGGGCTCCCTGCTGTTCGTCACGGATGACAAAACCGGCCGCCGGTTCCTGTGCGACACTAGGGCTCAGCACAGCATCATCCCGGCCTCCTCCCTCAACATCCAAAAGGGCGAACGAGGACCGGCGCTAGCTGCTGCTAACGGCTTGGAAATCGGACGTATGGCACCCGGACAGTCACCCTCGACCTCGCTGGTCACCGCTACCGATGGGAGTTCATCACTGCCAAGGTGCTCTCCCACCTCATCGGCGCAGATTTCCTGTGCGCCCACGGCCTACTGGTAGATATCCCTCGTCACCGCCTCGTGGGCATGAACACCATGTCCCCCATCCTGGGCACCATGGCCCCCCGTCAACCCGCCGACATGGCATCACAGTGCCACGCCCGGGCCATGGATGACTACTCGGCACTCCTGGCCGAATTCCCGGCCCTTACCAATCCGACCTTCTCCGCGGAGGCTGCCAAACACGGGGTGGAACACTTCATCCCGACCACAGGCCCCCCAGTGTACGCCCACGCCCGCAGGCTGGACCCGGCCAAACTGGAGATCGCGCGGACCGAGTTTGCCACCATGGAACAGCTCGGCATCATCCGCCGCTCCAACAGTCCCTGGGCCTCCCCACTCCACATCGCCCCCAAACCAGGCGGAGGTTGGCGCCCCTGCGGGGATTACCGCCGCCTCAATTACGCCACCACCCCTGATCGGTACCCCGTGCCGCACATTCAGGACTTCTCGGCTAGACTGGCCGGCCGCTCAGTCTTTTCCAAGGTCGACCTGGTGCGCGGCTACCACCAAGTCCCCGTCCACCCCGCGGACGTCCCCAAGACGGCTGTAATCACCCCCTTCGGCCTGTTCGAGTTCCTGCGGATGCCCTTCGGCCTCAAAAACGCGGCCCAGGCATTCCAACGGCTCATGGACTCGGTCCTTCGGGACCTGAAGTTCCTGTTCGTCTACCTGGACGACATCCTGGTAGCCAGTTCCTCCAAGCAGGAACACCTCGAACACCTTTGCATCCTGTTCGGGCGCCTCAGCGACCACGGGCTCATCCTCAGCCCAGCCAAATGCCAGTTCGGCCTGGACAAGATCGACTTCCTCGGCCACCACATCACCCAAGCTGAGGCCATTCCCCTGCCCACCAAGGTGCAGGCCGTCCAACAATTTCCCCGCCCCACCACCATCAAAGGCCTCCAGGAGTTCCTCGGGATGGTGAATTTCTATAACCGCTTCATCCCCAAAGCGGCGTCACTCATGAGGCCCCTGTATGAAGCCCTCCGGGGCAGGAGCGGCAAGATGGCGGTCGAATGGACGGCAGACGCGTCCGCCGCCTTCGATTCCACCAAGACCGCGCTCGCCAACGCCACCCTGCTCGCGCACCCATGGCCCAATGCCAGGGTAGCGCTCACCACAGACACCTCCGACCACGTGGTCGGCGCCGTGTATGAGCAGTGTGTCGACGGCGCCTGGCAACCACTTGCCTTCTTCAGCCGCCAACTACGCCCCCCGGAGGTCAAGTACAGCACCTTCGACCGCGAGCTCCTCGCGCTGTTCCTGGCGGTCCGCCATTTCCGGTTTTTGCTTGAGGGCCACCCCTTCACTGCGTTTGTCGACCACAAGCCCCTGACATTCGCAATGGCAAAGACAACCGACCCCTGGTCCGCCAGGCAGCAGCGCCAGCTCGCGGCTGTGTCCGAGTTCACCACGGACATCCAACACGTCTCCGGCCGAGACAATGTGGTAGCCGACTGCCTCTCCCGCCCCGCCATCCACGCCGCACACCTAGCATGTGACTACGCTCAACTCGCAGCAGACCAGATCACCGACCCTGATCTGCTCTCCGCACCCACCAACCTACCAGGGCTACGCCTGGCCGACGTCGCCTGTGGCCTGACCGCAGTCACGCTCAAGTGCGACATATCCCTATGTCAACCTCGGCCCGTCATCCCAGCGTCCTGGCGCCGCCGGGTATTCGACATTCTCCACAACCTCTCCCACCCCGGCGCCCGCGCATCCATCAAATTGGTAGCCAACCGCTTTGTCTGGCGCGGCCTTCGCAAGGATGTGCGTACTTGGGCCAACTCCTGCTTAGCCTGCCAACGGGCCAAGGTACAGCAACACACGAAAGCAGCCCTCGAGGAGTTTACCGTCCCCTCGTGGAGATTCGACCACATCCACGTGGACATCGTCGGGCCCCTGCCGCCGTCGCAAGGCCACACGCACTTGCTGACCATCGTTGACCGCACCACACGCTGGCCTGAGGCAATTCCACTGACCTCTATCACCACCAGCCTCCAAGACGGCGCTTGGACTGACCGACTTCCGTGGGTCCTCCTCGGCCTGTGCACCGCAGTTAAAGAAGACCTCCACGCATCGGCAGCAGAGCTTGTGTATGGTCAGCCGCTGCGCGTACCCGGCGAGTTCCTGCCCACCGCCACGACACCCTGGTCAGCCGACCAGCAACGCCACGACTTCGCCTCACCGGCGCTGCAGTTCGCCCCGGTGCCCATTGCCCGACACAGCGAATCCACCTCACACGTCCCACTAAGCCTGCACCAGGCACGGTTTGTTTTCGTCCAGCATGACGCCCACCGCAGACCCCTTCAACCCCCGTACGACGGGCCCTACAAGATGCTACAGGCTGGGGACAAATTTTTCACCCTGCAAGTGGGCGACAGGACCGAAAAAGTGTCGGTTGACCGACTCAAGCCAGCACACTCGGAGCCCGGTGAGCAGGTCCCTGTAGCTCGTCCACCTCCACGCGGCCGACCTGCCCTCAAGCCGGTTCACCCGGCTGCTCCACGCCCGGCCGTTCCACGTCCACCGACGTCCTACAAGAGCCGCTCCGGCCGGCCCATCAGACCGCCGCACCGTCTCGTCCACACCTCCTAAGCGGATTCTGGGGGGAGCTGTGTGGCGGATCGCCACCTAAAATGGGCATAATCCACTCTTCCGTCTGTGGATAAATTTCCAGCACCTTCCCCTTTAAGGCACCTTACCTTTAAGGCAGAAGGGGGCGGGGCCTCAGGTTTTACCCAGAGAATTCTGGGAGCTTTTCTGTCTGCCATTTTGACCATGCTGTGATTAAAAAGTCTCCTGTTTATTTTGTGTTTCGCGGCAGCCTCAACAACCTCAGTATTTACCAGGGAAAAAAAGGAAGACTTGCATTTCTGTAGTGTCTTTAATGACCACCGGACATCCCAAGCACTTTACAGCCAATGAAGTACTTTTTGAATTGTAGTCACTGTTGTAATGCAGGAAACGCAGCAGCCAATTTGTGCACAGCAAGCTCCCACAAACAGCAATGTGATAATGACCAGATAATCTGTTTTAGTGATGTTGGTTGAGGGATAAAAATTGGCCAGGACACTGGGGAGAACTCCCCTGCTCTTCTTCAAAATAGTGCCATGAGATCTTTTACATCTGCCTGAGAGGATGATGGGGTCTCGGTTTAATGTCTCATCTGAAAGACGGCACCTCTGACATTGCGGCACTACCCTCAGTACGGCACTGGAGTGTCAGCCTAGATTTTTGTGTTTAGAGTCTCTGGAGTGGGATTTGAACCCACAACTTTCTGCTGTCAGAGGCAAGAGTGCTACCAACTGAACCACTGGCTGCCAGTAAGAAGGGAGATTAACACAGGGAGACTAACAAGGTGGGCATGACATTAGAAGACTAGATCAAAAAAGATATAAAGACATTTAAGATAGAAAGTGGGGAGATAATTGATAAACTAATCAAACTTAGAAAGGATAAAACCCCAGATGGATTGCATCCCCACATATTAAAATAAGTTAGAGAACAGATAGCAGAGGCATTATTTCATATATATATAAAAATTGATTAAAAAATGGAATAGTGCCAGAGGACTGTCAGACAGCTAATGCTATTTCTATATTTAAGAAGGGAGATAGAACAAATCCAGGGAACTATAGACCAGTTAGCTTTACATAGGTAGTAGGAAAGATAACATTTACTCAAAGATGTAATAGAAACCAACAAGAAACTGAAAATAAAATAAAGAGTAGTCAGTATGGATTTCAAAAGGCTGAACAGGCTGGGGCTCTTTTCTCTTGAAAAAGACTGAAGGGTGACCTGATAGAGGTTTTGAAGATAATGAAAGGGTTCAATAGGGTAGACGTAGAGAAGATGCTTCCACTTGTGGGGAAGTCTAAAACTAGGGGCCATAAATATAAGATAGTCACTAATAAATCCAATAGGGAATTCAGGAGAAACCTCTTTACCCAGAGAGTGATAGAATGTGGAACATGATACCACAAGGAGTAGTTGAGGCGAATAGCATAGATGCATTTAAGGGGCAGCGAGATAAACACATGAGGGAGAAAGGAAATTTTTCTCTCTATGTACCCTATTAAATCCTTTAATCATCTTAAACACCTCAATTAATCCCTTAACACCCCTTAATCTTCTACACTCAAGGGAACACAAGCCAAGTCTATGCAACCTGTCCTCATATTTTAACCGTTTTAGTCCCGGTATCATTCTGGTGAAACTGTGTTGCACCCGCTCGAAGGCCAAAATATCCTTCCTGAGGTGCGGTGCCCAGTACTGAATGCAGTACTCCAGATGGGGTCTAACCAGATCTCTACAGCTGCAACATAACTTCCACCTCTTTGTATTCCAGCCCTCTTGAGATAAAGGTCAACATTCCATTAGCCTTTCAAATTATTTTTTGTACCTGATACCAGTGGACATAGATACTTCATTTTTGTCGCAGTGATCTCGTACCAATCTTTCACCAGATGACATGGTAGAAGATGTGTCACTGAACTGCATTAGTTAAATTTCTACTTGTTTACATTATATGCCACCTTTACCTCTGAATCAGAAGGTTATGGGTTCATTCACACTCCAGAGACTTGAGTACAAAATCTAGGTCGACACTCCAGTGCAGTAAAAAGAAAGACTTGAATTTATATGGTGCTTTTCACAACCTCAGTACATCCCAAAGTGTTTTATAGCCAATTAAGTACTTTCTGAACTGTAGTCACTGTTGTAATGTAGGAAAGTACTAAGGGAGTGCTGCACTGTCAGAACTGCCCTCTTTCGGATGAGATGTTAAACCAAGGCCCTGTCTGCTTTCTCAGGCAGACATAAAAGATCCCATGGCACTATTTCGATGAAGAGCAGGAGAGTTCTCCCCGGTGGCTTGACCAATATTTATTTCTCAACCACCATCACTAAAATTGATTATCTGGTCATTATCACATTGATGTTTGTGGGATCTTGCTGTGCATAAATTGGCTGCCATATTTCCTACATTATAATAGTGACTTCACTTCCAAAAGTATTTCAATGGCTGTAAAGCACTTTGGGATATCCTGAGGTTGTGAACGGCACTATATAAATATAAGTGGGGTTAAATTGGTTAGACCCTGAGAATGGGCGGGGGGATCATGATGCCGATTAACCAGCGCCCGTTCAGTGGAATGCAGGCAGCATGCCAACTTCGTATAGCCTGCTCATTATAATGATTTCTGTGTGCAGCCAGCACTACCCATGCTGTTCATTGGCTACACGCATCAGCAGGGAGCCCAATATCGTTACTGCCTAGCACTACTTAAAGCTAGCCTGTACCTCTGAAAGGGAAGGTGCATTGTGGCTGCTGCATGTGCTGAGATCATTGGGAATAGTGTGCTGTGCAACAATCCATGGCTGACCATGGGATAGAGCGGGCACCAAGGGTTTTGGATGCTGCACTGGATGTCTTGGTGGAAGAGGTTGAACAGAGGAGAGATGTCCTGTACCCTCAGGTTAGCCGGAGGGCCTCCAGACACATGCTCAGAAGGCAGGACAAGAGACAACAGAGGAGGTCAATACCAGGAGTATAGCTTCAAGAACATGGATGCAGTGCAGGAGGATGTTTAATGATCTCACACGTATGGTCAAGGTCAGTGATGCATCTTCAAATGCCGTCTTCTACCAACTGCACCACTAGCCTCAGCCACTGCTCAATTCACCACACCCCCATCACTCACCTACCAACAATCTCTATCAATCAGGACTCATACCTAACATTCATATACTTCACCTCACCCTCACACACTTAGCACTGTTGCAAGCCTCATACCCACATCTCACAGCTTGCACACACTGCCAGGTATTCAATCATGACAGCCACATCACCCACACATACTGCCTGACACTCACTGACACACTTCCCTCTCAAATACAGGAGAACGTGGCGCACAACCGGTGGCAGCAGGAACTAAAAGGAGGGGGAAAGGCGCACCTGCATGTTCTAACAGCCATGGTGGAGATGGTGCTGGTCATTGCTGAGGCCGTGGCCACCAGTGGGGCTGGTCATTGAAGATGAGGGTATCTGCATACCTAATCCTCCTTCTCTCGTCCCACTTCTCCCTCATCCCACAATCTCTTCTGACAGAGAAGCTGCTGATGGTGTAAGCATGCACTTCTTACTTTCTCCTCTCCCCTTACCACAAACCTACCCTTGTCCCTTTTTCCTTTCAGATACTCAAGAACTACAACCTGCCCAGGCAGTGGAGGAAGACCAAGAAGACAGTGAAGTTGAAGACACACCGTCACTCGATTTCACAGTTGCAGCCACCAGTTCAGATACTGACATTCCGTGTAATTTAGAGGCTAGCATAGAGGCGGGATTTGCACATGGCGAGTCAGCAGAGAGTGCTGAGTTTGGGTAAGTGTGAGTTCGGGTGAGTGGGGTGTAGGGTGCTCTTTTCAAACTTTAACCCTGTGGGTTGTAGTTAATAAGGCCTTTCTGGTGCAGAGTGACTGTTGGTAAACCATTTAACTGGTGTAATTTAGAGGGATTGATTTAATTTAAATCCAATTAATTAAAGGGGATACTAGCATCTATAATCGGGCAGAGAGTGTCCATAACTAACAATAAAAAATTTAATTAATTACATAGAATGGAGCAGGTGATGTGTTACTGTTGCGAGATGTGGGAGCCGGTGGACCCCATTGAGGCTCACGGTGATTACATCTGTGACAAGTGTCTGCTGCTACAGGAACTCCAGCTCCGTGTTGATGAGCTGGAGTCTGAGCTTCAGACACTGCGACACATCAGGGAGGGGGAGAAGTACCTGGACTCTGTGTTTCAGGAGGTGGTCACACCTATGAAGTTAATTAATTCAGATGTAGCCCATGGTCAGGGACAGGATGGTGTGACTACGAGTGAGGCAGGTACGGGGATCCAGGAGGTAGTGTTGGAGGAGCCGCAGCCCTTGCTCTTGTCCAACAGGTTCGAGGTTCTTACTCCCTGTGGGGACGGGAGCAGGGACTGCAGGGAGGATGAGCAACCTGGCCACAGCACCGTGGAACGGGGGGCCATTCAAGAGGGGGGAGTAAATAGAAATGTTGTAGTGGTAGGGGATAGTATTATTAGGGGGATAGATAGAGTTCTCTGCAGCCGAGAGCGAGAGTCCCGTAGGCTGTGTTGCCTGCCCGGTGCCAGGGTTAAGGAGATCTCCTCTGGGCTGGAAAGAAACTTGCAGTGGGAGGGGGTGGATCCAGTTGTCGTGGTCCATGTTGGTACAAATGACGTAGATAGGACAAGGAAGCCGGTTCTGTTAAAGGAGTATGAGCAGCTAGGGGTCAAATTAAAAAACAGAACCTCAAGGGTAATAATCTCTGGATTATTACCTGAGCCACGAGCGAATTTGGCTAGGACAAATAAAATTAGAGAGTTAAATGAGTGGCTCAAAGACTGGTGTGGGAGAAATGGGTTTTGCTTCCTGGGACACTGGCACCAGTACTGGGACAGGAGGGAGCTGTTCTGTTGGGACGGGCTTCACTTGGCCAGTGCTGGGACTAGAGTCCTGGCGGATCATATAACTAGGGCTGTAGAGAGGGCTTTAAACTAACTAGTGGGGGGGGAGGTTCCTAGAGTGCAAATAATAAAAATGACAACAGAGAAGGTCATAGACTTAGGTAGCAGTGGGGAAATTAAAAACCAGAGTGTGTCAGGAAGGGGCAAAAGGTATGGAGTAAAAGGTAAAGTAATAAAAAGGGCAAAAGCAGGAACTAAATGTCACAAAACATATTTGAAAGTTCTCTATCTGAATGCACGTAGCATTCGTAACAAAATAGATGAGTTAATGGCACAAATAACTACATATGGGTGATCTTGTGGCCATTACAGAAACATGGCTGCAGGGTGACAATGCCTGGGAATTAAACAAAGCAGGTTATTTAATGATCAGGAAGGACAGGCAGGAAGGAATGGGAGGTGGGGTGGCTATGTTAATAAAGGAAGGAATCACTGTAATACAGAGAAATGATATTGGGTCAAAAGATCAGGATAATGAAACAGTTTGGGTGGAGATAAGGAATAATAAGGGGAAAAAACATTAGTGGGTGTAGTCTATAGGCCTCCAAACAGTTGCAACTCTGTTGGACGGAGTATCAATCAGGAAATAGTTGAGGCTTGTAATAAGGGAACATCTATAATTATGGGGGATTTTAACTATCATGATAATTGGACAAATCAAATTGGGCAGGGCTGCCTTGAGGATGAGTTCATTGAGTGTATTAGGGATAGGTTTCTTGAGCAGTATGTAACTGAACCGACCAGGGGGCAAGCAACCTTAGATCTGGTCCTGTGTAACGAGACAGGATTAATTAAAAATGTCCTAGTAAAGGATCCCCTTGGAATGAGTGACCATAACATGGTTGAATTCCATATTCAATTAGAGGGTGAGAAGGTTGGATCTCAAACAAGCGTGCTAAGCTGGAATAAAGGAGACTATGAAGGTATGCAAGCGGAATTGAGTAGAGTGGATTGGGAAAATAGATTAAAGGGTAAGACGATACATAATCAGTGGTGTACATTTAAGGAGTTATTTTACAACTTCCAAAAAAAAAATATTCCACTGAGAAGAAAAGGGTGTAAAAGAAAAGACAGTCATCCGTGGCTAAGTAAAGAAATTAAGGATAGTATTCAACTAAAAACAAGGGCTTATAAGGTAGCCAATTCTAGTGAGAGGATTGGGAAAACTTTAAAAGACAGCAAAAAATAACAAAAAGATTGATTAAGAAAGGGAAGATAGATTATGAAAGTAAATTAGCAAAAAATATAAAAACAGATAGTAAGAGTTTTTATAGTTTTCTAAAAAGAAAAAGGGTGGCTAAAGTAAATGTTGGTCCCTTAGAGGATGAGACCGGGAAATTAATGGTGGGAAATATGGAGATGGCAAAAACACTGAATGAATATTTTGTATCAGTCTTTACAGTAGAGGACACTAAGAATATCCCAACACTGGACAAACAGGGGGCTATAGGGGGGGAGGAACTAAACACGATCAAGTTCACTTAGGAAGTGGTACTCGGTAAAATAATGGGACTCAAGACGGATAAATCACCTGGACCTGATGGCTTACATCCGAGGGTCTTGAGGGAAGTGTCGGTAGGGATTGTGGATGCATTGGTAATAATTTTCCCTGGACTCAGCAAAGATCCCGGCAGACTGGAAAACTGCTAATGTAACACCCTTATTTAAAAAGGGCAGTAGACAGAAGGCTGGAAACTATAGACCGGTTAGCCTAACATCTGTGGTAGGTAAAATTTTGGAGTCCATTATTAAGGAGACAGTAATGGGACATTTGGATAATCATAATTTAATAGGACAAAGTCAGCATGGTTTTATGAAGAGGAAGTCATGTTTGACAAATTTGCTGGAGTTCTTTGAGGAAGTAACATACAGGGTGGATAAAGGGGAACCAGTGGATGTGGTGTATTTAGACTTCCAAAAGGCATTTGACAAGGTGCCACACAAAAGATTATTGCTTAAGGTAAAAAATCACGGGATTGGGGGTAATATTCTGGCATGGATAGAGGATTGGCTATCTAACAGAAGGCAGAGAGTTGGGATAAATGGTTCATTCTCAGACTGGCAATCAGTAACTAGTGGTGTTCTGCAGGTGTCAGTGCTGGGTCCCCAACTCTTTACAATCTATATTAACGATTTGGAGGAGGGGACCGAGTGTAACATATCAAAGTTTGCAGATGATACTAAGATGGGAGGGAAAGTAGTGAGTGAGGAGGACATAAAAAATCTGCAAGGGGACTTAGACAGGCTAAGTAATTGGGCAGAGATTTGGCAGATGGAATACAATACTGGAAAGTGTGAGGTTATGCACTTTGGCAGGAAAAATAGTAGAGCAAGTTATTATCTAAATGGCAAGAAACTGGAAAGTACTGAAGTACAAAGGGATCTGGGGGTCCTGGTGCACGAAACTCAAAAGGTTAGTATGCAGGTGCAGCAAGTGATTAAGAAGGCCAATGGAATGTTGGCTTTCATTGCTAGGGGGATAGAATATAAAAATAGGGAGGTATTGCTTCAGTTGTAGAAGGTATTGGTGAGACCGCACCTGGAATACTGCATACAGTTTTGGTGTCCATACTTAAGAAAAGACATACTTGCTCTCGAGTCAGTACAAAGAAGGTTCACTCAGTTAATCCCGGGGATGAGGGGATGGACATATCAGGAGAGGTTGGGTAGATTGGGACTCTACTCATTGGAGTTCAGAAGAATGAGAGGCGATCTTATTGAAACATATAAGATTGTGAAGGGGTTAGATCGCGTGGATGCGGGGAGGATGTTCCCGATGTTGGGTGAAACTAGAACTAGGGGGCATAGTCTTAGAATAAGGGGCTGCTCTTTCAAAACTGAGATGAGGAGGAACTACTTCACTCAGAGGGTGGTAGGTCCATGGAATATGCTGCCCCAAAAAGCTGTAGAAGCTACATCATTACATAAATTTAAAACAGAAATAGACAGTTTCCTAGAAGTAAAGGGAATTAAGGGTTACGGGGAGCGGGCAGGAATTTGGACATGAGTCTAGGTTCGGATCGGTCATGGCCCTGTGGGTAGCGAAGCGGGCCCAGGGGCCGTGTAGCCTGATCCTGCTCCTATTTCGTGTGTCCAATTCTGTTAGATTCAGGAGATGGTTCTGTGATAGTAGATTGGCGGTTAGGATCAGATCAGCCATGATCTTATTGAATGGCGGAGCAGGCTCGAGGGGCCAATTGGCCTATTCCTGCTCCTATTTCTTATGTTCTTATGTTCTTATGTTAATAAATGCGCTGTAGCTAGGGCGGGGGGAAAGGATAGTGCAGGTACCAGCTTGTCATAGGGCGAGGTCGCACACTAGTTCTGCTGCAGAGCACTCAGATGATGACTTTGATGGGCCAGACTACAGAAGAAAGTTGATGGGTGTACACGCCCAAATGCTTGGCGCACTGGAAAGCCGGCCAGAAAGCCTGCGTTCAGTGTCAAGGAGCATGGAGGAGTCTGGTACGAACTTGGCACAAGGCTTTGCGCAAAGTTTGGAGTTCATCCTATCCAACATGGAACGGATGGATACCTCTAGCAGCACACCTGTGAAACCCACCATGATGCAGTGTCTGGTGGCTGATGTCTCAGTTTCCATTGCAGCGCAAGCAGCATCCTCTCAATGTCTGAGGGCTACAGTGGAAGCTCAGACTGCTCTCATCATGGCTCTGGATATCAGTGTGCGAAAAGGACTTCTAGGGCATCACAACACTCCAGCAATCTGATCTCCAACAGATCTGCTCCCTACAGACCCTCTGCGGATATGGCCTCCTGCTGAGAGCCCTTCTCCCCCTCCCTCTTCCAGCAGCTTGTCCTGCTCTACGTGGCCTCTGCTCATTCTCCCAGTCATGTTCAATGCCAAGAGGAAGGCCTATGAGTCCACCCATGTGTTGTAGCAACTTGTCTGTGCAGAAGCCTTTGGGCTGGATTTTGATACTGGGGCGGGTTGGGGTCGTGTCATCCGCATTTCGTGTTATCCACCCGACTGCAATTGGATGTGGGAGATTGATGCAATTTTTACCTAATTGGGCAATTGAGTTCCAGCATGTGGGAACCCATGAACCAATTAGTGGTTTCAGTCTGAAAGTCGCCTCTGATGATATCATCATTGCTGCTGCATTGCAAGTCTTCAGAGACTGCCTGGCCTTTGCTGTGATTGGACCTGGATGCAAAATGAGCAGCAACTCAGAGAGAGAGAGAGAGAGAGAGAGGGAGAGGGAGAGGGAGAGGGAGAGGGGGAGAGGGGGAGAGGGGGAGAGGGAGAGAGGGAGAGGGAGAGGGAGAGAGGGAGAGAATAAGAGAATTTTTTTGCATCCAGGTCCTCTCACAGCAAAGGCCAGGCAGTCTCTGAAGACATTCAATGCAGCAGCATCAGAGGCGACTTTCAGACCTAATACTACTACTACCTTCATCACATCTCCATTGTAATAGTGGACCTGCCAGCTGATAGTCAGCTATCCACTTGTGCTCCCGCCAGGTTTCACTGGCATGTTTCACATCAGGCGTGCTTCACGTCGGAAAAGGGTTAAACTAGCTAAAACGTTTCAAAATGGCATTACAGAGCCAATTTAGGGCTTGTTAAGGGCTTTAATGGCCTCTCCCGCCTCTTGGAGGCGGGACGGAGTCGGGAACACCGCACACGATTTTATCAAAATTGCGTGGAGGCGGAATGGAGGCGGGATCAGGTCCGCCCGCCACTTTTCGTAATTTTAACCCCCCACACGCCTCCAAACCCGCCTCCACGGCCCTATGAAAATCCAGCCCTTTAAGTGAGCAAAGAAGTACTTCAGCACCTGCCACTCCGCTCCCTGTACACTATTGAAACTTTAACCAACTATAGAAAGCACCCGAAACTCGCAGAAGTGCAGCAGCAGCCAGCAGAAATAAACCAGCAACTAACCTGTAAGTAGTTGATGATCCCTTTAAATAGCGCTGGTAGGGGGTCCTTCATGCTGCTTAATGTCATGTTCAGCTGTGCGAGGTTAACAGAGGGCATAGGCTGGAGTGTGGAGCTCCAAAATGGCAGTGCTGATTAACATCATGATCTGTCTGCTCTGCATGCTGCCGGTGGACGTGCACTAACCCCTTTGCAAATATGGCGTATGGCGTACTTCCCATCGGAAATGTGCCTGCGCTCCGTGGATGCCATTTTGGAAGCTTGAGGGGCGTCTAGTGCCCAAGAAACGGGCGCTACTAAGGCCAACTTCGCCCCAAGTTCTTTCTTTTTTTTCTTTCATTTCTCAGGGTCACCAGAATGAAATTGCATTTTTGTTAGCTTTCAGGTAGAACTGAATTCAAATTGCATCAAGAAGAAGAAAGATTCCAGCTGTGTATATAAAAGTGTTGCAGCCACAGTGATACCAGCTGGTGATGGAGGGTCTTATTCTTTCAGGAAGGTCCACTCATGGCTGCTTTCGTCTCAGAACATCAAAAATGCGAATCGACAGTATTTCAGCAAAGCATAACTTGTTTAGTCTTCTTTCTGGAGTGATGCAACAACAAAGTAGAGGATTAACTGCTAACATTTCCAAATTCTTTAACAATTTGACTTCTGCTGGACACCTTGACCTCACCTGTACTCTCTGGTCAGTTATCAATAAGATCACAGATTTTTAATTTTGGTTCAGTAATAATTCACGTGGTTGCTGATTGCGTAGTTCGGGCATAAAGTTTCATAGAAACATAGAAACATAGAAGATAGGAGCAGGAGTAGGCCATTCGGCCCCTCGAGCCTGCTCCGCCATTCAATGAGATCATGGCTGATCATCCAAATTCAGTACCCTGTCCCTGCCTTCTCCCATATCCCTTGATCCCTTTAGTTTTAAGAAATATATCTAACTCCTTCTTGAATATATTTAATGAATTGGCCTCTACTGCCTTCTGTGGTAGAGAATTCCACAGGTTCACCACTCTCTGGGTGAAGAAATTCCTCCTCATCTCAGTCCTAAATGGCTTACCCCTTATACTTAGACTGTGACCCCTGGTTCTGGACTCCCCGGCCATCGGGAACATCCTTCCTGCATCTAATCCTATCATGTTCTTCAAATGACAAACACGCTGACACACGAACACCACCACATGGAACACAGCAGGCGATCTTAGATGTGAAATGGATACGAAGTGAATAAAATTTTGTTCTTTTTCACTTGTCAAAATGGATCCAGTATGTGATGGAGTGAACAAACATGGCACTTGGTGATATACAACAGATATGTGAAGTAAATTGCCAGTGACTGAATGAAAATAATTTGTGTCAAATATTTCAATAGCATATTTTACACAAGAGCTTTATTTTCTGGGGTAAATCAACTGGCTACAGCTGGAGTAACTTTTTACATTAAGGATTTACTTTTTGTTTGATATCGATACCTGTAGGGCAACGTTACAACTGCTGTCAGCCTATATCCGAACAGTTCCTTGACTTAACCAATGTGTGCTGAAAGGAAAGTTTCACTGCTGATTATGAAGCTCCGTTTTGACACAATAATTTTGAAAATGGAAATCTTCCTGCATATACGAAGACTATTTTTAAAATCAACTGAGGTTTTCTATGGTGAGGGGGGCTATTTCAAAAATGAATATTGCACACAGGTTCCACTATACACTCGCCAAATAAGTATTTATAAAAGAAAGGTCTTTATCGTACAACACTGAACAAATATACTGCAGCTCACTATATTATAGTTTCATCATTTTCAACTAATGTACTGACTGAATCAATTAGGAATGTCTGCAGTTAGGAGAACTTGGGAATATTTTCACGTTACACAAGTCAAAGGTTTAACGAACTGCTGGAATTGAAAACAATGCTGGTGCTTACAATATGCCACGGTTTACAGGCTGCCAATCCTGGTATTTGTTTCAAATGTCTAATATCTGCAACAACAGCAACAACTTGCATTTATTATAGCATTCTTAACATCGGAAAACGTCCCAAAGTGCTTTACAGAAGCGTAATCAGAGTAAAATGGATGACTAGCCAAAGGAGATATTCGAAGGGATGGTCAGAGAATTGGGTTTTAAGGAAGGTTTTAAAGGAGGAGTGGGAGGTGGAGAGGTGAAGAGGATAGGGAAGGGAATTCCAGAGCATAGGGCCTCAATGTCTGTAGGGCCTGGCTCCAGTTAAAGATGGGAGAATTGAGACATATTTGAAAAAGTGGCCCTTTTTCAATTAGGCTGATTTCCCTCTGGCTAACGATGAAAACGGCCTTTGAAGTTGTACTGGGTCCCACTTCTGCCAGGATCAAATCATCTCAAGCAAATGTGCCTGCTTCCTGCAGGTGTACGTTGCACTGGGGCAAATAAGGCGGGACAGGTAGGAATTTGGGTAAATGGTATCATCCTGATTGTCCCGCCTCCTTTACTGATGTCTGCAGAAAAGTGGGCTGCTGCAAGAAATGCCTGCCCCCATTTCTGGTGGAGGTTTAAACAGACCCAAAATGGGACACAAGCCGGACAGAACCTGGTCTCATTCCCAATATCTGCCCATGCTAAAATGCACTCAGAATTAAGGACTTGTGTAAGTAGACTAGTTAGCAAGGTACTTAGGAATGTCCCTGTTCATAGAACCATACAGCACAGAAAGAGTCCACTTGGCCCACCGTGCCTGTGCTGGTTCTCTGAAAGAGCAACCAATTAGACCTACTCCCTCACTCTTTCCCCATAACCCTGCAAATGTTTCCTTTTTAAGTAGAGATCCAGTTCCCTTTTGAAAGTTACTATTGAATCTGCTTCCACCGCCCTTTTAGGCAATGCATTCCAGATCATCACAACCAGATGAGTAACAGAATTTCTCCTCATCTTCCCCATGGCTTTTTTGTCAATTATTTTAAATCTGTGTCTTCTGGTTACCGACCCGCCCACCAGTGGAAACAGTTTCTCCCTCTCTACTCTATCAAAACCTTTCATAATTTTGAACACCTCTATTGAATCTCCCCCTTAACCTTCTCTGCTCTGAGGAGGGCAGTCCCAGCTTCTCTAGTCTCTCCACATAACTGAAATCCCTCATCCCTGGTACCATTCTAGAAAGTATCTTCTGCAGCCTCTCCAAGGCCTTGACATCCTTCCTAGAGTGTGGTGCCCAGAATTGGGCACGATACTCCAGTTGAGGCCGAACCAGTGATTTAGAAAGGTTTAGCTGGCTTTTGAAGACAACAGAATGAATTCATAATTATGTCACATGGACATTCAGCACTCTCCCTCTCTCATGAGTAAACAAGTTTAAAAAAATACTCCGTGATCGATTACCAAAAAATGAACCACTCAGTCATGTCTGACCACATCACCCACAACCCTCAGGGAGAGTACATTATTGCAGCCCAATGTCATAGTGGTTTATATTTCTGTAGACCACCCCTGTGGAAGGGTTGGTTTGATGTGGTTATCTTTTGAGATGTTAAACAAAAATACTTTGGATGAAATAGTTGTGTCTTTTAGTTAAAATATGATGGCACTCAGTCTTATAGTTCGGGCGCTCCCAGTCCAGGCCCTGTTGCAATGGAGCAGGCTCAATTTAAAAATTCTCATCCTTGTTTTCAAATCCCTCCATGGCCTCACCCCTCTCTAATCTCTGTAATCTCCTCCAGCCCCACAACCCTCCGAGATATCTCATTCTCGCCTCTTGAGCATCCCCAATTTTAATTGCTTCACCATTGGTGGCCGTGCCTTCTGTTGCCTAGGCCCTAAACTCTGGAATTCCCTCCCTAAAACTTTCCGCTTCTCTACCTCTCTTTTCTTCTTTAAGACGCTCCTTCAAACCTACCTCTTTGACCAAGCTTTTGGTCATTTGCCCTAATTTCTCCTTATGTGGCTCGGTGTCAAATTGTGTTTTATAATGTTCCTGTGAAGTGCCTTGGGAGGTTTTACTATGTTAAAGGTGCTATATAAATACAAGTTGTTGTTCTTGTTGTTGTTATCCAGAATGCGCGCACATTCTTAGACTTTACACATTGTTCAAACTTTAATTGTAACAAGCTGACACAAGGTGGGACAGTAAAAGGGACAGAATGTGGTGGACAGAAGGGAATTAATTAACAGGAATGTGAGATGGGCAGGGATCTACAACAACAAGTAACATTTATATCACAACTCTAACGTAGTAAAATGTCCCAAGGTGCTTCACAGAAGCATGGTCAGAAAAAAATTGACACCAAGCCAAAGAAGGAGACATTAGGACAAAAGCTTGGTCAAATAGGTTGTAAGGAGTGTCTTAAGGGAGGAGAGAGAGATGGAGAGGCAGAGTGGATTAGGTAGGGAGTTCCAGAGCTTAGGGCCTCCACGGCTGAAGGCACGGCCACCAATGTTGGGGCAAAGGAAGTGGGGGGGGGTGTGCAAGAGGCCAGAGTTGGAGGAACGCAGAATTATTGGAGGGTTGGCGGGTTGGTGGAGGTTCCAGAGATAGGAAGGGGCCAATTTATATTTATAGACATCCATGTGGATCAGGTACCAAATTGGAACTGGGCTATCTGGATTGTTTTGCAATAGCAGAAGTAGGCCAGATTTAAACCTGGCCTATACATACAACATTGGTGGTATCAGAGGTTATAAGGCTAATTGATGTGGGAACTGAAAATGTCACACTGTGCAATTGAGGGGGAGGGGATGATCACCTGAGGTTGGGGTTAAGTTACATTGCTCGATGAGAGTGGAGAGAGTTTCACCTTTTATCTAACCTATGCTGTACCTGACCTAAGAGTGCTTGATGTTGACACCAGCTGTTCAAAGTGGAAAATATTCCAATTGTCAGACCTGACATCCATCAACTTGACGAGCACAGAGTGGACCAAAAAAAAAGCGTCAATAAATTAAATGCCCCAGTCTACATGTATTGTATTATGTTTCTTAAAAGACACAAGCCCTGCCAAATCTGAACTGAGTCAAAATTCAGGTTTGTTTCTAAATATATCCAAAATGGTTTAGCTTAGATCGTAAAGGAATGTTAGGAGCTCACTGGGATTTTAAACCATAGGTTGTGTGAGTGCTCTGTCCTTCTACCTCACAAAGACCAACACAAGCAAGTGCAGCAGCTTGAACGCTATTATATTAAAGGGACAGCATGATTCTGTTTGATTTACCACACATACGAGACGCCCAAAACAAGTGCTCTACTCAGAGCTCCGACACGGCAAGAGAGCCCCAGGTGGGCAGAGCAAACGCTTCAAGGACACCCTCAAAGCCTCCGTGAAAAAGTGCAACATCCCCACCGACACCTGGGAATCCCTGGCCCAAGACCGCGCAAAGTGGAGGAGAAGCATCCGGGAAGGCACCGAACACCTCGAGTCTCTTCGCCGGGAGCAAGCGGAAGCCAAGCGCAAACAGCGGAAGGAGCGCACGTCAACCCAAGCACCCCACCCACCCGCCCCTTCAACCACCGTCTGCCCCACCTGTGACAGAGACTGTAGGTCCTGCATTGGAATCATCAGTCACCTGAGAACTCATTTTTAGTGTGGAAGCAAGTCATCCTCGGTTCCGAGGGACTGCCTAAGAAGAAGAATTGGTATGGAAGCACAATGATGCTACATTTGAAAAACCAAACTATTAACAACAGAAATATATATATTTTTTAAAAGAAAGTGGAATTCTTACTGTTCTTCAAAATCATCTTTCATTTATCTCCATTCCCAGCAGCTACAGACATTCCTATCTATTGCCTCCTCCCAATCGCAGATTGACCCTATTACCCACTGAATAGTCAGTGATATCATTAATATCATGAATTTTCTACTAAGGCAAACAGTAAGTTTAATTTTAAATAAAAAGAAAAAAGGATCTTAATAAAACCAGAAAATGCACATCAATTCTGATGCAGGGTCTAGCCGTTAACTTGTTTCCTTCTCTTTACAGATGCTGGCAGATCTGCCATGCATTTCTAGCATTTACTGTTTAATTTTTAAATATCTCCACGCTTCTATGAAGAAGAGTTAAACATCAGACATATAGCCCGACTAAAGTTTTTAAGCAATCACTTACCTGTAGCATTTTCTAACAGCGAAATCTGTTTCCAATCAGCCTTCTACATCTTGTATTAGTTACTACAGAACTTTAATAACAACAATTGGATTCATGTAGTGCATCCTAAGGTGCTTTACGAAAAGGGGAAGAAAATAAATTAATAAAATGGAGGTAAAAACAGAAAATGCTGTAAATACACAGCAGGTCAGGCAGCATCTGTGGAGGGAGAGAGAGAGTTAACCTTTCAGGGTGATGGCCATTCATCAGAACTGGAAAAAGTTATATCTGTAACATGGAGGAATAGCCACCAAACCATGAAGAGAGGTTAAAAAGAGATGACTGACAGCTTGGTCAAAATCATTGGTTTGAGAAGGTTTTTAAAGGAGGAGAAAGAGGTGCAGAGGTGGAGGGCTTTAGGCGGGAGAGCAGGACCAAGCTGGTGAAGGCTTTGCTCCCCATGATGGGGTGAAGGGAGGACGGGAAGAGAAGCCATCACTGGAGATATGCTGGCTGCCTTTGGGTAGGTAAGAGTGGAAACATGCAAAGGCAGTCCCACAGAACCGGATAAGGAAGGAGAATTGATGGAGGAGGATGGAGTGTTTGACAATATTAAACCTTGCTGAGAGGTCAAGAAAGACGAGGAGGCATAATGCAGCATGGTCACAATTACTGAAGATGTCATTCGTGATTTTGGCCAAGACAGTCTCAGTATTGTGAGCAGGGTGGAAGCTGGACAGAAGCGATTCAGAGAGGAAGTTTTTGGGGGGCATGGATGGGCATGGAACTGGGTAGAGATGACACATTTAAGGACACTGGAGGAATGTTGGAAATAGGGTTGTAGTAGGAGATGATGGATGCATTGAGGGGGGTGACACTGTTTTTAAAAGGTAAAAGAGACGGTTGCTGAACAAAGGAACCATTAACAGTATCATCAAGCAAGAGTGGTAGTTGAGTGGTCAGAAGTTGAGTAAGGAGGTGATCACGAGATAAGTTTGGAGAAGGGATGTGGGGAACTTGGGAGAGAAACAGCTTAGTTACAGAGCTTGGAACCACAGTGGATGGGGAATGCGGAAGGATTGGGAGCAGCGAGTGAGAAGAAGAGGAGTTTGTGGTGAAGATAGCTATACAGATGGTCTCAATTTTAGAAACAAAGAAATCCATGAGCTTTTTTGCAATTTGTATTGGAGTTGAGAATAGAGGAGCTGGGACAAAAGGAGTTTGAGGAAGGGGTTAGTTATGAAGTAAAGGAGCCTTGAGTTGTCCTTGACCTTCAAGATGACCCTGGAGTACTCGGAGAATTTAGCTGAGAAGAGCAAGAAACGGCAATGCCTGTCATAGTCAAGCCAAATCTGGCGATGAACGGCTAGACCAGGTGCACTCAAGTCTGTTGGTGACGTTCGTGGAGGCATCTGACCGGAAGTTCCCGTTGCAGCTTCTTACAGCCTTTGGGAGCGAGGCTGTGGCGTTCACAAGGAATTGTGGGCAATTAAAAGGGCTATGAATTAAAGGGGCAATGTGTAAAATAATATAATAAAATAATAAAAAATTAATTAAAAAAACATATAATTTTCAGCCCATATTGCCTTCCAAAAAAAATTAACATTAAAAAGTCCCAAATGGGAATCTTCAGCACTTAAAGCTGAATTCCCTTGCGAGACTGAAAACAATAGGAAACGTGCTAAGTGCTAACACAAATGGCTCAGCAAGCCAGGGAAGGAGCACCCAGGGTCTCGCATGCAGCTCTCCTGCTTTGTGCAGGGGTCAACCCTGCAAGGTAGGTCCTCTACCCACAGGTGCCAGGAGGCCCTCCAGAAAGAAGGATGTGAGACTACAAGGATGTCAGCAGTGTCACCCCCACCTCCTGGCTCCAATGCCCAAAGAAGCTTCATGACCTCAGACCATTGGTCAGGGTCAGTGAATGCATCTTCAAAAGCTGTCTTCTACCAACTGCATCACTAACCTCACACACTGCTCAATGCACGACTCCGCCCCCCCCACCCACCAATCACTCACCTACCAACAATCTGCATCAATCACGAGGCACATCTCCCATTCCTAGCCTCACCTCACCTCACCCTTTTGGAGGAGACGGTGCTGGCCATTCTTGGCAGGGGCATGGCTGAGCCCTTAGCCAGCAGCAGGGCAGAAAGGTACAAGATTCTGGGATACTCATAAGTTATCCTCCATCTCTTGCTTTCCCGCCCTCCCCTCACCACAACTCCACCCTTGTGCCTTCCTCTTTTCACACACCCAAGAAATGCAGTGTGGTAACACAATACAGCTTCCTGTGACTCGAACTTTATTGCATCACTTCCTGTGATTAGTCCAGGATAAATACTGGACTGATCAGTTGGATCCTGGAGAGGCATAGAGTAAGACCTCTTTTGTATGTAGCACCTTTTTAGTTGATTAAAGCTTACTTTAAGTTCACCACGCGTAAGGCTCATTCTTACGACAATTTAATCAACTTTGGAAAACTTCGCACTCAAACTTTTTGGACGAACTCGGAACTAAGGATCCAGGGAATCACCCATCATGGAAAACATCCTTAAACCATCGCGTCTTGACTTGGACCCAAACACCCCAGCAGCCGGTAAGGTGCGGAAACACTGGTATCGCACGTTTGACAATTTCCTTGAATATTGCAAGGCTGATGATGACTCAAAGTTGCGGATACTCATCAACTGTGTCACCCCGAATGTATTTCAGTATGTGGAGGAATGGGGCAGTTACGAGGAGGCAATTCGGACGCTTAAGAGACTATATACTAAGACACCGAATGAGGTCTATGCCAGACATCTACTAGCTACAGCCCAACAAGGGCCGGAGGAATCCATTGATAAATTCCTCCAAGAGCTTCGCAGACTTAGTATGGACTGTAACTTTCAGGCGGCCTCAGCTGAGCTGTACCGTGAAGAAATGATCCGTGATGCTTTCTTCTGCGGGCTTGCCTCCCCATTTATACGCCAGCGTCTACTGGAAAGTAAGACACTTGAGCTTCAGAGAGCTTATGACATGGCTTGCTCTCTAGATCTGGTAAAAAGAAATGCAGACCTTTATACAGTGCCCAGACCTCGGTCTACTGCCTTAACTACAGTCAGGCAATTTAAGAGGCCACAGGTGAACTCTATTAGGGAGGTCTTTATCCCTGACGATCAATCTGATGACTTCACTGATGAAGAGGATGATGACCCCACTGTGGCAGCCTCTTGGCAATCTAAGAAATGCTTCTTTTGTGGTGATGAGTTTCACCCTCGGAAATTCTGCCCTGCTCGCAATGCGTTTTGCAGTCATTGCAACAAAAAGGGTCATTTTGCAAAGGTTTGCCTATCAAGAGCCTCTACGAGGGCTTATCAAGCTAAGTCCTACCGAACTGCCCCGGTAAGGGCCTATCAAGATGTTCCGGCTAACATCTATCGTGCTTCCTCTCGGGTTTCCTCTCGAAGAAACACACCTAGAGTTTCAGCCACTCTTTGTGCAACGACACCAATTACAGCTGCTTGTCCTCAGAACCTATTCCATGCAGCTACAAAAGCATCAATTAATGGACATACTTTAGATGCCTTCATTGACTCAGGTAGCACTGATAGTTTCATTAGGGAACAGATTGTTGCAGAGTTAAAGCTACATGTTTTCCCATCGGACCAGGCAGTTGCGATGGCTCAGTCATCACTTAATACCAGAATTTCTGGCTTTTGTATGGTTGAAATAACACTTAATGGTCACAGGTATCCCTCCACCCGGCTTTCGGTGCTCAAGGACTTATGTAGTGATCTTATCTTAGGGCTGGATTTTCAAAAGCAGCATAAGAAGCTCACCATTGAGTTCGGCGGATCCAAACCTGAACTCACTATTTCTAATATACGACCTCGATTACCGTTCTGTGCATTGTCAGCAGCTTCACTGGATGAACCCTCACTGTTTACCAGTATCCCTCCTCGATGCAAACCGATTATAACAAAGTCACGACGTTTCAGTCAGGAAGACCAGTCTTTTATTGCGGCTGAGATTTCTCGGCTTTTAGCAGAGGATATCATCGAGCCTTGTTCGTCGCCATGGCGCGCCCAGGTCGTTATTGTTAAGAACCCTCTACAACCTCACAAGAAACGGCTGTGCATTGACTATTCACAGACCATCAATCAATATACGGACTTGGACGCATACCCATTGCCGCGCATCGATGATATGGTTAATAAACTGGCTGAGTACACGGTGTTCTCAACATATGATCTTTAAAGTGCCTATCATCAGGTACCCTTGAAGGACTCAGACAAGCAGTATACGGCCTTTGAAGCCAATGGACGGCTGTATCAATTTCGTCGCCTCCCCTTTGGGGTCACTAATGGAGTGGCTGTCTTCCAGCGAGCAATGGATGACCTGGTCAAACAGGAAGACTTGAAGGATACGTTTCCTTATCTGGACAATATTACTGTCGCAGGTCGCAATCAGCGGGAACATGACGCCAATCTCCAACGATTTTGGGATGCACTCCAGCACTGTAATTTGACATTAAATGCGGCTAAATCCATTGAGTCACAACCAACCATCAACATCCTTGGCTATTGTGTGGGCAATGGCATCATTAAACCTGACCCTGAAAGGCTTCGCCCACTCCAAGAACTCCCGCCACCTAAGAATCCGGCCTCCTTGCGCCGGGCCCTCGGCCTGTTTGCATACTATTCTAAATGGATTCCTAACTTCTCGGACCGAATCCAACCTCTACTGAAGGCCAGCACATTCCCACTAGACACAGCGGCTGTTGCAGCCTTTAACCTCCTGAAAAAACAGTTGGAGAAAGCGGCTCTTCACTCCATCGATGAGAGTCTTCCTTTTGTGGTTGAGTGTGATGCCTCGGAGGTGGCGATCTCGGCCACTCTGAATCAGGAAGGTCGTCCGGTGGCATTTTTGTCCAGGACTTTTCAAGGGGCTGAGCTACATTATCCTCCAGTCGAGAAAGAAGCTACAGCCATCATAGAGGCAGTACAGAAGTGGAGTCATCTCCTAGCTCGCCAGCATTTTACCTTAATCACGGACCAGCGATCGGTCGCCTTCATGCTCGATAATCGAAAACGGACCAAAATTAAAAATAATAAAATCCAGCTTTGGCGGCTGGAATTGGCCTCTTTTGGTTACACCATCCACTATCGACCTGGCAAGGAGAATGTGGCTCCGGATACCCTCACACGAACATTCTGCTCCGCCATGGCACCCTCTACGCTCGTAGACATCCATGATGGGTTGTGTCATCCGGGCGTTACTCGCATGCTACACTTCGTGCGGTCCCGAAATCTCCCATTCTCTACCGGGGATGTAAAGAAGATGTGCTCGGACTGCAGAGTCTGTGCGGAATTGAAACCTCGATTTTTCCGCCCCTCGGGTGGTATACTCATACATGCGACCCAGCCAATGCAACGGCTTAGCATCGATTTTAAGGGGCCGTTGCCCTCTTCAACTCGCAACACTTATCTATTGACCATGGTCGATGAGTATTCCCGTTTTCCGTTTGCCTTTCCCTGCCCCAATATGCTGACGACCACGGTTATCAGCTGCCTTGAGCAGGTATTTGCTTTCTGTGGCATGGCATCCTATGTTCATTCGGATCGGGGCCCTTCTTTTATGTCAGGCGAACTCAAGGCCTATCTCTCGGAACGGGGTATTGCTGCCAGCAAAACGACGCCTTATCATCCGGTCGGGAATGGGCAAGTCGAGCGTTTTAACGCTATCATCTGGAATGCGGTACGTCTGGCTTTGAGATCTCGGGGCCTACCCAACCAGCAATGGGAAGCAGTACTTCCAGACGCATTACACTCCACACGGTCCCTCCTTTCGACCGCCACAAATACGACGCCTCATGAACGGTTCTTCCGATTTCAGCGTCGCTCATCCTATGGGATATCTCTCCCGTCGTGGCTGACTACACCGGGACCAGTGCTACTCCGAAGATATGTCCGGGCGTCTAAGAATGACCCCCTGGTAGATGAAGTTGAGCTCACTGACGTCAACCCTACCTACGCCTATATTCGGTATCCTGACGGTCGGGAATCTACCGTGTCATTGCGGGATCTGGCTCCCTGCCCGCCGAAACATAGAGGGACACCAGGGGATGATATTGTACCAGGCACATCTCTGGGCTCGCCAGGTGCCTCTCATCACAATCTGGATCTGACGCCGGCTGGTAACTCACTCCAGCGTGCCGACCTGGGGCAGACTGACTATGAGCCCGTCGGGGCTCGCACGCGCAGCCACGATCCACCCCGTACATGCAGCCTACCCAGCCAATGGTTGGCCAAGAAGAGGGAAAGGAGAGTGAAGAAGAAGAAGAAGAAGATTGATTTGACACTCCCAGCCACCAGTTCCTCAAGGTCGATCAGCAAGGCCATTTGCAGTGTCTCCCACTGAAAGTCAGCAGCCATGCTGCAGCCACTGGGGTAACTAGCACTGCGTGACATCAGTAGGATAGGTAAAGGCACACACAAGACAGTCACTAAGAGAATGCATAAGGTTGATTAGTTGATTTCTTGATGTCGTATTGGATGGATAGATGTATATAGTTGGATTAGAAAGTTTGTTTTGTGGTGGCTTTTATTTCAGCATTGTGGCCAAGAGGATGCTGTGATGGTCAGTAACAGATGGAAGGTAAGGTGTGGGACAAATTTTGAAAGGGGAATTGGGGTTGTGGTCACTGGGACCTCAGGTGGATGATTCCATCCCGGAATGGGACTGTCTGGTTTGCATCCTTCCTTCTGCTTCCTCCTCTTCTGCTTCCTCCTCTTCTGCTTCCTCCTCCTTGGCTTCTTCCTCTTATGTTTCTTTCTCTTCTATGTCTTCCTCGTCCCTCTGCGAGTGGATGCTGTAAATCTGAAATGACAGCATAAAATGCTGGAAATACTCATCTGGTCAGGCAGCATCTCAACCTGAGACCTGAACTCTGTTTCTCTCCCCACGGATGTTGCCTGACCCGCTGAATATTTGCAACATTTTCTGTCTTTTCAGAGACCTTCGTTTACCATCCTAGGCCTTGCAAGCATCCAGCAGCACTCCCTACACACTAAAAAACTTTTAACATGTATTGCAGCAAGCCACTACTTCAATAAAATCAAAAAAACCCAGTTCAAAAGTTTAAATGCAAACTTACCTGAAAGATGTGTGTGTTCCTTTAAGAGGTGATGACAGTGCCTCTGTCAGTCTGCTTGCACGCTAGGTTTACCTGGCGTGCTTAGAACCCAGTGTTTAATTCAGCGCTAGGATCAAAGTTCACCATGCTAATGTTAAGTCGGCGTTGCACGCCGACTGACATCACCACTCCGCCATTTTATTTTGCAGGGCGCTACTTCAGACCGGCAGCGTTACCAGGACTTCGAAAATGGAGGACACCCCGGGACCAGCCACCAGCTGGCGGAAGAGTAGCGGCCGCTGCTTTCTTGACATTATGCCGCGCTAACAGGTGGCGCTAAGATAGGGAATTTCTCCCCCTTGTGGTCTTCTGACTTAGGGAGCAAAGATGCAAACTCTACTGGGAGAACAGCAAGAGTTGGTGGTGGTGTGTGATTTGGTGGGAATGAGGGTATCAAAGGCCGAGAGGAGGGAGCAGTTTAACAGGCCAACAGTAGCAGGGAAATTGAGATGGGGGGAAAGGACAATTGAAAGGCATTTGTGAATTTGTATGTGAATTGGTTAGGTTCCGGAGGATAGTCTTATCCATGGGCGGATGCTGAAGGTAGTGGGGTTGAGAGAAAGTAAGGGGACGTGGGTGGTAAGGAAATGAGGAAGTGGTGGAGAAAGACTTGTTGATGATTGAGACTGAGCATTGAGATGCCATGAGAGATGACAAGGACAAATTGCTGTGCTGGAATAGCTAAACTATAGTACTCCTGATCCCAAATCGTGGCCCTGCCGATGTTAAGGGAAAATGACATCAACAATATGAAAAATATATATAAATGAAGAAAAATTAAGCACAGTTTCTTCCTATAAATTGTGGATATCGAATCAAAGAACTTTAATGATGTTAATTGCGACGTAGAGCTCCTTTTAACATTTATCTTTAAGTAAAATGTCTCGTTAAAATGACAATTAAAATGCCAACTGGCATTACTTGTATCTTCAAATCTGCAGGAGTTATGGAGGCATCTTGAATCAAGGACTAAACCTCCCACACCATACTATACCATACAATATACCCGACAGATTAACTCCTTTTGTGGTAGAAATGCAATTAATATAACTCAGGTATTCAAAGGGGAATCAGGGAGCTGATCCATGTTGAAATTCAAGCACAACTGCTTAACGGGACAAAGAACACGACAGCTGAACTCCAGGTCAATGCTATTCGACTAAATACATTTTTGTGGCTTTCATTGTGGCTACACTTTGCGCAATAAGTATTTATTTAAATCAGAAGCAGCTGTGAAAGACATTCTCACATGCAAACTAATTAATCTCATTCTTTGTGGTGACTGGAAGTGAAAAGTTAGTCTGAATTAGTTAAAGGTTCTCTAAAACACAATCTTGAGTGATATTGACAGTGCAGTACGCACTCAAGGGGAGTACTTTTAACTTTAGGCGATTGTGTAAAACGGGCGATATCGAATTAGCCGTCCATTATACACCACGCCTGATTTTCCATTCCAGTCAATGGAAGGCAATACCAGGCATGGTGTATAAATTCAACCAGTTACTTTGAGAATTGCTTGTACAATGGGTATCAGTTCTGTTTGCTATGAATTTAATCCAAAATCTAAATTTAAACACTGTTAATGAGCTGAGCAATTACTGGCTGCAAGTTTCAGGGTTACAAAACCAGCTGTAAACATCCTTAAGTAGTAAGCAAGCTGAAAGAGGCATTACATAAGCTTTTAAAACATGAAGCTGATTAATAGTGTAGCATGCTTGGGAAGAACAGGTGACTTTGATCGTATGATTCCCAAAAGCTCTCCACCACTGTGGTTCTCGTCGCCTCATGTCTGGGTCTGTTGTAGACTAATTGATAGAGATTGATTACTATGATTAGTCAACAACTCCATTATCGTTATATCATGCCACTACCAGGATGGTAGAAGGTGAACTAGATAGACCTTGGTCTCTTTTCATCGAGCAATTCCCACGTTCCTAAAACAAAAGACTCTGAGGCTCATGTTAAGTGCTTCCACCCAGTGTAAACAGAGTGGTGGTAGTGGCTTGAAAGTAGTGTCGGGTTCCTGACTGCCCTGTTTGCATTGGTGCTCCAGCTGCTCTCATCTTACCAGGCCCCGAGTTGGATGGTCACGGTGCCTACCGAATTCAGGTGGGATGCCACTTTTAATATACAAATCGGGGTAATATGATGTACATGGTTAGGACCCTGACTGCAATTATGGGGCACAAGTGGGCACTGAGCAGCCTAGCCAAAATGTCTCGGGCCTCATGGTTGTAACAACAAGCGAGCGGCGGGCATGCTCCGGTTGCCAACCCTCCAGGATTGACCTGGACCCTCCAGAAAGTTAAGATTAATCTCCCGCACACTGCTGCGAGCAACTTGTGAGAAAAAGCAGAGGGGAATTAAGAGAAATTGTGCAGGTTTTTTTTTCATTTATTCAGGATAGAATTATTCTGTTCATTTTCCTGGCAAGGGAAGGCGATGTGTCAGCATGTTGACGTGTCGGGTGACCAATGGCGGGAGTGTGGGGGCGGGGCGCTTGGAGGCAGGAGGTCATGTGATGAAACCTCCAAGACGAGGTCCAACCAGAGCTGGCAACCCTAACGACCACCCATTGTGCTCCTCAGAGACAGCTAGACAAGCCCATAAACTGAAGCTCGAGGAGAGATTTTGGCATCCAACCAAAACCATTTCTACGCTCATTTTAAACACAGAAAGTTGTGCTCTACAGGTGGGTTCAATCATTTTATTGTAAATTTATTGTATTACAAACTTTTTTTTCCAGTTGTAAGTTGCTCAGTTGGTGAGAGTCCAAGACAGCAGCTGCAAAACATTTCACCAAAATATTCAGAATAATTTGCCTTCCATTTTTAATTGGTAGCTATTGCTGACTTTTCATTCATCGTTCTTTGAACTTCATAATTGGTGGTTTTTATTCCTCTTTGCGCATTGCAGATTGGTTTGTCCTCTACCTGTTCACTTGCCACTATATTCTGAATAAGAAATTTGGGTTAATCAAGTGCTATTATGACACAGAAAATTTGCCTTGGATTTTGCTTATGATTAAGTTGACACAGGAAATGTGATTTGGCAGGTAAGAAATGTACCATTTTTACTAAAGTAAATATATCGGTAATTTATAAAATGCAGGCAAGAAAATCTGAAAGACCACCTCCTGTGCTAAAATGTTCTATTCTTCCATGAATCTTTATATTAGTGATAAGATAACTAATCAGTGAGGAACTACGGCAGATGCTATTAGATGCCCGGCTACAGCAAAATCTGGCCCAATTAATCCATTTCTTTTTTCAAACAAGGCCTGTATCACATCTTCATGTCGCTGAAAACGAAGCAGCAGTTTAGGGTTGGAATTCCTTTTTTAATGAAAAACAGGAAAATGTCGCTTCTTCGTAATTAGTAGGCCACGAACAAAATTGAACGAATGTACGACTTTGAAACATGCGAGTTCCGGGGAAGCAATTTCGTTAGTGGGTTGTTAATTACAGAAAAAAGAGAAGAAATTATCCTGTTTTTCATTAAAAGAATTTCACCCAATTTCAGGCTCGGATCAGGTTTTCCAGGCTTGGCTGAATTTGGATTGTACCAAAATGAAGTCAACCAAGCAGTGTGCTCAACTGGATTTATCAAAAAGTTTATACTCTTCTGTTATTGGGATCAGTGCCAAATCTGCATCTGAATTCACGTTGGGCTGGATTTTCCAAGCCCTGAGGAGGCGGGCATGGAGGCAGGACTGCCGGTAAAGTAGCAGAAAGTGTGGGCGGATGGCAAACCCGCCCCCATCCCGCCTCCGTGCCCTTTTGCCAGGAGGCGGGAAGATGTGCTGCTTCAGGTCCCGTCTCCTGGAGGCGGGAAAGGCATTAAATACTTTTAACTGCCTGTTAACAGGTAGTTAACAGGCAGAAAAAAGGATCAGTGCCATTTTACCTTCACAGGTGAAGGCTTCCCGACCTCGGAGAACCCCGCCGGGTTGGAGGAGACGTGAAGGAGGTCTGCGGCGGTCGGAGGCACCTGGAAGTAAGATGTAGAGGTGAGTGATGGGTGCAAGTGTGGAGTGGTAAGTATGTAAGGTGAGTGATAAGTGTAAAAAAATGTTCACTTACCTTGTTTTCTTCCTACAGCCTTCATCCTCTCTGGATCGGGAGACCCAACATCCTCGTTGTCGATTTCACAGACTGGCTGTTGGATCCTCCGAACCAACAGCCATCTGAAATCGACAAAGTTGAAAGGTTTGATGAGTCCTGAACACAAGGGCTCATCAAACTACAGAGAATGTCAGTGTTTGACAGCTTCACAGTGCTGTCAAACGCTGACATTTCTTCTTTCAAGAAGTCTTGACAGATAGCACGTCTGATGTTGACATGCTCTGTCAGTGACTTCCTCCCTAATTGGCCTGCTGAGCCCACAGGGCAGGCTTAACAAGGTCAATCAGGGAAAAATCCCTCTGGTTGGTCAGACGAGGATGGAGGCGGGACATTGACATGACAAGCAGCAGTCCCGCCTCCAACTCGTCTCCATTGAGAAAATCCAGCCCAATGTGTCAAAACAGGGATCAGAATTAGGGTTCCAAGAAGATTGTATTTCTATTGTGCCAAATTGGTGCACCATTTTGCCTACATAACAAGTGACTGCATTTTGGGCTAGAAATTTGTTATAGCCAAGAGATGGGCAGTGTTTAGACTAAAAAAGGTTAGGCCGTGCGACCTTTTCGTCTAGGATGCACGCAAAATTCATGCTCACTCCTCATTAAAATGATTGCAGTCATGATTCTAGTTTAAAAACTCAGGCTCATTGGCATTACACTGAAAAGCTGGACCAATATCGGGGGGCAGTCTAATTGCAAGTAATGATTGCCACAGGCTTTTTTCACTACTTAAAGTGAAGGTTCATTGATGCTGCAGCACCTCGTTCTCAGGATTGTTGGGTGTGCAGCTGACCCAACAACCATAAGAAGAAGGTCAAGGAGAAGGAAGTGTTCTTTACAAATCCTGATAGCAGATCGTTGCCCCAGGGAGAGATCCCGGAGGTTCCCCGATGAAGAAAGAAAGACTTGCATTTATCTAGCGCCTTTCATGACCACCGGATGTCTCAAAGCGTTTTACAGCCAATGAAATACTTTTTGAAGTGTAGTCACTGTTGTAATGTGGGAAATGCGGCAGCCAATATGCACACAGCAAGCTCCCACAACCAGCAATGTGATAATGAGCAGATAATCTGTTTTTTTTATGTTGATTGAGGGATAAATATTGGCCAGGACATCGGGGATAACTCGCCTGCTCCCTTCTTCGAAATAGTGCCTTGGGATCTTTTACGTCCACCTGAGAGAGCAGACCGGGGCCTCGGTTTAATGTCTCATCCGAAAGATGGCACCTCCGACAGTGTAGCATTCCCTCAGCACTGCACTGGAGTGTCAGCCTAGATTTTTGTGCTCAAGTCCCTGTACTTGAACCCACAACCTTCTGACTCAGAGGCGAGTGTACTACCCACTGAGCCACAGCTGACACTGATGAAGCTATGGAGGCATTGGTTTTCGCGGTGGAGAGAAGACGGGCGGTCCTGTACCCACCAACTGGCAGGAGGCCCTCGCCACAAGTCTGTCGCACGATGTGGAGGGAGGTAGCACACCACATCTCAGGCAGCACTGTGGTCCCCAGGACCCACATCCAATGCAGGAAGAAGTTTAACGACCTCACACGAGTGGTCAGGGTGAGTGAAGGCTTCAACAAATTCTACATACCGCCATCTGTACCACAAGCTTCACACACTGCTCAATGCACCACACCCCTAGCACGCACCCACCAACAATCTCTACCTAGCAACACTCACACCCACATCTCACACCTTGCACACAATGACAGCTACTCAACTATGGCAGGCACATCACCCAAACACATTGCACCACACTCACTTACACACTTTCCTTTCTCTTGCAGGCCAAGGTGGTGCATAATCGCCGGGAGCAGGAGCGGACAGGCGGGGGCCAAGCCCACATTGAAGAGCTGAGCCAGCTGGAGACTCGAGTGCTGGAGATCATTGGGCGTCAGGTCGTCGGCACCGTTGCCACCGGTGACCTTGAGCCCCTTGGGGTCAACAACGGTATGTTCATTCCTAATCATTCTTCTCACATCCCACTTCCCTCTCAGTCCATAATCTTTTCTCACTTTCAAGCTACTCATGCTGTATGCAGGCATTTCTGCCTTCCTGACCCCACCCCTCACCATAACCCGACCCTTGTGCTTTCCTGCTTTCAGATAATCAGCAAGCACCCAAGCAGCCTGTCCCCGAGGGCACCGATGAGGGAGAAGAGGAGGAAGAAGACACCGCATCACTGCATCTGTCACTTGCAGACACCAGCTCAAAAACTGGCACTACGCATTCTCTAGAGGCTAGTATAGTAGCGGGATCTTCCCAGGGTGATGCACCGGGGACAAGCGGGCTGCACAGCAAGGCCAGGGGGAAAGGGTAGCTCAGGGGCAAGCTCCCGGGAGGATGGGTTCGCGCGCGAGTTCTGTTGCACAGGACTCAGATGAGGACCTCGATGGGGAGGCCTTCAGAAGAAGGGTGATGGACATGCACATGGAGATGATAAGTGCAATGGCAAGGCTGCCTGAGAGCCTTTCGGCAATGGCAAGGAGCGTGAAGGAGTCTGCCTCCAACATTGCACACGGCTCTGCACAGAGCATGGAGCACAGGATTTCCAGTCTGGAGATGACGGTGCACTCTCAGGGAGACTGTAGCGACCCAGACGTGATGGTGCGCATGATGAGCGATGTCGCAGCTTCCATTGCAGCACAGGCGGAAGCGACCCAATGTCTTAGTGCTGCAGCGGAAGCTCTGACTGCTCTCATGCAGTCTCAGCGTGATGCCACCCAAGCTCTGACTGCTGCCATTGAGGCTGGGTCTACCACCGTCAACCGGGGCTTTCACGGTGTCACAGCAGGCCAGCAATATGTGCTCCAACAGATTGCTAGGAATGCTGAGGCACCGCCCCAGGGGAGTGGCAGTGTGTCTGTGGAGCAGGAACCTGCTGTCCACTCTCAGGATGACAGCATTCCTACTCCCACCACTGTCACTCCGCCATTGCCCTTGTAGCTGCCTGTCATCCAGCCCAGACTGCTGCCGTACGTGCTGAGTTGGTGTAGTCTACAGCCGGGCCTTGTAGGTCCACAGCTGGTCAAGGTCGTCCTGCAAGGCCATCTGAAGTCTCCCACATGGAAGCTCAGCAGCCTTCCACCAGCCATGCTGCATCCACTGGGGGTGCACTGCATAGGAGCACTAGAGTAGGCAAAGGCACACGAATGAAAGGCACTAAGGGATTGCACAAGGGTGATTAGTTAATAGTATTCATGTAATATGTGTGATATGCTGAAGGGATAATTACAAGTCCTAGCCCTTCTCGGGCTACCCCAGATCAGGCGTATTCCCCAGACGTTCCCCTTCAACTAAAGTTAGAGATAGCCGAATCCTATAAGATGCTTAATTGGGTCTAAAGGTTCAGACTATCTCTCCCTAAAGGAAAGAAATGACTTGAAGATATTACCATCCTCCAGATAGCACTTTTAATAAGTTTAACTAGACTGTAACCTTCCTGATATTATGAGGATCCGGAAACCCCCCCAGAATTCTGCAACTCCTCACAAAAGAGTGTACAGAAATTTGAGTTCACGAGTTTGATACAGAAATACTCTGTGAGACAATTCTAAAAATATATAGATTTATTAAAGAACCAACATGTAGTTAACAGTTGGTGAGTCAATCGCAACTTTAACAGTTCAAAATACAAATAGCTTACATTTCTTATTCTCAGAGATCCTTATTCTCAAATCTTAACTTTGTTACATTTTTACATTTCTACTTATTCTTAATCCAGAATATCCACCAAAAGCAAATAAAAGTACCTTTTGATCCCCGAGACTCAAAGAGTTAAAAACTTACAGAGCCTGCCTTTGAAGTTGAGAATCGCTTTGCCCCTTCCAGCGACTTCTGACTTCCTATCTGAAAGCTTTATATTTTATACTCTTTTTGCAGTGGTATATTCTTTGACATTTTCTGCTGATGTAAGCTAATTATCTCTAGTCATCTTTCTGTTGACTTCTTTCTAATCTTACTGTCAGTTCAGCTGTTAACTTGCAGAATTCTGTCTCTACCTTTAGATGTTCAAATCTTATCATAAAAAAACAGTATGGGGTACTGTGTGTGTGTAATTCCCTGTGTGTCTGATTTCCTGATGCCATGGAGACCATTTTCCAAGTGTTGTAGATTCTCCACCCAATTTGAGTTTTGACAGAAAGAATACATTTTGAATGATTTTCCACCCTGCTTATTTGGACCGAATTCTGTTTCCGAGCTGCATCAAAACCACCAATTCAGCAGATTCAATCAACTGTAGACACCGCATGATTTCTTTGTTAGAATTACAGGCTCCCACCAAGTGTGGAATTAAAACCCAATTCAACCAGGTTTAAAAACTGCACAGTCTGTAAGACACAAGGAAAATAAAGTGCCATTTAAAATTTATCATTGGGTTTATAATACATTTTACAATGTTGTTTTTCCATTATAAATTATAGCAGTAAACCTATCAGTCTTTCATACATTGCTGAGTGCTAAACTTTCACAACGTAAATCTTGTCTGCACCATCATCACTGCATTAGTATAAATGACCACCTTTGAAAAATGTGCATGTGGAAATTTATGGCTATGGCAATTAACTTCTATTTGTGAAATAGCATAATCCAAGCCACCTGTCAGATGTTATGTTAATTAAGGCAGGGCCCACAGTATAAAACAAGACCACACGTGACAGATAATTCCAGATATTGTATGTCATGCTGCACTGCCAAATTGAGCTTATATGAAATATTAAATGACTTTTCATTCACTGTATACTTTCTAACTCAAAACATGTACGAAAATAATACTTATATACGTATCAGAGCAACATCGAGATTTTGGAAATATTTAACTGTATCAACTCTGAATTTTTGTGCTAAATAACTGATCAGAAAGAGAAATGTCTCAAAATATTTATAATTTCTCTATTTACCAAGAACAGAACTAACTCTCGAGCTTTGGGAGGAATCCTTCATACAGATACAAGCAACAGAGTGGGATCAGCCATTGTGCCATTGGGTGATGCCCAATAATGCCTGTCTGACCTTCAGCTAACTCAGTGAAGGTCTGCTGCCCAAGTCCCGTTCACCCATCACCCCTGTGCTCGCTGACGTACATTGGGGGAGAAATTCGGTATCGGCCCGTTTGGGGTGCAATTATCGGCCGGGCGCACAGTTTAGCGCCTGCCGCTAATTATCGCCTCCGACTGCAAACTTGGCTTCTATCGCCCCTGGAGTTGGTTTGAGTGCTAAATCAGGCACGACACACCTCTCTTAAGGTGCTAACACCGAGGAGCGAGGCGCTACCTCAGAGCGCTGGCGAAGCTCATGTGATGTCAGTTAGCAATGGAACACAGACACGCTGGTGCCGGCCAGTTCTTAAAGGGGAGGGTCGATCTTGCTCTCCAGCCACACCCTGATCATTGCAGCCTTGAATCTCGGCCTGGAGAGACCTGTACATCAATTCTGCTGGAAAGAACAATGGAGAGGCCCAGGGAAAGAGCTCAGAGTGCAGCCCCCAAAGTCTCTTCTAAATCGATGCAAGGAACGTCAAATCAAAATGAACCTGCAAAGTACTGCTCAGTACCCAAAACTCCTTCACACAGCGTTGAATCTCTCTAGAAGTCTCTCTCTCTCTCTCAGAATGCGTGGTGCAAAAATGTCGCCGACAAAAAAAGGCAGGAAGCGGCCGCCTTTAAATAGCGCTCCCCCAGTCCCTTCCCGACTGCAAAACGTTCCCCTCTACCTGTCGTTGCTAGCGGCAGGTGGAAAGGCATGGGGTGCCACTCAATATCCGGTCCGGGGCGCTACCGGGGCATTGCACACTCGACTGATGTCACGATCTGCAGGGCGCAGGAGATCGTGGTGGTAGTGTTTAGCGCCGCTGCAAAATGTCTGGTCAATTTCGCGAGCGCCGCAAACATCGCCACGCCCGGGCGCTAGTTGCTTTGGGCCCCGTTAGTGCCCTCTTAGGGCGCTAACGGGAGGTGCTAATCAACCTAATTTTTCCCCCATTGGCTCCCAGTTGAGCAACGCCTCGACTTTAAAATTATCATCCATGTTTTCAAATCCCTCCATGGCCTCGGCCCCCCAGCTTACATCCCTTCGAGATATCTATGCTCCTCCAATTCTGGCCTCTTGCGCATCCCTGATTTTAATTGCCCCACCATTGGCAGTCGTGCATTCAGCTGCTGAGGCCCTAGGCCCTGGAATTCCCTCCCTAAACCTCTCCACCTCCCTACTTCTCTTTCCTCCTTTAAGATGCTCCTTAAAACCTACCTCTTTGACCAAGCTTTTGGTCATCTGCCCTAATATCCCCTAACGCGGCTCGGTGTCAAATTTTGTTTGATAACACTCCTGTGAAGCACCTTGGGACATTTTACTATGATAAAGGTGCTATATAAATGCAAGTTGTTGAATGATGATGTTCCTGGATCAGCACAAGTATGTGTTGTACATAGGCCAACTAAGTAACCATGATATTGCAACCAAAAATTGCAATGAGCTCTGTTCTCACATTGTAACCATATTGCACAGATTCCACTAATTTATTGTGCGTCCAGCAGTGCCCCCTGACTGCTCTGCAAATGTGATGGAGATGATTATCTAAAAAATGCCTGTTGGCATCCAAATCAAGAAGAGACAGAGGATTGATACCTCCTGGACCAGAGATTGGTTGTGTGCCATAAAAAGACCAAAAGAATAAAAAGTCACAGTACATTAGTGGAATGCCATGGCACCCTGTTATGCCCGAGAATGGACACCTCCATACAAAAGATAGAGTCTCAACAGCACATTCAAGGCTTTTGTTGTCCATATCTATTTAGCCTTTGGTTGGGATTGTCTTCTTTAGGAATGACAGCTTAATCTGAGAGCACTGATATCTTGATCATGGATGAGAAGGAGATGGCACTCAGCTGTATTGACTGCAAAGATATGGAAGAATTATCTGTAGAAATATAAGGGAAAGATTGTGACCAGTTCAGAATGGACTATCCATAAACTGTGAATGATATCACAAGACATTGAATATTATTCATAACCACATTGAAAATATTGACCAAAACATTTACAGCTGCCTTAAAGGACATGCATATGTATTGTGCATATTACAACTAGATTAGTCTATTATATATGAATTAATGGAACATAGTTTCATAAAATAATTTCACACTCATCAGTGTTGTTAGTCAGAGAAAAAAAGAGCTTGCATTTATCTTGTCATTAGTCTCAGAAGTTTTTCCAAAACAGAAGAGGCTGCAGGACAAACATCGAGTTCAACAATTTCAGACCATAACTTCTGCCCCTATCATTGTTTTTCTCTCTCCCGCAGCTGTTGATCATTCTACCAGTGCCATTCACACCTCATCTAGAGTCATCTTTTGTTTCTTAACTTGTCCCATGACCATCTCCTTTTACCTTGCACCATCATCCCTTTTGTCATTTAATCTCTCCTGCCTTCCACCCTATCACAGACCTTCCCTTTTGTTCTTTCCTCCCCTCTTCCCATTCCCTGCCCCTGCACTTGCTTAAAAACCTGTTCCATCTCCAACTTTTTCCAGTTCTGACCAAGGGTCTTCGACCTGAAACGTTGACTCTGTTTCTCTCTCCACAGATGCTGCCTGACCAGCTGAGTATTTCCAGCATTTTCTGGTTTTATTTCAGATTTCCAGCATCCGCAGTATCTTGCTGTTGTAAATATATTGGTCAGCAACCTCCAGACCCCAACAGCTCAACCTGCTGCTGCTGGAAGCATTACAATTCAACTTGACTGTTACTTCAACTTGCTGCTGGCAGGATTTTCAGTGCTGTTGTAGTTGAAAATTGGCAGAAGTAACTGTGGATTTCCCTCAGAGTGATCAAAATCCACCGACTGTTGATCCACCGAAACACCTGAAAAAGTGTCCAACTCCCAATTTAAATGTTTTACTGAGCTCACTCATGTTACATAATTATCAGTAGGAATTCACAGCCATTAAGGGTAGGTGGCATTTTGCTAATAACATTTTGTTTCAGACTCTCTTTAGAACCATGATGTGGAGATGCCGGTGTTGGACTGGGGTGGACAAATGTGAGAAGTCGCACAACACCAGGTTATAGTCCAACAGTTTTATTTGAAATCACAAGCTTTCGGAGCGCTGCTCCTTCGTCAGGTGACGAAGGAGCAGCGCTCCGAAAGCTTGTGATTTCAAATAAAACTGTTGGACTACAACCTGGTGTTGTGCAACTTCTCTCTTTAGAACTGTTAGACACCTCTAATCTCCTTGGACCCTACTCGCATGTACCTAGTCCTCTCCGGTTATGGTAAGTGATACTGTAGTAAATGCATTGCCACTGCACATGTGTTATTTATAGTCACTTTTAAACAGTCATGGCATGGGAAGACCAAAAGGACAACTGTAATCCATCAATACAATAAGTGGTTGTGTGTGAGAGCAGTTTGGTAAGCTTCACATATATAACAAAGTGATGACTAAACAGGAAGATGTCTCCTGTTTCTCCTCATTTTGACTCACCTCAGCTCTAAAGTGCTGTTACAGAGAGATATGGAGCATCTCTCAACCCAATGTAATTTCAGAGTTAAAAACCTAGATCTGTAGGCTGAGACGTACTGGAAGAAAAGCATAACATAAGAAATAGGAGCAGGAGTAGGCCATTTGGCCTTTCGAGCCTGCTCCGCCATTCAATAAGATCATGGCTGATCTTCTACCTCATCTTCACTTTCCTGCACTATCCCCATATCCCTTGATGCCCTTAATATTCAAAAATCTATCTTGAATATACTCAACGACTGAGCCTCCACAGCCCTTTGGGGTAGAGAATTCCAAAGATTCACCACCCTCTGAGTGAAGAAATTTCTCCTCATCTCAGTCCTAAATGGCCGACCCCTTATTTCAAGACTGGTTCCCTGGTTCTAGACTCCCCAGCCAGGGGAAACATCCTCTCTGCATCTACCCTGTCGAGCCCTGTAAGAATTTTGTATGTTTCAATGAGATCACCTCTCAATCTTCTAAACTCTAGAGAACATAGGCCTAGTCTACTCAATCTGTCCTCATAGGACAAACCCCGATCCCAGGAACCAGTCTGGTGAACCTTCATTGCACTCCCTCTATGGCAAGTATATCCTTCCTTAGGTAAGGAGACCAAAACTGTACACAATACTCCAGGTGTGGTCTCACCAGGGCCCTATATAATTGCAGTAAGACATCTTTACTCTTATACTCAGATCCTCTTGTAACAAAGGCCAACATACCATTTGCTTTCCTAATTTCTTGCTGTAGCTGCATGTTAACTTTCAGTGATTCGTGTACAAGGACACCCAGGTCCGTCTAAACACCAACATTTCCCAATCTCTCACCATTTAAAAAATACTCTGCTTTTCAACACAATTGCTTCAGCGGTCTATCCAGGCCGAGAATCAAGGCTGCAATGAGCAGGGTGTGGCTGGCCAGCAAGATGGCCCCTCCCCTTTAAGAACTGGACGGTGCCAGTCTGTCTGGCTTCCATGGTAACTGACATCACCTGAGCTTCGGTAGCGTTCTGAGGTAGCACACCGCTCACTTAATGTGCAGTTGGTGTGCGACCACACAGTGAATCCTCAATGTGAATGCCGCAGCAGCCACGATACCTTCATCCTGTGCCAGACCGGTGTGCCAACACTCTTCCAGCCACCACATCAAGCTCACGGCTGGCTGCTCGGAGACAAGGGCTATCCGCTCTCCACCTGGCTCATGACTCCCCTCCGCAACCCCAACACTCCCGCCCAGCCCTGATATAATGACAGCCATGCTGACACCAGGAACATCATCGAGGTGCTCAAGGAACGGTTCCGCTGCCTTGACCGCTCGGGAGGAGCTCTCCAGTACTCGGCTGAGTGGGTGTCCCATTTCGTGGCGGTCTGCTGCATGCTCCACAACTTGGCCATCATGAGGGCCCAGCCCTTGCCACCAGGGATTGCGGGACCACCTCAGGAGGAGGAAGATGGAGAGGAGGAGGAGGAGAAAGAGGAAGACAAAGAGGAGGAGTAGGAGGACCAGGAGCGAGGGAGGAGGTAGCCACTCAATCGGCCTTCCGGAAGGTCGGTCCGTGACTTCCTCATCAGGCTGCAGTTTAAATAAATTAAACCCCAGATCCCTGTTGCTCACCAGATCCCCACCATTCCATCCCAAGGGCAATGGCAGAGTGGCAGTGGTGGGAGCAGGAATGCTGTCATCCTGAGAGAGGACAGCTGATCCCTGCTCCACTGAACCACTGCCACTCTCCTGGGGCAGCACCTCAGCATCCCTAGCAATCTGTTGGAGCACAGATTGCTGACCTGCTGCGACACCATGAAAGCCCCGGTCAACGGTGGGAGACGCAGCCACGATGGCAGCAGTCAGAGCTTGAATGTCATCAAGCTGAGACTGCATGAGAGCAGTCTGAGATTGGATGTCACCAAGCATAGACTGCATTACAACAATAAGATGTTGCGTTGCTTCTGCCTGTGCTGCAATGGAAGCTGCCAGATTGCCCATCACACGCGGCATCGGGTCTGGGTCGCCATGGTCTCTCTGGGAGTCTACCATCCTTTGCAGACTAGAAATGATGAGCTCCATGGTGTGAGCAGAGCCTTGTGCAATGTTGGAGATGGACTCCTCCACGCTCCTTGCCAGTGCTGAGAGGCTCTCAGCCACCCTTGCCATTGCACCTATCATCTCTGTGTGCATGCCCATCACCCTTCTTCTAAAGCCCTCCCCATCGAGGTCCTCATCTGAGTCCTATGCAACAGAACTCACACGCGAACTCGTCCTCCAGGGAGCTGGCCCCCGAACTACCCTTTTCACCTGACCTTGCTGCAGGTGGAAAGCGGATAGCCCTTGTCTCCGACCAGCCAGTCACGAGCTTGATGTGGTGGCTGGAAGAGTTGGAGGAGTGCTGGCACATTGGTCTGGTGCAGGATGAAGGCATTGTGGCTGCTGTCAGGATAGCGAGCATTCACATTGAGGATTCGCTGTCTGTGGTCGCACACCAACTGCACATTAAGTGAGTGGTAGCCTTTGCGGTTACAGAAAACCTCAGGATTGTTATGCAGTGCCTGCAAAGCCACATGAGTGCAGTCAATGGCGTTCTGTGTCATGGGGAAGCCCACTAGCCTGGCAAACCACATGCACGTTCGTCCGGCATCTCTCTGGTGATGGGGAAGGAAATGTAGTCCCTTCTCCTACTATAGAAAGTCTCTGTGACCTCCCAGATGCAGCAATGGACAGCTAACTGCAAGACCTTCGCTCTATCTCCTGTTGCAGACTGGAAGGAAACGTTGGCGAAGAAATTCAGGGCGACGGTGACCTTGACTGCCACTGAGAGAGCCGTGGTCGCCCTGATCTGAGGCTCGAGGTCTGGCTGCAGGAGGTGGCAGAGTTCAGTGACCACATCCTTACTGAAGTGGAGCCTTCTAATGCACTGCTCCTCGCTTAATTGGAGGTAGGAGAAATGCTCTCGGAATAACCTCGGAGGGTAAGGCCTCCTGTTGAGAGCCCTCCTCCTCCCTCTGGCCACATGTTGCAATCTTTCTCGCTGCCTCCGCTCCCTCCACAGTAGATCCTGGAGGGTGAGATCAACTGCCAGTACAGCCCCCATTAATGTGTAGCACTTTGAAATTTTGTCAGAATAAATGTAGCAAATTTTTAGTAGCCACATCACTCCTGATACTGAAGAACCATTAAATGACTGAATTCAACTCTTGCACAATCACAAACTGACAAGAAAGCAGTGAAACAGCACTAACCTGACAGCTGCGACTGGTCCCTTTAAATATCGCCGCTGGAGCCGCCATCCGCCTGCTTCACGCCTCCTCTTCCTGTCGTTGTCGGGGCGAGGCACTAAGGCAGGGGGCGATAATCAATTTGGCAGATCGGGCACTGAGTGAGCGTTGCATGCTCACTGATGTCACGATCTGCCTGGCGCTAAAGCCCTAGGCGCTAACTGTTAGTGGCAGCGTTAAGGGGCTGACTGGATTTGGCGTGCGGCACTGTATTCATCTCGCCCCAGCGCTACTTCAATAGCGCCCCGTTAGCGCCCCAAGCAGGCGCTAATGAGAGGCGCTAACCAACTGAATTTCTCCCCCACAGACTTTGTGTGGTCCAATGTATGCTCCATCCAATCCTGTCGAGTGAGTCATGCCAGATTCCAGATTTGAAATACTGCATGTCATGCACAGAATTGGGATGGAGAGAATGAAAGCGAGTTCTCTTTGGGTTTGTGCTAGCTCTGTGAGCACACACTTGGTGGTGGGCAACTGGAACTGATTGGTCGTCCGTGACACAGTCAATAATCCAATACCTGAGCCAGGCATGTTCACAGTACTCCAAGGTATTATTAATTACTGACCAGCACGCCTGGAGGCTGGGAATCTTTCTACTCAATTATGATAATCCTATAAGCCAATGTCTTGACTGGTCGGGTGGTCCTAACTCAACAAGCAACACACTGCCTACCACCACTCTTTGTTGAAGCGCTTTCCTGGAAGACAAGGATCAGTGTGCTCTGAAAAGATAACAACAACAACAATTATTTGCATTTTTATAGCACCTTTAACATAGTAAAACGTCCCAAGGTGGTTCACAGGAGCGTTATCGAACAAAATTTGACACCGAGCCACAGAAGGAGATTTTAGGGCAAATGACCAAAAGCTTGGTCAAAGAGGTAGGTTTTAAGGAGTGTCTTAAAGGAGGAAAGAGAGGTAGAGAGGCAGAAAGATTTAGGGAGGGAATTCCAGAGCTTAGGACCTAGGCAGCTGAAGGCACAACATGCCAATGGTGGAACGATTAAAATCGTGAATGCGCAACAAGCCAGAATTGGCAGAGCACAGAGATATTGGCGGGGGTTGGGGGGGGGGGGCGCTGTGGGCGGCGGGGGGGGGGGGTGTGTTGTAGGGCTCGAGGAGATTACAGAGCTATGGAGGGATTTGAAAACAAGGATGAGAATTTTTAAATCGAGGCGTTGGTTAACCGGGAGCCAATGTCGATCAGCGAGCACAGAGGAGATGGGTGAGTGGGACTTGGTGCGAGTTCGGACACGGGCAGCCGAGCTTTGGATGACCTCAAGTTTATGGAGGGTTGAACTAGGGAGGCCGGCCAGGAATGCATTGGAATAGTCAAGTCTAGAGCTAACAAAGGCATGGATGAGGATTTCAGCAACAGACAAGCTGAGGCAAGGACGGAGATGGGCGATGTTACGGAGGCGGAAATAGGCGGTCTTAGTTATACCGCGGATATGTGGTAGGAAGCTCATCTCAGCGTCAAATATAACACTAAGGTTGCAAACAGTTTGGTTCAGCCTCAAGCAGTTCCCAGGGAGAGGGATGGAGTCGGTGGCAAGGGAATGTAGTTTGTGGCGGGGACCGAAAACAATAGCTTCAGTTTTCCCAATATTTAGTTGGAGGAAACTTCTGCTTATCTAGTGTTGGATGTCGGACAAGCAGTCTGACAATTTAGAGACCGTGGAGGGGTCAAGAGAGGTGGAGGTGATTTCATCCTTAACATGGTGACCACCAAGGGAAGTATACACAGGTTCAGCCATTTAAATATCCTTTCACTGGTCGCAGTGGCTTGTTTGGATTTTTTGTAACTAACTGTTGGTTTGAAGATAATTAGTTATCACTCGTTTAACCAAACAAATCACACTGTGTTTGTTCAAAGTTAGCTTGGTTCCTCGCACTTTGAACTGACTTTACAACATGTGTTACAAAATAAGCTTCGGAACTGTAGTTGTTTATTTTCAAAGTGTATCGAGATTTAAGAGAATGGCTGTGAATTAAAACTGGATAAAAAAATACATCATTTTTGTCACACTGAGGCTAAAGATAATTTGTAGCAGCAAATCTGATCACCACTATGATTATCTCATTGTATCCTGCTCCATATACAAGATGCCATACTGAAGAAAAATGCTGGCTTAAGCAATCTGTTAGTCATCTCTTCCCCAGCAGATGCTTGATAAATCACTCAGAAGCAAATCATTTGTTATTCCAGTGTTGCAGATATTATGGGAGGTCTTGAGACACATTAAATCATTGTAACGATTCTTGTTTCAACTAATCCCCAATCATTTCATTTATCTACAAAGAGCAAGAATGTTTTTTTCTTTCTCCCCTCCTGCAGTCGCTGACTCACACTGGGGTATGATTCCATGCGTGCCAGTCGTTCTCTGGTTCCTCTCATCTGTGAGTCTCAGCAAACTACATAACTAGGGCATCAAAGCTGGCCCCAATCCTGTCCTTACCCGACATCCATACATTTTCCAATAAAGGTCGCTGGATAATACTAGAAGCAGGAATGCTGGCTGATTTCTCATCTCTTTCCCCCCAGGGGAACTAAGGCTAAACAAGCCATGTAGGCTTATGGTTGCCTCCTGTCCATATTTCAGCAGGATGAGCCATTTGTTCTATTGACATGTGCTAAAAAAAAAATGTAGACCAAGCAGCATGTTTCTGGCTTTCATAGAATCATAGAATGATACAGCACAGAAGTGCCAGCTCTTTGAAAGAGCTCTCCAATTAGTCCCACTTCCCTGTTCTTTCCCCATAGCTCTGCAAAATTTCCCCTTCATGTATTTATCCAATTCTCTTTTGAAAGTTTCATTGAATCTGCTTCCACCGACCGCCCTTTCAGGCAGCGCGTTCCAGTGCTTTCACATAGGTACCAATGACATAGGTAGGACTAAGAAAGAGGTTCTTGTGAGGGAGTATGAGCAGCTAGGGGCCAAATTAAAAAGCAGAACCACAAAGGTAATAATCTCTGGATTACTACCTGAGCCACGAGCAAATTGGCATAGGGTCAATAAGATCAGAGAGATGAATGCGTGGCTCAAAGATTTGTGTAGGAGAAATGGGTTTTGATTCATGGGGCACTGGCACCAGTACTGGGGAAAGAGGGAGCTGTTCCGTTGGGACGGGCCTCACTTGAACCATGTTGGGACCAGTGTCCTGGCGAATCGAATAACTAGGGCAGTAGATAGGGCTTTAAACTAAATAGTGGGGGGGAGGGTTCAGGTGAGGGGGAATTTAGAAAGTCAAAGAGAAAGGAGAAGGCAATAGAGCAGGGTTGCGATAGGGGTAATGATAACCAGAGTGTGACAAGAGGAGACAGAGCGTACAAACATAAGCGTACACCAGCAAATAGTTTCAGAGTAGGTAAAAATGGTATAAAGAAAAAACTAAAAGCTCTTTATCTGAATGCATGCAGCATTCATAATAAGATAGATGAGTTGACGGCACAAATATGACATGGGTATGATCTGATAGCCATTACAGAGACATGGTTGCAAGGTGACCAAGGCTGGGAACTGAATATTCAGGTGTATTTGACATTTCGGAAGGATAGAGGCGGCGGACCTGGGTGGAGCGGCAGCGGCGAGGCGGCGGCCATAAAAGAGGCGGCGGCGACCAGGTAGGCCCACAGAGGCGGCGGACCTGGGTGGAGCGGCAGCGGCGAGGCGGCGGCCATAAAAGAGGTGGCGGCGATCAGGTAGGCTTACCAATCTGAGCCCCGAGAGCGGGAGAGAGAGAAATAAAAAATAATCAAAGTGTGACGTCACCAGAAAGCAGGTAAGTGATTGGTTGGTGAGTATTTCTCTTTTTCTCCTTTTTTCCATACTTAAATTCTGTGGTTTATAGTTTCTAGAGTCTCTGTGGTGTAGCGGGGACTGCTGTTAAGCAAGGGCCCTTGATTATATCATTTAATTGAAGTGAAATTGGTAGGATTCAATTAGTTTAATTTTAATTAATAAATTAAAGGGTAAGTCATGGCAGGAGAGCTCGGCACCGTGATATGCTCCTCCTGCTATATGTGGGAAATCAGGGATGCTTCCTGTATCCCTGACGACCATGTGTGTGGGAAATGTATCCAGCTGCAGCTACTGACGGACCGCATTGCGGCGCTGGAGCTGCGGATGGATGCATATTGGAGCATTCGCGATGCTGAGAACATCGTGGATAAAACGTTTAGCGAGTTGGTCACACCGCAGGTAAAGGGTGTACAGGCAGGAAGTGAATGGGTGACCACCAGGCGGAGTAAGAGGTGCAGGCAGGTAGTGCAGGGGTCCCCTGTGGCCATCCCCCTCTCAAACAGATATACCACTTTGGATGCTGTTGGGGGAGATGACTTATCAGGGGAAGGCGGCAGCAGCCAACATCATGGCACCATGGGTGGCTCTGCTGCACAGGCTGGGAGGAAAAAGTGTGGAAGAGCTATAGTGATAGGGGATTCAATTGTAAGGGGAATAGATAGGCATTTCTGCGGCCGCAAATGAGACTCCAGGATTGTGTGTTGCCTCCCTGGTGCAAGGGTCAAGGACATCTCGGAGCGGCTACAGAACATTTTGGAGGGGGAGGGCGAACAGCCAGTTGTCGTGGTGCACATAGGCATCAACGATATAGGTAAAAAACAGGATGAGGTCCTAAAAGCAGAATATAGGGAGTTAGGAGGTAAATTAAAAAAGAGGACCTCAAAGGTAGTAATCTCAGGATTGCTACCAGTGCCACGTGCTAGTCAGAGTAGAAATAGGAGGATATTTCAAATGAATACGTGGCTAGAGGAATGGTGCAAGGGGGAGGGATTCAAATTCCTTGGACATTGGAACCGGTTCTGGGGGAGGTGGGACCAGTACAAACGGGACTGTCTGCACCTGGGCAGGGCCGGGACCGATGTCCTAGGGGGAATGTTTGCTAGTGCTGTTGGGGAGGGTTTAAACTAAAGTGGCAGGGGGTTGGGAACCTGAGCAGGGAGACAGAGGAAAGGGAAACAAGGATAAAAGCTAAAGACAGGAAGGAGAAAAACTAAAGTAGAAGGCAAAGAACTCAATGGTTTAAATCAAACATGGTCACAGTAAATAATAATTCATATAGGTCTGAGAGTGTTAAAAAAACAAGCCTGAAGGCTTTGTGTCTTAATGCAAGGAGCATTCGGAACAAGGTGGATGAATTAGCTGTGCAAATAGAGGTAAATGAATACGATTTGATTGGGATTACAGAAACATGGCTCCAGGGTGGCCAAGGCTGGGAACTCAACATCCAGGGTTATTCAATATTTAGGAAAGATAGGCAAAAAAGAAAGGGAGGTGGGGTAGCATTACTGGTTAAAGAGGGGATTAACACAATTGAAAGGAAGGATATTAGCTCTGATGATGCGGAATCTGTATGGGTAGAACTGAGAAATAAAAAGGGGCAGAAAAGGTTAGTGGGAGTGGTATATAGACCTCCAAACAGTAATACGAAGGTTGGGGACGGCATAAAAAGGGAAATTAGAGAAGCATGCAGTAAGGGCACAGCAGTCATCATGGGTGACTTTAATTTACATATAGATTGGGCTAACCAAATTAGTAAAAATACAGTGGAGGAGGAATTCCTAGAATGTTTACGAGATGGTTTTCTGGAACAATATGTCGAGGATCAGGTCATCTTAGACTGGATATTATGTAACGAGAAAGGATTAATTAGCAATCTTGTTGTACAAGGCCCCTTGGGTCAGAGTGATCATAATATGATAGAATTCTTCATTAGGATGGAGAGTGAAGTAGTTGAATCAGAGACTAGGGTCCTGAATTTAAATAAAGGAAACTACGATGGTATGAGGCGCGAATTGGGTAGGATTGATTGGTGAATGTCACTCAAGGGGTTGACGGTGGATAGGCAATGGCAAACATTCAAAGACTGCATGGATGAACTACAGAATTTGTTCATCCCAGTGTGGCATAAGAATAAAACAAAAAGGGTGACTCAACCGTGGCTAACAAGGGAAATTAGGGATAGCATAAGATCCAAGGAGAGGGCATATAAATTGGCCAGAAAAAGCGGTAGCCCTGACGATTGGGAGCAGTTTAGGATTCAACAAAGGAGGACAAAGGGATTAATTAAGAAGGGGAAAATAGAATATGAAAGTAAGCTTGCTGGGAACATAAAAACTGACTGTAAGAGCTTTTATAGATATGTGAAGAAAAAAAGATTAGTGAAATCAAGTGTAGGTCCCTTGCAGTCAGAAGCGGGGGAAGTTATAATGGGGAACAAAGAAATGGCAGACCAATTAAATGCATATTTTGGTTCTGTCTTCACAAAGGAGGACACAAATAACCTCCCAGAGATATTGGAGAACATACGGTCTGATGAAAAGGAGGAACTGAAAGAAATCAGTATTTGCAGGGAAATGGTGTTAGGGAAATTGACGGGATTGAAAGCCAATAAATCCCCAGGGCCTGATAATCTACATCCTAGGGTACTTAAGGAAGTGGCCCCAGAAATAGTAGATGCATTGCTGATTATCTTCAAACATTCGATGGAATCTGGAACTATACCCATGGATTGGAGGGTAGCTAATGTTACCCCACTATTCAAAAAGGGTGGTAGAGAGAAAGCGGGGAATTACAGACCGGTAAGCCTGACATCGGTAGTGGGGAAAATGCTAGAGTCCATTATAAAGGATGTAATAGCTGAGCACTTGAAAAACAGTGACAGGATCGGACAAAGTCAACATGGATTTACAAAAGGTAAATCGTGCTTGACTAATCTACTGGAATTTTTTGAGGATGTAACTGGTAGAATAGATAAGAGAGAACCAGTGGATGTGGTGTATTTGGACTTTCAAAAGGCTTTCGATAAGGTCCCGCATAAGAGATTAGTGTGCAAAGTTAAGGCACATGGGATTGGGGGCAAGGTATTGACTTGGATAGAGAACTGGTTGGAGGACAGAAAGCAGAGAGTAGGAATTAATGGGTCTTTTTCCGAGTGGCAGGCAGTGACTAGTGGGATACCGCAGGGATCGGTCCTTGGACCCCAGCTATTCACAATATACATTAATGATCTAGATAAGGGAACTAAATGTAATATCTCCAAGTTTGCAGATGACACAAAGCTGGGTGGGAGTGTGTGCTGCGAGGAGGATACCGAGAAACTCCAGGATGATTTGGACAGGTTGGGTGAGTGGGCAGAAGCGTGGCAGATGCAATATAACGTGGATAAGTGCAAGGTTATCCACTTTGGTGTCAAAAACAGAAAGGCAGACTATTATCTGAATGGCAATAGATTGGGAGAAGGGGAAGTGCAATGAGACCTGGGTGTCCTTGTGCACCAGTCGCTGAAAGTAAGCATGCAGGTGCAGCAGGCGGTGAAGAAGGCAAATGGTATGTTGGCCTTCATAGCAAAAGGGTTTGAGTATAGGAACAGGGATGTCCTGCTGCAGTTGTACAGGGCCTTGGTGAGACCACACCTTGAGTACTGTGTGCAGTTTTGGTCGCCTTATCTGAGGAAGGATGTTCTTGCCATGGAAGGAGTTCAGCGAAGATTCACAAGGCTGATACCTGGGATGGCAGGAATGACATATGAGGAGAGATTGGGTCGATTGGGCTTATACTCGCTGGAATATAGAAGAATGAGAGGGGATCTCATCGAAACATATAAAATTCTGACAGGTCTGGACAAACTAGATGCAGGAAGAATGTTCCCGATGGTCGGAGAGTCCAGAACCAGGGGTCATAATCTAAGGATAAGGGGTAAGCCATTTAGGACAGAAATGAGGAAGAATTTCTTCACCCAGAGAGTGGTGAACCTGTGGAATTCTCTACCACAGAAGGTAGTTGAGACCAAGTCATTAAATATATTCAAGAATGAGTTAGATATATTTCTTAAAGCTAAAGGTATCAAGGGATATGGGGAGAAGGCAGGTACAGGGTACTGAGTTTGGATGATCAGCCATGATCTCATCGAATGGCGGAGCAGGCTCGAGGGGCCGAATGGCCTACTTCTGCTCCTATCTTCTATGTTTCTATGTTTCTATAGGCAGAAAGGAAAAGGAGGTGGGGTAGCTCTGTTAATAAAGGATGAGATCAGTGCAGTGGTGAGAAATGATATTGGCTCGGAAGATCAAGATGTAGAATCAGTTTGGGTGGAGATAAGAAATAGTAAGGGAAAGAAGTCACTGGTGGGAGTAGTCTATAGGCCCCCTAACAGTAGCTACACTGTAGGACAGAGTATAAATCAAGAAATAATAGGGGCTTGTAAGAAAGGTACTGCGATAATCATGGACAATTTTAATCTTCATATAGATTGGACAAATCAAATTGGCAAGGGTAGCCTTGAGGACGAGTTCATAGAATATATTCGGGATGGTTTCTTAGAACAGTACATTGTGGAACCAACCAGATAGAAGGCTATTTTAGATCTGGTAATGTGTAATGAGACAGGATTAATTAATGATCTCATAGTAAAGGATCCTCTAGGGAAGAGTGATCATAGCATGTAGAATTTTCAAATTCAGTTTGAGGGTGAGAAATTTGGGTCTGAAACTAGTGTCCTAAACTTAAATAAAGGCAATTACAAAGGTATGAAGACAGAGTTGGCTAAAGTAGACTGGGAAAATAGATTAAAGGGTAAGACAGTAGATAAGCAGTGGCAGACATTTAAGGAGATATTTCATAACTCTCAGCAAAGGTTTATTCCAGTGAGAAAGAAAGACTCTATGAAGAAGGATGAACCATCCGTGGCTAACTAAGGAAGTTAAGGATGGTATCAAATTGAAAGAAAAGGCATACAATGTTGTGAAGATTCATGGTAGGCCAGAGGATTGGGAAATTTTTAGAAACCAGCAAAGGATGACTAAAAAAATAATAAAGAGGGAGATGATAGATTATGAAAGTAAACTAGCAAAAAATATAAAAACAGACAGTAAGAGCTTCTATAGGTATATAAAAGGGAAGAGAGTAGCTAAAGTAAATGTTGGTCCCTTAGAGGATGGGACTGGAGAATTAATAATGGGAAACAAGGAAATGGCAGAGACTTTGAAGAAATATTTTGTATCGGTCTTCACGGCAGAAAACATTAAAAGTATCCCAATGTTAATTGATAATCAAGGGGCTATAGGGAGGGAGGAACTTAAAACAATGACTATCACTAGAGAAAAATTACTAGGCAAACTAATGGGACTAAAGGCTGACAAGTCCCCTGGACCTGATGGCCTGCATCCTAGAGTTTTAAAAGAAGTGGCTGCAGAGATAGTTGGTTGTAATCTACCAAAATTCTCTGGATTCTGGAGAGGTCCCAGCAGATTGGAAAACTGCAAATGTAACACCCCTATTCTAGCAAGGAGGGAGGCAAAAAGCAGGAAACTATAGGCCAGTTAGCCTAACATCTGTCATTGGGAAAATGCTGGAATCCATTATTAAGGTTATAGTCCAACAGTTTTATTTAAAATTACGAGCTTTCGGAGCTCCGCTCCTTCTTCAGGTAAAGTTACAGTGAGGGAATCGATTACACAGTATATATACACAGAGACTGGAACGTTATCAATCGGTGTGGGGCTGGGGGGGGCGCTATTTAAAGGGGGCCTCTTCCTGTCTTTTTCTGTGGTCGACATTTATGCACCACTCGTTCTGAGAGAGAGAGAGAGATTCGGAGAGAGAGAGAGAGAGACTTCTACATTGACTCAACGCTTTGTGAGGTAGTTTTGCCTAGTTCATCCTAACTTTGCTGCTACTTTCGTTGCTGTACCTCATTACTTTTCTGGCAAAGAGCATATGGGGGCTGCAATGATTGGGGGCGTCGTCCTGCTCCAGCTCAATCGGAGGATAGTGAGACGCAGACAGAGAGTGGCAATGATGGCCAGACGGAGGAGGGCCATCAGGCGCATGTACAGGAGAGCTTACCCTCCCAGGGTATATCGTGAACAGCTCTCCTACATCCACATGTCCGAGGAGCTGTGTTTGCGAAGGCTGCGATTCAGCAAGGAGGTGGTCACTGAGCTCTGCCACCTGCTGCAGCCAGATCTGCAGCCTCAGCTGAGGTCCAGGACGTCTCTGTCGGTGGCAGTGAAGGTCACAGTGGCTTTGAACTTCTACGCCACTGGCTCATTCCAAGCTGCTGTTGGGGACCTCGCCAATATCTCCCAGTTTGCGGTGCATCGCTGCATCCGGCAGGTCACCAATGCCCTCTTCACAAGGAGACGAGACTTCATCTCCTTCCCTATGACCCCAGACAAGCAGCATGACCGTGCTATGGGCTTTGCGAGGGTAGTGGGCTTCCCCATGGTGCAGGGCGCCATTGACTGCACGCATGTGGCTTTGCGTGCTCCGCGAGAGAATGCAGAGGAGTTCCGGAACAGAAAGGGGTTCCATTCCTTGAATGTGCAGTTGGTCTGTGACCACAGACAGGTGATTCTCGCTGTCAATGCCCACTATCCGGGCAGCTGCCACGATGCTTTCATCCTGCGCCAGAGTACTTTGGCAGAAATTTTCGAGGCACCGCATCAGCCAGTTGGTTGGCTTCTGGGGGACAAGGGGTACGCATTGAGCACCTGGCTGATGACACCGCTCCGTGCGCCAAACACCCCTGCTGAGCTGCGGTACCAGGAAAGCCAACAAGCAACCAGGAACATTATTGAGCGCGCAATCGGCGTGCTCAAACAACGATTCCGCTGTCTGGACCATTCCGGAGGAGACCTGCAGTACTCGCCTGAGCAAGTTTCCAAATTCGTAGTGGTGTGCTGCATGTTGCACAACATGGCAATCCTCAGGACGCAGCCAATGCCACCAGGCCTTGCAGCACCACAAGAGGAGGAGGAGGAAGAGGAGGAACAGGCCGAGGACGATGATCAGCAGCAGCACCAAGGCAGGAGGGCGGCCCACAATGGTCAAACTGCAAGGGCCGTCCGTCAACGACTAATAGCAAGCCGCTTCTAGGGCCCCTGCCAGTGCTACAAACACGAATCAACCCAGCACGCAACCCCTAAGCCGGCCAAGGCACCAATAATTCCAACCACCAGCCATGTATATTTTGAATACAGAAACTTATTTATTGTACAAACTCTGTGTGTGTCAATTCCTCATGACAAACTCATAGAAATAAACACAAAAAAACAGTCAATAACATAACTGGTTCTCACAACCTGGAGATAATGTCCAAAACACTAAACAAAAGTTGGGCCATGAACCTCGGCCTTTAATAAAAAAATGACCAGCATTTTGGCACACCTCCTACTTTTTCCCCTTCGAGGGTGATCTCCTTCCCTTGCGCACTTCCCCCCTTCTAACCCTACTGCTCCTCCGTAATGGGACCTCAGTGGCTGCAGCAAGGCTGGTGGAAGGCTGCTGCTTGTCAGACCCTGACACTGCAGATGCCCCTGAAGGACGGCCTCGACCACTTCTGGGCCTGGAGGGCCCGGCTGCAGACTGCACCAACTCTGCATGGGCGGCAGCAGTCTGTCCTACAGGCGGTGGCAAGTGCAGTGGAGAAGTGACAGTGTTGGCAGCAGGAATGCTGTCATCGTGAGAGAGGACAGCAACTCCCTGCTCGCCCGACACACTGGCACTCCCACGGGGCAGCACTTCAGCATCCGGAGCAATTTGCCGGAGAACAGATTGCTGGCCTGCTGCGGCGCGGTGACAGCCCCGGGGACATGTGCACGAACCATCGAGGATGGCAGCAGTCAGTGCTCGCGTGGCCTCAATCTGAGTCTGCATGAGAGCAGTCTCAGATGGATTCCTGGCAGCCAGTGACTGAATTGCAGCAGTAAGCTTTAGTGTGGCATCCGCCTGTGCTACAGCGAAGTGCTCCACACTCCTTGCCAGTGCCTCAATGCATTCGGGCACCCTTCCCACTGCACCCATGAGCTCAGTGTGCATGCCCACCGCCTGGGTGTTCATTTCTGCAATCAGCCGCTCCTCCTCTGCGTCCATTGCATTAGGAGTGTCTGGCATACTCTCCCTCTGGGGAGAAGGCTCCCGTTCCTCCCTCCCCCCCCCATGGCGTGGCTGCAGCCCGCTGGGTCCTGGAACTTCACCATCATCAGCCCCTTCCCCCCTGCTCCCCCGTTCTTCCCTCCCCCCCCCAATGGCGTTGCTGCAGCCCGCTGGGTCCTGGAACTTCACCATCATCAGCCCCTTCCCCCCTGCTCCCCTCCGGGGAAGGCGTGTTCCCAGTGTGGCCATGGGCTTCCTCGGGAGAGGGTGGCACTGATGCTCCGGCTTCCTCTTCCTCCTCAGCTGCAGCATCACTCCCAGTGGCAGCTTCAGGGACCATCTCCTCAGCTGGTGAATCACCATCTGAAAGCAGGGAGGTACAAGAGTGGCTTTAGCGTGAGGACAGGGTGGCAGTAAGGGAGGAATAAGTGCAGCGAGTTAGCAAGTTGGATTGAAAGTGTCAAAGGCTGGTATTGTGAGGGACAAGTGGAAGGACAGAGGACAAAAAGGTGATGACCTTACCATTGCTGTCCACAACGGGGTCGGCGTCTCCAGTGGCGACGGGACCGATCACCCGGCTTGCCACAATCCTGTGGACGCGCTCCTCCAGATCGCTGAGGGGTTGCAGCTGAAGCCGCCCTCCACCCGTCCGTTGCTGCTGTCTCCGATTATGAGCCAGCTTAGCCTGCAAGAAAAAGGACAGCATCTGAGTCAATATACAGCCATGGTCTTGCCTGATGTGCCTCCCATAGGTGAATAGCCCTTACAATATGCAGCCATGGTCTTGCCTGATGTGCCTCCCATAGGTGAATAGCCCTTACAATATGCAGCCATGGTCTTGCCTGATGTGCCTCCCATAGGTGAATAGCCCTTACAATATGCAGCCATGGTCTTGCCTGATGTGCCTCCCATAGGTGAATAGCCCTTACTGTATGCAAAGTGTGGAATGTGTGTGTGTGTTTGATGAAAGGGCCATAGGTGTTGCATGAGTGTTGTGCATTGGGGTTTTAAGACCCTCTGGCCATAGAGTGAGGTTGAGATGGAGGGATGGAGAGGTATTGAGAAAAAGCCACTCACCCTGACGACCCGAGTGAGGTCGTTGAACTTTTTGCGGCACTGGACATGGGTCCTGGGCACCATGCTCCTGGAGGAGACGCTCTGAGCCACCTCCCTCCACACTCTTCTGAACTCGCGTGGCAAAGGCCTCCTGCCACTCTCCGGGAACAGCATGCATCGTCTGCGCTCCACTGCGTCAACCAGAGCATCCAAGGCCCGCTCGGTGAAGCGATGAGCGCGTTCTCTCACCCTCTCCATGCTTGGCAGCAAAATGGATTACATGTCTCTCCAGGCTGAGATTCAAGGCTGCAATGAGCAGGGTGTGGCTGGGGAGCAAGTGGCCCCCCCCGCTTTAAGAAGTGTCCGGCGCCAGTGTGTCTGTGTTCCCTCGCTAACTGGCAGCAGCTGCGCTGCGCTCGTGCGCTGAGGTAGCGCCTCACTCCTAGGCCTTTGCACCTTAAGAGAGGTGTGCAGCGCCTAATTTAGCGCTCCACTCACCTCCCGGGGCGGTAAAAGTGAAGTTTCCTGTCAGTGCCGATAATCAATGTGTCTGCAGTGATACAATCTGTTAGGGAGGCATTACATCAAAGACACATCAGAGTACAGCTAAGACAATGAGGTGGGTCACAGGGGGGCCACCCCAGTCCAACACCGGCAGCTCCGCATCATGACCATTATTAAGGAAGTAATAGCAGGACATTTAGAAAATCATAATACAATTAAGCAGAGTCAACATGGTTTTATGAAAGAGAAATCGTGTTTGACAAATTTACTAGAGTTCTTTGAGGATGTAATGAGCAGGGTGGATAAAGGGGAACCAGTAGATGTAGTGTATTTGGATTTCCAGAAGGCATTCGATAAGGTGCCACATAAAAGGTTACTGCACAAGATAAGAGCTCATGGGGTTGGGGGTAATATATTAGCATGGATAGAGGATTGGCTAACTAACAGAAAACAAAGAGTCGGGATAAATGGGTCATTTTCCGGTTGGCAAACTGTAACTAGTGGGGTGCCACAGGGATCAGTGCTGGGGACTCAACTATTTACAATCTATATTAATGACTTGGATGAAGGGACCGTGTGTACTGCAGCCAAATTTGCTGATGATACAAAGATAGGTGGGAAAGCAAGTTGAGAGGAGGACACAGAGGCCGCGATTTTGTGATCGGTGTCGGGCTGGGTGCGGGACAGCTGGTTTCCAGGTTCCAGTCCCACCCCCAGCTGCCTCTGCTCCACAGATGTGATTTTCCCTTGATTGACCTTGTTAAGCCCATACCGGCCAATTAGCAGGAAGCAGGTCTGATGAAGTCATTTGATGACGTGCCATCTGCCGGTTTCCTTAAAGGGACCATGTACAATTTTATTTTGACAGTTGATTTCTCAGTGTTTGACAGCATTGAGGTGCTGAAACACTGACAATCACTGCACAAAGGTGAACTCTTACACCCAGGCTCTCCAATGACTCCCTCCATATGCTGAAATAGATGGCAGCTGCAGGTGAGATGACAGAAGCGATCTGTCACTGGTGAGAGAGGTTCTCCCAATGAGGTGGCACTGGACATATAGTTGGATTTAAAAACTTGTAAGCTAAAGAAATCTGTATATGTTTTCAAAATGCAGTAACCAACATTTTCTTTGCTTTGAAACTCACCCTGTGCAACATTGCATCCTTCACACCACTTCTGCAGCTGTCATCTTTTCACAAATATTACACCAGACTCACAACACGTCACACTTACCTGGAGTGGTGTCTGGACATCGGGAAACCCGACCCAGAAGCGGGAAAATCAAAAAACAGGCTGAAAACTACTGACAAGTACTGCCACTAGGTGTCAGGTCCATTTGCAAATCGGGGACCCGACACTTGGGAAAGCTGTTTGGAGGCGGGTTGACGGCGGGTTCGGGACCCGCCGTCAATCAATAGCACTTTAACCTCTGACCCGCCTCTCTGAGCCCCGACAAAATCGTAGCCAAAGAGTCTGCAAAGGGATATAGATAGGTTAAGTGAGTGGGCAAAAATTTGGCAGATGGAGTATAATGTGAGAAAATGTGAGGTTATCCACTTTGGTAGGAAAAATAAAAAAGCAAATTATTATTTAAATGGAGAGAGACTATATAATGCTGCGGTACAGAGAGATCTGGGGGACCTCGTACATGAAACACAAAAAGTTAGCATGCAGGTACAGCAAGTAATTAGGAAGGCAAATGTAATGTTGGCCTTTATTGCAAGGGGGATGGAGTATAAAAGTCGGGAAGTCTTGCTATAACTGTACAGGATGCTGGTGAGACCACACCTGGAGTACTGCATGCAGTTTTGGTCTCCTTATTTAAGGAGGGTTATACTTGCATTGGAGGCAGTTCAGAGAAGGTTTACTAGGTTCATTCCTGAGATGAAGGGGTTGTCTTATGAAGAAAGGTTGAGCAGGTTGGGCCTATACTCATTGGAGTTTAGAAGAATGAGAGGTGATCTTATTGAAACATATAAGATTCTGAGGGGGCTTGACAGGGTAGATGCAGGGAGGATGTTTCCCCTCGTGGGGGAATCTAGAACTAGGGGGTTCAGTTTCAGGATCAGGGGTCGCCCATTTAAAACGGAAATGAGGAGGAATTTCTTCTCTCAGAGTGTCGTGAATCTTTGGAATTCTCTACCCCAGAGAGCTGTGGAGGTGGAGTCATTGAATATATTCAAGGCAGAGATAGACATATATTTGAGCTACAGGGGAGTCAAGGGTTATGGGGAGCGGGCTGGAAAGTGGCGTTGAGGCCAAGATCAGATCAGCCATGATCTTATTGAATGGCGGGGCAGGCTCGAGGGGCCTGCTCCTGCTCCTGCTCCTATTTCTTATGTTCTTATGTTCTTCTGATTTCCACCCCATGCTTTGGATTTGATTGGTGGGCACGCTGTCATCAAAACATTGTCCCAATTTCTGCTTGTGTGGTCGCTGCGACTTTGGTGCACAAATAAAGCAGAAAATGCCATGTTGATGGGCGTTGGGGGGTTGGGGGGTAGGCGGGGTTGGCAGGGGAATTAGAATCAGGAAATTGAAGTCTATCTGGTTGCCTTAAATAGTTCTGTCCACTATCGTAGCGCAGGCATCAACCAATTTATTTAGCAGAGAGGAATTTCAGATGAGCATTTTTAGTGCTTGTACGGTAGTACCCCACAGCATCATTTTAGGGCTTATTACCTGATTTTAAAATCTTCAACCTATATTTGAACAAATGGCAACCTACATGAGGAGAAAACCGGCCACAATAATCAAGCATTATTGTCATCCGTTCACCTTCAGATCATTACAGCCAGAACCCTGGAGAGTTAAAAATGGTATTCACGAGTGAGTTTGGGAATAAAGTACCAGGAGTAATCAATTCCAAAAAAAATAATAGAAATAGGCTAGGGAGGCATAGAAATATTCTGAAAGTTATTGCATAGTGGATGTGAGAACTGCTGTGTTTTACGAGTAGCTGGCATATTTCGTGCACACAGCTTCATCCCGCTTGCTGGCTGCAATAAGTACATCACTAGTGGAAGCAGAAGGTCTTCTCCAAACATTACCCTGACTATTTGTAACTGGAAAGAAATGGGGTTTTCATACTTTATGTTTTAGAGAAGTGAAGCATAACACTAAGCCTGAGCTACACAGCAAAGCATCTGTACCTTGTGGTCTTCAGGGAAAAACAGCATTGTTTTCACTAATAACTTAATCAAAATGAGATTAGAGACAGCGATGGGTAATATATGCCATTCGAAGATCTGTACATGATGGGTAGTAATTTGTTCTTTGCTATATACAGCATTGGATGATGAGAAATGAAGGCAATCCTCCACTTGCTGGGCAATTGCGCTCACAGAGGCTACGCTAATGCCCGTCATGCAAATCTTTGGAGAATGGTAGTCACCCAGGCAATCGTGGCCCTACATTGTGGTGCTACCAATTCAGCTTTTATTTGAATGTGGCTTAATCTCTTCTTGATGCCAAACCTAACAGTGAGGTAAGAAATTCTAACTTTGTAAATTCAATCACCACAAACAGAAGCTGCAGCAAGAACAGAATACAAAGGAACCAAGGAGAGCTGAACTCGTGGCAGAAGTTCTAAATCTATCTGCTTCTGCAAATCCTTCTTAACAGCACATAGTTGGGCAAGCACAGAATGTTCCTTTTTCTCATGAATTTATTCTTTATATAATACCATATTTATAATACTAGTTAATCTTCTGTGGTGTTGCACATGGGGAGGCAAGACTAAGTTTCATCATCAGGTGAAGCGGGATTAGAGGGCGTGGGATAACTGGACCAGGGTGTGCAGGTGTAATTCAGCCTCAATTTTGAAGTCAAACATTCTTTCCTCATTTTGCATTTTACTTTGATTTTACATTATAATTTATAGTTAAATAGCAAAATCCTACAGCACTTTGAGCAGCAGAGAAAAATAATTGGTTGGCGTGTCTATTGCTGGCCGACCTGCTGTATATTGCAGCATTTTCTTTTGGTTGATGGTATTCTCAGAATGAATAGTCTCAATTTCTGCCAGTAATGAGCAGAAAAACAACACAAGCAAACTTCTTAGAATCATAGAATCATACAGCACAGAAGGAGGCCATTTAGCCCATTGGACCTGCGCAGTCTCCCTGAAAAATCTATCCAATTAGTCCCACTCCGCTGCTCTTTCCCCACAGCCTTGTACATGTTTCCTTTTCAAGCATATATCCAATTGCCTTTTTAAAGTCACTATTTAATCCTCCAATTGTGGCCTCTTGCGCATCCCCGATTTTAATCGCTCCACCATTGGCGGCCGTGCCTTCAGCTGCCGAGGCCCTAAGCTCTGGAATTCCGTCCCTAAACCTCTCCGTCTCTCTACCTCTCTTTCCTCCTTTAAGACGCTCCTTAAAACCTATCTCTTTGACCAAGCTTTTGGTCATCTGCTCTAAAATCTCCTTATGTGACTCGGTGTCCAATTTTGTTTGATAACGCTCCTGTGAAGCGCCTTGGGACGTTTTACTACATTAAAGGTGTTATATAAATGCAAGTTATTGTTGTTATTGAATCTGCTTCCGCCAACCTTTCAGGCAGTGCATTCCAGATCATAACAATTCGCTGCGTTAAAAAAAGTTCTCCTCAAATCCCCTCTGGTTCTCTTGCCAATTATCTTAACTCTGTGTCCACTGGTTACCGACCCTCCTGGCTGTAGAAACAGTTATTCCTTATTTACTCTATCATAACCCTTCATAATTTTGAACACCTCTATTAAATCTCCCCTTAACATTCTCTGCCCTAACGAGAACAATCCCAGCTTCTCCAGTCTATCCACATAACGGAAGTATGTGTTTTTGCTATCCTGCAGAAATTCAAACTTTAATTACATTTGTCGTCATCCAATAATGAAATGATTGTGATGCATCTTAAAAGGAGTTTGGATCACTTAGAACAGAATCACAAACTGTTGGAGCACAGAAACCGACCATTCGGCCCATCAAATCTGCACCATTGTTTTTCTCCAGTTGAGCCACCGAGTTTAATCCCATGGTCATGCTCACTTCCCATGCACTTTAATATTTCACTTTCTCTAACAACGACTTCACTTTTGAAAGTATTTATGGACTCTGCTAATACTAGGAAATCAATAATTTATTAATTTAATTTACTGAATCACATAATTATTTGAGAAATCAGTAATTCCCACATACAAATTCAGGTCCAATTTGTGGTTATCCAGTGTGATAGTACCATCCCATTCCTTTTCTATAACTTTTCTATAACAATAATCCTGTGTACATAAAGTTATTGGGGGAAAAATTCAGTATCGCCCCATTTAGGGCGCAATTATCGGCCGGGCGCAAAAATTAGCGCCTGCCGCTAATTATTGCCTCCGACTACAAACTTGGCTTTTATCGCCCCTGGCGGTGATTGGAGAGCTAAATCAGGTGCTTTACACCTGTCCTAAGGCGCAAATAAAAATGAACCTGCAAAGTGCTGCTCAGTACCCAAAACTCCTTCACACAGTGTTGAATCTCACCAGAAGTCTCTCTCTCTCAGAATGCGTAGTGCAAAAATGTCACCAACAAAAAAAGGCAGGAAGCGTTCGCCTTTAAATAGCGCTCCCCCAGTCCCTTCCTGACTGCAAAACGCTCCCCTCAACCTGTCGTTGCTAGCGGCAGGCGGTAAGGCAGGGGGCACCACTCAATATCCGGTCCGGGGCACTACCGGGGCATTGCGCACTCGACTGACATCACGATCTGCCGGCGCAGGAGATCGTGGCGGTAGTGTTTAGCGCCGCTGCAAAATGTCTAGTTAATTTTGTGAGCGGCGCAAACATCGCCGCGCACGGGCGCTAGTTGCTTTGCGCCCCATTAGCGCCCTCTTAAGGTGCTAACAGCAGGCGCAAACCAACTGAATTTTTCCCCCATTGTGTAGGAATAGAACCATTTAGCAGTGTGAAGTCCATCATCAAGGTTCTCTCACCCCTGCCCTCTCCAAGCCAGAAGTGAAAGCTTCCTGTAAAATTAGAGCTCCAAGTCTCAATAGTCACAGTCACAACATTCAGAAGGGAAACTCCATCTGCTCATTGGACCTCAGTCCTTGGAAGCTCTCCTTCAGATGGTCCTGGAGTTGCCCTGTGCTCCACGTGGACTTCAGGTTTCCCAATCTATCTTGCATGACGTTACAGATGTTGGAATGGCGTTTCTGAAGAATCGCCAACATACCATGCAGGGAGCTCTGAAAATTCTTAAAAGGAATTGTTTGTGCTGATTCATCTGCTCATTTCCACAGGCATCCCCTGTAATGGAAGTATCTGTGGATACAGCAGCACAGGAACCTTTGGTCTGACCCTCCATTTACCATGGTATCTGCCAGGATAAGAGCACTGAGAGATGGTGGGTACAAAGGCTACAGCACTGATCCAGCAACATTCCCACCATAGTGGAAAATGCAGGCAACAGGGACTAGAGCACCTCTTACCCATGTGATAAGTTTTACATTGAATGTGTACTTACATTCATTTATTTCAACACCAGCATAATAAGGACTACTTTTGTTATGTCCTAAGGTTGAAGCTGGGGGGAGGGGGGGATGACATGGAGCCTTAATGCTGAAGGAACTCAGCATATTTAATCTTTTACTGTGACATATCCAAAATGTAAGGATCCTTAACTTCTTTGTAAATTTAACCTGTGTTGGATTTCTGTGATATTGTGTGTACAACAAAATACTTCAGCAGAGGCTGGAGAAGAGTTTCAGTGCTGCCGACCAGGAGGCCAATCGAGCACTGTAGTAAAACTAATTCCAAAGAAAACTATTAGGATGCCAATAATTTGATTACATAGAGAAAAATATCTCTCAGGAACTGAGACAGGTAAAGTCAATGAAAACAGAGCTTGTGAGCTTTTCTGTGAAGGGGCTGATGCGAAATATGACTAGAACTGCTGAGTTTCCAATACAAATCCCTGTTGGAAGTCCAATAGTTGGAGTGGGTATTTTAGCATGTCTGATGTACCAAAAAGATTCAACTCACAACTCATATTTCTTTCTCACGTTTATGATTTAAAGAAACCCAGCTCCGATTAATAGCACCTGCTGGATAGCATGGAACCCAACAGCTACAAGATTAGAGTTTTCTACTATCAACTTGTGCTTATTTATACTGTTAGTTGGTCACCAGAGTAGACCTTGCATGCAAGATCAGTCTGCCTTTTTTTGTACTGCAATCTAAACTCTGCAAACGCTTGAGTTCTGAATTGTTTTTTCTTGTTATTAAATAACTCCACCTCAGAGAGTGGTTCGATGCCAAGATTGTTTCAGAAGCTGTACTGTGTAAACTGTCAGCAGATTGCAAGCCACCATCTGTATCCCACCAGACAGCATACCTCCTCCCATGCATATTCATGCCATCTACCTAGGGGTATACTGACACAGGCAGCATTTTTATGTTTGTTCAAGTCATGTTGTGCATGTTACTGAAGGAAACATGGAGATTTTCAGTGGACTTTCCCACTTAAATCCTGAAATATAATGAAGGCACTATTACATTGCTGCTAGAGCAACATCGAAGCAAAGACCTGTGACATCTACCTTACCCTTTTTACTTCTCCTGTTTTCTGCTGGGCTCCCATTTGCTGATCAATAGCAAAACATGCTTCATTTTGGTACCTCCAAACTCCATTCTTGACACCCAGAACAGGTTGGCTCTAAGACATTGTTGAAGGTGCAGAGTTTACTCGCTTTATGTTATAGTGTCAGCTTGGCTGGGTGGTAGCATTCTCACTTCTGAATCAAAAGGGTGTGGATTCAATCCCCATTGCAGGAGTCTAGGTTGACACTTCAGTGCAGTACCAAGGGAGTGCTGTGTTGCTGGAGGTGCCGTCTTTCAAAAGAGCTATTAAACCAAAGCCCAGTTTGCCTGTTCTAGCTTGTATAAAGGGTCCCATGGCACTAGTGGAAGATGGGTAGCGACATCTTCAGGCATCCTGGCCAACCTTCATGAAAACAGATTAACAGGCATTTGTTTACGCAAATTGGCTGCCGTGTTTGCCTATAAAACGACAGGGACTACACTTCAAAGAAAATTAATTCATTGGCTATGAAGCAATTTGGGATGCCCTGTTGATATGGAAGGTGCTATTAAAATGCAAGTTTTCTCTTTCAAATTTTTTGTCTTATAATACTCCTGTGAAGCACCTTGGGACGTTTTATTGCGTTAAAGGCGCTATATAAATACAAGTCGTTGTTGTTGTTTCTCTATAGTTAGCGTACCTTTTGGCCACAGGAGTACTAAGCTCCTATTGTCAACGGCATGCTATCAATATAAAAGAGCCCTTGGCCAACCTCACTGGAATCAGACTCTGAGATGAGCTAAGATATCAAAATAATGTATGAATGAAGTGTGAAAGGCCAGAATTCAAATCCCATTCTGAACCTTATTTACAATTGGGTTTTCCAAAGGGTGTTTGTCCATCTCAATTGAGAGGGAGAAAATACTGGCTAAATAGAGTTTGGATGGAAAACCTGCTCTGATGTCTAATCTTGCAGCTCTCAAGTACGTTCAACCAACGAACAATGTCATCAACACCTATAGAGGCAGCCAGGGTCTGAACTGTCCCATTCTACTTTCCATGAAAGTGCAGAATGTCTTATGTCTTTATATCGGACTCCTATCTCTGTAAAATATCATTTGTCTGAACTGACCGATGCATCATTTCTTTCCTTGATGGCATATTGGGTTAATGTGCACTCCGAATTCAACAAATTCCCCTTTAACTGACTTTAAGTTCCAATATTACCTTCTGGATGCCACAGACATCTCCATGCTTGCAACTGAACCCGTTTCAGTGGCATGAATGTGAAATGAGATTATGGTCAAAGACTGAGGTTCAACCATCTCTCGATTTGAAACCTGGAGTGGGGGAAGGGGAAGCATGCTGTGTGCTAAAGCAATTGTTATTCCACACACAGATGGCTCCCCTGCCTCCCTGCACTCAGCACATGTCCCTTCCTTGTAACAAATGTGAGCAATAACTCAAGGTGTGAAATGTATCGTGACAGCCAGAAATAAATCAGATCAACCGAGAATGCCATCATTAAGAAAAATGGAAGGAAATAAAAAGGATGTTACACAAAGTCTTACAATGAAATTCATGCCTTTTAAAAGCAATGTCTTCAGGAATGAATGAGTCAGCCAGCTGTCCATTTCGATAACTCATTCAGATTTTGTTCAATACCCAATATTGTTGCATTGGCTGGGAAATGATTAACAAAACTCGTATCTACCAGAGCTGGAGCAGAAATGAGATCATTGTATTTTAGCTCTCAGAATTCGTCAGAGATAAATCAGGCTTTGAATGGGAAATAGCAGGACTGTGAGGATGCATTTTATGATGTATTTATTTCATTTATTCACGTTAATTTGGTCAGCTTGCTTATCATGCTTCCCTGTTGACAGACTCAACAGACAGTGCTTGGGATTCAATTGTTTTTTTTCTTATTCGATTATGGGATGTGGGCTTCGCTGGCAAGGCCAGCATTTATTGCCCATCCCTATTTGCCCTTGAGAAGGTGGTGGTGAGCCGCATTCTTGAACCGCTGCAGTCCGTGTAGTGAAGGTACTCCTACAGTGCTGTTAGGTAGGGAGTTCCAGGATTTTGACCCAGCGACGATGAAGGATCGGCGATATACTTCTAAGTCAGGATGGTGTGTGACTTGGAGGGGAACTTGGAGGTGGTGGTGTTCCCATGCACCTGCTGCCCTTGTCCTTCTAGGTGGAAGAGGTCACGGGTTTGGGAGGTGCTGCCGAAGAAGCCTTGGCGAGTTGCTGCAGTGCATCTTGAAGATGGTAGACACTGCAGCCACAGTACGCCGGTGGTGGAGGGAGTGAATGTTTAAGGTGGTGGGTGGGGTGCCAATCAAGTGGCTGCTTTGTCCTGGATGGTATTGAGTGTTGTTGGAGCTGCACTCATCCAGGCAAGTGGAGAGTATTCCATCACACTCCTTACTTGTGCCTTGTAGATGGTGGAAAGGTTTTGGAGAGTCAGGAGGTGAGACACTCGCTGCAGAATACCTAGCCTCTGACCTGCTCTTGTTGCCACAGTATTTATGTGGCTGGTCCAGTTAAGTTTCTGGTCAATGGTGACCCCCAAGATGTTGATGTAAATTGTCAATTTACATGCTAGGAATCAAAAAACAGAACCATGCAAAATGGAGCTCAAGCCTCAATTAAAGGCTACAAAGTGAGGATATTATGGCCAGGGGTAGTGCTCATAGTGCCACCCAACTGAGGTCAACTAACTCAACACAGCCTTCTCTCTATTTTACATTTATAATCAACTAGACAATGTTCAAGGTGAGAGACATAAGCGCGATTACCTATGGTTACATTTTCAGGTCTTTATAGAAATATAGGGGCTGATTTGGGGGTCTGTTATGTCCTGATTTTGTGTGAAAATGGGACACAGTGGACTAGAATATATAGCGGAAATCAGTTCCACCTAATCTCTGCCAACTTTGCTCTCCCATCCAATTTTCCATTGGGACCCAGGGCAGGTGATGAAAGCTCCCATCTAAACCAGGTGGGATCATTCATATTTAAATTAGGTCAAAATGACATAATTAGGGCCCAATGTTGTGCCTTTTATAGAATCACAGAATGATACAGCACAGAAGGAGGCCATTTGGCCCATCCTGCCTGTGCTGGCTCTTTGAAAGAGTTATCCAATTAGTCCCACTCCCCTGCTCTTTCCCCATAGGCCTGCAATTCTTTCCCCTTCAAGTATTTATCCAATTCCCTTTTGGAAGTTATTAATAAATCTGCTTCCACCACCCATTCAGGCAGTGCATTCCAGATCATAACAACTCGCTGTATAATTTTTTTCCTCATGTCGCCTCTGGTTCTTTTGCCAATTACCTTAACTCTGTATCCTCTTGTTACTGACTGTTCTGCCACTGGAAACAGTTTTTCCTTATTTACTCTATCAAAACCCTTCAAGATTTTGAACACCTCTATTAAATCTCCCCTTAGCCTAGTTTCTCTAGTCTCTCCATGTAACTGAAGTTGTTCATCCCTGGTCCCATCCAAGTAAATCTCCTCTGCACCCTCTCTTGGGCCTTGACATCCTTCCTAAAGAGTGGTGCCCAGATTTGGCCACAATACTCCAGCTGGGGCCTAACCAGTGTTTTATAAAGGTTTAGCATAGCTTCCTTGCTATAGTACTCTATGCCTCTATTTATAAAATTGAGAGGTCGCACAACACCAGGTTATAGTCCAACAGTTTTATTTGAAATCACAAGCTTTCGGAGCTTACTACTCCTTCGTCGGGTGAAGTAAAAAGATACAGAATCGCCAAAGCATATATAGATAGAGAACAATGCATGTGTACCTTACAATTGCAGACAACTAAATTAAATCATCCTGACTGTTTATCTGCCGAGGTGTGATAAAGTTAATCAGGTCAGCCAGGAAGGTACCACATCAAAGACATAGCAAGATACAACTGAGACAATGAGGTGGAGTCGCAGGGGGTCTAACGTGTCAAAAGCTGCTGTCTGTATGTAAAACGATAAGCTTTAAAATTTTTACTTTTTTACTGGGAATCACATCTGTGAACAAGCCCACGACGACTCGAGTCCGGATCACGTCATGTATCGTGACATAAACCCAAGATCCCGGTTGAGACCGTCTTCATGAGTGCGGAACTTGGCTATCAGTTTCTGCTCGATGATTTTGCGTTGTCGTGTGTTCCTAAGTTCGCCTTGGAGAACGCTTACCCGCAGATCCGAGGCTGAATGTCCTTGACTGCTGAAGTGTTCCCCGACTGGGAGGTAACAATCCTGCCTGGCGATTGTTGCGCGGTGCTCGTTCATACGTTGTCTCAGTGTCTGCATGGTCTCGCCGATGTACCATGCCGCGGTGCATTCTTTCCTGCAACGTATGAGGTAGACAACGTTGGCCAAGTCACATGAGTATGTACCATGTACCTGGTGGGTAGTGTCCTCACGTGTGATGGTGGTATCTGTGTTGATGATCTGGCATGTCTTGCAGAGTTTGCCGTGGCAGGGTTGTGTGGTGTCGTGGTCGCTGTTATCCTGAAAGCTGGGTAATTTGCTGCGAACGATGGTACTTCTGAGGTTAGGCGGCTGTTTGAAGGCAAGTAGTGGAGGCGTGGGGATGGCCTTAGCGAGGTGTCTGTCGTCATCGATGACATGTTGAAGGCTGCGAAGAACATGGCGTAGTTTCTCCGCTCCGGGGAAGCACTGGACGACGTAGGGTACCCTGTTGGTTGTGTCCCGTGTTTGCCTTCTGAGGAGGTCTATGCGAATTTTCGCTGTGGCCCGTCAGAACTGTCGATCGATGAGTCGAGCGTCATATCCCGTTCTTACGAGGGCGTTTTTCAGCGTCCGTAGGTATCCATCGCGTTCCTCCTCGTCTGAGCAGATCCTGTGTATTTGCAGGGCTTGTCCATAGGGGATGGCTTCTTTAACGTGGTTAGGGTGGAAGCTGGAGAAGTGGAGCATCGTGAGGTTGTCCGTGGGCTTGCGGTAGAGTGAAGTGCTGAGGTGTCCGTCTTTGATGGAGATTCGTGTGTCCAGGAATGAAACCGATTCTGAGGAGTAGTCCATGGTGAGTTTGATGGTGGGATGGAACTTGTTTATGTTATCGTGTAGTCTTTTCAGTGATCCTTCGCCATGGGTCCAAAGGAAGAAAATGTCGTCGATGTATCTGGTGTACAGCATTGGCTGGAGGTCCTGTGCAGCGAAGAAGTCTTGCTCGAACTTGTGCATGAAGATGTTGGCGTATTGGGGTGCGAATTTGGTCCCCATGGCTGTTCCGTGTGTTTGGGTAAAAAAATGGTTGTCGAAGGTGAAGACATTGTGGTCAAGGATGAAGCGGATGAGTTGTAGGATGGCGTCTGGAGATTGGCTGTTGTTGGTGTTGAGTACTGAGGCTGTCGCAGCGATGCCGTCATCGTGGGGGATACTGGTGTAGAGTGCCGATACGTCCATCGTGGCGAGGAGTGTTCCTGGTTCAACTGGTCCGTGGGTGCTGAGTTTCTGTAAGAAGTCTGTAGTGTCGCGACAGAAGCTGGGGGTTCCCTGTACGATGGGTTTCAGAATGCCCTCGACGTATCCAGAGAGGTTCTCACACAGGGTTCCATTGCCTGATACGATAGGACGTCCGGGTGTGTTGGCTTTGTGTATCTTTGGGAGGCAGTAGAAGTCTCCCACGCGGGGAGTACGTGGGATGAGAGCGCGTAGGATGTTTTGAAGGTCTGGATCGAAGGTCTTGATCAGTCTATTGAGTTGGCGGGTGTGTTCTTTGGTCGGATCTGCGGGTAGCTGTCTGTAGTGTTCCTGGTTGTCCAGTTGTCGGTATGCTTCTTTGCAATAGTCCATTCTGTTCTGTCTGACGATGGCTCCTCCTTTGTCCGCTGGTTTGATGACGATGTTGCGGTTGGTCGTGAGAGCGTGGATGGCGTTGCGTTGTGCTCGGGTGACATTCTGGACTGTCTTGTGAGTGCGGCTGATGAATCTGGCGTTGATGCATCTCCTGACAGTTTTCTTCCTTTGGACCCATGGCGAAGGATCACTGAAAAGACTACACGATAACATAAACAAGTTCCATCCCACCATCAAACTCACCATGGACTACTCCTCAGAATCGGTTTCATTCCTGGACACACGAATCTCCATCAAAGACGGACACCTCAGCACTTCACTCTACCGCAAGCCCACGGACAACCTCACGATGCTCCACTTCTCCAGCTTCCACCCTAACCACGTTAAAGAAGCCATCCCCTATGGACAAGCCCTGCAAATACACAGGATCTGCTCAGACGAGGAGGAACGCGATGGATACCTACGGACGCTGAAAAACGCCCTCGTAAGAACGGGATATGACGCTCGACTCATCGATCGACAGTTCTGACGGGCCACAGCGAAAATTCGCATAGACCTCCTCAGAAGGCAAACACGGGACACAACCAACAGGGTACCCTACGTCGTCCAGTACTTCCCCGGAGCGGAGAAACTACGCCATGTTCTTCGCAGCCTTCAACATGTCATCGATGACGACAGACACCTCGCTAAGGCCATCCCCACGCCTCCACTACTTGCCTTCAAACAGCCGCCTAACCTCAGAAGTACCATCGTTCGCAGCAAATTACCCAGCTTTCAGGATAACAGCGACCACGACACCACACAACCCTGCCACGGCAAACTCTGCAAGACATGCCAGATCATCAACACAGATACCACCATCACACGTGAGGACACTACCCACCAGGTACATGGTACATACTCATGTGACTCGGCCAACGTTGTCTACCTCATACGTTGCAGGAAAGAATGCACCGCGGCATGGTACATCGGCGAGACCATGCAGACACTGAGACAACGTATGAACGAGCACCGCGCAACAATCGCCAGGCAGGATTGTTACCTCCCAGTCGGGGAACACTTCAGCAGTCAAGGACATTCAGCCTCGGATCTGCGGGTAAGCGTTCTCCAAGGCGACCTTAGGAACACACGACAACGCAAAATCATCGAGCAGAAACTGATAGCCAAGTTCTGCACTCATGAAGACGGTCTCAACCGGGATCTTGGGTTTATGTCACGATACATGACGTGATCCGGACTCGAGTCGTCGTGGGCTTGTTCACAGATGTGATTCCCAGTAAAAAAGTAAAAATTTTAAAGCTTATCGTTTTACATACAGACGGCAGCTTTTGACACGTTAGACCCCCTGCGACTCCACCTCATTGTCTCAGTTGTATCTTGCTATGTCTTTGATGTGGTACCTTCCTGGCTGACCTGATTAACTTTATCACACCTCGGCAGATAAACAGTCAGGATGATTTAATTTAGTTGTCTGCAATTGTAAGGTACACATGCATTGTTCTCTATCTATATATGCTTTGGCGATTCTGTATCTTTTTACTTCACCCGACGAAGGAGTAGTAAGCTCCGAAAGCTTGTGATTTCAAATAAAACTGTTGGACTATAACCTGGTGTTGTGCGACCTCTCAATTTTGTCCACCCCAGTCCAACACCGGCATCTCCGCATCATGACCTCTATTTATAAAGCCAAGGATCATGTATGCCTTTTTAACTTTAGACTTGTGCTCCGGAACTAGCTGCAACTCTAGCCAAACTGTTCCAGTACAGCTACAACACTGGCATCTACCCGGCAATGTGGAAAACTGCCCAGGTATGTCCTGTCCACAAAAAGCAGGACAAATCCAATCCAGCCAATTAACACCCAATCAGTCTACTCTCAATCATCAGCAAAGTGATGGAAGGTGTTGTAGACAGTGCTATCAAGCGGCACTTACTCACCAATAACTTGCTCACTGATGCTCAGTTTGGGTTCCAAGAGCTGAATTCCAGAGGTGATGTGAGAGTGACTGCCCTTGACATCAAGGCAGCATTTGACCAAGCGTGGCATCAAGGAGCCCTAGTAAAATTGAAGTCAATGGGAATCAGGGGAAAAACTCTCCACTGGCTGGAGTCATACCTAGCACAAAGAAAGATGGTTGTGGTTGTGGTTATTGGAGGCCAATCATCTCAGCCCCAGGACATCGCTGCAGGAGTTCTTTAGGGCAGTGTCCTCGGCCCAACCATCTTCAGCTGATTCATCAATGACCTTGCCTCCATCATAAGGTCAGAAGTGGGGATGTTCACTGATGATTGCACAGTGTTCAGTTCCATTCGCAACTCCTCAGATAATGAAGCAGTCTATGCCCGCATGCAGCAAGACCTGGACGACATTCAGGCTTGGGTTGATAAGTGGCAAGTAACATTCGCACCACACAAGTGCCAGGCAATGACTATCTCAAACAAGAGAGCATCTAACCACTACCCCTTGACATTCAACATCATTACCATGGCCGAATCCCCCACCATCAGCATCCTGGGGGTCACCATTGACCAGAAACTTAACTGGACCAGCCACATAAATACAGTGGCTACATGTGCAGGTCAGAGGCTGGGTATTCTGTGGTGCGTGGCTCACCTCCTGATTCCCCAAAGCCTTTCCACCATCTACAAGGCACAAGTAAGGAGTGTGATGGAATACTCTCCACTTTCCTGGATGAGTGCAGCTCCAACAACACTCAAGAAGCTCGACACCATCCAGGACAAAGCAGCCCGCTTGATAGGCACCCCATCCACCACCTTAAACATTCACTCCCTCCACCACCGGCGCACCGTGGCTGCAGTGTGTACCATCTACAAGATGCACTGCAGCAACTCGCCAAGGCTTCTTCGACAGCACCTCCCAAACCCACGACCTCTTCCACCTAGAAGGACAAGGGCAGCAGACGATTGGGGACACCATCACCTCCAAGTTCCCCTTCAATTTACACACCATCCTGACTTGGAAATATATCGCTGTTCCTTCATTGTCACTGGGTAAAAATCCTGGAACTCCCTCCCTAACAGCACTATGGGAGTACTTTCACCATGCGGACTGCAGCGGTTCAAGAAGGTGGCTCACCACCACCTTCTCAAGGGCATTTAGGGATGGGCAATAAATGCTGGCCTTGCCAGTGATGCCCACATCCTAGGAATGAATAAAAAAAAAACAGCCTTCTCAACTTATGTTGCCACCTTAAAAGACTTGTGGACGTACACCCCCAGGTCTCTCTGTTTCTGCGTCCCCTTTAAAATTGTGCCATTTACTTTATATTGCCTCTCCTCATTCTTTCTACCAAAGTGAATCAGTTCACACTTCTCTACATTAAATTTCATCTGCCATGTGTCTGTCCATTTCACCATTCTGTCTACGTCTCCCTGAAGTCTGTTCTATCCTCCTCACTGTTCACTACATTTCCAAGTTTCATGTCATCTGCAAACTTTGAAATTATGCCCTGTATACCCAAGTCCAGGTTATTAATATATGACAAAAAGAGCAGTGGTCCCTGTACCCCTGTAGCAAAACGTCTTTTGCTGATCAAGATTGGCTGTAAAAATGCTTGACCGAATTTTAATGGGCCAGCATGCCTTAAGAAACTGAAATGCCATGTTGCTAGGCAGATTCTGTAACAACAGAACTACTGTGTTGCAAGCTGTTTACAGATATGGAAGTAGACAATGAGGTGTTGCAAAACAAACTTAATTCAACAATGGCAGAATACATCTCGAGGTCCCCTGAACATATGAAATAAGCCCAGGTGTGAACAAAATCGTCTGGTGGAAAAATACCAGAACCAACCAACAGTTTTGAACACAAGTTAATGAGCTTTGCACAATGCATTTTGTATTGCTTATCGCCCCTGCAAACTTTGCAACTCTCTGAAACATTGTAAGTGACCTCGAGATCTGATAGGGGAAAAAGTCGTTAAACGCTGACAATAGCCAGTGGGCTCAGGACACAACGGAAAAATGCCAACTCGACCAACTCCTCCCACACACCGGAGAAAGGAGAGAATGCCCCTTTTGCAGCACTCAGAGTGATTTACTGAGAAGAGTAAAAGAGGGACACCCCCAGAGTTCAGTGCTGCAGTCAGAGGAAGAAGGGATTTGATCCAGTCAATCGGACCCAGAGGACCTGCAATCAACTCGGTCTGACCGCCTGGGGGTGATTGTATGAACACACACACATATATATATATATATATGTAACTATATGTAACTAGTTGTATGTTAAAAGAAACCATAGTTAGGGCATAATTATTGCTCTTTCCGATTGTACTGATCCTATCTAATAAAGGGGTTGAATCGGGTTTTGTCTGACTGAGTGTTATTCAGTAAGTCTCAGGGTCCAAAGTGCCATGTGGGAAAAGTGTAGTCCTACACCGCTGGGGGACACCACTGCACACTTCCCTCCAATCTAAAAACAACCGTTCACCAGTACTCTCCGCTTTCTGTCCCTTAGCCAATTTTGTATCCATGCAACCACTGCCCTTTTAATCCCATGGGCTTCAATTTTGCTAATAAGTCTATTATGTGGTTTATCAAATGCCTTTTGAAAGTCCATATACACAACATCAACCGCACTACCCTCATCAACCCTCTCCATTACTTCGTGAAAGAGCTCAATCAAGTTAGTCCTCTTAGTGACCCTAGCAACTGCGTGATATTTAATCATGTGACTGGTAGCAGGATATTACAAGTGTAGTGTTAAACTAGGATATTGACTGCTTGTGTGTAATATGGTAACTTAAATGGTCCAGACAGTGTATTGTTTGGAGGAGGGAGGATGAATGGGAGGATTCAATTTCAGAGTGAATTCTGAAAATTCTTCCAATTTATTGGTGACTTTCATCAAAAATAGACCCGTCATCTGCATGTTCATCTTGATTTGAATGGGTAGAGTGAAGGGGGGTGGGGGAATGTATGGAAACAAACCACTCCCCAGTAACAGTCAGCACTAACGGGGCTGTTATCATTGGGAATGAAATGGACCAAGAGAACAGGCCTGTAAACCAATCCCAGTGCCTGCAGACTCCCCTGCTCCATGCCCAGAGGCTGCTGCTGGATTCACTGGTGGCGGTGGGGGGTGGGGGTGCGGGGCGGGTCTATCACTGTCAGATTCCCAGCACTCTACTGAACCACTCTGGGCTGTGACTGGGAGGAGTGTGTAATCATGCTAGTGAGTAGCTGCCTGCTGATTGAAAGCTATTACAGCTCACTGCTCGTAGTGGGAGTGCCTAAGGGCACATTTACACTGTTAGTGTGCTGCTGAGCAGCTTTGCTTCACTCTGCTCCAGTGCCGGATCGGGCCATGAGTTCAGGAACAGGCTACATTTACATGCAGCGATGTCACTTGCACGGCAATGTAAATACTTATTTAGTGACAATACTGTCAGCTTTGGCTCCCTTGCCTAAGAATCAGAGGGTCACTGGTACAAGTCCCACTCCAGAGATTTGAGCCATAGCCTAGACTGACACTCCAGTGCAGTACTGAGGGTTGCTGCACTGTCGAATAGATGTTAAACTGAGGTCCCATCTGCTCTCTCAGGTAGGTGTAAAAGATTCCAAGGCCACTATTTCAAAGAAGAGCAGGGGAGTTCTCCCCGGTGCCCTGGCCAATATTTATCCCTCAACCAACATCACCAAACTGATTATCATTATCTCATTGCTGTTTGTGGGAGCTTGCTGTGTGCAAATTGGCTGCTGCATTTCCTGCATTACTACAGTGACCACGACTGGAATTTTCTGGGGTGGTAGCAGGCGCAATCGGTGGCGGGTTGGGTGGGAAAGTTGTTACTTTTGACAGCGGGTCGGGAACCCGCTGTCATCTCGCTCCCCCGTGCCTTGCCCCCAGGCGCGTCTGTCATCACGGAGACGACCCGACCGGCAACGGCGAGCGACCCAATTGAGATGATTATCAGGTAGTTTACAGGCACTTAAGAGCCTTTTTTCACTTACTTTTTAAATTTTCCTGCATGGCCACGGGATTCACGCAGCTCGGGAACCACGTCTGTCAACCTGAGGTGGGAGTTCAGTGGCCATTGCTCCAGCTGATTACTTGACAGCATCAAATGAACAGTGAAAGCTCCCACCTGACAGATGATCACTTTCCTCAGGCAGAAGCTGTTGCTCAGTCCATTTCCAGCACAGATTCTGCAGGCTGCAGGTGTTTCCAGCAAAGTCTCCATCCAGTGTCACCTCATTGGAAGAACCTCTCTCACCATTGACAGATTGCTTCTGTCATCTGTACTTCACCTGCCATCTATTCCATCAACATGGGTGCCGTTTATACTGTCTCACTTTGGTCCTCAGAATCAGACCACGATGAGCCCCAACACCAGCAGCACCAGGCACACCAGCAGCACCAACAACAACACCACCAACCTTCTCCTCAACCAACTGATGCTGCACAGGACACAGGGCATCAGCACCTGAGCACATTGCTGCCTGGGAGGCCAGGGATGGCCTCATCATGGCCAGATTTAGTTAACTTTATGCAGTACACCCATATGGCTGCCACATGATGCGCCAGGTTGGCACCACCCCACACCAGCACCATAAAGCATCCCAACAATGCCCAAGCCATTCCTTTCACACTCATCACTATTGCGTTGGGTACCGTTATGTCTCACCATTCACTGCAACTCACTAAGCCACTTCCAAAGGTGCACACAAATCTGTCCAAGACCAGAAAGTGTTGAAAATAAAGATTTCAATGTTTGACACCACATTAACAGAAAGTTTACATAAACATTGCATAAAACACTCAAGTGGCTACCCTTTTGTGTTGTTAGTTGGTATGATTGCACTAGGATGAGGATAAATGTGAGGGATGGTTAGTGAGATGGGGGATGTGATAATGTAGATAGAGAGAGGATTGGGTGGAGGTGCAAGGTATGTTTGTGTGAGTAAGGATGTGCAGGAGTAGGGTAGGGAAGGAAGAGTGATGGGGATGTGATGAGAGGCACAGCAGGATGCAGTTGAGTGTGGCTTTGTACTAAAGTTTCCTGATCTAATGAGATCATTGAAACGTTTGCGGCACTGCACCCAGGACCTCCTGAACACATCCCTGCTTGTGCCCTCCTCTGCAATCTGCAACCAGGCTGTCTTGGTCTCCTGGGGAGGTCTCTTCCGCCCATCAGAAGGGAAGAGGACCTCCCTGCGTGCTCTGACTCCCTCCATTAGCATATGGAGGGAGTCATCGGAGAACCTGTGTGTAGCCTTCTGCCTCTGTGCATTGTCAGTGTTTGCAGCAGTCCAATGCTGTAGTGCACAGACAGCACTATGTTACATTAAACTACAAATGTAATGTGGCTATAGTCCCTTTAAGGATCCCGGCTGAAACCGCCAGTCCCGCTCCATCACAGCGGGCCGGGTAACGCGCTGGGCGGGCTTAATAGGCTTCAGGTAAGTTCATTTTCAACAGTGGGATGGGGCCAGCAGTGGGGTCGCGACCCGCCATGGACACTGGCCGCACCGGACCCTCCCAGGTCAGTAAATTTCCGGCCCACACTTCTATAAGTACTTAATTGGTTGTAAAGCGCTTTGGGATGTCCTGAGGTTGTGAAAAGCGCTATATAAATGCAAAGTCTTTCTTTCTTTTCTTTGTAGTCAAACATGATCTGCCTTTAAAAAATCCGTGCTGGCATTTATTAACCCATATTTTTCCAAGTGCCAATTAACTTTGTTCCGGATTATTGTCTCTAAAAGTTTCCCCACCACCAACATTAAGCTGACTGGCCTGTAGTTGCCGGGTTGATCCCTCTCCCCTTTTTTGAACAGGTGTGTAACATTTGCAATCCTCCAGTCCTTTGGCCCCACTCCCATATCGAAGGAGGATTGGAAGATTGTGGCCAGAGTCTCCACAATTTCCACCCTTACTTCCCTCAGCAACCTAGGATGCAATGCATCTGGACCAGGTGACTTTTCTACTTTGAGCGCTGCCAACCTTTTAAGTACCTCCTCTTTATCTATTTTTATCCTAACCAATTTTGCTAATACCTCCTCCTTTACTGTGACATTGGCAGCATTCTCTTCTTTAATGAAGACAGATGCAAAGTACTCATTTGGAACCTCAGCCATGTCTCTGCCTCCACAAGAAAATCACCTTTTTGGTCCGTAATCGGTCCCACCCCTCCTTTGACTATTCTTTCACTATTTATATGTTTATAAAAGTCTTTTGGATTCCCTTTTATGTTACCTGCTAATCTATTCTCATACATTCTCTTTGTCCCTCTTATTTCCTTTTTCAGTTCTTCCCTGTACTTTTTGTATTCAGTTTGGTTCTCTATTGAATTATGAACCTGACATTTATCATAAACCTCCTTTTTCTGTTTCATTTTGATCTCTATATCTTCAGTCATCCAGGGAGATTGAGCCTTGGATGCCCTTCCTTTCCCCCTTGTAAGAATGTGTCTAGACTGTACCTGAACGATCTCCTCTTTGAAGGACTCCATTGCTCATTTACTGTTTTACTTGCCAATCTTTGATTCTAAATGTGACATTGGCAGCACTAAAGAAAAGGATGCTGCCAGATCCCTTTTCAACTCACTGAAATTAACCCTCTGCCAGTTGAGTATTTTCACATTTGATTTTTCCTTTTCCTTTTTCATAACTACTCTAAGCTTAATGATATTGTGATTGTTGTTTCCCAAATGCTCCCCCCCATTGAAACATGCTCCACTTGCCCCAGTTCATTCCCCAGAACTAGATCCAGCACTACTTTGTTCCGCATTGGGCTGGAAACATACTGACCTAGAAAGTTCTCTTGTACACATTTCAGGAATTCCTCCACCCCCCACCCCCACTTTGCTCTTTACACTGTTATTTTCTCATTCTATATTAGGATAATTGAAGTCCCCCGTTATCATTACTCTAAGGTTCACCCATCTTTCTGCAATTTGCATGCAAATCTGCTTGTCTATTTCTTTCCCACTATTTGGTGGCGTATATTATACACCCAGCAGCGTAATAGCTCCTATATTGTTCCGTAATTCTAACCAAATAGATTCTGTCTTTGAACACTCAAGCATATCATCCCTTCCCTATCTTTCCTGAATACATTGTGGTATTCAGCATTTATGCCTCCCATTACAGCACTTCCTGATTCTGCCACAAAGCTGTTAATCATAGGCATCTTTGTGTGAAGGGGATTGTAGCAATGATTTTAGTGAGCCTATTGTGGCACACAGTCTACCTTGTGCTCTGTGAATCCCATTATATTTGTCCTATATGGATGGAGGGAGATGGTAGCAAGGCCCCGGTGGCATAGACACATTGGCAAACCCCAGGCATTGATAACGCCTGCAGTTGCCACTTTGTTCAAATTATGCTGAACCCATAAAACCCATCTCAATCCAAGCAGGTGAGTGCAAATCCCGTTTCTGAGGGTGAACAAAAGTTGGCCCCATTTTCTCTCTATCAACAGTTCCATAGCCATGAGTGAAGCTTGTTGACGGGAAGCTGCACCTTGTTAATGTTCTGTCCATAGCAGCAGTGCATCATCTGATGATTACAAATGGCCCCACTTGCAGTAATCTTCTTACTAGATTAAACATAGTGGGGGAAAAATTGAGTCGTGCCCCCTTTGGGGCGCTAACTTTGCCGGGGCGCTACTTTTAGCGCCCCATGAAAATTAACAGCCCCCGCACCGGAAATTGAATGGTTGCGCCCCAAGAGGGAAGCGGGGCGCTACTGGAAGTGCCCCGCATCCCACTTGGGGTGCTGCGAGTCAATATCGTGGCGCTACGTGCTGCAGCGCCAGGCGCTGCGGCACATCGCACCGCGGTATGGCAGGCCTTCCTCCCCTTCTTAAAGGGGAGGGGCCTTGCGCAGCACGAACCGGGGCCCAGCTGGGCCCCCAGGGATTGGGAGTGCCGGCAAAAGAGCCCGGCACTCAAGAGAAGTGCCGGGCTCTTGTACCTCAGCCGGCACTTCGCGGGGGGGGGCTTCACGGGGGCCGGGGACAGCAATGGGGGCAGGTGCTGGCAGGCGGCCAGCAACAAAAATGGCTGCCCGCCACCTCCCCTTTAACTAGCGCCGCCCCGGCCGCAGGTAGGTCCCCCTGACCCCGTCGGACATAGCGTCCGGCGGTAAGTCAAGGGGCGCTACCGAAGATCGCGGCCGGAGCGCGAGCGGAACGCTGCGCACGGCGATGACGTCATCACCGGCAGCGCAGCGCCACAGGGCGCTACCAGTTAGCGCCGCCGCTAACCTCCCGCTGAATTTCGCGGGAGGCGTTGTCGGCGCCGCACCCGGGCTCTAGTTGCTTTGTGCCCCATTAGCGCCCTCTTAAGGCGCTAACGGGAGGCACAAACCAACTGAATTTTTCCCCCAGTCTCTCACTGCACTACCACTCCCACTTCAAAATGGTGTATATTAAACATAGACCATATTTGATAGCCTATAGCAACCAATATATTTATTTACAATTAAATAACTCACTGAAGCACAAATGTTTGACAAATATTTAATATTCTAATATACAAAAATATAGATACAAGAAAGTCCATAATGGGTCAATTATCCTTTGTAGGAATGACTGGAAGTAAAGAGAACATCTCTGATACATGCTGGATCAAATTCTGTCTCCCAATAGTGAATTTTGCCTGTTTCCTTCTCCTCATATCACTTTCACTATCTGTGTATCATAATGTAATGTAACATGACCACATTCGGGGAATGAATCATCTGACCACAACTTCCGACCTGAACCAGACGCCTCCTTTTATCCTATCTATTCTTTCGAAGTCAAGGTTTTCGGACAAACTCAATGATATTAACTCAAAGATTCAAATGAGGAACTTACGTAAATTATAAAAATAAAATACTTCACGCGAGGAAAGAACTTGGCAGGATTCACACCAATACAGCAGGAAATACTTTTCAGTCTGCCGTGGTTTGTTTAAATCACAAATGTAATTTGACATTTAGAACTGACATTTAGATTACAAGAAATCTCTGCTATTTACATAAATGTGGCCATCAGCAATTCAAATCAGTTAACCAAACTGATCTTATCTCTTTGTACATTAAGATTAAGGAAATTAATTCCTTTAGCTGTCTTGGTAGAAGTCACCGTCTGAACTCTAATTAAAATATAACAAGGATGTCCGCATATTTGTGACACACAGTCAGTGGTGAAATTCAGACCAATCAGGATAATTATTTGGCGGCAAAACATTTTGACAAGTGTAATAATCGATAAGGAAAGCTCCTGTTGTTACTTCAACTGACCAATTACAAAAAACCCAAGCAGATCGGAGAGAAGTGCCCAAGGACCTGGAATCAGAGAAAGGGAGGCTGAAAGAAGTTCAATGTGTTCACGAGTACAGATTTACATCACCTGATGAAAGTTTACATTTAATATTTTATTTGATACTTTTATTTTAATAAACAAAGTGTAGAAATGCACTGGCTGCTTCTGGAGCAGTCGGCTGAGTAACAGAAATAATGGCATCGAGCACATCAAGTTCACGGTGATTTGATAATAAACATTTGCTTGAAACAGTCTCAATAGCTGGCAGTTTCGGAACAATCAGGAGCAATTGTGTTGAAAGCAAAAGGTAACATCAAGAAAGAAATGATGAAGAGAGCTTGTAGCTGCATCAAAGAGTGCGGCTCACGTGCCCTGTAGCCTGGCAACAGTGTCAACAGAGCTTGATGCATGCACTGGATGGATTCTCATGTACTGCAACAGAATTACCATTTGCTTGGCCCTCACCAAAAATAGAATTTGCCGCTATAGTCAAACTTTTTATTAGTTTGCATACCTCATTGAATACACCAATGTCATTGTCTGTCCTGCAACCCAGCATGTGCATTGGGAATGAACTGGTCATTGGAACACTATTGCCATTTTCTAATATATCCATTTCTATCTCGTTCAGCCACTGATTTCTTTGTCATCCTGACGGCCTTTTATTTTTAAAATCTCCTCTCACTCCCAGTTTGCAACCCACCCTTTAGACCCATTATACATGATCATATCCTAATCCAGAAGATGAGAAATTCACTTGCTATTGCAGCTCGTTAACCCCCTGAAGCACGTTATTGGATCTCTGAGAGTGTCCTGGTTCCGTCCTAACTTTTATTCAAACGCAGCTCTGTCTATATTTATCTTTGGAGGCCTGAGTTCAAATCCTGCCACGGCAGCTGGAGATTTTAAATTCCGTTTATTAAATAAATCTGGAATAAAAAGCTAGTATCAGTAATGGGGACCATGAAACTACAGGATTGTTGTAAAAACCCATCTGGTTCAGTAATGTCCTTTAGGGAAGCAAATCTGCTTTCCTTATCCGGTCTGGCCTATATGTGACTCCAGACCCACAACGTGGTTGACTGCCCTCTGAAATGGCTGAGCAAGCCATTCAGTTGTCAAGAAGTTGGCTCATCTCAAGGACAGTTGGGGATGGGCAATAAATGCTGGCCTTGCCAGCGATGCCCACATCCCGTGAATGAATAATTAAAAAAAATAAACCAACAGTGAACACTGACTCGCTGAATTCCTTCAAGTGAGAGATGGCCCTATTTCTGACTGGATCTGAGATCACCTCATACCAAAAGTAGATACTGTATAACATTAATCAGGGCCAGAGTGGTCTCCTGCACTAGTTTCGATCACCTAAGGGGGTTGGAGAGAAATGTTGCAGATTTTGTTTTCCCTGGGTTTTTAATCTGGTTTTTCACCTCTCTCAGGAGATTACGGGTGGGTTGGGGAGTACATGTATTGTGATGCACAAGACATCACAATTGTGTGGGACCAGCTGGAAAGACCAGTAGGTCTTTTCCTGCCTATCAATGTTCCTATGTTCGGAGCACAGAAATAAAACCATTTACCTTTGATGTAGATCCAATCCTTTGAGCTTTCCTTTGTAATATTGGCTGCCTCTATTGTTATTGACAGACCCTTCTCTTCACATTCATATTGTTCTACTTCCTCACAAGAAGAACTTGTATTTATATCATATGGTACCATTAACATAACAAAATGTCACAAAAAGCACTTCACAAAAGTGGGAAATAACCAGAGACCAAGCAATGAAGTAAGAAAGAGACTGTGAGCAATATCAAAAAGGTAGGTTTTGAGGAGGATTTTTAAGGAGGTGGCGAGAGGTAGCAAGGTGAGGGTGGGGCTGGGGGTGGGTGGGGGAGGGTTCATATAGAATATTCCATGTGCAAAGCTCTGCAGCCAAAAGTAGATTGAATAGAAGGAGAGGATGCAAAGACTGGAGGGTATATATGGGAACATAGCATTAATATTGAGGCCAATGCCTAAAAGGATGAGGAATGTTGGCATCACAATAAGCTGTTATATTATTTTTATGAATTGGACTTTCAATTTCATTTGCTGAGGTTTTTGTTCTCAGCACCTCAGCTATAATGGTGTCAGATTTTCTCATTTTGAAATGGGTGCGTTATAATTTGCAAACAAAGGAGGAAGACCCAACTGTGCTGATGACTGCCATTCACTCTCAGACTTCTCAATGAGAATGAAACTGGTCTATTAAGAAGCTTGGGAAGGAGAAACCATGGAGTCAGAAAGCAAGGTTGGCAAGTGATGAACAATGTTTCGAGAATACCTGGCTGTGGGGTACGAGACTCAGATTTTGTTTCTAGTCTTTATAGCTTCCAGTTTCTTCATATTGCTGCATGGGGCACCATGTCAAAAGAAAATTAGGTCAACTGGCTTTCCCCTCAGCATTGTGATATTCCACAATCTGTTATAAAGCCTGTTATATATCTGTTATATATAACCTGCCCAAGCATTCACCATGAGAATTAAATCCATCTTGTTCCTTCCCTTCTTTAGCACAGTGAAGGCTTCAATGAACCTAATATACATATCTTGACAACCTGAAGAAACATCTTAACAACACTGTTAAAAGAAAAGTTCCTCCGCAATGTATGATCTCTTGTATCACGGTTTTTTTTCAGGATAGCAAACATAATCGTGCTCTGGAACATTAGGGTTCTGTGTACCTCAAATAGAATCCTGTTTGCCAGAAGGATAGGTCTAAATCAAGTCAATGACTCTTGTTATTGGCCTCGAAGATCACAATCATTCCTCCTCCTCTTTGGCTAGAACAGCTTTTAGGAATTCAATCTGAAACCTTTCCATGCTTGTTGCCTGACCACATCTGAGGTGATGCATTGGAAAGTCTATTCCACTCAATAAACTAGTCCATTATGACCTCTATCTATGTTGTATACTCTATGGACATTTCCAAACTCTATACAGATGAATCCATATTACAACCCAATGCGTATGGTGCCACCTCAGTATAATGGTCTTTCCAGTACCTTAGGAGGCCTTTGTGAGTTTGTAGAAGAACATCAGACTTGGTTGCTATTATCATTAACCTAAGGAAGTGCATATGGCAATGATTAACTGCATCTTTTATTCAACCATAAAATGATTTAGGATAATTTAATGTAATTCTGAGTCCTTCTAAATACAACCCATTGATCTCAATACATTACATCATCATAATCTTCACAGCAGCTCTCAATCATTTCAAAAAGGCTTCAAGAATCGCTTTGAAGGAACTCTGCTTTTTCCTGATGGTGCTTCTTCATTTCATCGTCACCTTAACAGGACACTACCTAGTGGGTGAGCAACGGCAGGTTTCGGCGCAGTTGTTTTCTAAAAGTGAAAACAGATCAAAGGCAGACTGCACATGGCAAGAAGCAGAGATCAAAAAAGACTCAACTGTATAAACTATTTATAGCACAGAGTCACTTTCAAAACTGGCTTTGTGCATCTGGCTCGTCAACCTCCTGCTGATTGAGCAAAGTGCTTTGCCAGCAGGCAGCAAAAGTACTGACTGAAAAATTACTGGACTAACTTTTTTTTTTCACAAGTAGGACACCGGCAAGGTTGAAAAGAATAGGAGTGAAGTGGTGATTAAATTATGCCAACCTTGGTTTTTGGAAGTCTATAAACGGTGGGAAGAAGCGAAGGCAGGTACATGTTAGGAATTGTACAGTTTTGACATTCTAATGAAGAATGAATTAAAGTAGGAGCCAGTGTGAAGCTTGATTTCAACATAGTGAGGATACAGGAAGGAGGAAAAGCATGTAGGATTTAAATTGGAGCTTAGGCGAGGAAAGTGCTGATGACAAAATACAAGGTAGAACTTATCAAATGGAGAAAAACAAGAAAAATTGTCATGGAAAGAGATGAGGGACGGAGGTAGAAATAAAACAATAAACTTTGTCCATCCTGCCCAGGAGGCTGAGAGCTGATTTGTCATGGTGCTTGTCCGGCAACATGTCCTGGATGAGCAGAAATTTCCTCCATCGAAATATTGGAAAGACCGAAGCCATTTTCCTTGGTCCCCGCCACAAATTCCGTTCCCTCGCCACCGACTCCATCCCTCTCCCTGAAGTTGAACTAGATTGTTCACAACCTTGGCATCCTATTTGACCCTGAGATGAGCTTACAACCACATATCTGCTCCATCATCAGCAGCAAAGTGATGGAAGGTGTCGTCGACAGTGCTATCAAGTGGCACTTACTCACCAATAACCTGCTCACCGATGCTCAGTTTGTGTTCCGCCAGGACCACTCGGCTCCAGACCTCATTACAGCCTTGGTCCAAACATGGACAAAAGAAGTGAATTCCAGAAGTGAGGTGAGAGCCACTGCCCTTGACATCAAGGCAGCATTTGACCAAGTGTGGCATCAAGGAGCCCTAGTAAAATTGAAGCCAATGGAAATCAGGGGGAAAACTCTCCACTGGCTGGAGTCATACCTAGCACAAAGGAAGATGGTTGTAGTTATTGGAGGTCAATCATCTCAGCCCCAGGACATCGCTGCAGGAGTTCCTCAGGGCAGTGTCCTAGGCCCAACCATCTTCAGCTGCTTCATCAATGACCTTCCCTCTATGATAAGGTCAGAAGTGGGGATGTTCGTTGATGATTGCACAGTTCAGTTCCATTCACAACTCCTCAGATAATGAAGCAGTCCATGCCCGCATGCAGCAAGACCTGGATGGCATTCAGGCTTGGGCTGATAAGAGGCAAGTAACATTCGCGCCACACAGTGCCAGGCAATGACTATCTCCAACAAGCGAGAGTCTAACCACCTTCCCTTGACATTCAACAGCATTACCATCGCCGAATCCCCCACCATCAACACCCTGGAGATCACCATTGACCAGAAACTTAACTGGACCAGCCACATAAATACAGTGGCAACAAGAGCAGGTCAGAGGCTAGGTATTCTGCGGCGAGTGTCTCACCTCCTAACTCCCAAAAGCCTTTCCACCATCTAAAAGGCAAAAATCAGGATTGTGATGGAATACTCTCCACTTGCCTGGATGAGTGCAGCTCCCAGAACACTCAAGAAGCTCGACACCATCCAGGACAAAGCAGCCCACTTTATTGGCACTCCATCCACCACCTTAAACATTCATTCCCTCCACCACTGGCGCACCGTGGCTGCAGTGTGTACCATCTACAAGATGCATTGCAGCAACTCGCCAAGGCTTCTTCAACAGCACCTCCCAAACCCGTGACCTCTACCACCTAGAAAGACAAGAATAGCAGGCGCATGGGAACACCATCGTCTGCAAATTCCCCTCCAAGTCACACACCATCCTGACTTGGAAATATATCGCTATTCCTTTATCGTCTCTGGGACAAAATCCTGGAACTCCCTAATAGCACTGTGGGAGTTCCTTCACCACAAGGACTGCAGCAGTTCAAGAAGACGGCTCACCACCACCTTCTCAAGGGCAATTAAGGATGAGCAATAAATGTCGGCCTTGCCAGCGATGCCAACATCCCAGGAATGAATAAAAGAAAATCACCAAGACTGCCTACTTCCACCTCCGTAACATCACCCTTCTCTGCCCCTACCTCAGCTCATCTGCTGCTGAAACCCTCATCCATGCTTTTGTTACTTCTAGACTTGACTGTTCCAACGCTCTCCTGACCGGCCTCTCATCCTCCACCCTGCATAAACTTGAGCTCATCCAAAACTCTACTGCCCATATCCTAACTCGCACTGATTCACCCATCACCCTGTGCTCGCTGACCTACATTGGCTCTCGGTTTGTCAACGTCTCGATTTAAAAATTCTCGTTCTTGTTTTCAAATCCCTCCATGGCCTCGCCCCTCCCTATCTCCGTAACTTTCTCCAGCCCTACAACCCTCTGAGATCTCTGCGCTTCTCCAGTTCTGGCCTCCTGCGCATCCCCGATTTTAATAGCTACACCATTGGTGGCCATGCCTGCAGCTGATTGGACCCTAGTCTCTGGAATTCCCTCCCTAAGCCTCTTTGCTTCTCTACCTCTTTCTCCTTCTTTAAGAGGCTCCTGAAAACTTACCTCTTTGACCAAGTTTTTGATCAGTCCTGATATCTTATGTGGCTCGGTGTTTGATAACGCTGCTGTGAAGTGCCTTGGGATGTTTTACTATGTTAAAGGCATTATATTAACAGCAAGTTGTTGTTGGTGTTGTTGTTGAGATGTGCAGAAGAGCCTCCCCAGACATGGGAGCAATATTGACACCTGCTTCATGGCTCTATCCAATCCCCCAGCACATTTAACCAGGACAGGGCTTTACTAACCCTCAACCAGAAGATATCTCTGCTGAAAAGACGTGGTAGGCAGCAAGAGCTCACTCATGCTCAGTGTCTCACCTGGTGCGCTGGATGAAGTTTTCTTTCATGAAAGAGAGCTCTGCCCTTATTACTGGACATGCTTCTGTAAGGTTGGCAGTGGCCAATTTTTTCAGACGTTAGTGCCTTCACTTTCAGTGCTTCCACTGTTGCAGTTAAATCCCAGAAGTGGCATTCTTTGTCTGAAACTTTGAAATCCATTGGGAAGATGGGCTGGGGGCATAGAAACTGTGTTAATTATAGGCTGATTCAGCTGCTGTACAATAATACATGGAGTATTAGACCGAGAAGGGCAGCAGAAACTGGGCATGCGATGGGAGGAGGAAGTTCTAAGCTCTTCTACCCAAAGTCCATAGAAGCAAGAAGGAAATTAATACCATTCAGTACTTTGTGGGGTTTTGGGAGGGGGGCACATTCCTCTTATAGTGCTAACATACAACAAAGGAAACATGGAAGAGAGAGTTATTGCAGAGCACAGTACACAAGATTGCTCAGGAGGACAACAAGTGGTCCTTGGATATTAACTTAGTAAAAACTTAGATTACAGTGAATAGATATATATTATACATACACACACACACACACACATATATCGTACATAGACACAGGATGACTTATCATTTAACACAGATTAAATGCAATGCCTCAAAAGCAATTTCATCGAACAACTTCAATGAGGCCAACCCCTCAGATATATTTGTTTGGGGAACCCAGCAACGGTGTAATAATGTGGCTCCCGAAGGTTGAGCTAACTTTGCTAATAAATATGACTGATTTGAGCTGCCACCCTCATGGTTTAAAATGTCAGTGGAAACTCTTGATTGATTTACAGCCCTTCATCAGGTCCATTATTCGATACACTTTCCTCGGATCAAAATCAGACCCACCCTCACAGTATCTTGGGAAACAATTGATTGTTGGTGACTTCAGAATAGATTGTTTTCATTAAACCATCTCGATCCAGCGACACTAATCACAAATATGCAAATATATTTCATATTACTCTGAGTGCTGGCAAAGAATAAACATTTTAATTTTATTACTGTAAATTTTAATAAGCATAATGGAAATGCCTAATTAACCTTTCTAACTGAACTGTAATCTTCTTTTTCTGCAGATGTAGGAAAATATTTGAAAACACATTTAATAGGAAACTGTTTGACATCTCGAGACACTATTCATGAACTTTATAAAGACTGTTGTTTTAGCTTTGATTCTCGCCTGTTTATTTCAACAATGCCGTGTCTGTATTTCCATTAAATCTACAGAAATTTGCATAAATAAATAGCAAAGGAACTGCAGATATTGGAAATATGAAACAAAAACAGAAAATGCTGGGAACATTCAGCAGATCAGACAGCATCGGTGGAGGTAATATTTTGGGTGTGGACTCTTTGTCTAAGTCTTCAGTCTGATAAGCCAGTGCCAAAGCAAGTGGCGTTATAGTAACCACAGCCACTTGCTCAGCCGGCCAAGGCATCGTTTAGAACTTAAAATGATGCTAAGCACTACTTTGTCTCCCTTAATCTCTGTGTTTTTGTCTTTGGTCATGGGTCTCCCCTTCATGATTCAGATCCCTTCTGCTGTCCCCAACTTTTTTTCTCCTTTTGTACCCCTCTCGTTGGCTGCCGGAATACCAGCTATCTGAATTTCTCTGCTCCTCTTAACCAGTACCATTGACCTCCCTCTAAATCTACTGACAGTTTCATTGAGCCTACCAACAAGGCTGGCAATGCTATCGTGTGGCAAAGGAGCTCTACCTGACTGATACGAAATATCGTTTACCTTTCTCTCCTTATCTCTCCCTTAACTATGACCCCAAATTGGACAACAAACTATTATCCCCTAGAGCCTCACCGATGTCTCTTTCAAAGATCTTTCCCACTGTCTCAAACATCATCATCCCTGACTCTCCTCTAAATTAACAAGTAGGACTGTCCTGGCAGACCCATTGGGCTCGATTTCAACTCAGGTGAGGGTCATAAAGTCATAGAGTTATACAGCACATAAAGAGGCCCTTCGGCCCATCGTGTCCGCGCCGGCCATCAAGGCCTATCTATTCTAATCCCATTTTCCAGCACTTGGTCCGTAGCCTTGTATGCTATGGCGTTTCAAGTGCTCATCTAAATGCTTCTTGAATGTTGTGAGGGTTCCTGCCTCTACCACCCTTTCAAGCAGTGAGTTCCAGATTCCAACCACCCTCTGGGTGAAAAAGTTTTTCCTCAAATCCCCTCTAAACCTCCTGCCCTTTACCTTGAAACTATGCCCCCTGGTTATTGACCCCTCTACTAAGGGGAAAAGTTCCTTCTATCTACCCTATCTATGCCCCTCATAATTTTGTACACCTCAATCAGCTCCCCCCTCAGCCTTCTCTGCTCTAAGGAAAACAACCCCAGCCTGTCCAGTCTCTCTTCATAGCTGAAGCGCTCCAGCCCAGGTAACATCCTGGTGAATCTCCTCTGCACCCTCTCCAATGCAATCACATCCTTCCTACAGTGTGGCGACCAGAACTGCACACAGTATTCCAGCTGTGGCCTAACTAGCGTTTTGTACAGCTCCATCATAGCCTCCCTGCTCTTATATTCTATGCCTCGGCTAATGAAGGCAAGTATCCCATATGCCTTTTTAACCACCTTATCTACCTGTCCTGCTGCCTTCAGGGATCTATGTGCCTGCACACCAAGGTCCCTCTGATCCTCTGTCCTTCCTAGGGTCCTATTCCCTTGCCTTGTTAGTCCTCCCAAAATGCATCACCTCACACTTTTCAGGGTTAAATTCCATTTGCCACTGTTCTGCCCATCTGACCAACCCGTCTATATCGTCCTGTAGCCTGTGGCTTCCCTCCTCGCTATTTACCACTCCACCAATTTTCGTGTCATCTGCGAACTGTGATCATACCTCCTACATTCATATCTAAATCATTAATGTACACTACAAACAGCAAAGGACCCAGCACCGATCCCTGCGGTACACGACTGGACACAGGCTTCCAGTCACAAAAACAACCTTCGACCATCACCCTCTGCCTCCTGCCACTAAGCCAATTTTGGATCCAATGTGCCAAATTGCCCTGGATCCCATGGGCTCTTACCTTCTTGACCAGTCTCCCATGCGAGACTTTGTCAAAAGCCTTACTGAAGTCCATGTAGACTACATCAACTGCGCTACCCTCATCCACGCACCTAGTCACCCCCTCGAAAAATTCAATCAAATTGGTCAGACATGATCTCCCCCTGACAAAGCCATGCTGACTATCCTTGATTAATCCTTGCCTCGCCAAGTGGAGACTAATTCTGTCCCTCAGAATTTTTTCCAATAATTTCCCTACCACTGATGTTAGGCTCACTGGCCTGTAATTCCCTGGTTTATCCCTACTACCCTTTTTGAATAATGGTACTACGTTAGCTGTTCTCCAGTCCTCTGGCACCTCCCCTGTGGCCAGGGTGGGCAGTTAAATTTAAGCAGAGAAATTACCCACTCCTTTCGACTATAATTTTAAATCCGATTATGTCATTCGGGCCTGATCTGCCATTTTTACCTGATGCCTCAGTGGGGGAGCAGTGTTGGCTTCCCTGCCAGGGAAAGTCTATCAGGAACAGCAGCCAGGGCCTTACAGGCCCAGCAAAGTATGTTTTATCAATTTTTTGCTCCTCTGGACCCATGGGGAAACTGTGGGCTTCTCCTGCCCTGGACTTCCTCTCCCCACCTCAACTGGGATTTCCCTTCCGGAGCACTTACCTCTGCATCCCTGGTAGTTCCCGATTTTAATGGCCGGGCAACCGCTTCCCGCTGACTTCCTGCTGTTTTGGTCAAGACATCAGCACGCGACATGGTAATAAGGCCGTTAAAATTGGCCGAGCCTGCTTGCTGCCATTCCTGGATGGGTATGCCATTCACTTTGCTGCATTCCCACCCGGGAGTTAAAATTTTGTTTCAGCTGCTTCTGTGCAAATGAACTCATCTCCTCTTGACTTCAGTCTTTCTCCCCTTATCCAGTAGTAGCCCACTACATCTGTGACTCCTTTGATACTTTCTCCCAATTTGATTATTTCAGGTTTTTTGGCCCCTATTCTTTTATCTTCCTCATTTCCAGTCCCTTTGTATGTTTATCTTTCACCAAGATGGTCTCACCATCTTCTGCTTCCTCCTGGAGCAGCACTCCAACCAGCCTCCATCTACCACCATCCACCTCCACTTTTCTGAACTTGTTCACACTCTTAACAACTTCTCTTTTAAATCCACATACTTTCTCAAAAGCAGTGCTAGAATAACCAGCTAGTATGTGTGGAATACTTCTTGTCTCACTCAGGCCTGTACCCTAATGATCTTATCAATTGCATGGATGACTGTGGTGGTGATACTTCCCACTCTAGCTCTGATATCAAATTCTATGACTATGCTTCCTCTACCACCTGATCCTCATCTTTACAAGGTCCATCTCTCAACCTTACCGGGACCTCTTCCTCTATCTCTGGCAGGTGCCTTGCCACAGGTTTATTATAAGCACTCGGACCCTTACAGCTATGTTTCTACCCACGCCTTGCAATGACTTCATCACTTTCTTCAAGTTTATTTCTATTTATTTTGCATCTATTCTGTTGATTCCACCTTCTTCACCGGAGCTTTCTTTGCTATGATTTTCCAGTATCTGTGGGCAAAAAGGCCTTAGATTAAATTTGGTAAAAGAGTAACAAGTTACTTTGTGGTACGTGTATTTTGGGCAACTACTAGGAAACTGTTGGCTAGTCTTGCCTTGGCTGCTTCCTCAGGGCTACAATTTTGTTCCAGGTCCTCCAGCTGTTCTAGTCTCTTGCTTGGCCTTTTGGACCACTCCCGTTTGGGAAAGGCACCCTTCACCACCAAGAGGTCTCCCCTCCTTTCCCTCACTTCATCCACCAAGGCGTTATGTGCAGCATCTGTGAATCTCGGTGTGTTTTGCCAAGAACCCTTTACTTTTCTGGAATTTAGCATCTGTCGACTTCTTCCATTGGATTGCAGTTGTGAATGCAACAACAACAACAACAACAACTTGTATTTATATAGCGCCTTTAATGTAGTAAAACGTCCCAAGACGCTTCACAGGAGTATTAAAAGACAAAAAATTTGACACTGAGCCACATAAGGAGAAATTAGGGCAGGTGACCAAAAGCTTGGTCAAAGAGGTAGGTTTTAAGGAGCATCTTAAAGGAGGAAAGAGAGGCAGAGAGACAACCCTTTAAATCTCTGCAACAGCCCTTTAAACTGTGTTCTCTCCAGCAGTTCAGAAAGAAAGAAAGAAAGAAACAAACAAACTTGCATTTATATAGCGCCTTTCACGACCTTAGGGAATAGGAATTTCTATTCAAGTTTCCATCAATTTAAATTGATGGAAACTTGGGGCCCCAACTGAACTAAATCAAACCTTTGCCAGCTTAGACATCCTTAAATGCTAATTCAAATTGCATATTCAGTAACAGCTGCACAAATAAGATATTCAAGTAGTACTGTTTCTTACAATACCAATGCTGTAGACCACAGACTGTATATCAGTTGATATTTGGAATACATCTCCTTCTCCTCAAATACAGGCACACACACACAAACAGACAGGGCTCTTCTGATCTAAGGATATTAGGAGAAAACAGCCAGCAAACACAAAAGAATTCCCTAGCTGAAGGGAGACAAAAAAATTGGAAGCAAGTCACCCAGATTCTCCAGACACTCTGTTAGAAGTTCTGGATTGGCTGAATGTTTTGTCTACCTGTGAATCAAGGAAACCAGATAACGACCGAGAAGAAAGGATTAAACAGAAGAAACAAAAATCAGGGGGATTTTTAAAAAAAGATTCAAAAACAATAAAAATACTGATTGTGCACTAGGTTCGGTGATTAAGTTCTTTTTGGCAATATTTCAATATCAGGTGGAATTTGATAGATTTCAAATGATCCTTCTTCACTGAGATTTTAACTTGTAGAGTGGCAGAATTTTGGTGGTTCGTCGATCACCTATCTGGTTATTGTGGCGTATATTTTGTGAGTTCCCGCCCTCAGTGTGGAGTCTTGTTTAATGGGAACACGGGTTGGAGAATTGGTCGTGGAGGCCAGTGTGGACAATCTGTGGTACGCCAAACTTTCTCACCATTAAAAATAATGACCAGAAAATCAGGACTGCGGTGACCTCCGACACCATATACCAGATTCGGAATCTTTGCTTCTGATGAGAAAAACTCCACATCAGGAACGGAAATTTACAAAATGTACTTTTATGTCTCAGCCCTACTGTTCGAAAAGTTACTTTTCAATTCATTGATTTCCTTTTCTTTAAACCCTTTGCAGACATAAATAATCTTTTGAGGTTACTTAATTATACAAATAATTAAATATTTATGCAATTATGAAGCTCTGAGCTTCATATTATGTTATTCATGTACAAGCAAAACCCTTTAAAATGGAATGAAATCAATAACAAAAATTCAAGCACATCTGAAGCCCTTGGCTGGTGGGTGTAGTCTGATTTTTGTAAAAATTTGATGTTGGTTTCTTGGTGAGTTTCTTGCAGATTTAAAATGGTGGCTGGGCCAGCAAAGTAGAGAGTTACAACTGACCGACAGACAGAGAGATCAGCCGTCAAGCTTCACAAACTAAAGCTGCCATCAGCTGAGGATTTTAAACTATTAATATCATAATTAAGGTCCAGCAGAAGATGATTGGATGGCATAGTGGACTAAATCATTATTCTTTCTCATGGGTTCAATTCAGCCTTGGCTCAGTCGGCAGCATTCACATATCTGAGTTAGAAGGTTGTGCGGTCAAGTCCCACTCCACAGACTTGAGCGCATAATCCAGGCTGACGCTCCCAGTGCGGTACGGAGCGAGTGCTGCACTGTCGGAGGTGCCGTCTTTCATACAAGACGTTAAACTGAGGCGCTGTCTGCCCTCTCAGATGGACGTAAAAGATCCCACGACACTATTCGAAGAAGAGCAGGGAGTTCTCCTGGTATCCTGGCCAACATTTATCCTTTAACAAAAAAAAAATTATCAGGCCAGTTATTTAATTACCATTTGTGGGAGCTTGCTGTGCGCAAATTGGCTGCCATGTTTTCTACATTACAAAAGTGACTACACTTCAAAAGTACTTCATTGGCTGTAAAGCGCTTTGGGATGTCCTGAGGTCGAGAAAGGCGCTATATAAAGGTAAGTCTTTCTTTCCCCAAAGCCGTTCAGACTCAACACTGAGTATTTGGTATTGCAAACAACATGAGTCTTTCCTCCTGGGGTCAGATCTCAAACATTATTTTCATTTGGTACTAGAGAGCTCATTTGATGGATTGCATGAGGGGCACTCATTTATTTTTCTGGTCAGATGTAGTGTGAAAATAAATATAATTTCACTAGATGCCCCAAAGTCAGGCTTTGCTTTTGCACAGTAATTAATTTTCATGTTTATAGTTCACTGATTAATAATATGTGACAAAGCAAAGTTACTGTAGTCACAAAGGACTCGTGTTGAGTTGCCCTTCCCTGAACGTCACATAAGTTAAATCTACTTGATTAGCTAAAACAGGAATGCTGGTCTTTAGGTCAATATTTCACATTTTTTTTTACACAGGGTATTTCCATGTAGGTTAGCAACATGTCGTTTGAATACCTTAAAATGGTATAAATTGGTCAAAGTTTCCCAGCATGCTTTTGCTTTAGTATTTTAGCTAGAGAGTGAATGTGGAGGAAAGGGGAAATGTATGAACAAAAATAGTTTGGAAACGCAAAAGACAGAGAATGATAAACACACAAGTCAAGAGATGGCCCATACCGAGATAACGGGGCAGTTGCTATGACACCACATATGAAAAAGCCTGCAAGGCCACTTGGCTTACGCATTTAAAGGACCTAAAAGAAAACTTGTAGAACAGAGATGAAGGCTGAAAGAATAGAAGCGGGGTAAACACCTAAATACGTTCCCTCAGCAAACATGCACCTACGCATATGTTGTGCGTAGACGCAGCCCAAGGTAGCCGAATAGTATAAGAATGGGACATGTTTCTCTTAAAGGGTAGCACACTCTTGGGGTAGTTGGAAGCCCATCCACGAAAGATTACAGCTGGAATTTTCTGGCGTCCGTGTGGGCAGGATTGGAGGCGGGTCGGGAGTGAAAGTTGAAATAACTTGGAGTGGGTCAGGAACCCGCCGTCATCCCGCCTCCATGCGCCTTTCCCTCGGGTGCGTTTGCCAACGCAGCAGCGACCCGAATGGCAGAGGCGGCCGAGCTAATTTAGATGCTTATTAGGTACTTGTCAGACCCTTAAACATCTTTTTAACCCGACCTTTCCAATGTCACTGGATGACCACGGGAATCACGCAGCCCGGGAACCACGTCTGAGAACCTGAGGCGGAAGTTCAGTGGCCATTGATCCAGCTCATTAGTGCACAGCATGGAAAGCATAATAAATACACCCACCTGACACCTGGTTACTTTGCTAAGGAAGACGCTGTTGCTGAGTGCACTGTCAGCACAGATTTAGCTTTCCAAAGGTTGCAAGTGTTTTCAGCAAAGTCAGGATCCACTGTCATCTCATTGGTAGAACCTATCACACCATTGACAGATTGCTTCTGTCATTCTACTTGACCTGCCATCTATTACATAAGCATGGATGCCATTTATACTGTCTCACCTTGGTCCTCAGAATCGGACCATGATAAGCCCCAACACCAGGCGCACCAGCAGCACCAAAAACAACACCACAAACCTTCTCCTCAACCAGCTGATGCTGCACAGGACAGAGGGCATCAGCGCAGGGCTGCACTGCGCCGGCGGCGATATCCCCAACACAGGGTATACAGGCAGAGGATGAGCTTCCTCAACATGACTGAGCAGCAGTGCCAAAGCAGGCTCAGGCTATCGCGCCAGGTCATCGCAAACAGTTGCACATTGCTCAGGCATGATCTGCAGCCCAGAGGAGCGGGTGGACATGCCTTACCAGTGGCTGTCAAAGTCACCACTGCCCTGAACTTCTTCGCCTCAGGCTCCTTCCAGGGATCTTCAGCTGATATTTGCGGCATCTCGCAGTTGGCTGCCCACAAATGCATCACACAGGTCACCGATGCCCTGTTTGACAAGTCAGCCAATTATATCAATTTTGTCACTGATGAAGCCAGTGTTACTGAGCGAGCGCTCGGCTTTGCCGCTCTGGCTGGCTTCCCACGGGTGCAGGGCGTCATTGACTGCACACGTGTGACATTCAGGGCACCCCATCATCACCCAGAGTCTTTGTCAACCGGAAGGCTTCCACTCCCTCAATGTGCAGCTCATCTCCAACCATAGGAAGATCATCATGCATGTGTGCGCCAAATTCCCTGGCAGCTGCCATGACTCTTTCGTCCTGCACCAGTTCACCCTCCCTCAGCTCTTCGCTCCTCCAAATAGACTTTCCCGCTGGCTGCTTGGAGACAAGGGTTATCCACTGAAGACGTGGCTTATGACAGCCTTGAGGAGGCCAAGTACTGAGGCCAAGGAGAGATATAATGAAAGCCAAATTTCCACCAGATGTGTCATAGAACAGACAATAGGCGTGCTGAAAATGCACTTCAGATGCCTTTACAGATCTGGAGGAACCCTTCAGTATGCACCAGCCAGGGTCTCCAGAATCATCGTGGTCTGCTGCGCCCTGCACAACATAGCGCAGCAGAGAGGATTAGCGCTGCATGAGGAGCAAGGCACTGAGCGCACAGCCTCTTCAGAGGAGGAGGAGGAAGAGGAGCATCAGCTGAAAGATGACGAGGTGGAACCTATGGTCCAGATCCTACCAGCAGCCAAGCACATTGCTGCCCAGGAGGCCAGGGATGGCCTCATCATGACCAGATTTACTTAACTTCAGGCAGTACACCCATATGGCTGCCATATACTGCACCAGGCTTCCAACACCCCACAGCAAGACCATAAAGCATCCCTACAATGACCAGGCCATTCCTTTCACACTGACCCCCATTGCTGGAGGGAACGTTATGACGCACCATTCACTCCAACTCACTAAGCTACTTCCAAAGTTGTAGACAGAATTGGCCATGACCGGAAAGTGGTGAAAATAAGAATTATTATCTGTGACATCACATTGACGGAAACTTTACACAAACAGTTATTAATGCATCAAGTGCTTACCCTTGTGCATCTACTTGTGTGTCATTTTTCTCTTACGCGTGCTTCTACGAGGTGCTACCCCTGTGGCATCAGCAGAGGTAGAGGCAGCTGCTCACTTCTCTGCTGCGACTGCATAGACACTTTTGGCAGACGTCCTCTGGGTCTTGGAGCCTGTGATGGTCCCGCCAAATTCGGTTTCTCCTGCGACTGTGCAGGGGCAGACTCGGCCATTGCTGCTCCAGGGAGGCATCTGGGGCTCTGACTGAGGGGGAGTCAATGGGGGAGAAGTGTGAGCACTTTGAGAGGAGCCCCCACCTCCATGTCCCCTCTCACCATCATCCCTCTCATGGGCCACCCGCACTTCCCTGCTAGCAAGCAGGTGGAGAGCACCTTGCTGCACAACAGTGGGGCCATGAGGACCCAAGTCTACGTTTACATCCCTCTAGAGAGGAGGTCTATGAGCGTCTGTCATCTATTCTCCATAGATAGCATGTACTCCTGTGAGTGGCGCATTAGCTGCTCCATGCAGGTGGCCATCCTATCCTCCCTCTCCCTCTTATTGTGCTCTCTCTTCTCCTGCAAGGAGAGAAAGAAGAGAAGTTTGAGTGAGAGTGATGGAATGAGTGTAAGGAATGGATGGGTTACATCTTTAGAGGGTGACTATGATGGAGTGGGGTGCCAATGCCAAGTGGCCTCCTTGTGTGTTGTTAGTTGGTATGATTGCATTAGGATGAGGGTGAGTGTGAGGGGTGGCTAGTCAGATGGGGATGTGATAATGTAGATAGAGAGAGGGGGATGGGTGGTGGTGCAAGGTATGTTGGTATGAGTAAGGATGTGCAGGAGCAGGGTTGGGAAAGCAGAGTGATGGGGATGTGGCTTTGTACTCACCTTTCCTGATCTAATGAGATCATTGAAGCATTTCCAGCACTGCACCCAGGTCCTCCTGAACACATCCCTGCTGTTGACTTTCTCTGCAATCTCCAACCATGCTCCTTTGATCTGCTGGGGAGGTCTCTTCCGCCCATCCGAAGGGAAGAGGACCTCCATGCGTGCTCTGACTCCCTCCACAAGTATATGGAGGGAGTCATCTGAGAACCTGGGTGCAACCCTCTATCTCTGTGTAGACATGTTTGCAAGAGTTTGGAACACTCCAATGCTGCAGTACAGTGTCCTGCACAATCCTAGATGAACCTTCAAATGCAATGTGGCCATGGCTCCTTTAAATATCCCAGGCTGAAAACGCGTCATCGATGACGGCATCAGACCCGCACCATTTAATGGGGCCATGTAACGCGCAGGGCGGGCTTAATAGGCGCCATTAAGGGAAAGTAGATCTCAGGAGTGGAATGAAATGACGAACGGGGTCACGACCCTGCCACGGTGACTGCCCGCACCTGACCCGCCAGGTACAGAAAATTTCGGCCTACAAGTCTGATCAGAGAGCTCATGGAAAGATAAACAGGTTGTATTAATTGCTTGCCATTTAATGTAATACTACAGGACAGTTATATAAAACCAATACTGTTATTAGTCAATGTATATTAAAGCTAGTTGTTTAAAACCACTCAGGCCTGAACCTGAGTGGAGGTTATTGGTGCTGTCAGGATTAGTAACCCTTTGTTGCGACCGTAACCACGGGAAATCCACTTGCACACGTCAATGCTTACACTTTGTTGTGGTGTTGGCGCCGTTTGAGTGTACAGGATTTTCTGTATTATATCAACAAAATTGACGAGTGTCTCCCGTCCACCAATAGGTGATGGTGGCCAAACATGACCTGATCAAAATTCCACTTCTTTATTCATTCTCTGCATGTTGTGTTGCTATCAAGGCTGGCATTTATTGCCCATCTCTAATTGCCCTGAGAAGGTGGTGGGCAGGTCGTCTTCTTGCACCACTGGTAGTGGTTTGACACAACTGAATGGTTTGCTAGGCCACTTCAGAGGGCAGTTGAGAGTCAACCACATTGGTGTGGTACTGACTTCTTTGTCTGTAAGATTGAGACCATCTGTGCAGCTGCCTCTGCCATTCTCTTCCTTCCCCTAGCCCACCAGGCCAAACTTCCTCTAAGGTTCCCCCCTGCCCTAGACCTGAACTTGCATCTTTCTCCAGTTTCTCTCCAATCTCCCCTCATGACCTCTCTGTGCTCATCTTGTCCATGAGACCTACTTCCTGCTCCCTTGATCCTATTCCCATTAAACTGCTGACCATCCAAATTCCTTTTCTGGCTCCCATGTTAGCTGATATTGTTAATGGTTCTCTCTCCTCAGGTACTCTCCCCCTCTCCTTCAAATCTGTCGTCATCACCCCTCTCCTCAAAAAAACAACCCTTGACCCCTCCGTCCTAACAAACTACCGCCCCATCTCCAACCTCCCTTTCTTCTCCAAAGTCATTGAATGTGTTGTCACCTCCCAAATCCGTGCCCATCTTTCCCGCAACTCCATGTTTGAATTCCCCAATCAAGTTTCCGCCCCTGCCAAAATACCGAAAAGGCGCTTATCAAAGTCACAAATGACATCCTTTGTGACTGTGACAAAGGTAACCTATCCCTCCTCGTCCTTCTCGACCTGTTTGCAGCCTTTGACATGGTTGACCACTCCATCCTCCTCCAACGCCTCTCCACTGTAATTTAGCTGGGTGGGACAGCACTCGCCTGGTTCCATTCTTATCTTTCTAATCATAGCCAGAGAATCACCTGCAATGGCTTCTCTTCTGGCTCCCACGTCGTTACCTCTGGTGCCCCCCTAGGATCTATCCTTGGCCCCCTCCTATTTCTCATCTACATGCTGCCCCTTGACGACATCATCCGAAAACACAGCGTCAGTTTCCACAGGTACGCTGACGACACCCAGCTCTACCTCACCACCACCTCTCTCGACCCCTCCACAGTCTCTAAATTGTCAGACTACTTGTCCGACATTCAGTACTGGATGAGCAGAAATTTCCTCCAATTAAATATTGGGAAGACCAAAGCAATTGTTTTCGGTTCCCGCCACAAACTCCGTTCCCTAGCCACCGACTCCATCCCTCTCCCTAACATCTGTCTGAGGCTGAACCAGACTGTTCACAACCTTGGTGTCAAATTTGACCTTGAAATGAGCTTCGGACCACAAATCCGCGCCATAACTAAGACCGCCTATTTCCAGCTCTGTAACATCGCCCGTCTCCGCCCTTGCCTCAGCTCATCTGCTGCTGAAACCCTCATCCATGCCTTTGTTACCTCTAGACTTAACTATTCCAACGCACTCCTGGCTGGCCTCCCACATTCTACCCTTGAGGTCATCCAAAATTTGCTGCCTGTGTCCTAATTGGCACCAAGTCCCGTTCACATATTGCCCCTGTGCTCGCTGACCTACATTGGCTCCGGGTTAAGCAACGCCTCGATTTTAAAATTCTCATCCTTATTTTTAAATCCCTCCATGGCCTCGCCCCTTCCTATCTCTGTAATCTCCTCCAGCCCCACAACCCCCCGCGATATCTGCACTCCTCTAATTCTGGCCTCTTGAGCATCCCTGCTTATAATCACTCAACCTTTGGTGGCCGTGCCTTCTGTTGCCTAGGCCCTAAGCTCTGGAATTCCCTGCCTAAACCTCTCTGCCTCGCTACCTCTCTTTTCTCTTTTAAGACACTCCTTAAAACCTACCTCTTTGACCGAGCTTTTGGTCATCTGCCCTAATTTCTCCTTATGTGGCTTGGTGTCAAATTTTGTTTGATAACACGCCTGTGAAGCGCCTTGGGATGGTTTACTTTGTTAAAGGTGTAAATAAATACAAGATGTTGTTGTTGTAGTCACATATAGACCATACTTCCAAAAGGACATTAGTGAATCAGTTGGGTTTTTTATTATAATCCGACAGTTTCATGGTCACTTTTACTGAAATTGATTTAAAGAAACAATGAAAATCAAATGTTCGAGGTGGGATTTGTACTGACATTCTTTAGATTATTAGTCCAGGCCTCTGAACTACTGGTCCAATAACTTAATTGCTACACTACCATACCCGTACCCTAAAAACCCAGAGAGAAAGTGGACACATTATAGATCCCCTGTTTCCAAGTTGTGTTGCTTGCTGATACAATGACACGCCACTCAAATACAACAACAAAAACTTGCATTTATATAGAGCCTTTAAAGTGGTAAAATGTCCCAAGGTGCTTCACAGGAGTGTTATAAGACAAAAATTTGGCACTGAGCCACACAAGAAATTAGGGCAGATGACCAAAAGCTTGGTCAAAGAGCTAGGTTTTAAGGAGCATCTTAAAGGAGGAAAGTGAGGTAGAGAGGCGGCGAGGTTTAGGGAGGGAGTTCCAGAGCTTAAGGCCTTGGCAACAGAAGGCACAGCCACCAATAGTGAGCGATTATAATCAGGGATGCTCAAGAGGTCGGAATTTGAGGAGTGCAGATATCTCGGGGGGTTGTAGGGCTGAAGGAGGTTACAGAGATAGGGAGGGGTGAGGCCATGGAGGGATTTGAAAACAAGGATGAGAATTTTGAAATCAAGTCGTTGCTTAACCGGGAGCCAATGTAGGTCAGCGAGCACAGGGGTGATGGGTGAATGGGACTTGGTGCGAGTTAGGACACGGGCAGCCGAGTTTTGGATGACCTCAAGTTTACGTAGGGTAGACTGTGGGAGGCCAGCCAGGAGTGCGTTGGAATAATCAAGTCTAGAGGTAACAAAGGCATGGATGAGGGTTTCAGCAGCGGATGAGCTGAGGCAAGGGCGGAGACGGGCGATGTTACAGAGGTGGAAATAGGCGGTCTTAGTTATGCCACGGATATGTGGTCGGAAGCTCATTTCAGGGTCAAATATGACACCAAGGTTGCAAACAGTCTGGTTCAGCCTCAGACAGATACTAGGGAGAGGGATGGAGTTGGTGGCTAGGGAACGGAGTTTGAATACTTTAATAATTATACTGATTCCAGTGGTATTGGGTAAGCCACATTAATGAATGTGTGGTAACCCGAGCTCAGACTTTGAATGGAAATGTACCACGTTCATAGTCAACAGCTGAACATCACATCAGAACAGTTTTCATTAACATCTAAGTTTTTCCTATGGGATGATTCCACAATCTGGGGCTTCCAGCAGAGAGTATCACTCACAGGAACTGCATCTCGGAAAATCACGCGTACGCAGCCTGGGATCCTCTATCTGTTCATTCTGGCGTGTAGAATATCACGAGCTGCACCCCAGCAATTTCCCAAGATGCACTGCCAGCAAGCAGATGTTGCCTCTGAGAGTTTTAGACCAGGGAATTACCCTTTATATTTCTTTAGAAGAATGGCTTAAACAAATCATTCAACTGAGTCATCAAGGAGAAAAGCAAATTAAATGTGTATATATAGGGGGCGATTTTCCGACGTCAGAGGAGGCGGGTTTGGAGTCGGGAAAGGCAGGAAAATTAGAATCAATGAGGTCGGGTTCGAAACCCGACTCCAACCCGCCTCCGTGGGATTTTGCCGGTGCCGGTTTTGGAGGTCGGGAAACACTCCCGCCTCCAGCTGGCCATTGCGCTAATGCTTGTTAAGGGCCTCTCTAAGCCTATTTTGAGAGGCCCTCATGAATTTCCCATCATTTCGGCGTGCTCCACGCAACTCCTGAACCATGCCAGGTAAACCTGGCGGGTTGACTCGTGGGTGGCCTCCTCACTGCTGCATGTCTAACAAGACATCGTTTACTGCAGCAAGGATTACTTGCAGGTGTCAGACCTTGGCTTTAAAAGGTCTCTGAGCACTTTTAGAAGGCCTTCCGAAGTCGGAGGTGCTACAGCTTGACTCCATCAACTGTGGGACCTCCTGTGAAGACCCTCGCCCCGCTTGCAATGAGCGCTTCCCCAGAGGAGGCATCTGCAAGCAGAATGGGAAACATTCATTTCCTTTCACCTTGGACCTTAGATGAGGATGAGGACCATCCAGGGCAGCAGCAGAAACAGGCAGCTCAGCAGCAACATCAGCTGAAGCCCCAACCTGCTGCTCAGCCACCTGATGCTGCACAGGGCAGAAGGCGCCAGCGCATCGAGGCACCACGCCGCAGGAGATACCCCTGACAGAGGGTTTACAGACAAAGGATGAGCTACCTCAACATGAGTGAGCAGCAGTGCCAAAGGAGGTTGAGACTTTCGCGTGAGGTTGTCCGAGAGATCTGCGGCCTGCTGCAGCAAGACCTGGTGCACAGAGGAACGGGTGGACACCCCTTACCAGTGGCTGTCAAAGTCACCACCGCACTCAACGTCTTTGCCTCAGGCTCCTTCCAGGGATCATCAGCAGCAGACATCAGTGGCATCTCCCAGTCAGCCGCCCACAGGTGCATCACCCAGGTTACCGATGCACTTTTTGCTAAGGCCCACAATTACATCCAGTTCACAAGGGATCAAGCAAGTATAACCGCCTGTTCGGTTGGATTCGCAAATATGGCAGGCATGCCAATGGTGCAGGGCATCATAGACTGCACACATGTGGCCCTTAGGGCACCCCATCACAACCCAGCTATCTTTGTCAACCGAAAGGGCTTCCACTCCCTCAACATACAGCTGGTGTGTAACCACAAGAAGGAGTTCTTGCATGTTTGCGCCATGTACCCTGTCAGTTGCCATGATTCTTTCATCCTGTGGCACTCTAGTGTTCCTCCGCTTTTCAATCCACCAAACCAACTTAATGGATGGCTCCTTGGTGACAAAGGCTATCCCCTGAAGAAGTGGATAATGACGCCGATCAGGGGGCCAGTTAACGAGGCTCAAGAGCGCTACAACTTCGACCAGGTCCATCATAGAGCAGACCATTGGGTTGCTGAAGATGCGCTTCTGTTGCCTTGACCGATCAGGTGGAGCCCTGCAGTATACACTATACAGGGTCTCCAGAATGGTTGTGGTCTGCTGTACACCGCACAACATCGCACAGCGTCGTGGCTTGCAGCTTCCTGATGAGCAAGTGGCTCAGGTCCAGCCCTCCTCAGATGAGGATGAGGAGGAGGAGGAAGCTGAGGAGGAGGAGGAGGATCTGGAGGAGGAGGAGCAGGAGGAGGAGGAGCAGGAGGAGGTCAGACCGCTGGTGTTTCGACCAGCGGCAGTGGCAGCACGCGAGCACATGGCTGCCAGGGATGCAAGGGATGAACTTATCATGGCCAGATTTGTATAGGTTGGCCAAGTTGGCACATGTCCTTGGCTCCATGCTAGGACTTCATTGACAATGGACATGACTCTCTGGCCTCCTTTCAGTCAGGCCACCAACCTGACAATGCAAATGTGGCGTTGCCCGCAATGTGGAGCTGCCTAAGGCTAAGTAACAGATGGCATAACGCCAACATTTTAGCATCAAATCATGTTAATGCTTTCCAACAGGGATGGCATTTCATCAATACACAGAAACAGTCTCCCAATCTACACACAGATCTGGAGCTTATATCCCTTGCCAGCTGTACCCACACAGCCTTGGTATCTTTGGCAGGCCTCTTCCTCCCAGATGAGTGGAAGAGCACCTCCATGCTAGTTCTCACCCCCTCAAACAACATTTGCAGCACCTCATCTGAGATCCTTGGGTAGGTCCTTGCCTTGGAATTGGATATACGCATCTCAAAAGATGTTGGAAGTGGTGCAGGAGAAGCAGAAATGCTGTGGAATGAGCCAAGGGAGCAAGAAGCCATAAAATCAGACTGGAAAAGTGCTGTCAACAGAGGCGAGTTTCAGTCCTAAAACACTAATTGAGCAAGGGCATCCCACACCTCTGAAATCAAGTGGCCAATCATGGGAAAATCTCAATTTTTTGAAAACTATCAGTGGAGGCGAGTTTCAGACACACCCAAGCCGAAACCCGCCTCCATCTCGCCTCCAGTGAGAAAATCACCCCCAAGGACACACATACAAACAAATGTTGCGCTCTCATTATGTTGCTTACAAAGAAAATGTAAAATAAAATGAGTGTCGCTGTGTTCTTTAATTGTTTCTCCGCTTCTCTCCCTCTCTGTTTGCCTTTCTGTTTTCCTTTATCTCCTCCACCCTTTCAGTATTGCTTTTCCTTCGTCTCTCTCGCTCTTTGTATGTCTCTCATATGTTCTATTGTCATCACATCTTTTCTCTCCGCGACTCATTCATTAAACCACCAAGTTTACTCAAACATTCCCGTCCCATGTTTTAATACTTCCAATAACTTTCTCCTTTTCAGGGATACCATGGCTTTGGGCTTATCTTCTGCTCCTTTTCTGCACCAAGGATCCTTTGTCTGAACCATCCCTCTCAATGTTTTTCACTATGCCAGTTTTTCAAGTCCACACATATGCACAATCTCGGTGCCGATCAATGTTGTTTATTTTTGCTCAACCTTTGGTTCAGATCCTTCAAGTGAGCGCGCCAAGAAAGGTTGAATGGAGCTAAGGAGGAATACAATACACAGGAAACAAAGACGACAGGACCAAACAAAGGAGAAAAGGGAATAAAACAGAGCAGGCAAAAGGTAAGAAACAAGATTGGAAGACGCACAAAAAAACAGTGTAATTTTCTTTTACAGTTAATCTCCCTTCAGCACAAAAAATCCTCAAAATGGAACAAAATGAACATCACATTAAATTAAAAGTATATATTATGAATAAGATGGAATGCAGTAATCCAATTCTGCGGTTCAGATACCAGATTAAGCCATTCCCGCTTTGTTCTTGCTGTTGTGATGTCAGTTGAATCCTTGATTAGGTTTATACCTAGTAATCTCTCTTAAATATGCATTAAACCTTTTATAGAAAGAATTCACTCTGAATACACAACAGTACTCAGAGGCTTATGACAAAACAAAGCTACAGACTCATATAGATTGCTTGCCTAAACCTCTCTGCCTCTCTCCACCTCCCTCTCCTCCTTTAAAACCAACCTTAAAAAATCCAGCTCTTTGACCAAGCTTTTGGTTACCCCTTCTTATATCTCCTTCTTTGGCTCAGCATCCACTTTTGTCTGATTACGCTTTTGCGAAATGCCTTGGGACATCTTACAGGCGCGTTATAAATGCAAGCTGCTGCTGCTGTTCTACAATGTGAGTGAATAATACAAGCCTGTCTTGGTGATCTGTTACTATTCTCTGAACCACCCAGTAACATTGTGCATCCGATTTTCTTGAAAGAGACTTGCACACCCATTGAGAAAAATATATAATTTTAAGAGCAATATTTATCATTTCAGGTGAACTTAGTGGAGAATAACCTGGTTAAACTACTAAAATTTCAACAAAAGAAATCTTCTACTTTAGTTGGCGCACGATCTTTTTTAAAATAATGAAACTTGGCTGTGTTTTATTAATGCTTTAGGATTGTCCTCCTTGTTTTAACCTAGTACTTTACCAAGGTCATTAATCCACGTACTGGCTGGGACAGGCAAGATCCGTTATTACTGTCTTCTAGACTAAATCTTTACCCGACTGTGGTTAGAATGTGGAACTCACTAACACAAGGAATAGTTGAGGCGACAAGCACAGATACATTTAAGGAGAAGCTAGATGAGGCAGAAAGGAATAGAAGGTTATGCTGATAGGGTTTTTTTTTTATTTGTTTATGGGATGTGGGCGTCGCTGGCAAGGCCAGCATTTATGGCCCATCCCTAATTGCCCTTGAGAAGGTGGTGGTGGTGAGCCACCTTCTTGAACCGCTGCAGTCCATGTGGTGAAGGTACTCCCACAGTGCTGTTAGGGAGGGAGTTCCAGGATTTTGACACAGCGACGATGAAGGATTGGCGATATACTTCTAAGTCAGGATGGTGTGTGACTTGGAGGGGAACTTGGAGGTGGTGGTGTTCCCATGTGCCTGCTGCCCTTGTCCTTCGAGGTGGAAGAGGTCGCGGCTTTGGGAGGTGCTGCCGAAGAAGCCTTGGCGAGTTGCTGCAGAGCATCTTGTAGATGGTACACACTGCAGCCACGGTACACCGGTGGTGGAGGGGGTGAATGTTTAAGGTGGTGGATGGGGTGCCAATCAAGCAGGCTGCTTTGTCTTGGATTGTGTTGAGCTTCTTGAGTGTTGTTGGAGCTGCACTCATCCAGGCAATTGGAGAGTATTCCATCACACTCCTTACTTGTGCCTTGTAGATGGTGGAAAGGCTTTGGGGAGTCAGGAGGTAAGACACTCGCCGCAGAATACCCAGCCCCTGACCTGCTCTTGTTGCCACAGTATTTATGTGGCTGGTCCAGTTAAGTTTCTGGTCAATGGTGACTCCCAGGATGCTGAGGGATTTGGCGATGGTAATGCCGTTGAATGTCAAAGGGAGGTGGTTAGACTCTCGCTTGTTGGAGATAGTCATTGCCTGGCACTTGTGTGGCGCGAATGTTACCTGCCACTTATCAGCCCACACCTGAACGTTGTCCAGGTCTTGTTGCATGTGGGCATGGACCGCTTCATTATCTGAGGAGTTGTGAATGGCACTGAACACTGTGCAGTCATCAGCGAACATCCCCATTTCTGACCTTATGTTGGAGGGAAGGTCATTGATGAAGCAGCTGAAGATGGTTGGGCCTAGGACACTGCCCTGAGGAACTCCTGGGGCTGTGATGCTTGACCTTCAACCACCACAACCATCTTCCTTTGTGCTAGGTATGACTCCAGCCAGTGGAGCGTTTTCCCCCTGATTTCATCTTTACTAGGGCTCCTTGATGCCACACTTGGTCAAGTGCTGCCTTGATGCTCTCACCTCACCTCTGGAATTCAGCTCCTTTGTCCATGTTTGGACCAAGACTTTAATGAGGTCGGGAGCAGAGTGTTCTTGGCGGAACCCAAACTGGGCATCTGTGGGCAGGTTATTGGTGAGTAAGTGCCGCTTGATAGCACTTTCGATAACACCTTCCATCATTTTGCTGATGATTGAGAGTAAACTGATGGGGCGGTAATTGGCCGGGTTGGATTTCCACATTGTCGGATAGATGCCAATGTTATAGCTGTACTGGAACAGCTTGGCTAGAGGCGCGGCTAGTTCTGGAGCACAAGTCTTCAGCACGATAGCGGGGATGTTGTCGGGGCCCATAGCCTTTGCTGTATCCAGTGCGCTCAGCCGTTTCTTGATATCACGTGGAGTGAATTGAATTGGCTGAAGACTGGCTTCTGTGATGGTGAGGACCTCAGGAGTAGGCCAATATGGATCATCCACTCGGCACTTCTGATTGAAGATGGCTGCAAACGCTTCCGCCTTGTCCTTTGCACACACGTGCTGGGCTCCACCATCATTGAGGATGGGGATATTCATGGAGCCTCCTCCTCCCATTCGTTGTTTAATGGTCCACCACCATTCACAACTGGATGTGGCTGAACTACAGAGCTTTGAACTGATCCGTTGATTGTGGGATCGCTTAGCCCTGTCTATAGCATGCTGCGTCCACTTTTTAGCATGCATGTAGTCCTGTGTTGCAGCTTCCCTAGGTTGGCACCTCATTTTTAGGTATGCCTGGTGCTGCTCCTGTACACTCCTTATTGAACCAGGGTTGGCCCCCAGCTTGATGGTAATGGTAGAGTGAGGGATATGCTGGGCCATGAGGTTACAGTGGAATACAATTCTGCTGCTGCTGATGGCCCACAGCGCCTCATGGATGCCCAGTTTTGAGTTGCTAGATCTGTTCTGAATCTATTCCATTTAGCACGGTGGTAGGGTGTCCTCAGTGTGAAGACGGGACTTTGCCTCCACGATGACTGTGCGGTGGTCACTGCTACCAATACTGTCATGGACAGATGCATCTGCGACAGGTAGATTGGTGAGGACGAGGTCAAGTAGGTTTTTCCCCTCGTGTTGATTCTCTCACCACCTGTCGCAGGCCCAGACTGGCAGTTATGTCCTTCAGGACTCGGCCAGTAGTGGTGCTGCCAAGCCACTCTTGGTGATGGACATTGAAGTCCCCCACCCAGAGTACATTCTGTGCCCTTGCTACTCTCAGTGCTTCTGCCAAGTGGTGTCTGATTTTTTCTGATTCACCAGCTGAGGGAGGGCGGTAGGTGGTAATCAGCAGGAGGTTTCCTTGCCCATGCTTGACCTGAAGCCATGAGACTTCATGGGGTTCAGAGTCAATGTTGGGGACTCCCAGGGCCACTCCTTCCCGACTGTATACCACTTTGCCGCCACCCCTGGTGGATCTGTCCTGCCGGTGGGACAGGACATACCCAGGGATGATGATGGAGGAGTTTGGGGCGTTGGCTGAAAGGTATGATTCTGTGAGTATGACTAGTCTGTGGGACAGCTCTCCCAATTTTGGCACAAGTCCCCAGATGTTGGTGAGGAGGACTTTGCAGGGTCGACTGGGCTGGGTGTGCCATTGCCGTGTCTGTAGCCAGTGCCGAAGTCCCCGTCCGATTTTCTTCTTTTTATTGTTTTATCGTAGCGGTTTGTTAGGCTATTTCAGAGGGCAGTTAAGAGTCAACCACATTGCTGTGGGTCTGGAGTCGCATATAGGACGGACCAGGTAAGAACGGCAGATTTCCTTCCCTAAAGGGCATTAGTGAACCAGATGGGTTTTTACGATAATCCGATAGTTTCCTGGTTACCATTACTTATACTAGCAATTATTCCCCAGCTGCCATGGTGGGATTTGAACTCCCGTCTCTGGATCATTAGTCCAGGACCTCTGGATTACTAGCCCAGTGACATTACCACTACGCTACCGTTGCCCGTTAGATGAGGAGGGGTGAGAGGAGGCTCGTGTGGAGCATAAACACCGGCATAGACCAGTTAGGCCGAATGGCCTGTTTCTGTGCTGTACATTCTATGTAATCCTACGTAAAAAAAAATGGTTTTGCAATTCTACCAGGGACTTTACAAAGTATTTTGTATTGAAATTTAATAATGGTACAATAAAATAAACTGGACGGTAACATAAAAGGCCGCAACAATTTTCATTTAGGCACATACTGAGTACAGGTACTTCTACCTTCAAGGCCCATTATTTGGGAATACCTCATTTTTTAAAAACAACCTCTAATCTTTGAATCGTGCCACTGAAAACCAATGTAAGTTTTCATTCTCTCCTGGTTTTCTGTGACGGTTGAGATACCTAAACGTCAATGATTAGGATTTGTTTAATTGTTGGAAATAAAACAATGGCGCTGTTGAAGTGAGTGAATGAAGAAAGGATAAATGCTCAGGTTTTGAGAATTAGCCTTAATCCATTAGCTGTTACCCTGCATTATTTCAGCATTTGGTAAAATGATATTATGGTCCATTAAGCGTTAAACAAGAGGAGAAGCCGGGTGTGTCTGAGTTAGATTGTTTGGAGTATGTAATGTGATATCACATCTTGGAATGGATCTTGTTACCAGCACTTAGCAATAGAGGTTAACTGTCACATGATCTAGTCGCAGCTAATCAGATATCACAATTAGACTGCCCAATTGAGGGTCAAATGCCAACTTTTTGCTATGAATTTTACATGACCAGAAATTGTCTCAAGTGTTGATATAAACAATCTTAACAGTTGATTTTTCATTTAAAAAGGAGCATTTAATCTGAGCATTCTGTAAGGATTTAATTCACCAAATGAACAATGTGCTCGACAAGGACAAACACTCACAGGCTAATTAAAGAGCTCATCACCTTTAAAAAAAACCCTATTCTACACTAATGACGCTAATCTAGTTATTTGATGAAAATCGGATGCGATTCTGGGAAACACAGATGATAGACTGACTGTTGACCTTTCGGCCTCCAACAACTGGTTGCCTTTATTTTTGCCATATTTGTGACATTTATAAAGCTTCTTTTAACATTTCCTCACTTGTGGGGTTGTTTCTGAATGGTTTTAAGCCTTTTCATGAGGAATATGCACGTTGAATTTAAGCAGGAAGTGACAGCTAATGTCGTGCAAGCCAAATGAGGCTTTTAAGCTTTGGTCCCACCTTTTGACCAAAATTTGGACTTCAAAGTCAATTGCTTACAGAATATTAGGATCTACCAGCAAGGAAATACACTACACCTGTACATTATCGTGATATTTGAATACGTTCCCAACATTAATAGTAGTGAATCCAGTTGATGACCCTCTTCAACCATGCATAATGTAGATATTTTTAAATAAAGAAAATTATTTAGCGTTTTAAAGGAGCACTGTCATCTGGGTAGACTCAGTTTTTGGAAAAGACTCTGGCAGTTTTTAGAATGAAGTACAGGAAACTTTCGTTTATCCGGCATCGACGGGACCGGCGTGGTGCCGGTTTATCGAAAGTACCAGATAACGGAGAGTTATATCTACCGAGGCTATTTTTAACAAAGAGACTCCAGGCAGCACGGGAGAATCAACTCCTGCTACTGCAGTGTTTCGGACTTCCGACAGCGCCAGGAGGCCGAGTAGTGGCACTTTTGAAAAGTACCCCTACTGACTAAATCGGCGTTCGCGGACTCGGACTCGGACTCGGGATCGGCAACATTGCCGGTTATTTGAGAGGAGTTTTCGGAGCACTCGGCGTTCGCGGAGACTCGACTGCGACTCGGCAACATTGCCGGTTATTTGAGAGGAGTTTTCGGAGGATGATTTTTGCCGGTTAAGCGAGAATTCCGGATATTTGGGTGCCGGATAAACGAAAGTTTCCTGTACTAAGAATAGTCAGATTCAGAGCTACCTTACTGGTTCTTGTGGAAGTTAGTGCTGCATCAAATGCTAACTGCAACACTAACGTTTGGGATGCATTTTAATCATGTTTTTTTTTACATTTTTAACATTTTGTTTTAGAATTTCACCACTCCCACCCCCCCAAAAAAAATCCTTTGTTCAGTTGTTAAATGCACTGCCCAATATAGAACTGAGCCATACAGACTGAGAAAGTACTTGGTTTTGTCTCTGTTCTGTGCTGAGTCACTCGAGTTTAGTCAGGCTGCTGATATTGGTGTCAGTGCCCTTTGCTAGAGGATGGGAAAATCAGCCAGGTTTCTTGTTCCTGGTTATCTTCCTTGTGGGAAGTGCAGAAGTGCCATTAAAGTGGCACTGCCCTCATCAAAAGGTATTCGCTGAAACGTTTCTTTTTTTCATTTTGGTCAGAAGAACTGTGGGGTAGAGTTTCCAGTCAAAATCTGCTTGAACTTGCGCTAGTTAGATTACAATTCAAGTTTCCAAAAAAATTCATTTGCAGAACTACAAATGTAAAATCTTCCATAAACCAGCGCATGCGGGCAGCGTAAAACAATGTAATTGTTTCTTCTTTTTTTCTTAGCATCAAAAAGTATTCCTTGATGTATTTAAGAGTGGCAACCTAGTGCAGTTTGATTAATACAGCTAAAAATGGGTTTATCACCAAAAATAAGCATATTTAGTAAGGGTATCCATCCCTCCTCCTGTGAGTAATCTGATTTAAAATCACTGAAAATGACTTAAAACAACTATATTGAACCAGTTAACAGTTTCATTGGTATACGCTAGTCAGTTTCTTAGTTAATTATATTTTGATAGGAATAAACCTTAAAACCGTGCCTACTAGTGCCTGTGTGCATAAGAAAATGAACGCAATTTGAAGAGCCTTCCTGTATGGGAAACATGCCAGGACGGCATGTTTCCTTCCATATAGGTGTGGCTCAGTTGGTAGCACTCTTGCCTCTGAGTCAGAAGGTTGTGGATTCAAGTCCCACTCCAGGAACTTGAACACATTAAAGCTAGGCTGACACTCCAGTGCAGTGCTGAGGGAGTGCCGCTCTGTCGGAGGTGCCGTCTTTCAGATGAAATGTTAAACCGAGGCTCCGTCTGCCCTCTCAGGTGGATGTACAAGATCCCATGGCACTATTTCGAAGAAGAGCAGGAGAGTTATCCCTGGTGTCCTGGCCAATATTTATCCCTCAACCAACATAACAAAACAGATTATCTGGTCATCATCACATTGCTGTTTGTGGGACCTTGCTGTGTGCAAATTGGCTGCCGCATTTCCCACATTACAACAGTGACTACACTCCAAAAGTACTTCATTGGCTGTAAAGCACTTTGAGACATCTGGTGGTCATGAAAGCCGCTGTATAAATGCAAGTCTTTCTTTCTAAAGGGAATCAGTTGGGGCTTTAAACAATCCAACAAATTCATGGTCACTTTTACGGATACCACTTTTTTATTTCCAGATTATTTTAAACTGAATTCAAATTCGCTTCAAATGGTGGGATTTGAACTCACATTCAACTGGCCTACTTATCCAGGAACATAACCACGACACTACCATACCCCGAATGGCCACTTGGGTGAGATACTGCACAGGGCTGCCAATACCAGTGTAGCTGTACCCAGACTAGAGTTGGCACTTTCAGAAAAGGGGGGAGGGAGAATTTTTAAAAAAATATAAATAAAACAACTTTCACTAAAATCCTCATTATGGAGGAGAAAATATTTTGTTGTCGGCAAAATGATACGGTCATGTAGCATTCTCGATCAATCGTAGAGTTTTGAGAGCTGAAAGCCGTACTGCTTTTCATTTGTACATTTTATTTTCTCACAAGCCTCGTTTTGAACCTCCCAAATCAATAAAATGAGATAATTCCCAAGTAATAACCAGGATTAATGGTTTGAAAACTCTCGCTAAAGCATCTTTTCACATCCCTTGATGTGCAGTTAAGTTCAAATGACATGAGAAGGACAATAAAGTCTAAATGCACATGAAAATAGAATGTTTAAAAATGATAACAAGCAGCAATGAACAATAAAATCTGACATCTGATCAAAAACAGATCAATTGAGACAAATTGTTATTGCAGAGAATCTGAGAACCAAACCACTGCCAGTAAGTAAGCCCCACTGCACATATTTAGCAGGCCTGCTTTTAAACAGTGTGTGTAGCAGTGAGAGACATAATGGGCTGAATTTTGACAGGGGAATGCTGCGTAAATGGGTGGCGGGGGGTGGGGGGTGCGGAGTTCTGTCGGGCAACGCGGAAGTTCGGCTTTACCCACATGTGCGTAGTTTAGGTTGGACAGGTTCCCCGCCCGGAAGTCAGCCTGATTGGCAGGCTTGGCTTCCAGTCGGGTGGGGAGCACTCTGGAGCAGGCCACAGCCTCAGGTAAGTTGCCTGCTGCTGCTAATGGGAGCGTGGCAAGGGGGAGTCTGATCCCCGATCCGGGGGTGGGCCAAACCCTAACCCCAAGGGGGGTTCGATCCCTGACTCGGGGAGGGGGAGCTTTGGGGGGGAGGGGAAGCACTTACCTTCTCCCCGAAACTGTCCTCGCTTCTCTTCAGCTCCCTGGTTTCCCAAGGCCTGGGAACCCCGGCCGGCCAGGGTTAAACCTGCAAAGCAGGTTAAATCAGAAGCTGCAGCCTCATTAAAATATTTAAATGGCCAACCCGCCTCCTGGCAAGTGTGATCATTTCCAATCTGTGCTCACTGACCCTGATTAACTCATGTTTCTCCAAGTGCTTCGTAATTTCATCCTGTATTATAGACTTTCAATTACCAATTTTAGAATTGCCCACTCCCAGAATAGAGCTTTGCCTTCTCAGGAGCATATATAGGGAAAACATCCATTCATAAAGAAAACCTTTAGTAGATCACCAACAATTGAAGTAAGACTAACTGGCCTATAATTTTCTATAATTATCCGTGCATCTTCTTTTGAAGAGTGGATTCATATTTGCCAATCTTTAGTTCTCTGGCACAATTTTCCTTTTCATAGAATTTTGGAAAATTACAGTCATATATTTCTTCCTTAGCTTCCTTCAAGGTCCTTCAGGATCCTTGGATATAAACCACTATGGCCAGGTGATGTTGAAGGGATAATTACTAGTCCTAGCCCCTTTAGGGCTACTCCGGATCAGGCGTATTCATCAGACGTTCACTTTCAACTAAAGTTTGAGGTAGCCGAATCCTAAAGACGCTTAATTGGGTCTAAAGGTCTGGACCATCTCTCCCTAAAGGAAAGGAACAATCTGAAAATGTTACTGTCCTCCAGATAGCACTTTTAATAAGTTTAGCTAGACTGTAACGCTCCGGATATTATGAGGGTCTGGAAAACTCCCCCAGAATTCTGCAACTCCTCACCAAAGAGTGTACAGAAATTGAGTTTGCGAGTTTGATACAGAAGTCTTGTGTGAGACAATTCTAAAAATATATAGATTTATTAAAGAACCGACATGTAATTTACAGTTGGTGAGTCAATCACAACATTAACAGTTCCAAAAAGAGAAAGCTTTACAATCTTATTATCAGAGATCCTTACTCTCAAATCTTAACTTCACTACAGTTTTACAGTTCTTAGTTTTGTACAGGATATCCACCAAAATCAAATACAGTACCTTTGATCCCCGAGCTACAAAGAGTTGTAGACTTACAGAGCTGCCTCTGAAGCCTGAGAATCGCTTTGCCCCTTTACAGCGAATCTACTATCCCATTTGAGAGTTCAATATTTATACCCTTTTCTAGTGGTATTTTCTTTAAGGTTTTCTGCTGATGTAAGCTAATTATCTCTAGTCATTTTTCTGCTGACTTCTGCAATTCTTAGTCACCTCAGCCGGTAGCATTACAGAATCATGTCTCTCCTCTAGGTGTTCTAAGTTTACCATAAAAAACGGTGTAACAGCAGGTGCATTTTTTACTTGATGTCATTTTTACGAAGGCAGATGTTTGTGCTTCTTTACGAAGTGTAAATTAGAACACCTTAACCAGGGTGAACTATTGTTTGTTCCCAAAGATTCAGACTGTCAGGAGCCTTTAACCTTCTGTTTCAATAAGGTTATTGATTCAGTGTCAACAACTATCTTATCTCTATAGCCAGAATGCTACCACAGCATTTCATAATTAGGTTTCTAGATTTCCAAACCCAGTTTGTCATGTTTTAATAAGGCCAGAATTCTTTCATAGAATGGTGAATTTTTCTGAATAGGTTATATGGCTATTTCCTTCACAATGTGTCTATCTTAAGTTTGATTAACAACATTAATGCCACTTCTCTTTGAAAAATAATTTCCACTGACCGTTTGACATCCACGTTTGGTCATTCTGCAAACCCAACCTCCTCTGTGAAAATTAAGCCAACGTAATTCAATATCTCTGCATGTCACTCACTCTTCAGTACAAGCATGCCTCCTTCACCTTTTGGTGTCTCTACCCCTACCGTGGCTATAGTTTTACTATTAATGTGTCTATAAAAAGCCTTTTTATTGCCCCTAAGGGCCGATTCCTTGATTGTGGGAAGAAACTGGAAATGTTTGTTGTGTTCCAATATGAGTAGAGTGGCTTCCCAATCCCATATGATTGTTGAAGAGCTCGCCAACAGACAGAAGTAGCAAAACAGCACAGGAGCCAAGGTGCTGGAAGTCATTGCAGGACTATCTCATGACCCAGCTGAAAGAGGGGTAACACCACAACTGAGTTATCACATTCTGATTAATATATCTACAGTTTAATTTGGATTCCCTCTGTTTGGCTTTTTTTTAAAATCTCTTCCATTGTCCTGATTTGTTTTATTAACATCTGTGTAACTCTTTCAAACTTGCCACTTCCTTATTACCATTATAGCTAAGGGCCAACTCCCTGATGTTATGCTTGGGGTGCTTCCCGCACTTCCGGAGGGCCCGAGGCCTGCAGGATCAGGACGATAACCTTAGTGCACTTGGCCTGATCTCCTCATTTCCACAGGGGAAAACATTTTTGAAGCAATGCTACTTGCATTCACTGGTCTTATTACAAGCAACAAAATTATTTAAATCAAAGTAAATTGAACCCACAACAAATTCTCCATGGTCTTCTTCACTGCAGCGCCTCATTTGATGAGCACCCCTTATAAAAACATGCATAGTCAGATGTCCAAGCTCCAATCCAGTCCAAATCTCCACCACTTAAGGTCAGGTTTTGACTACTGTTCTTGACTTGCCAAGCCAAACTTTGTGCAGTAGAGCGAATTAATTAATACATTTTTTCTGCTACCTGCTGTTGGTTTTCTGCAATTTTTAGCACTCCTTTCATGCTCACCTCCAGTAGCAGTGTTCTTGCTTCCATGATTTACCCCTCGCATCTCTCAGAACAGGCATTCCACTGAAAGAAATAAAGACTTGCATTTATATAGCGCCTTTCATGACCTCAGGATGTTCCAAAGTGCTTTACAAGCAATGAAGCATTTTTGAAGTGTAGTCACTGTTGTAATGTAGGAAACGCGGCAGCTAATTTGTGCACAACAAGGTCCTACAAACAGCAATGAGATAATGACCAGATAATCTGATCTTTAGTGATGTTGGTTGAGGAATATATATTGTCCAGGACACTGGGGAGAACTCCCCTTCTCTTCTTTGAATAGTGTCAAGGGTTCTTTTACATCCACCCAAGAGGGCAGACGGGGCCTCGGTTTAATGTCTCATCCGAAAGACGGCCACTCCAACAGTGCAGCAATCCTTCAGTACTGCACTGGGGTGTCAGCTTGGATTATGTGCTCAAATCCCTGGAGTGGGACTAGAACCTAGAACCTTCGGACTCAGAGACGAGAGCGCGACCACTGAGCCACGGCTGACACCTTGGGCCTGACAATGGCTGTCACTGATTTGGAGAAGGAAGTGGAATAGCAGCAGAGGGAGGAAAAGCACTTACTTCTCAGGTGTCTGGCAGCCATCCACGGGGTGGCCAAGGAATGATGTAATCTGACCCAGACACAATGGCCAGAATTTTCTGTAACTGGGCGGGTCAGGAGCGGGCGGTCGTCATGGCGGGTCGCGACCCCGTTGTTGCTTCCATTCCGCTGCAGAAATCAACTTTGTGATAATAGGGCCTAGTAAGCCTTCCCTGCGCGTTACCCGGCCCAATTAAATGGGTCTGATGACGTCATTGATGACGCGTTTTCAGCCGGTATATATTTAAAGGAGCCATGGCCACATTGCATTTGAAGGTTCATCTAGCAGTGTGCAGGCAGCTCACTGGAGGTTTTCATTGCTTCAAACAGTTGGAGAGATGGCAGCACAGAGGCAGAGGGCTGCACCCAGGTTCTCTGATGACTCCCTCCATATCCTTGTGGAGGGAGCCAGAGCACACAGGGAGGTCCTCTGCCCTTCCAGTGGGCGGAAAACACCTCCCCAAGAGTCAGAAAGAGCCTGGCTCCAAATTGCAGAGGAGGTCAACAGCAGGGATGTGTTCAAGAGGACCTGAGTGCAGTGCCTCATTAGATCAAAAAAGGTGAGTACAAAGCCACACTCAACTTCATCCTGCTCTGCCTCTCATCACATCCCCATCACTCTGCCTTCCCAACCCTACTCCTGCACATCCTTACTCACACCAACATACCTTGCATGTCCACCCATCCCTCTCTCTATCTACATTATCACATCCCCATCTCACTAGCCACCCCTCACACTCACCCTCATCCTAGTGCAATCATACCAACTGACAACACGCAAGGAGCCCACTTGGCATTGCCACCCCAATCCATCATAGTCTTCCTCTAAAGATGTAACCCATCCATTCCTTACACTCATTCCATCACTCCCACTCAACCTTCTCTTCTTTCCCTCCTTGCAGAAGAAGAGAGCCCAAAATAAGAGGTAGAGGGAGAGAACTGGAGGTGGGCCTCCATCAGTTGTAACCCTCACAAAAGCAGAGAAGGCTGTGTTGGAAGTCTCGGGAGTGGCCGAGCAGCTGGAGGTGGGAGATGGAGAGAGGGGGACATCTCAGCAACCTAGTGACAGAATTACATATCATACAGCTACATGGCATTCATCAGTCACTCATATGGGGACTGATGTCATCAGCCACTGAATGGTCATCATGTGCATAATTGTATGTGTACCCATTCTTCATATGGCATATCTAACTCATCTCTTTACTCTCCCACAGGACCATCAAGAGTACCCCCCAACCCCACCCACTGGCCAGGAGGGAGAGGAAGACAACTCCTCAGAGGATCCTCCAGCATCTGAGGACACAGCTTCACCAGACACGAGTGCACCCAGCACCAGCACAGATACACACACCTCGGTGGGTCCCACGCGAGATAGAGTAATGTTGTCACCGGGTCCGTCACAAGTCACAAGTGAGCAAGAGCAGATGGTGGAGTCAGGGACAGCAGTGGAGACTCCTCGCTGGAGGGTGCAGGACGCTCCCAGCTCTGCTCAGCTGCATGCAGACACTGAGCCTCAGGGGCCATCCAGAAAGAGGGCGATCCTGGAGGTGCAGCAAGAAGTGCAGGAGGCTCTGACAGGTTTTGTGAGTGCGATGTCTGCAAATCTGCAGAGAATGGAGGAGTCCATCTTCAACATGAACACCACCGTGTCGCAGGTGATGGCGACTGTAGCCGCTTCCACGGATAGGATGGCCACCAACATGTAGCAGCTAATGCGCCACTCACAGGAGCACATGGTCTCTATGGAGAATAGATGGCAGAGGCTCATAAACCTCCTCTCCAGGAGGGATGTCAGCATAGACGTGGGTCCTCATGGTCCCACTGTCGGGACATAATGGAACCTCCAGCAATGGTGGTCAGTTTGAAAGGAATGGCTTGATTATTGTAGGGATGCTTTATGGTGTTGCCATGGGGTGGTGCCAATCTGGCACAGCATGTGGCAGCCATACGGGTGTACAGCATAAAGTTAAGTAAATCTGGCCATAATGAGGCCATCCCTGGCCTCCTGGGCAGCAATGTGCTCAGCTGCTGATGCCCTCTGTCCTGTGCAGCATCAGGTGGTTGAGGAGAAGGTTGGTGATATTGTTGTTGGTGCTGCTGGTGTGCCTGGTGCTGCTGGTGTTGGGGCTCATCGTGGTCAGATTCTGAGGACCAAGGTGAGACAGTATAATCGGCACCCATGCTGATGGAATAGATGGCAGGTCAAGTCGAGTTGACAGAAGCAATCTGTCAATGGTGAGAGAGGTTCTTCCAATGAGGTGACACTGGATGGAGACTTTGCTGGAAACACTTGCAGAAAGCTAAATCTGTGCTGGCAATACAGTCAGCAACAGCTTCTGCCTGAGGAAAGTGATCAGCTGTGAGGTCGGAGCTTTTATACTGCATTTGATGCTGTCAAGTACTCAGCTGGATCAATGGCCACTCAACTCCCACCTCAGGCTGACAGACGTGGTTCCTGTTTCCTGTGGCCATGCAGTGAAATTTGAAAGGTAGGGGGAAAAAGGCTCTTACATATCTGACAACAAGCTGATAATGATTTCAATTAGGTCATCCATCTCTGCCGGTCTGGTTGCTGCCGCACCGGCAAATGCGCCCAAGGGAAAGGTGTGTGGGGGTGGGATAACGGCGGGTCCCCGACCCACTCCAACTTTTTTCAAATTTCCCACTCGACCCGCCTCCGATCGCACCCACACGGACCCCAGAAAATTCCGGCCAATAACTTGGGTGGGTCTCAAGAATCTTATGTGGAAAACTGCCCAGGTATGTCCTGTCCACAAAAAGCAGGACAAATCCAATCCGGCCAATTACTGCCCTATCAGTCTGCTCTCAATCATCAGCAAAGTGATGGAAGGTGTAGTCGACAGTGTTATCAAGTGGCACTTACTCACCAATAAACTGCTCACCGATGCTCAGTTTGGGTTCCACCAGGACCACTCAGCTCCGGACTTCATTACAGCGTTGGTCCAAACATGGACAAAAGAGCTGAATTCCAGAGGTGAGATGAGAGTGACTGCCCTTGACATCAAGGCAGCATTTGACTGAGTCTGGCATCAAGGAGCCCTAGTAAAACTGAAGTCAATAGGAATCAGTGGGCAAAACTCTCCACTGGCTGGAGTCATACCTAACACAAAGGAAGATGGTTGTGGTTGTTGGAGGTCAATCATCTCAGCCCCAGGACATCGCTTCAGGAGTTCCTCAGGCCAGTGTCCTTGACCAAACATCTTCAGCTGCTTCATCAATGACCTTTCCTCCATCATAAGGTCAGAAATGGGGATGTTCACTGATGATTGCACAGTGTTCAGTTCCATTCTCAACTCCTCAGATAATGAAGCAGTCTATGCCCGCATGCAGCAAGATCTGGACGGCATTCAGGCTTGGACTGATAAGAGGCAAATAACATTTGCGTCACACAAGTGCCAGGCAATGACTATCTCCAACAAGCAAGAGTCTAACCACCACCCCTTGACATTCAATGGCATTACCATCGCCGAATCCCCACCATCAATATCCTGGGGGTAATCATTGACCAGAAACTTAACTGGACCAGCCACATAAATATTGTGGCCACAAAAGCAGGTCAGAGGCTGGGTATTCTGTGGTGAGTGTCTCACCTCCTGACTCCCCAAAGCCTTTCCACCATCTACAAGGCACAAGTAAGGAGTGTGATGGAATACTCTCCACTTGCCTGGATGAGTGCAGCTCCAACAACACTCAGGAAGCTCGACACCATCCAGGACAAAGCAGCCCGCTTGATTGGCACCTCATCCACCACCTTAAACATTCATTCCCTCCACCGATGGCACACCTGGGCGGGAGGCCTCGTGGAGTGATCGGAGGCCTTGCGGGGTGGGTGGGGAGGGGGATGCCTCATGGAGGCATCGGAGGTCAAGGGGGGTGTGGGGGCGGGGGGAGGATTGGTGGCCTGGCGGGGGGGGTTCTCCGATCATGGGGGGTGGGTTAGGTAGGGACCCTGGATCCAGGAGGTAGGTGTAAAGGCACTTAGCTCCTGAATGCAACAGTCCTCGCCTTGCTGTAGCTGGCAACTTTTACGAAGTGTGTAAAACCCGACCAGCTACAGTTAAACACAAAATGGAGGTTAAAGAAGAGGTATCCAGCCTCATTATAATATTTAAATAGACGGCCCACCTCCTGGTAGCGGGTTGGCTGCCCGCCCCCGTCCCTCCCCTGTCCCGCCTCTGTTAAAACCGGAAGTGGGCGGGTTGGAGGCAGGTTCAGGTTGGGATTCACAGTTTTAACACTTTAACTACCCCTACACTCCCAACCCACCTGTTTTCTTAGGTTAAAATTCCTCCCCTACAAGTTACATAAATTAACTACTTTAAACAAAAATTTTAATTTTTGAAAAAATTAATTATACTTTTTAACGGTGCTAAAAATAAACTTACCTTTCTTTAAAGTATCTAAAAAAGATAAACCTGTTGAAAAAATGTTTAAATTGTAATTAATTAACCACTTACCTTGTTAAAAACAGGCCTTGCGCCTCCTTTTTAAATGTGCAGCTTCTCCATACTTACCCTCCCGGAGAAACCTGAAAAAAAAAACGAAGTCCGCTGCGTGCGCGCAGCCTCTCCTGCGCAAACGTTCGACTTCTGAACCCCTTCCTTCAGGGGAACGGAAGTTCCGGTTTCCCACGCATGCGCAGTGCATGCAAGAAACCGGCACTTCAGGTGGCCTTACTGGTGAGTACACAGCGCGTACTCACCCGTGGAGACCCGAATTTCTGGCCCAATATGTTTGATAGCTGGACAGATCAGATGGGGTTCTACTCCCCAGTTAGTATCCAAGTTCATCTGAAAGAAAGAAAGACTTGCATTTCTATAGCACCTTTCATGAACTCAGGATGTCTCAATGCGCTTTACACCCAATGAGGTACTTTTGAAGTGTAGTCACTGTTGTAATGTAGGAAACGCCGCAGCCTATTTGCGCACAGCAAGCTCCCACAAACAGCAATGTGATAATGACCAGATAATCTTTTTTTAGTGATATTGATTGAGAAATGAATATTAGCCAGGACACTGGGGATAACTCCCCTGCTCTTCTTCGAAATAGTGCCAAGGGATCTTTTGTGTCCAACTGAGCGAGCAGATGGAGCCTCGGTTTAACGTCTCACCCAAGAGACAGTACCTCCGACAGTGCAGCACTCCCTCAGCACTGCACTGGAGTGTCAGCCTAGATTTTTGTGCTCAAGTCTCTGGAGTGGGATTTGAACCCACAACCTTCTGAATCAGAGGTGAGAGAGCTACCCACTGAGCCACGGCTGACACAAGAAAGATCAAGAAGCAGGACCTCAATGGTACTCCTCTCAGGATCACTACCAGTGTCACATGAGAGTCAGTAAAGGAACAGACAGATTAGGGAGGTGATTCTACATAGGATTACATAGGATATACGGCACAGAAACAGGCCATTCGGCCCAACCAGTCCATGCCGCCGTTTATGCTCCACTCGAGCCTCCTTCCTTCTTTCCTCATCTAAACCTATCAGCGTAACCCTCTATTCCCTTCTCCCTCATATGCTTGTCTAGCCTCCCCTTAAATGCATCTATACTATTCGCTTCAACCACTCCCTGTGGTAGCGAGTTCCACATTCTCACCACTCATTGGGTAAAGAAGTTTCTTCTGAATTCCCTATTGGATTTCTTGGTGACTATCTTATATTGATGGCCTCTAGTTATGCTCTTCCCCACAAGTGGAAACATTCTCTCTGTATCCACTCCATCAAAACTTTTCATAATCTTAAAGACCTCTATTAGGTCACCCCTCAGCCTTTTTTCAAGAGAAAAGAGACCCAGCCTGTTCATCCTTTCCTGATATGTATACTCCTCTCAGGATCACTGAGAAACAGACAGATTAGGGTATCTGGTAGCATCCTTGTAAATCTTCTCTGCACCCTCTCCAGTGCCTCTATATACTTTTTATAATATGGCGACCAGAACGGCACGCAGTACTCTAAGCGTGGTCTAACCAAGGTTCAATACAGGTTTAGCATAACTTCCCTACTTTTCAATTCTATTCCTCTGGAAATAAACCCTAGTGGTTGGTTTGCTTTTTTTATGGCCTTGCTAATCTGTAGCGCAACTTTTAGTGATTTGCGTATTTGTACTCCGAGATCCCTTTGTTCCTCTACCCCACCTAGACTCCCACCCTCCAAGTGATAAGTGACCTCCCTATTCTTCCTACCAAAATGTAATACCTCACATTTATCTGTGTTGAACTTAATTTGCCAATTATTTGCCCATTCTGCAAGTTTATTAATTTCCTCGTGTAATTTGTTGCAGTCCTCCTCAGTATTGACTATCCCCCCCCCCCCACAATTTGGTGTCATCCGCAAATTTAGAAATTGTGTTTTTGATTCCAAAGTCTAAATTGTTAATGTGAATTGTGAACAGCAGTGGTCCCAGCACTGATCCTTGTGGAACACCACTACCCACCTTCTGCCACTGTGAATAGCTACCCTTTACTCCCACTCTCTGCTTTCTGTCTTGAAGCCAGCTAGCAATCCATTCTGCTACTTGTCCCCTGACTCTGCATTCTCTGACCTTATTCATTAGTCTATTATGGGTTACCATATCGAAGGTCTTTTGAAAATCGAGATAAATTACATCTACCGCATTGCCATTGTCTACTCTCTCTGTTACCTCTTCAAAAAATTCAATAAGGTTGGTCAAGCAAGATTTTCCCTTTTGAAATCCATGCTGACTATTCATTATTATACTTTTTGTTTCTAGATGTTCTTCTATTCTCTCCTTTAGTAGGGATTCCATTATTTTTCCTACCACTGATGTTAAGCTGACTGGTCTATAATTCCCTGGACGTGTTCTATCCCCCTTCTTAAATATAGGCATTACGTTAGCTATCTGCCAGTCCTCTGGCACTACACCTTTTTCTAATGAATTATTAAATATGTGTAGTAATGTCTCTGCTATCTCTTCCCTAAATTATTTTAAAATGCATGGATGCAATCCATCCGGACCTGGAGTTTTATCCTCTTTGAGTTTGATTAGCTTATTTAATATATCCCCTCTTTTTTTTATATGCACTCATCTCATTACTCATCTCATCATCCAATGTCATGTCCACCTATTCTATCTCCCTGGTAAATACCAAAGCGAAATAATATTTCTGCCATCTCCCACCTATCCCTTAATGGCCCTATTCCTATCACAACCTTCCTTTTTTTATTGATGTGCCTGTAAAATATTTTACTATTTTGTTTATGTTCCTTGATAATTTAATTTCATAGTTCCTCTTTGCCTTCCTAATTGTTTTTTTGACTTCTCTCCTAATCCCTTCATATTCTCTCTTATCATGCACACCTCTGCTGTCTATGTACTTAATGTATGCCTCTTTCCTTACCCTCAATTGTTCCCTTATGTCTTTATTCATTCATGGAGTCTCATTAGTGTTTCGTTTGTTCTTTCCTTTTAGCGGAATATATTTTTCCTGCACTCTGTTTATTCTGTGGCAACCAACATCACTAAAACAGATTATCTGGTCATTATCACATTGCTGTTTGTGGGGGCTTGCTGTGTGCAAATTGGCTGCCGCGTTTCCGACATTACAACAGTGACTACACTTCAAAAGTACTTAATTGGCTATAAAGTGCTTTGGGACATTCTGAGGTCGTGAAAGGTGCTATATAAATGGAATGATGCGGAGATGCCGGTGTTGGACTGGGGTGGACAAAAGTGAGAAGTCGCACAACACCAGGTTATAGTCCAACAGTTTTATTTGAAATCACAAGCTTTCGGAGCTGCTGCCCCTTCGTCAGGTGAAGTGAAGGAATACGAATCGGCAAAGCATACATAGGCAGAGAACAATGCCTGTGTAGCGTACAATCTCAGACGACTACAGTGGAAGTCTTTCTTTGTTTTCTTTGAACCCCGGAACAGTTTTTGCAGAACTTGAATCCCATCTTTCCTTAAGTCATTAGTTCCTACTTGAACCATAACTTCCGTCAGATCTGTCTCCCTCTCCAACAGCTTCTACACCTGCTCCATTTTGTTCCTTACTCTGACACCTGACAAGCAACACATCATTCGATACTCACATTTATGCTTACAGAAGCTGTCTACTCCCTTCCGAGTGAGGGTACTGTGCCTCTCTATTATAGAGAAACACAAGAAATGCTGCAAAATATGGTGCACACAGTCCACTCACACGTTCTGTACTATTACTTATGTTTGTATCTCTAGTCCCTCATATCTGTGTTAGAAAGGGAGCCATAAGCAATGCTGCAGAGTGTATTCTAGTGAGGGGACAGTGTGCCTCTATTAGCAAAACAGCCTCAAGGAATGCTTTATCAGAGTGTGTGATAGTAAGGAACTGTGCATCTCTATTAGTGAGAGAGCCACAAGCAATGCTTCAGAACCTATTGTAGTGAGGAGATTATGCATCTCTATTAGAGAGAGCCATAAGCAATGTTACATCAGAATGGGTTTGATTGATGGGACTGTGCATCTCTGTCACAGATAGAGAGCCACAAGCAAAGATGCAGAGTGTGTTAATGAGAGAGGGCTGTGCGTGTTTGCCACCCTGAATTACTGCAGCTTCAATCGAACAATTCACCTTCATCACAGTAAATTACTAACTGGAAAATGGAGGATTACCACTACCCCCACGTCCTGTCGATTTGGAACATGGAAAATACCACTCATATCCAGGTGTGTTAAAAAATAAAAATTATTTACTGAAGCAATAAAAATACTTGCAAGATACAACACAATCAGCAAATAACACCGTTGGGGCAATTTCTTGAGCTTGTGCTCCCAGTGAGGACGTCACTGGATCACCCCTTATATATATATTTAGTGGCATTCACATAGTTAAAGCAGACTGTTTCGACACATAACAACAGTTAGAAATGACAGCATAGTTTTGCCATTCCACAGGGCTGGGGTGCAGAACAGAAGCTGGGATATTGGGCAGAAACTGTTCCAGTTGTATGTCCCCCCTATAATGCGGCATTTGTCTTCTTGTGGGCGAGAGCCTCATTTAAATATGAAGAACAATGGATAATCTATTGAAATGAGTGCAGGCATGATTCCCCGATCTTCTTGCAGGGCGTGCGTCATGCACTCAGATCACCAGCACCTTCGGGGCTGAGAAAGTCTCTGTTTAAAGGGGCAGCGGCTTATTTGGAACCAATCATGAAAATAGCCTTTAGCTCTGAATTCGTGACAGCTACATTTTTAATGTTTTCGGTGGCATTTTGTTTATATTTGGAGGCTTCAGTCCCATTTTTTGCCAGCAAGATTCATCATTACTGGAATCAAAATTGTGCCGATGGGAACTCCAGTGAGGATTCCTCTGCCGTTTCTGTTATTAGGAGGAAGAGAAAGGAGAGATGCCCAAGAGGCAGACCTGCCCTTATCCATGCAGCCATGTCTATAGACCCAAGCAACCAGACCCAGTGTCCGAGGCAAACTGCCCTTACAAGGCCGCACTTCATCAAGGAATTGTGTCATCTGCTCACAGCTGATCTGCAAACAATCTCCACCACAGACACGGTACTGCCAGTAGCAGTCAACGTCTCAGCCATGAATCTTTATGCCATAGGATAATACCAAGCTACTGGAGGGGATAACAACAGCAGTCAATCTTCAGTGCAGAAATGCATAAAACAGGTCACTGATGTGTTGATCCCCAAGGCAACTGATCATCTTTCCCCCGAAAACCTGGCATCGGATTCCCTAAAGCCCAGGGCATTATTGGTGGCAGCCAAGAGGCTATGAGAGTCACTGTACACAATCCTATGGTCTTTGTGAATCCCAAGGGGGGTCCCTCAATTAATGTTCAGGTGGCCAAATATCGGCCTCATAGGATCATTCAGGCCTGCTTCCAAGGCAGCACCCATGATTTCTTCATCTTAAGAAAATTCACTGTGTCTGGGCCATTTAAATGAGAAGGTGGACAGCAAGGATGGCTGCTAGGAGTCCAAGGTTACCCTCTTCAGCCGTGGCTCATGACACCATTGAGACATCCAAAAACAGCAGCTGAGTCAAGGTGCAAGGCCCATGCGACCAACAACATTATTATCGCACACACTGGGGTTGGTGACCTCTACCACGGCACTGACCCTGCTGGAGTATATGGGGTCAGTAGGAGGCCACCTAATCTGCACACAGATGGTTTTGGGTGGCTGCCAATCCCCACACATCAGTAAGTTTGGCAGAGTGTGCCAGTTCAGTGCCAAGGGGCCAAACAATTTCCTTCAAATTTTTTACCTCTTTGGGGTGAAGGCCGCAGATACCCTGACTTTGTATGAGGCCGAGGACCTGCCCCTGGCCCCGACCCCAGCCCCGGCCCCAGCCCTAGCCCTAACCGAGCACTGCCCCCTCCTCATCACTGGCTTTGTAAGGGGCAGACGAGGCTTCCGGCACAGGCCAGGGCCCAGCATATCTGGGCTATGGTGGGAGTGCGCCAAATCAACTTTGAATTTTTGGCCCCACTATCAGCATCATCAAGTAGCACATCAGGAACTCAGACAGATAAAGGGAAGTTTCACAATACAACCCTACCAGGGTCGCCAAGAATATCGTCGTCTACTGCATGCTCCACAACTCTGCCATCTAGAGAGGCCTAATAATGGAGCAGGTGCAGGAGGAAAAGACTCACCTACAGTCAAGGTCCAAACAAGACACTGGTGGTGATCATCCAGAACATATCACTGCTGAAGCACTGTGGCAAACAGCAAGACCTATTCAAATAGGTTGTGCTATAAAGCTGATTTCTGGATTGACTTTTACAAATGGTAATGCAATAACAGTTCCAGTTTAAAATGGCAGTAATAAAGTGTATCATGACGCATTATGGCCATGCATGCGATGCTTAGAAAGAACTCATCTGTTACTGCTTAGCATATAGCCTCAGTTATGGATTAATAGGATAGAAACATAGAAACATGGAAAAATAGGAGCAGGAGTAGGCCATTTGGCCCTTCGAGCCTGCTCCGCCATTCAATATGATCATGACTGATCCTCTATCTCAATACCATATTCCCGCTCTCTTCCCATACCCCTTGATGCCTTTTGCGTCTAGAAATCTATCTATCTCCTTCTTAAATATATTCAGTGACTTGGCCTCCACAGCCTTCTGTGGGAGAGAATTCCACAGGTTCACCACCTTCTGAGTGAAGAAATGTCTCCTCATCTCAGTCCTAAATGTCCTTCCCCGTATCCTGAGACTGTGACCCCTCGTTCTCGACCCCTCAGCCAGAGGAAACATCCTCCCTGCATCCAATCTGTCTAGCCCTGTCAGAATTTTATACATTTCAATGAGATTGCACTCTCATTCTTCTAAACTCTAGTGAATACAGGCCTAGTCGACCCAATCTCTCCTCATACGACAGTCCTGCCATCCCAGGAATCAGTCTGGTGAACCTTCGCTGCATTCCCTCTATGGCAAGTGTATCCTTTCTGAGGAAAGGAGACCAAATCTGAACACAGTACTCCAGGTGTGGCCTCACCAAGGCCCTGTATAACTGTAGTAAGACATCCTTGCTCCTGAACTCAAATCCTCTTGCAATGAAGGCCAACATACCATTTGCCTTCCTAACTGCCTGCTGCACCTGCATGTTTGCTTTCAGTGACTGGTGTACAAGGACACCCAGGTCCCTTTGTACATCAACATTCTCCAATCTATCACCATTTAAATAATACTCTGCCTTTCTGTTTTTCCTACCGAAGTGGATAACTTCACATTTATCCACGTTATACTGCATCTGCCATGTATTTGCCCACTCATTCAACTTGTCTAAATCACCTTGAAGCCTCTCTGCATCCTCCTCACAACTCACAATCCCACTTAGTTTTGTGTTGTCAGCAAACTTGGAAATATTACATTTGGTTCCCTCATCCAAATCATTGATATATATTGTGAATAGCTGGGGCCCAAGCACTGATCCCTGCGGTACCCCACTAGTCACCGCCTGCCACCCCAAAAAACACCCATTTATTCCTACTCTCTGTTTCCTGTCTGTTAACCAATTTTCAATCCATGCCAGTATATTACCTCCAATCCCATGTGCTTTAATTTTGCACACTAACCTCTTATGTGGGACTTTATCAAAGGCCTTCTGAAAATCCAAATACACCACATGCACTGGTTCTCCCTTATCTATTCTACCAGTTACATCCTCAAAAAACTCCAGTAGGTTTGTCAAACACGATTTCCCTTTCATAAATCCATGTTGACTTTGTCTAATCCCGTTGATATTTTCTAAGTGTCCTGTTATCACATCCTTTATAATAGACTCTAGCATTTTCCCTACTACTGATGTTAGGCTAACCGGTCTGTAGTTCCCTGTTTTCTCTCCCCCTCCTTTTTTAAATAGTGGGGTTACATTTGCCACCCTCCAATCTGCAGGAACTGTTCCATAATCTGTAGAAGTTTGGAAGATAACAACCAATGCATCCACTATTTCCATGGCTACCTCTTTTAGTACTCTGGGATGCAGATTATCAGGCCCTGGGGATTTATCGACTTTCAGTCCCATTAATTTCTCCAGCACTATTTTTTTACTAATACTAATTTCCTTTAATTCCTCCTTCTCACTAGACCCTTGGTCTAGCGAGAATGAGGATGAGAAGAAACCCATTGCAGCACACATAATTTACCCCTTTAAAAACAGCCGCAGTCTTTAAGGGCTGCAGCTGCATGCTATTTCCCATCCAACTGATGACTATCTCCCACTGGCAGGCCTGAGAGCTGGCTATGCATAGTTAATGAGGCCGACCTTGTAAAATCTGGAAAGGTCAGTCCAGCACAATTCTGGCAAGTGCAAAGCTCACTGCACTCTGATCCCGATGGTTTAGCACCAGGACTGGAAGATTAACCCATACATCTTTAGTCTGCCACTACCAGGAAGAATTCACCCAAAATAAAAGAAAATCATTGGACTATGTTTTGGTCAAGCACACATTTATACATAAAAACAAAAATACTTTTGAATCAGACATCCACACTGAATAAGTCAGCAAGGTAGCAGTTTGATGAATTCAATTGATAGACTGTTGAGATGAACATTTAATGTCAAGCGATCTTAATCAATTTAACAGTGATGAAGGATATTTTCACAACAAACAGCACACGTATTGTTTATCTGCAGAATAAATTTGCCAGAGAACAAAGGCACTTTCATAAAGACATTCGAGAAACACAGCAGGCTGATGCCAATGTTAATATGGATTTAGCCTATTTCAAACCATAGATGAAACCAAAGACAAAATTCCAATTGGTGTTGTATTGAGGGGATCATGTATCTCTATTGAAGAAAGTCACAGACAATGGTACAGAGTGCATTATACTGAGGGGACTGTGTAACTCCATGAGAGAGAAAGCCACAAGGAATGGAACAGAATATGCTGTAGTGAGGGGAATGTGGATCTCTATTAGAGGCAGAGCCACAAACAATGGTACAGTTTCAGTGACAGTTTGGCTCAGTGTTAACATTCCCACCTCTGAGTCAGAGTTGTGGGTTCAATTCCCACTCCAGGATTGTAGTACATAACCGAGGCATACAATTCATGGCACTTTTGAGGGAGTATTGTCAGAGATGCTACCTTTTGGATGAGACATTAAACTGAAGCCCTGTCTGCTGTACAGGTGGATATAAAAGATCCCATGGCACTTTTCAAAGAAGAGCAGGGAGTTCTCCCAATGCCCAATGTTCTTCCCTCAACCAACACCACCAACACACTAACTGATTATTCATCTCATTGTTGCTTGTGGGACCTTGCTGTGCACACTTGCCATGTTTATCTACAAAACAACAGTGACTACACTTCAAAAGTAATTAATTGGCTGTGAAATGCTTTGAGATATCCTGAGGATGTGATATGTGCTATACAAGGGCAAATTATTTCTTCCTTTAGCAAGAAAGCCACAAACAATGGTGTAGAGTGTTTTATAATGAGGGACTGTATATCTCTATTAGAGAGGGTCACAAACAAATATGCAGAGTGTGTTATCGTGAAAGGACTATTCAAGAGACAAAAATGATGTTGCATCAGAGCACGTTGTAATGAGGGAATGATGCACCTCTATTAGAGGTGTGAGAAAAATCTATAAGCAATGCTAGTTATGTGAAAGGTCTTGGTGTATCTGTGAGTATGAAAGGTCTTGGTATATCAGTGACTTATATGACTGACTGGTATAATCATTTGGTCTATTTGTTATGGCATTCATTATAGGTTTACAGATGGAGGGGGTACAGATGTAGAAAGCAGCATGTGAACAAAGAATGAAGCTCAAGTACTTTTTAATGGCTACAGAACTCAGATTGAGTTACCGTCTTGGATCTTTGTCAATTATTTTAATCCTTTATAATATACCTGACAATATTTCCCATTAAAGCAATACTAGGTATTGTGTGAAAGAACAATACAATATGTATGTGTTATGGACGTGTTTGCAGTACGTAAATGGTTTGGGGGTTGTGTGTACATGAGCCCCTGTCACAATCTTTCTTGCCTTTTCCTATTTTATCTATATCACTATGGTCAGTGCTTCTCTGAACTTTACTACTTCTTTCCTCTAAGCTTTAAATATGCTGTTCTACAAATTTCTCTTCATCACTGTAATGGGCGCAACTGCAACAACACTCAAGAAGCTCGACACCATCCAGGACAAAGCAGTCCGTTTGATCAGCACCCCATCCACCAGCTTAAACATCCACTCCCCCAATCACCAGCGTATTGTGGCTGCAGTGACTACTATCTACAGGATGCACTGCAGCAAGTCATCAAGGCTTCTTTGGCAGCACCTTCCAAACCCATGACCTCCACCATCTAGAAGGACAAGGGGAGCAGGTGCATGGGAACACCACCACCTCCAAGTTTGATATCACCTAATCACGACTTCGTGATTTACCTCACCTCCTTTGCTCTTTTTATTTTCTATGATGTCCTGCACTTTGGGCCTTGGTCTTTTACCTTGGTTTCTCGTGAACAAAATCTAGGACACCCGCTGGCTAAGAACCAACGTAGGACCACTTGATCGCCATGAAAAGACCCCCTCCCCAAATGCCTTATTTGAGGTGTTAGAGAATCAGATTATGAATTTTCCATCTAACATATCTTGTTTCAAGCTTGTTAGAAGGAAGATTGTATATTGACTTGGATGTGGAGAATTTAATTTGTTCTGCTGGAAAAGCCATTTCCACACTTCCCCTCTTTTCTATTGTAACCTAATAGCTATGTCTTCAAAAAGGAAAAACACAGATGTTCCACAATTGACAAATACATAATAATAATCAATATAAAAATGTCAATGCATCAACACTCCCATGTCCATTCACACCAGGATCATACAGATAGCTCAGTATACTGTAGGTAAAACTATTCTATTTTCAAAGGCTTGAGCAGTTCTGGTTTTGAAATCGACGCAAAAATTATATTTTCAGACACCTACCCAGTACTGCTTTCTCAGTGGCCAATCATCAAGAGATAGGTATGTGTACTTAACATAAGAACATAAGAAATAGGAGCAGGAGTTGGCCATTTGGCCCCTCGAGCCTGCTCCGCCATTCAATAAGATCATGGCTGATCTTCTACCTCAACTCCACTTTCCTGCACTATCCTCATATCCCTTGATTCCCTTAATATTCAAAAATCTATCAATCTCTGTCTTGAATATACTCAACGACTGAGCCTCCACAGCCCTCTGGAGTAGAGAATTCCAAAGATTCACCACCTCTGAGTGAAGAAATTTCTCCTCATCTCAGTCCTAAATGGCCGACCCCTTATTCTGAGACTGTGACCCCCTAGTTCTAGACGCCTCAGCCAGGGGAAACATCCTCCCTGCATCTACCCTGTCAAGCCCTGTAAGAGTTTTGTATGTTTCAATGAGATCACCTCTCAATCTTCTAAACTCTAGAGAATATAGGCCTAGTCTACTCAATCTCTCCTCATAGGACAATCCCCCGATCCCAGGAATCAGTCTGGTGAACCTTTGTTGCACTCCCTCTATGGCAAGTATATCCTTCCTTAGGTAAGGAGACCAAAACTGTACACAATACTCCAGGTGTGGTCTCACCAGGGCCCTATATAATTGCAGTAAGATGTATATTAAATGTATATTCTTTATGTATTTTTCCCAAAGTTCTACCACCATAAATGGACTTTTATAGGCCCACAGGCCATAATAATTGTGATAAAATGTTGTACCATGTGTTATTGTCCTGTTATAAAGCAGTTAATAGAGGACTATGTATAATATAGCTCCATCTGCATCCATTAACTACACCAAGCATGTACACCATGTACAACATTAAGCATCATGCACTGTAACTGTCTGTAACAGGTCAGTGAAACAGATATAAATTTAGTATAATCAGGAAAATTACAGAATAGTTGGTCACCTTGGAATCTGATGAACCCACTCTGCTGGCACAAATGAGGCAGAACAGAACCCACAGCTGCTCCAATTGAAGCATGCGAAACCCATCCCAAATTGTGAGTAGGGGGTCATTAGCAAGTTCGGGGCAGGCGGCCCACACCTGTAAGGGCACAGCTGAGACCCCCGCTCTGATCCGCTTGCTGGAAGGCAGAGTGGTACTGAGCCACTCCACTAGGCTGTCCCCCGAGGCCCTTCCCAGGCCGAAGAATGTGCGGCACAGAGAGATCTTTGGCTCCAATGGGAGCCATAGCCCTGGTAATGATAACCTCCAGGATCGATTACCGTATTTTGGGCAAGGTCCGTTACTTCACTGAGGCCTTTGTTGAACTTATGCCAGCTTTGAAATTATGAGAGTTCAGCTGAGGTACTTTAAAGGCCCAGGAACTCCCCTTGATTTGGGGGGTGGTGTGTAAAAGATCTGCCCATGTCTCCCCCAATCAGAAAATGGCTGCACCATTAATACAAGATGGAACTGAGGCTCCGCCCCATTTTCCCTCCCTGGTCAGGCGATCGGCCTCACATCCGCCCAGGGCCCAATCAGAATTTTCAGACCCTTATCTTTGTGAGAAGCCTTTATATGAAGATTTTATCTGCTACTACAAATTAAAATAGAACCTTCTACGTGAAGAACGTTCTGCTTAAATAAGTCAGATATATGATTATCAAAAGTAAATATGCAGATTGGTAGCTTGCTGCCATCTTGACTACCACTGAACAGATGTATAGGGAACAAGGTTAACCATTTTAAGCTGCAGCAAAATTCCTCATACGCTATTAACTTCTGCAGAAAGACGAGACAGCACAGGCAAAATGTATTAATTATAATACAGCTGCACCAGTTAATATTTTTTAATTTCCTGCCACTACTAGACTTTCTTCCTGGCAAAGGCATCTTGCCACACATCTCCCCGTTTATCAAAGACATTCCAGATAGGGTTGCCAACCCCCCAGGATTGCCCTGGAGTCTCCACGAATTGAAGATTAATCTCATGGACTCTGCTGTAAGCAACCCAGGAGAAAAATCAAAGGGACATTTAAAAAAGTGTGTTTCTTTCATTTGTCAGTTAAAATATTGGAGATGTGAAAAGAGGCTGTTTGACTGGGTTGGGTGGTTGGAGGCGGGAGGTCATGCAATGAAATCTCCAGGAGTACATCCAATCAGAGTTGGCAACCTTGATTCCAGACTGCAGAGAGCTTGCTGTTGGTAATGATTCTGCTGTTGTCATTTACAGCTCCTCTAGACCCATCTTTTGTTCCTTTATTTATCCTATTACCACCTGCTTTCACCTTGCACCATCATCCCTTTCGTCATTTAATCTCTCCTGCCTTCCACCCTATCACAGACCTTCCCTTTTGTTCTTTCCTTCCTCCTCCCTTTCCCTGCCCCTGTACTTGCTCAAAACCTGTTACATCTCTAATTTTTTCTAGTTCTGAAATGTTAACTCTGTTTCTCTCTCCACAGATGCTGCCTCACCTGCTGAGTGTTTCCAGCATTTTCTGTTTGTATATTAGAGATCTTTATTCCTATCTTTGATGTCTCCTTACAATTGCAGCAAATAAAGGTCATGGACATGCTTTCGTTTAGGACAGTTCACATTGCCATGCCTACTCTTTACTGCACTGCACCTTCTTCAGTCCTGTAGTCCAAGCTCACCCCCTTTCTGGACACTTTTTGGCATGACATTTTGTCATCTAAGGGCAGGAGGGTGGAATTGAGGCACCTGCCAGGTCTCTGCCCTCTAAAGTTGTCCCATAAATTGCATGCTGGTGGTGTGGATGCAGGTGCTTCAGCTGGCATTATATTTATTGGGCACTTTGAGAGCATGTCTGGGGCATTCCTGGGCTATCCCAGGAAGTCTGATCAGCTCGCTTCGATAAGCTATGTTGGACCTATGCCCGCGGAGGGTAGGCTAAACTTCCATTGTGGGCCCACTGAAGGCCCCAAGAAAACACAAAGGTAATCAATCTTGCTCCAAGTTTCACCAACTCAGTGGGGTGGGTACTTTTTTTTACACCACTAACAGTGTGGCCATCTTGAATATTTAAATAACCCCAATGTCTGGAATTTGGGGTGGGGTCAGTGGCAAGGAAAAGCAGCAGGCGAAAGTCTAGTCCCACCGCACTTCCACACCCCTCTCCCTTCAATAGCGACCTCTTTTTCTTAAGAAGCATTGACCAGAAGAGCTATGCAACAACAATAACCTGCATTTATATAACACTTTTAACATAGTAAAATGTCCCAAGGCACTTCGCAGGAGCGTAATCAGACAAAAAATTGATACCGAGCTAAAGAATGAGACTTTAGGACAGGTGACCAAAAGTTTGGCCAGAGGTAGGTTTTAAGGAACATCTTAAAGGAGGAGAGACAGGTGGAGAGGTGGAAATGTTTAGGGAGGGAATTCCAGAGCTTAGGGTCTAGACGGCTGAAGGCACGGCCAATGGTGGGGCATAGGAAGTGAGGGATGAACAAGAGACCAGAGTTGGAGGAACGCAGAGTTTTCGAAGGGTTGTAGGGCTGGAGGAGGTTACAGAGATAGCATCAATTATTGTCACAATTTCACACATATAATGCAAAGACGAATTACAACACGATTTATTTAAACAGGTTGAGGTAGAGTTTTAATTGCCGCAACGCCAGTTTTACACCCGTGCAGCAACTTGAAAAAATACCCCATTGTGAGTTTGCAAAGAAGCAGAAATGGTTTGCCAGATGAGTTTGCATGAAGACAGTGCCCTTTTAAATGAATGGCTGACTGAACCCTTAATTGATGTCACCTGAGCAATGCTTTGCTGCGTTAAGGACTTAAAAAGTCAGCTCCCCACAAGGGAGCAGAGCATGATTTAAATATGGATGTCTCCTATTGGTAGAAGATGTTTTAACTAACCTTTATGTGGGAGATTTTAAAAGGAGGAGGGGGGAGAAGTTCTTTACATCACAATTCAGCAACACAAGCGGATCATTTATGAATTCCACTGAGTCAAAGCTGTTTACTATATTTCATTCGTAAAACTGTGGGAAAGAAGGCACAAGTTAACGTTCAAAACAATAAAAATCACAGAACTTGTCATTACAGATGTGTGTTTTTAGTTGCACAGCTGTATGAACCAGGCCCCGGTACGACAAGAGTGAGCGGATTATCTCACTTAAATTCTTTACATTCACATCACAGATTCGTTTATTTGAGCAACAATCAAGGAAAGACAGAAAATGTTTCCAACCGTAACTAATAGGAAATAAGCCACTGGTTATCTGGCTGCACAAATGATGGAATTGAATGAAATACTTCCTGTTGAGTTATATGGCTATTAGGCTAGTTTGTTCAGTTTAGGCCATATTCCTAGTGTTCTTAGTTAATTTTCACAATAGGGTAGTAGTACTGTCTAGAAAGATGATGGTGCCATAATCAGATGGGATTTGAAAGTCACTGACTCTTGGAAGCATATTGTCGTTCCTTCATCGTTGCTGGGTCAAAATCCTGGAACTCCCTCCCTAACAGCGCTGTGGGAGTACCTTCACCACACAGACTGCAGCGGTTCAAGAAGGCGGAGCACCACCACCTTCTCAAGGGCAACTGGGGATGGGCAATAAATGCTGGCCTCACCAGCGACGCCCACATCCCATAAACAAATAAAACTAAACTCTTCCTGAGGCAATCTTTTAAATACTAGAATGACAGCCAGACTCTGCTATCAAACTGGTCAAGAGCGTGAAGGGATATTGAAGTCATTTTTTGCACAAAAATATTTAATATAGATGTAAAAAGAGCCAGTAAAAATGTGAGCACAATTGGCATCAGAAAGCTATACACTATGGATAGAATCTAATGCATTGTTCGGTGAATAGACTTTTTAAAATAGATTTGAGTTTTGACTATAATCGTAATGGTACAAAAGTTACTTTTATACCAATTTACCCACATTGCAATCTTGGCTACTACAAAGTCACAGTAAAGCACTCAACCCAAAAATTGAAGAGTAAGACATCATTAGTTGAACAATAGGGAATGCACATTTAAGATATTATCAACCAAATCCCTCTATAGGTCTCATTATCTTTCGCAAGATAAGCTTATTGATGTTATTCAGAAGACTGTGCAATGATTATAGATTTCTTGGAAACAATAATAGCTTATGCAGGCTGGTGCTCGGTTTAGTCTTACACAAGCAAGGATGGCGGAGGCTAAAACTGCATCCGAACGATACAGACACACCTTTCTAATGCATCCCCAGCCACTATCTTTTTTCCAAAAGCAGTGGATGTGCTCAGGTCACATCTGGAGTAATCGCAGCTTCGCTTAAGAAATACACTGGTAATGATATCACTCTGGGAATATGGAAAATAATACTGCTATATATTGTAATGAGCTGTGTGCTTGTGGAACATTATTTAGTGTAGTTGGAAGAAATATTAATAGTTTTTTTTATCAGGATAGCTAAGTTATTTGTTCTAGTTACAGAATGTTTTGAATTATAACCCTAAATTCTTAGGATTGGTGGGTGATTAATAGCTATCCCAGGGCAATTCTATGATCTGTTTGTACATGTAAAGTTCCTACCGGAAATGTTCTACTCCAGCGTTTGTTCAGTAAAGTACTGGAAATCCCCTGTCCTGAGATTATGGACCATATATTCCGATGCCTATGGGTGTGTACGCGCTGTGTACACACCCATACGGACATCGGAAATGCCGGTTTCTGGCATGCCAAGCGCATGCACTGAAAACCGGCATTTCCGATCTGTCAAGAATGCTCTTGACAGATCGGACGCCTGCCCTAGAGAAGGGCTCTGCGGGGGGGCGGGGGGGGGGCGGGCAGGGTTCCGCTTTCTGGAGAACCTCCGCCCACAGAAAACCCTTAGAAATCTTACGCCTGGTAAAAGCAGGCATAAGGCCTGCTTTTACCAGCATAAGAGTTGAAAAAAGTAAAAAAAAAAATTTCACTCATTTATCATTTAAAAATACTTTTTAAAAAAAGTAAGTTTATTTTTAGCCCCGTAAAAAACTTTAATTATTTTTTTCAAAAAATTTAATTTTTGTTTAAAATATTTAATTTATTGTAATTTCAACTCATTTTAAAAATGTGATTAAAAAAAATGTATTTAATGTTTTACAGTGTTTTTGGGGTGATCTCCATTCATATATTTGACAGGTCTATCTGTCAAGTGTATGAAGGGAGATTCCCTTCTCCTATTGGCTCCCCATGGCCCACGTGATCCCAGGGACGCTCATGAACTGCATGCGCCTCTGGGATACGTGGGCCCTGCACATTTCCAGTTTGGAGAGGCCCAGGAGCGGAAGTGTACGCACCTCTGGAGCCCTCAGGTAAATTCATAGATTTTTTCCAGATCGGAGGCCTCCGCACGCAGGAAGCCTCCGATCGGAAAATACGGGCCAATATAAAGGTTAATGTAGTGGTAGAGAAGTATAATAGCAATGAAAGTTGCCAGAAGTTTTAAGGGTTATTGATTTTACCAATAAAGCCACTTCACTTTTGACGCTTTCTGGTTTATTATTTTTTGCGCACATCCAGGATCAAACCATGAATGTTAAATATATATTTTCAATAGTAATCTGGCTTCAAGTCTTAGAGAAGAATAACTCAATTTGCACGCCCAGTTACCAGGACAGACTGTGAAATACAATGATCAATATTTGCCTCCTTTAGAAGTAATGATATACTTTCACCCACTTTGTTAGCAGATTTCTTCTGGTCAGATCTGTGCTCACAAATTTGACAGTGTCACGCAGCAAAAACCAATCAATCAGTAGGTACCTGCACTAATGGTCGTTTGCACACTTCTGAACCAGTTAATAACCTGTGCAATCTTCAGCACATTTGAACAGGTCATAAATACAACTGTGCAGCGATAAACTCAAAATGCACAGGCAGTGGCTGTTCGCAACATTTTCTGCTTTGAATTGTGTTCTCGTTGTTCTTTTTAACAGATGCATGAAAAAGAAAGATGCTCAATGCAGGAGCAGAATGTGACCCACTAATCAAATCCTGGTTGCCTTGAATGTGGACTATTGAGTGCATCAACGCTGGCTCAGAAACCCAAAGGACATGAAATGACATTCGGAAAAAGTACCATGACTTGAGGACAACCATCACGATAAGGTGGAAACAGAACGTCAAATGCTGTATCCTCTATGCTCTGTGCACATATTTCAATGTGATAGCTTAATCTATTACAAATGTTGTCATCAGAAACAGGGGAGTTCTCCCTGGTGTCCTGGCCAATATTTATCCCTCAACCAATATCACTGAAAAACAGATTATCTGGTCATTATCAAATTGCTGTGCATGGGAGCTTGCTCTGCACAAATTGGCTGCCGCGTTTCCTACATTACAACAGTGACTATGCTTCAAAATTATTTCAATGGTTGTAAAGCGCTTTGGGACACCCTGAGGTCTTGAAAGACACTGTATAAATGAAAGACTTTCTTTGTCTTTGTTACTCAGCACTGTATTGACACAGAAGTAACTGTGTAATGATGTCAGAATGATGTATTTTTAAAATTAATGTCACATAGCATTTGCATTGTGCATTGTGCATACCAGTGACAGCACAGGGTAACGTCTAATCTTGAAACATTCACAGAAAAAGACGATGTACAATGCCAGGTTCCACAGTGGAAGAAGTAGCGACATTGGCAATGATTGATCAAAGAATATTCTGGTCCACATCAATATGGAGCCAGTGGAAGGTATACTTCTTGAGGCAGACAAGAACCACCTGACAAATTCAAAATTCATGCTTCCTTTTCCTGACTTATGGAGCAGGAAACCTGAACGATTCAACACACTCATATAGAAAATAACTACCTTTGATATCGTTACTTTCAAAAGACAAAGATGAATTGGCAGTGTACAAATTAAATGATAAATGTACTTTCTGCACTTTTTACAGATGATGGTACAGAAACCAGAGGTCTACAGTGGGAACCAAAGCAGCACAAAGAACCCAGAGACACCTCGTACATTTAAGCCTGAATTTTACAAGGCTCCACTGGCAGCACAGAACCTCACTAGCAGTGGCGGGGGGGAGGGGGGGTGGCTGTAAAGTTGGGTGCACAGACCCACACACCACATTTTGTGCTGGAGCCTCATTAGCCCGATTAAAATTATATTGGTGGATTCTAAATTGTATTTCACATCGTTCCGACGGACTCCTCTCCCACAATACAACTGGCCCATATAAGGCACGCACAAGACTGCTTGGCTGACCAGACCTGTATAAGTAGGCATCTTAAAGCTGTATAGCAGTTGGCTGCAAAGTTTAATTGTTCTTCACTAAACACTTAATTTATTTTGCTTTTTACTTACTGCGCTGATTTCTTTTTAGGGTAGTTTATTTTTGCATTGCAAGACTTTTAGTTAACATTCCTTTTCCTACACTAGGTGGACATAAAAGATCCCACAGCACTATTTCGAAGAAGAGCAGGGGAGTTATCCCCGGTGTCCTGGCCAATATTTATCACTTAATCAACATAACTAAAAACAGATTATCTGGTCATTATCGCATTGCTGTTTGTGGGATCTTGCTGTGCGCAAATTGGCTGCCACGTTTCCCACATTACAACAGTGACTCCACTTCAAAAGGTACTTCATTGGCTGTAAAGCGTTTTGAGATGTCCGGTGGTCATGAAAGGTGCTATATAAATGCAACTCTCTTTCTTTCTTTCTTTACACTAGCCTTGCTTGCACTTGCAATTTCACTTGCAGCAAAGCTCTCTGAATGGAAATTCCTTTGGGAGTTTCAATAGCACTACATGGTTTAGCTGAGGAAGATGACTTCACTGAGGTACAATAAGGCGGGCGTGATTACACCTCAAACATTATGGGGGTAATGTTCCAATTATGCACTAACGGCAAGGAACCTCAGCCCCCGCCAGCGCATATTGGAAAATTGTTTTATCTGCATTTTCATTACTGCACTCATTTTTATTTTATGCATTGCAAGACTTATATTTTTAAATCTGCTTTTCAACAACAGTCTTACTTCCAGTTCCTATTTTGCTTGCAGCACTCAAAGTGGGCAGGTTGGGAATTCCTTTGGGGGTGTATGTTATATGTTCACCCATTCTAACTCCAGGACCTGCATTTTCTGGCCAAAGACAGTCCTTTCTGGACATGATGCAGAGATGCCGGTGTTGGACTGGGGTGGACAAAAGTGAGAAGTCGCACAACACCAGGTTATAGTCCAACAGTTTTATTTGAAATCACAAGCTTTCGGAGCGCTGCTCCTTCGTCAGGTGAAGTAAAGGAATACAAATCGACAAAGCATATATAGATAGAGAACAATGCATGTGTAGCGTACAATGTCAGACGACTACATTTAATCCTCCTGACTGCCTTTTGTCACACCTCGGCAGATAAACAATCAAGTCAGCCAGGAAGGCACCACATTAAAGACATAGCAAGATACAACTGAGACAATGAGGTGGGGTTACAGGGGGTCTAATGTGTCAAAAGCTGCAGTCTGTATGGAAAACGATAAACTTTAAAATTTTTACTTTTTTTTTACTGGAAATCACATCTGTGAACAAGCCAACGACGACTTGAGTCTGGATGACTCTACGTCATGTATCGTGACATGAACCCTAGATCCCGGTTGAGGCCGTCACATGAATGCGGAACTTGGCTATCAGTTTCTGCTCAATGATTTTGCGTTGTCGTGTGTCTCTAAGGCCGCACGACAACGCAAAATCATCGAGCAGAAACTGATAGCCAAGTTCCGCACTCATGTGACGGCCTCAACCGGGATCTTGGGTTCATGTCACGATACATGACGTAGAGTCATCCAGACTCAAGTCATCGTTGACTTGTTCACAGATGTGATTTCCAGTAAAAAAAAGTAAAAATTTTAAAGTTTATCGTTTTCCATACAGACTGCAGCTTTTGACACATTAGACCCCCTGTAACCCCACCTCATTGTCTCAGTTGTATCTTGCTATGTCTTTGATGTGGTGCCTTCCTGGCTGACCTGATTGTTTATCTGCCGAGGTGTGACAAAAGGCAGTCAGGAGGATTAAATGTAGTCGTCTGCCATTGTACGCTACACATGCATTGTTCTCTATCTATATATGCTTTGTCGATTTGTATTCCTTTACTTCACCTGACGAAGGAGCAGCGCTCCGAAAGCTTGTGATTTCAAATAAAACTGTTGGACTATAACCTGGTGTTGTGCGACTTCTCACTTTCTGGACATGAGAGAGGAGACCAGTGTTTGGTGCCCCCACTTCACATAGGAGGCTGCCCACATAGCTATGTCATCTCCTGAAGACTGACCTGGAGACAACTTGCATCACAGAGACACTTCCTCCTGTAGATGTGAAGGTCCCTACTGCATTTTAATTTTACAGCACATATGCCAAATGTGTCAGTTGTCCACAGATACATCAAACAAGTGACAGAGGCCTTGTCTTCAACATGTTCATCAGTTTCCCTGTGAACAAAATGACATCAGACCGACAGGGCACAGAATATCTGCCAACTGCCAGGATTCCCAGATTTTAAAATGTATATATACAATAAATTAGATTAATTTTATGAATTTTCTTCCATAAAATAAACGAATATTTCATTTATATTGTTATTGAGTTGTAGATGTCTGTTTCTTGCCAAATCTGATGTCATAAGAGCACTGAAGTGGTTAAGCTGATATTCACTGCTAGAAGTGTTGCTATTTTTAGACCTTAGCATATCTAAAACCTCCTCGACAAGCAAATTATTTATAATTGGTTTTGATCACTTTCTCCCCTTGCTCATACATCACTTTAGATAATATGTACTTATATAATTGTACTAGATCATTTTTAGAATAAAACCTTTATATGTACAACAGCTTTTATATCAGTTTAAAAAGTGCTCCATTTGTCATAATCCATAGCCTACAGTTCGATTCCCATTGTTAATTAATGGCTGTCACTTCCAGCCTCACAGTGGGTTGTAAACTTGAATAAGTGCTAAAGATAATGCAGAAGCTATTCGCAAATGGCACTGTTTTCATTTAAATGCCTGGGTTTCATTGTTTCTAAAATCCCAATATTCCTTTGTATGCATGTTCCTTTGGGTGTACCTCGATTTTTAAAATACGCACTTCAGTGTTTAATTACCATTTTATGGTTTTATTACTTGTGATGGTGTTGATCTGCTCTGTATTAAATCTTAGCTCCTATCAGTGCGGAACAATGAAGATAGCCAGAATAGTGTAAACTATGCGAGGCTCCACTCTCTGGAGCATGAATCGGATTCAGACACCGAGGTCAGCACAGCCAACTGACATACTCCTGATTCCTTTCAATCACCAGAAAATTGGGAGCGCTGCCTTCTTGTTGAGTGAGGCTTACCATCAGACTTGCAAAATTGACTCCGAGAAACCTACAGAGATTATCCTGAGGCTTTCTAATGCCCTGCTCAGATTATACTGGGGTAGGGTTGGGTCATCCTGCTTCAAAAGGGACATACACACATTGAAGAGGGGACAGAGAAGAGCAACAAAACTGATCCAAGTGTAACGGATATGAGCTTTGAGGAAAAATTAAAGCATCAACATCACAGTCTAAAGAGGAACAGGATAATGGAAATCTCATCAAGGGACATAAAGGCTAATTCAGTGAGGCTTCCCTCCTGGAATGGAGGCTTGCCAGAAAGGAACATGGATCTTCTTATTCTTCGGCAGTCCCTCGGAACCGAGGATGACTTGCTTCCACACTAAAAATGAGTTCTCAGGTGACTGATGAGTCCAATGCGGGACCTACAGTCTCTGTCACAGGTGGGGCAGACGGTGGTTGAAGGGGTGGGTGGGTGGGGTGCTTGGGTTGACGTGCGCTCCTTCCGCTGTTTGTGCTTGGCTTCCGCTTGCTCCCGGCGAAGAGACTCGAGGTGCTCGGCGCCTTCCCGGATGCTTCTCCTCCACTTTGTGCGGTCTTGGGCCAGGGATTCCCAGGTGTCGGTGGGGATGTTGTACTTTTTCAAGGAGGCTTTGAGGGTGTCCTTGAAGCGTTTCCTCTGCCCACCTGGGGCTCTCTTGCCGTGTCGGAGCTCCGAGTAGAGCGCTTGCTTTGGGAGTCTCGTATCGGGCATGCGGATGATCAGAGATAGGGACAAAACATTATTCTCTGACCTGTGCTCCCATCCAATGAAGCTACACTCAGGGAGTGCAGCCTCACTGAATTTGCCCTATACATTATTAAATGGTACGGATAAATTAAATTACTTCAAGGTAGATCAGCTGATTTGGGCAAGGGGACATGAATTTTAATTAGTGTAAAGTCAATTTAAAAGCTACATTAGAAAAAAATCTTTTGGAAGAGTGTTAAACATTTGGAATAATCCACCAGGGAAACAACAAGAACTGGCAATTAAAAAGCATTTTTAATGTAATAAGACATGTGTTTTAACATTAGAATGAATCTTCACATTCAGAAAGAAAGGAAGAAGGATCAAAGAAGTAGGTACAACGGTTTATGGAGAGTGTTCCAGAGTGTGAGGCCAAAATGGCTGAAGGTTCGGCACTTACAAGTGAGTAGTGGTAAGGTAGTAAAATCAAAGACATTCGGAGCATTGCAAATGCAGTTGGATATGAGGTTTAATGAACCAGTGCATCGTGGATAAGAAATTGCGGCTATTCACCTTGATGTTTTCTCATGATATTTTGAATAACCCCCAATATTTTATGTATCTATTGCCATGTTTGGTGGGTCCTTCCAAACATTATTCACTCTGAGTAACAAAGGATTTTTGTTGAGTCATACAGAAATTCCAGCCGTACTGTTTCATTCTGAACATCAGTTAGCAGCAGTCTCGCCTCTGAGCCAGAACCTTGTGAGCTCAAGCCTCATTCCAGCGCTTGAGCACATAATCTAGGCTGGCACTTCAGTATAGTACTCAGGGACTGCTGCTATGTCATCTTTCAGATAAGACATGAAAGTGAGGCCTCATCTGCCTGTTCAGGGAGATGTAAAAGATCCTGTGGCACTGTTCGAATAAGAGCAGGGAGTTCTCTTGAAGTCCTGGCCAATGTTCATCCTTCATCCAACACCAGAAAACCAGGCTAACTGGTTATTTATCTCTTGCTGTTTTTTGGACTTTGCCGTGAGCAAATTGGCTGCCGCATTTGCCTACATAGCAATAGTGACTGCATTTCCAAAGTATAATTCATTGGCTGTGAAGCACTTTGGGACATCTTAAGGATTTGAAAGGCACTATATAAAATCAAGGGCTGGAATTTTCTGGGGTCCGTGTGGGCGCAATTGGAAGTGGGTCAGGTGGGTAATGTGGAAAATCTTGCAGCAGGTCGGAAACCCAACCGTCATCCCGCCCCCACACGCCTTTCCCTCAGGCGCGCTAGCCGGCATGGCAGTGGCCCGAATGGCAGAGGCGGGCGAGCTAATTTAAATCATTATTAGGTACTTGTCAGGCCCTTAAGAGTCTTTTTAACCCGACCTTTCAAATTTCATTGGATGACCATGGGAATCACGCTGCTCGGGAACAACATCTGTCAACCTGAGGCGGAAGTTGAGTGGCCATTGACCCATATGATTAGTGCACAGCATAAAAAGTACATTAACTACTCTCACCTCACAGCTGATCACTTTTCTCAGGCAGAAGCTGTTGCTAACTGCATTGCCAGCACAGATTTAGCTTTTGACAGGTTGCAAGTGTTTCCAGCAACATTGCCATCCAGTCTCACCTCATTGTTAGAGCCGATCACACCACTGACAGATTGCTTCTGTCATCTCTACTTCACCTGCCACCTATTCCGTCAGCATAGGTGTCATCTGTACTGTCCCACCTTGGTCCTCAGAATCGGATCACGAGGAGTCCCAACACCACCAGGCACACACCTTCTCCTCAACCACCTGATGCTCCACAGGACAGAGGGCATCAGCGCAGGGGGCGATATCCCCAACACAGGGTATACAGGCAGAGGATGAGCTTCCTCAATATGACTGAGCAGCAGTGCCAAAGGAGGCTCAGGCTATCGCACCAGGTCGTCGCAGACATTTGCACATTGCTGGAGCAAGACCTGCAGCCCAGAGGAGTGGGTGGACACGCCTTACCAGTGGCTGTCAAAGTCGCCCTTGCCCTCAACTTCTTCGCCTCAGGCTCTTTCCAGGGATTTTTTTTTTAATCATTCATGGGATGTGGGCGTCGCTGGCAAGGCCAGCATTTATTACCCATCCTTAAGTGCCCTTGAGAAGGTGGTGGTGAGCCGCCTGCTTGAATCACAGAGGGCAGTTAAGAGTCAACCACATTGCTGTGGGTCTGGATTCACATAAATGCCAGACCGGGTAAGGAGGGCAGATTTCCTTCCCTGAAGGACATTAGTGAAGCAGATGGGTTTTTACGACAATCCAGTAGTTTCATGGTCACCATTACTGACACTAGTTTTTAATTCCAGATTTATTTATTTGAATTTAAATTCCCCAGCTGCCTGTGGTGGGATTTGAACTCTCGTCTCTGGATCATTAGTCCAGGCCTCTGGATTATTAGCCCAGTGACATTACCACTATGCTACCATGCAGACATTTGCAGCATCTCGCAGTTGGCCACCCACAGATGCATCACACAGGTCACGGATGCCCTGTTTGACGAGTCAGCCAATTATATTAACTTTGAAGCCAGTGTTACTGAACGAGCGCTCGGCTTTGCCACTCTGGCTGGCTTCCCACGGGTGCAGGGCATCATCGACTGCACACGTGTGGCCATCAGGGCACCCCATCATCACCCAGGAGTGTTTGTCAACCGCAAGGGCTTCCACTCCCTTAATGTGCAGCTCGTCTGCAACCATAGGAAGATCATCATGCATGTGTGCGCCAAATTCCCTGGCAGCTGCCATGACTCTTTCGACCTGCGCCAGTCCAGCCTCCCTCAGCTCTTCGCTCCTCCAAACAGACTTTCCGGCTGGCTGCTTGGAGACAAGGGCTATCCACTGAAGACGTGGCTCATGACAGCCTTGAGGAGGCCAAGTACTGAGGCTCAGGAGAGATATAATGAAAGCCACATTTCCACCAGATGTGTCATAGAACAGACAATAGGAATGCTAAAAATGCTCTTCAAATGCCTCGACAGATCTGGAGGAGCCCTTCAGTATACACCAGCCAGGGTCTCCAGAATTGTCGTCATCTGCTGCGCCCTGCACAACATAGCGCAGCAGTGAGGATTAGCGCTGCATGAGGAGCAAGGCTCTGAGCGCACAGTAACTTCAGAGGAAGGGGAGGAGGAGGAGGAGGAACAGGAGGACGCTGCGGTCCAGATCCCTCCAGTACCTCAGCACATTGCTGCCTGGGAGGACAGGGATGGGCTCATCATGGCCAGATTTACTTAACTTTACGCAGTACACCCATATGGCTGCCATATACTGCGCCAGGCTTCCAACACCCCACAGCAAGACCATAAAGCATCCCTACAATGAGCAAGCCATTTCTTTCACACTGACCCCCATTTCTGGAGCTAACGTTATGTCTCACCATTCACTCCAACTCACTAAGCCACTTCGAAAGGTGTACACAAATTTGTCCAAGACAGGAAAGTGGTGAAAATAAAGATTTTATGTGTGACATTACTGTAACGAGAATGTTACAGCATCATTCAACAAAACACCCAAGTGGCTACCCTTGTGAGTCTACTTGTGTTTCATCTTTCTCTTACACGTGCTTCTACAAGGTGCTACCCCTGTGGCTTCAGCAGAGGTAGAGTCAGCCTGCTCACTTCCCTGCTGCGACTGCTTAGACACTCTTGGCGGATGTCCTCTGGGTTTTGGAGCCTGTGATGGCCCCGCCAAAGTCTGCTCCTCCTGCGACTGTGCATGGGCAGACTCAGCCATCGCTGTCCGAGGAGGCATCTGTGGCTCTGACTGAGGGTGTGGCAACAGGGGAGAAGTGTGAACACTTTGACAGGAGTCCCACTTCCATGTCCCACCTCACCATCATCCCTCTCATAGAAACATAGAAACATAGAAGATAGGAGCAGGAGCAGGCCATTCAGCCCCTCAAGCCTGCTCCGCCATTCAATGAGATCATGGCTGATCATCCAAATTCAGTACCCTGTCCCTGCCTTCTCCCCATATCCCTTGATCCCTTTAGCTTTAAGAAATATATCTAACTCCTTCTTGAATATATTTAATCAATTGGCCTCTACTGCCTTCTGTGGTAGAGAATTCCACAGGTTCACCACTCTCTGGGTGAAGAAATTCCTCCTCATCTCAGTCCTAAATGGCTTACCCCTTATCCTTAGACTGTGACCCCTGGTTCTGGACTCCCCGGCCATCGGGAACATTCTTCCTGCATCTAGTCTGTCTAGTCCTGTTAGAATTTTATAAGTTTCAATGAGATCCCCTCTCATTCTTCTAAACTCCAGCGAGTATAAGCCCAATCGACCCAATCTCTCCTCATATGTCATTCCTGCCATCCCAGGTATCCCAGTCCAAAAATGTGTGGGTTAGGTTGATTTGGCTATGATAAATTGACCCTTAGTGTTAGGGGGGATTAAATATGTGGGGTTATGGGGATAGGATGGGATATGTTAGGGGGAATTAAATACGTGGGGTTACAGGGGTAGGGTGGGATATGTGTACTGTGGGGATTAAAGCAGGGACAGGGTATTGGATTTGGATGATCAGCCATGATCGTATTGAATGGCGGAGCAGGCTCGACGGGCCTAATGGCCTACTCCTGCTCCTATGTTCTATGTTTCTATGTTTCTATGTATCAGCCTGGTGAATCTTCGCTGCACTCCCTCCATGGCAAGAACATCCTTCCTCAGATAAGGCGAACAAAACTGCACACAATACTCAAGATGTGGTCTCACCCAGGCCCTGTACAACTGCAGCAAGACATCCTTGTTCCTATACTCGAACCCTTTCGCTACGAAGGCCAACATACCATTTGCCTTCTTAACCGCCTGCTGCACCTGCATGCTTACCTTCAGCGACTGGTGCACAAGGACACCCAGGTCTCGTTGCATTTCCCCTTCTCCCAATCTATTGCCGTTCAGATAATAATCTGCCTTCCTGTTTTTGACACCAAAGTGGATAACCTCACATTTATCCACATTATATTGCATCTGCCATGCTTCTGCCCAATCACCCAACCTGTCCAAATCATACTGGAGTTTCTCAGCATCCTCCTCACGGCACACACTCCCACCCAGCTTTGTGTAGTCTGCAAACTTGGAGATATTACATCCAATTCCCTCGTCTAGATCATTAATATATATTGTGAATAGCTGGGGTCCTAGGACCGATCCCTGCGGTACCCCACTAGTCACTGCCTGCCACTCGGAAAAAGACCCATTTATTCCAACTCTTTGCTTTCTGTCTGCCAACCAGTTCTCTATCTAAGTCAATACCTTGCCCCCAATCCCATGTGCCTTAACTTTACACGCTAATCTCTTATGCGGGACCTTATCGAAAGCCTTCTGAAAGTCCAAATACACCACATCCACTGGTTCTCCCTTATCTATTTTACCAGTTACATCCTCAAAAAATTCCAGTAGATTAGTCAAGCACGATTTACCTTTTGTAAATCCATGTTGACTTTGTCCGATCCTGTCACTGTTTTCCAAGTGCTCTGCCATTACATCTTTTATAATGGACTCTAGCATTTTCCCCACTACCGATGTCAGGCTTACCGGTCTATAATTCCCCGTTTTCTCTCTACCACCTTTTTTGAATAGTGGGGTAACATTAGCTACCCTCCAATCCATGGGAACTGTTCCAGAGTCTATAGAATTTTGGAAGATGACCAGCAATGCATCTACTATTTCTAGGGCCACTTCCTTAAGTACCCTAGGATGTAGATTATCAGGCCCTGGGGATTTATCGGCCTTCAATCCCGTCAATTTCCCTAACACTATTTCCCTACAAATACTGATTTCTTTCAGTTCCTCCCTCTCATTAGACCCTATGTTCCCCGACATCTCTGGGAGGTTATTTGTGTCCTCCTTTGTGAAGATAGAACCAAAGTATGTATTTAATTGGTCTGCCATTTCTTTGTTCCCCGTTATAAATTCCCCTGATTCTGACTGCAAGGGACCTACGCTTGACTTCACCAATCTTTTTCTCTTCACATATCTATAAAAGATTTTACATGGGCCACCTGCACTTCCCTACTAGCAAGGAGCTGGAGAGCACCTTGCTGCACATCAGTGGGGCCATGAGGACCCAAGTCTACGTTAACATCCCTCCTAGAGAGGAGGTCTATGAACCTCTGCCATCTATTCTCCATAGAGACCATGTGCTCCTGTGAGTGGTGCATTAGCTGTTCCATGCATGCAGGTGGCCATCCTTTCCATGGAAGAGCCTACAGTCGCCATCGCCTGCGACATGGTGGTGCTCATTTTGGAGATGGACTCCTCCATTCTCTGGACATTTGCAGACATCACGGTCTCAAAACCTGTCAGAGCCTCCTGCACTTCTTCCTGAACCTCCAGGATCGCCCTCTTTCAGGATGGCCCCCGAGGTTCAGCATCTGCATGCAGCTGAGCAGAGCTGGGAGCATCCTGCGCCCTCCAGCGAGGAGTCTCCACTGCTGTCCCTGTCTCCACCATCTGCTCTTGCTCACTTGTGAGTTGTGACACACCAGGTGACAACACTACTCTATCTTGTGTGGGACCCCACCGAGGTGTCTGTCTCTGTGCTGGTGCTGGGTGCGCTCATGTCTGCTGATGGTGCGCCCTCAAAGGCTGGAGGCTCCTCTGAGGAGTTGTCTTCCTCTTGCTCCTGGACAGTGGGGGAGGGCTCTTGATGGACCTATGGGAGAGTAAAGAGATGAGTTAGATATGTCAATGTAGATATGAAGAATGGGTACAGATACCATTATGCACATGATGACCATTCAATGGCTGCTGACATCAGTCCCCATATGAGTGACTGATGTATGCCATGTAGCTGTATAATATGTAATTCTGTCACCAGGTTGCTGAGATGTCCCCCTCTCCCCGTCTCCCACCTCCAGCTGCTCGGCGACTCCAGAAACTTCCAAGGCAGCCTCCTTTGCTGATGTTAGGGTCACCAATGATGGCGTTCCACCTCCGGTTCTCTCCCTCTTCCTCTCCCTCTTATTGTGGGCTCTCTTTTTCTGCAAGCAGGGAAAGAAGAGAAGGTTGAGTGAGAGTGATGGAATGAGTGTAAGGAATGGATGGGTTACCTCTTTAGAGGGAGACTATGATGGAGTGGGGTGCCAAAGCCATGTGGTCTCCTTGTGTGTTGTTAGTTGGTGTGATTGCATTAGGATGAGGGTGAGTGTGAGGGGTGGCTAGTCAGATGGGAATGTGATAATGTAGATAGAGAGAGAGGGATGGGTGGACGTGCAAGGTAAGCTGGTGTGAGTAAGGATGTGCAGGAGTAGGGTTGGGAAGGCAGAGTGATGGGGATGTGATGAGAGGCAGAGCAGGATGAAGTTGAGTGTGGTTTTGTACTCACCTTTCCTGATCTAATGAGATCATTGAAACATTTCTGGCACTGCACCCAGGTCCTCCTGAACACATCCCTGCTGTTGACCTTCTCTGCTATTTGGAGCCAGGCTCTTTTTGTCTCTTGGAGAGGTCTTTTCCGCCCATTAGAAAGGAAGAGGACCTCCCTGCGTGCTCTCACTCCCTCCACAAGGATATGGAGGGAGTAATTGGAGAACCTGGGTGCAGCCCTCTGTCTCAGTGCAGTCATGTTTGGCACTCTTTACAGCAGTTCAATTGTGCAGTGTGCTGCCTGCACACTCCTAGATGAACCTTCAAATGCAATGTGGCCATGGCTCCCTTAAATATCCTGGCTGAAAACGCATCATCGCTGACGTCATCAGACTCGCACCGTTTAATTGGACCGGGTAACGCGCAGGGCGGCCTTAATAGGCCGCATTAACGCAAAGTTGACCTGAGGAGCGACATGGAACCAGGAATGGGGTCACGAACCGCCACGGCGACTGCCCGCACCCGACCTGCCCATTCCTCTTTCCTACTCTTCTTCAAGCTCATTTTACACTAAGTAGCAAGATTTCTTCAAGTAAACTGATTCAAGTGTCCTATTGGGCACAACAATTGGAGATCAGACGGAACCTGGTTTCAGTCTACATTTGGCTTCCTATTGCCATTGTAAATTTTGCAAATTCAAAATTGGACACCATATAAAACAAACCCATCTGCTCTATCAATGTGTTTTATGCATGGCTCCTGAAGGCAGTGTTCTGGAAAGTGTACACTTTCCATTATGCCAACTCCAATCTCTCTCTAACACTGCTGGCAGCCCAATAGTTAAAAAGGCTGCTATTATTAAACATAAACAGTATTTTAACATTAAAATGAGGCTGCTTATTTCCACTTTAAAAACAGAACAGAATGAAATGACTTTAATATACATTTGAAAATAAAATTCAGACTCTATTGCAAATAACAGTTAAAATGATGTGTAACTGCACCCCATTTGAGATCCACGCTATCATAGCTACTGGACCTCATGGGGAGTCATTTATATTCTCTCAATTCAAAAGGTTTTAAAAAGCTGTGTGCCTCACAAATAAATGTGTAGTGAACTAACTGTCTGAATCACATACAGATAAAAAAAGGTAGCAAATCTATGTTCCATAATTGTCTCATCGAAGCAGAAAATCATTTTGCCCTTATAAGATTCGTGGAAGACATTTGAGGTTTTGTCTTTAAAAATGAAAATGAACGCAGTAATCATTCATTTTTTCTTTACATGTTGTGTTATTAGGTTTTGTCTGTGTATCAGCAAGGGGTAAATTAATCAGTTCAAAAGACTTTCCCCCTGCCCACTCACCCCATAAAACATATTTGATTAACACTGCCGCATGGGGGAGGGAAAGAAACCAGCATCACAAGTGGTGGAGAACATGGCTCCCAACCTGAGATTGCAGGTTCAATTCCCAGGGCTGCCTGTCACTTAAACCCACCTGTCTCAGTTGGGTGAACATCGTTCATAGTTGGGTCACTAGATGGAACACCATAAAAACATGAAGGGCTCGATTTTGCCATTGGGGCGGGCTGGGGGCGTGTCAGCTGGTTTTCGTGTTAGCCACTCGACTCCAATGAGATGTGGGAAAAAAATGCGATTTTCCCCTAATTGGACACTTGATTTCCAGCGTGTGGGAACCCCTGGCCCAATTCGTCTTTCCATCCTGAAAGTCGCCTCCGATGATGTCATCAATGCTGCTGGATTTAAGGCCTGCAAGCAGCCTTGCTTCTTCTGCAGACTACCAACTTCATGCCCATTGCTGTAAGCCCTTATTTCAGCAACGATGTCCAGCAGCAAGCCAAAGTCTGCTCCACGCTTTGATGAAGCCGCCCTGCAAGCTCTGGTGGAGGGAGCCAGATCCAATAAGGAGGTGCTCTTCCCTTCCTCAGGGAGGAAAAAGCCTCCTCAGCAGACTAAAGCTGTGTGGATGCAAGTGGCCCAGGAGGTCAATTCTCTGTCTATGTGCCGCAGAACCTGGCTGCAGTGCAGGAAGAGGTTTCATGACGTTCTGCGCACTGGAAAAGTGAGTATGACTTTCCCATCACCCTCAATCTGATCCCCATCGCCTCTCCTCACCAGCATTCTGCTTTGCCAACCTCTTCCTCCACATCCCACTTGACACTGACATCCCTGCACCCTTACCCATTCCGTCTCTCTGTATGTTCACATTCACCTAGCTATTCAATTATGCAGCCCTCACACTCCCTATTGCTGTGATGCTATGACAATAACTTACAACACACAGGGAGGGCCCTTGGTCCTGGCACCTCACTCCATCTTTGTCTCCTTCTAAGCACCTATGCTATGGAATCTCTACACTCACTCCTTCATTTTCACTCAAACTCCACTTGTGTCCCTCATTGCAGGAAAAGAGAGCCCACAATAAGAGGGAGCGGGCGAGGACAGGAGGAGGGCCACTCTCAGTAGCCCAGCTCACCCCTGCGGAGGAGGTGGCCCTGGAGATTGTGGGAGTGGAGGAGGATGCGCAAGTGGGGGACGGACAGACGGGCGCATCACAGCAAGCTGGTAACAGAATAGTTTGGCATCTCTCTCATTGACATTACATGAGTCACTGATAATGAAGCTGATGCTCTAACTGATTGATTTATGATCATCTGCACTATTCAATGTTCATGTAACCATGACCTCACATCTCTAACTCTTTCCTTTACTCCCCCACAGGACCATCCAAAGCCCCCGTCCCCACTGTCCAGGAGGAAGAGCCTGAGCTTCCACACTCCTCAGAGGAAGCTTCAACCTCTGAGGGCCGCAGCGTCAGCGGAATTCAGAGCACCCAGCATCAGCGCAGACACTCACACCTCGGTGGGACCCTCGCGAGATAGAGTAGTGTTGTCACCTGGTGTATCACAGCTCACAAGTGAGCATCAGCAGATGGTGGAGACAGGGACAGCAGTGGAGAGTCCTCGTCGGAGGGCACAGGACTCTGCCAGCTCGGCTCAGCTGCATGTCGACCCTGTGCCTCCGGGTCCATCCAGAAGAACAGTGGTGCTGGAACTCCAGGAACAGGCGCAGGAGACTCTGGCAGGTTTTGTCTCTAGGGTAGCTGCGAGTGTGGAGCGAATGGAGGAGTCCCTCGCTAACATGAGCAGAGCCTTTATGGAGGCGTTGGTGCATGAGCGCAGCACCACAGAAAGGATGGCAACCTCCGTGGAAAGGCTGGCTACGGCCATGGAGGCAGTAAGTCGCCGGAGTGAGGAAAACATGGTGAGTGTTCAGAATAGACTGACATCTCTGGAGGAGCGATGGTCAGCTATTGAACAGAGAAGCCAGAGCTTCATGGAAGTCCTTCTGAGTAGGACTGCCAGTGGAGAGACGGGTACCCATGGCCCCCCTGATGTGCAGCAAGGTGCTCTCAAGCCACTTGCAAGCGCTGAGGTGGACCTGACCCATGAGAGGGAAGTTGGAGGCAGACATCAAGGAAGTGGGGGCTCCTCTCCAATTGCTCACACTTCCATGCCACTGCAGAGCCCTCGGTCAGAGCCCCACCAGAGTCCCCACCCAACTGAGATCGGCATCTCAACCCCTGCCCAGCCGTAGGAGCAGCAGACTGTTGCCGAACCCTCACAGGCTCGCAACCCCAGAGGACGCCCGCCAAAGGTGTCGAGGCAGGAGCAGCAAGAAAGTGAGCAAGAGGCCTCCACATCTGCTGAAGCCACAGGGGAAGCACCACGTAGGAGCACGCGTAAAAGAAAAATAATGCACAAGTAGTCACAAGGGTAGTCACTTGGGTGTAATGTTGTGTTTAATCTTGAAATGCCAGCACTTGCTTGGTGTGATAAAAAATTCTGCTGGCAAACTGCTGAAGTTGTGGCGTCTGTCATTTCGCAAATGGGACTTCCACATTGAGGGCTTAGGATGACTTGCAATTGTCAGCATGGTGGTCAGAGTGATAGGAATCCGTAGGATCTTGGCCATTGTCGATGGTCTGATAAGAAGGTGCGAGGCAAAAATGTTTGATTGTGAAGGCTAAGCAAACCTGGTCAAGTGCGTCCCTTGCATCCCAGGCAGCAATGTGGTTGCGCGCTGGCGCCTTCTGGCCTGTGCAGCTTCAGGTGGGTGAGCAGCAGCTTGGCACTCCTGTTGATGCTGCTGCTGCTGGTGCTGCTGTTGTTCATGGTCCTGCTGCTGCCACGGCTGGTCTTCGTCCAAATCTGATGTCCAGGAGGAAAGGAAATAAATGGTTCCCATGCTTCTAGTATATGCCTCAGTTGAGGAAGCGCTCAGTCAAGGTGGCAAGAGGAGTTTCCCAGGCGGTCACACTGGAGATGGGTGTCAGGCTCCAAACTTCCACAACAATGGGTATGCCTGCTAAAAGTTCCCCCAGACCTGAGACAACAAAGTTCTGCCACCTGCAAATGAAGATTGCTGAAAACTCCTTTTCAATGGTGGAGCTGCAGCTGGTAGTAAGCAATCCACTTGTGCTGCCGCCAGGATTAACTGGCGTGTTCCAGAGGAGGCGTGCAGCACGTGGGAAAAGTGTTAAAATCAGAAAGGCCTCTCAAAATGGAATTATAGAGGCACTTAACTGGTTGTTAAGGGCCTTAAGGGCCTATCCCGCCTCTTGGAGGCGGGATGGAGAAGGGGTCAGAAAACTCGCATGTGGGAAAATTGCTCGGAGGCGGGATGGAGGTGGGATTGGGCCCGCCTCTTGGAGGCGGGATGGAGAAGGGGTCAGAAAACTCGCATGTGGGAAAATTGCTCGGAGGCGGGATGGAGGTGGGATTGGGCCCGCCTGCCAGTTTTTGCGATTTTAACACCTCACACGCCTCCAAACCCGCCTCCTCGGGCCTGGCAAAATCGAGCCCGAAGTGTTCCATCCTTTGGGAGGAAAGGGAAGAAAAAGGGAATGAAGGAAAACATAGAAATAGTACATCTCTCCCTTGTTTGAGTTATTGCTTCTGGATAGACAGTCCCAGAGTAGCACTGATGTTAACTATGGCTTAGAAAGGCAAACTGATCCTGCTGAATTGCGTACCTCCAACTATTGGAACCATGGACAATGTGATGTGTGTCCATAACGTGGCTGCAAAGATGATGGACACACACACTCGTTTTACTGTGACTTGTGCTGTTTGGGAGTTGTGGGAGCTTCAACTCCTTTGCCAAGATGGCGCCATGCGTTAAAGGCGGGCTAAACTGGCAGCTCAAAATCCCATCTTGGCCACCTCGGAGACTCTTTAGCGCCTAAAGTATCCAGGGAAAATAGCCCCCTTAATCTCTTCAATAAAGAATGTATTTAAATCCATAATATTCTGTCCCCATTAGAAGCTGGCAGCAAAGGGTGCCACAATCAAAGGAGAATTAGAGGGCCAAGCTATCTGCTCTTTAAATGATTGTCTATGTGTCCTTGCTGAAACAGCCCAAATGTGCAGCACACATTTTATTGGAACTATTCCTGAAATAAACCTTTGCAACTGACTCTTGTATTTCTTTTTGGTGCAGAAATACTATTGCAGTCCTCAAAAGGTTAAAAATACATCAAATTGATGGGACACGTACGGTGATTGTGGAGTTTGCAATATGCACAGGTAGGAATAATTGGAGCAATAATTTCAAATCGTAACTTTTATGAAGAATCATGCTGATACTGAATGCAGCAATTGGAAATCATCTTGATTCTTTTCCAACAAAAGTTTACCACAGAACTCAATGAATAGGTACTTTTAGCGCCCCGAAAAAGTTAGCGCCCCCGTGCCCGAAATTAAATGGTAGTGCCCCAAGCAGGAGGCGGGGCGTTACTGGAAGTGCTCCCCCTCCTTCCTGGGGTGCTCCCATTGAATATTGCGGTGCTACGTGCAGCAGCGCCATGTGCATCGGCAGGTAGCGCTGCAGTACTGCCGGCCTCCCTCCCCTTATTAAAGGGGAGAGGCCTAGCACAGCGTGCACCGGGGCCTGCCGGACCACCAGGGAGCGGGGTGCCGGGAAAAGAGCAATTGCGGCCGGCACCCCGCGGGAGGAGGCAAGAGGAGGCAGGTGCTGGCAGGTGGCCCAAAAAAATGGCCGCCCGGCACCTGCCCTTTAATTTGCGCCGCCCCAGCCACAAACACGGCAGCCTGACCCTGTTGGACATTGCGTCCAGCGGTAGGTCAGGGCACGAGCCAAGTTTGCGGCCGGGGCGCGAGCAGGGCGCTGCGCACGGCGATGACGCTGAATTTCGCAGCAAGCGTTAGCGGCGCCGCACCCGGGCGCTAGGTGCTTTGCGCCTCCCGCTAACGGGAGGCGCAAAGCAACCAAATCTTTCCCCCTATAGTTTTAATCTTCAATTATGCACCAATTGCAATAATTATTATTTTTCCACCATGATTTAAATGTCTCGTCTATAAACCACAATACATGCAAAAAAATCAGTTCAACATATTTTTTTTTATCTAAACAGGCATGATTATTGAGTCTGTGTCCTACTTAGAATTGTCTCAGTGATTTGGGTCAGTTCATTATAGACCCTCTGACAGTAATTTTGTCCCTTTAATTATCTGTGTGTTTGCTGTTATACAAATTATTCCATATTCCCTGGAGTCATTACCATCTGAATCTCATTGTAAAGTGGAGACAGTCTGTAACCCATTGGCTATTCTTTGGCAGAAACCTACAGTTTGTACTTTGTTATGCACAGCTGAAGATCCTGGGATGACTTACATTTGCCCAACAGGACTTTATGCCCCTTCTGCAGAGAACATGTCTTAATTGCTTGGCAACCTCCCAATTCCTAACTATCACAAATTTAATCTCATTCAATAAGCAAGGCAAAATTAATTTCTACTTTAGCAGAAATCTGAGATAGAAAGGAACACACAGGCGAAGAACTATTTCTCTCTATATCTTGACTGCTTGCATGAAGAATATTTTAGAACAGTTCACAGAGGCTTTCATACATACCAATTAGCCAATTTTAACATGCGACCACAAATCCTCATTTAAATCTAACATTCCATAATGATGAAATTCATGTCAGGAATTCCTGATTCTGATTAGAATAGAATGTCTAGGTCCAATTTACAAATACATGGGATTCCGATGCACGTCTCCATATCTCCATCTTTCACTGGACTAGCAGGGATCAGACAAATATATATCCACCATGAGCCTAATGCACATCTCCACTGAACTACCACAGTCCTTCTAAACAAACCTACGCTGACCTTTTGTGAAATTGGAATGACATGAATCCCAAAACTTAAGAACATAAGAAGTAAGAGCAGGAGTAGGCCATTTGGCCCCTCGAGCCTGCTCCGTCATTCAATAAGATCATGGCTGATCATCGACCTCAACTCCACTTTCCCAGCCGATCTCCATATCCCTTGATTCCCCTAGAGTCCAAAAATCTATCTATCTCAGCCTTGAATATACTTAACGCTTCAGCATCCACAGCCCTTTGGGGCAGAGAATTCCAAAGATTCACAACCCACGAGTGAAGAAATTCCTCCTCATCTCGGTCTTAAATGGCCAATCTCTTACCCTGAGACTATGCCCCCGAGTTCTAGACTCTCCAGCCAGGGGAAACAACCTCTCAGCATCTACCCTGTCAATCCCCTTCAGAATCTTGTATGTTTCAATGAGATCACCTCTCATTCTTCTCGACTCCAGAGAGTATAGGCCCATTCTACTCAATCTCTCATCATAGGACAGCCCTCTCATCCCAGGAATCAATCTAGTGAACCTTCGTTGCACCGCTTCCAAGGCAAGTATATCCTTCCTTAGATAAGGAGACCAAAACTGTGCACAGTACTCCAGGTGTGGTCTCACCAAGGCCCTGTACAATTGTAGCAAGACTTCCTTACTCTTATACTCCAACCCCCTTGCAATAAAGGCCAACATGCCATTTGCTTTCCTTATTGCTTGCTGTACCTGCATGCTAGCTTTCTGTGTTTCTTGCACGAGGACACCCAAATGTCTCTGAACACCAACATTTGAAAGTTTCTCACCATTTAAAAAAGATTCAGTTTTTCTATTCTTCCTACCAAAGTGAATAACCTCACATTTCCTTTCATTATACTCCATCTGCCACCTTACTGCCCACTCACTTAGTCTATCTATATCCCTTTGCAGACTCTTTGTGTTCTCCTCACAGCTTACTGTCCCACCTAGTTTTGTACCATTAAATTGTACGAAGTGGGCTATTTCAGATTGAATCACCAAAACCAAAGTTTTGCACAATTCAGATTTCAAGTTCAACCTTTTGCAAATAAGACAATGGTGAACTGTGGAAGGGAACAGAATGCCTCTCTGCGCAGGCACACTGATACTGTGTGTATCCTGTCAGCAAAGTGGACAGCTGTCGTCAGTGCCTATCAGTCCAATAAGACCTTTGTGGATTCACAGAGGAATATGCACCCATTTTCTCCCGGCTGTTTGGCATTCTGATTGGTCTATGGAGAATCATCTGGATCTGATCTCTGACAGTGTAAGATGATGACAGAATAAGGAAATTTATGTTTCCTAGAGATCTACAGAGACTAATTTGCCTGTGTGGTTGATAGTGGATCTATAACTTTGCTAACATCTGGACTTTCAGATTTCTGCACCTGAAAGATTGACTTCTACGACCTGCTCAGAATGAAGAGAAATCTTTTGGAGTTACAGTAACAACCAATGTTCTCTGTAATTTTTTTCTGGGGCCGCGCAGCCCATTCAAAATACCGTGCATGCGTGGTTTTCCTATTTAATTGCCGGTGAGCCGACTGCGCGGGGGCTGCAGAGCGTTGTGCGGCCACGCAGCTTAAAGGGAACATTGGTCACAACCCATGTAAAATTTTCTATGTGCTTTTGGTGCCTCTCCCTTTACTCTTACCGCACATTCTCCTTGTTTCAGGACCTTCCACCTTTCCTCTGAAGTGCTTGTTGTCCACCATTTTCCCAAGTCCCATAGCGATTTCATCACTGAGAGCCCCTCCCAAATCTCATCACTTAGCTTTTGAACCCTGAATCTCCTCAGTCTCAGAGATTTCAAAATGGTCCTGCTCCATCACCATTCCCTCTGATACAGTTTTCACTTCTACACCCTCAAGTCTGAGAGCCCCAAACTTGAGTGTACCTGACTGGCTTGATCATCCGCTGCCAGATCTGGTTGAACCATCTCAAGCAATGCAGGTTCTCCCTCTCTGTGGTAAATCACTCTACTGCTGGATTATCCTGAAGAGTTCTCATTGACAGATCATCTCTTTCCAACACCCTATGAGGACTTCATGGATTTTTCTTCTCTCCAAAATTGAGGCTAACCATTCAGTTGTCTCTTCTGCTCTCTCCTCAATTCTCACCAGGCTTATTTTCTCCATGATACACACTTCCTGCTTCTCAAACTTAATTCCTCCCCACACAAGTACTATTCCTTGTCCTAATCTTTGTGAACATCATTAACACCTCCCTTGCATAGGAACTGTTCCATTCACCTTCAAAACTTCTTCCTCATAAAGTCCGCACTTTACCCTTCTGTACTCTCCAACTACTGCTCCATCTCTAACCTTCCTTTCCTCTTTAATGTCCTTGAACACAGTGTTGACAACCATTTCTGTACTCACTTCTTTCGCCACTCCCTTTGCAAATGCCTTTAGCCCAGTTTTCACATTGTTTACATCATCAAGATTGCCTTGGTTGAAGTTACCAGTGACATTCTATGTGACTATTGTATGCTGCCTCTCCTTGACCTTTCTGTGGCACTCAATATGGTCAACTGGCCCATCCTCCTCCACCGCCTCTCCTACATTGTCCACCTATATGATGCCACCCTCACGCTGTTCCACTTCTAATGCGTTTCCCGCAGGCCTTGGAGGGTCCGGTGGAGCATCGGAGGTGGTCGGGACTCGGGAGTCAGAGAAGCATTTTGGGCCGGAGGGCAGGGTGGTTGGGACACAAGATCCAGAGGAGCATCAGGTTGGGGGGCGGCGGAGGTGGTTGGGACTCGGGAGCCGGAGGAACACCAGGGCTAGAGGGGGGAGACCAGGAAAGCGATCGAGGGTTGGAGGGGGGATCGGAGGCCTCGTTGGGGGGGAGGGGGGGCGGTGTTCGGAGGCCGCATGGTGGGGATCGGAGGCCTCGTGGGGGAATCGGATGCCTGGGGGGTGTCCAATTGTGGGGGGGGGGGGTGGCGTGGGTGAGGCAGTGACGCTGGATCCAGGAGGCAACTGGAAAGGCACTTACCTTCTGGATCCAGCAGTCCTCCCCTTCCTTTAGCTGGCGGTTTCCCCGAGGCCCGGGAAACCCGACCAGCCAGAGTTAAATATTTAATGGTGGATCACCATGAGGCACACCCGTTCCCCACCCCACCTCCGTTAAAACCGGAACTGGGCGGGTTGGAGGCGAGTTTGGGTAGGGATTCAGTTTTTTAACACTTTAACCTCCCATCTGGCCCCATCCCACCCGTTTTTTTGGGATTAAAATTCGCCCCTCGTTGTCAATGCTCACACGTGATTAACAGCCATTGCCCCCATGGTATCAGCTCCCAAATGCATGTTAACAACACCCAGCTCTATCCCTCTGCCTCAAGATTCAACTCTACAACCATCATTGTGCTATCACATTGTGTGGACACGATCAGAACTTTATCCAGCTTAAAATTGGTAGGATTAAAACCATCCTGTTCAGCTCCTGCTAGAAATTTCATACCCTTGACCTCAGTTCCATTATTCTTGCTGGTTGCTCACTCAGGCTGTACCAGATGGTATACAACCTTGGAGTCCTGTTCTGCCTTGAGTTTCAACCTCCATATTCTATCCATTACCACGACCATTGACTACTACCTCTGCAATATTGCCCACCCTGCCCTTACCACACCCCAATTGCCACTGAAACACTTAGCCACAGTTTTGTTACCTGAGGTTCAACTCCTCCAATGCACTCCTTGCCAACCTCCTTAGCTTTCCCTGACATAAACTCCTACTTTGCAAAAACTCCACAGCCCATATTGTAACTCCTCCATTCCCTAATGCATTGAATTCAAGATCATTGTCCTCTTTTACATTTATCTCCATTGCCTCACTCCAAACTACCTCTGAGACCTACTCCAATCCTACATTCCAGCCAGTGCCCAACAACAGCGAAATACTGCGGATGCTGGAAATCTGAAATAAAAACAGAAAATGCTGGAAATACTCAGCAGGTCAGGCAGCATCTGTGGAGGGAGAAATAGAGTTAATGGGCTGGATTTTGCTAGCCGAGATGAGTTGGGGGCGGGACTGCTGCCTTCATGGTTCTAGTCCCGCTCCCAGCGACGTCTGACGAACAGATGCTCTTTTCCCTTGATTGGCCTTGTTAAGCCCGCCCTGCGGGCTTGCCAGCCAATTAAGGGAAAGCTGGTGTCAGATGACGTCAGTGCATGATGCTTCATCTGCCGGTTTTCTTAAAGGGACAGGCCCCATAATTTTTGACAGATGATTTGACAGTGTTTGACAGCATTGAGGTGCTGTCAAACACTGACAATCACTGTCCAAAGGTGAGCCCTTGCACCAAGGCACACCAATGACTCTCTCCTTTGGATGAAACAGATGGCAGCTGCATGTGAGATTGCAGAAGCCATCTGTCAATTCTCCTGATCAGATGAGGCTTCACAGAAACATCAAATCTTGTCACCTGCAGATACATATAAACAGAATAAAAATATTTCTCACGACATTCTCTCACCTGTCATACTTACCTGTGTACCATTGCACCCATCACACTACCTCTGCAGCTGTCATTTGCACACTTACACTGCAGCAGACCCACAGCTCGCCTCACTGACCCTGGCGGGGTTTCCCGCCATCGGGAAGGCCGCATCAGCAGGCTGAAAATGGGGAAAAGCCTCTTAACTGCCTGTTAACTACCTGTTAATAGACAGTTAATTGGCTCTAATCCCCTTCCCGCCGCTAGGAGACAGGTCCCTGCGCGAGTCGGGGACCCGCCTCCCGGGAAGATGGCTCGGAGGCGGGTTGGGACCCGCTTCCAATTGTCCCAGCAGTCCTGCCTCCAAACTCAGCTCCTCAGGGCTGGGAAAGTCCAGCCCAATGTTTCAGGTCGATGACCTTTCATTAGAACAAAGGGTCTGACAAAAGGTCATCGACCTGAAATGTTAACTCTATTTCTCTTTATTTCAGTGCCCATCAACAATGGCTTCCTGTGCGCCCCCCTTTCTTCTGCTCCACCATCAGTGACAGAGCCTTCAGCAGTCTCAGCCCTACTGTCTGGAACTCCCCCCTGAAGCCACTGAATCTTGCGACTGCTTTTCCCACTTTCAAAGCCTCCTCTAAACCTATCTCTTTGACCATGCTGTCCCCCTCTCCACCCAACTCTTCTTTTGCTGCATACCATCTATTTCTACTCAGTGAAGCACCTTCGAATTTTACATTAAAAGCATCATAAAAGTATAAGTTGCTGTTGGTGGTGGTATCTGATGCAAACAATCATATTTTTCATTTCCTGGCCCTACAGAAAATATGAATAATTAAGATGAAGACAGAGTTAAATAGTTGGTAATTTCTATTAAACCAAAAAGGTCTCTTTCATTTGCAAGTGTTTACAGTAAGATACTTTTATTATGCACAAACTATGTGCAAATATTGGATTGAGGCTACCTTATCTCAGAATTCTGAAACACAACGGATTTGGAAAGAAAATTCAATATCTGTTGAAAATGACCATTAAAATTACATGTAAATGCACCACGTTTGAGTTCCACAAAATCACAGCTACCAGACCTCATGGGAGTCATTTGTACTCTCACAGTTCAAAAGGTTTGTAAAAGCTTTTTACCTCACAACTACATTTATAGGGAAAAATAACTGTCTGAATCAAACATAACTGTCAAAAGGTGGCAGTTCAGCATTTCCAATAATTTGCTCATCACAATTTATACATCCCGTATAAAGTATACTTTAAACGTTTGAGGTTTATTTAACGTACATGAAAATGAAAATGAAAGCTTTTTTTGAAAACAATACATTATTTTTCCCCTTTCTGCTCTCCGAGGTGTTACATTGCAAGCTAATCTCTCAGGGATACTCTAAACTAATGTGAACGTGCCTGAGTGCGAATAACATGGAGACAAACCCTCAAACCACGCGCACTGTTAAAAACCTGTCCGATTAAAGCTGCACTGGGCCTGTCAAGACAAATATACACAGTCAGTAAGTTGTTTCAAAATATATTTAAAACACGCAAGTCATTTAGAAAAGTTTGCATTTTTGTTAGTAATGTACCTTCAAACGCTGCAAAGCAAAGACAGCTTTAAAAAAAAGTCTTGCTCAGCTGCCACAGAATATGAGGACTATGTTTCTCAATCTATTTTGGTTGAAGGACCCCTTTTCAAATGGATTAGTAATCACAGAGATAAATTATAATAATATATAATACTCATAATATGAAAGTGCTGCATGTAAAGAGTGTTTTAATAATGCTTTAGTGTCCTGGCCAATATTGATCCCTCAACCAACATCGCGAAAGCAGATTATATGGTCATTATCACATCGCTGTTTGTGGGAGCTTGCTGTGCGCAAATTGGCTGCCACGTTTTCCACATTACAACAGTGACTCCACTTCAAAAAGTACTTCATTGGCTGTAAAGTGCTTTGGGACATCTGACGGTCGTGAAAGGCGCTGTATAAATGCAAGTCTTTCTTTTTCTCTCAAGAAAACAGGTATTTACTTACAGATATCAGTGAGATGGGTGTGCCTGCTTTTCGCTGCAGAGTCTGTCTATCCTTGGTGTGATGTTTTTCCCCAGGTGAGGGAGGCAAAGTGTCCCTAAAATAGTGGATCAGCAGATGGTGTGGGAAGAAAGTTCAAGCGAGTGGTCACAGGACAATTCCACCAGCTCCTCTTCTGGCGATCTTGGTGCCGCTCTCAGTGCTCCTCCATGCGCGTTCCCCTCCTAGGTGAGACAGCCAGCCCACTCTGCACTGCACATGTGGCGGCCGCACTCTGCTCCCGCCACCCGGCTTGCAGCAAGCCCGCCTCCGGCCGCACTTTCACATTATTTCGCGGACCCCTGGAAAATCTCTACCGAGCCCCAGTTTGAAAACCACTGGGCTAAGCAACCAAATTATATCTAAAATAAAACAAGTTGTGGATTTTTAAATTTGTTTGGAGAATATACTGAATATTGCGATAATCTCACATTGGAGTAGATCTTGATTCCGTGCGATAGTGTAAAACGGGTGATAGCGAGTCGGCAGCCCGTTTTACATCTCTCCTGATTTTTTTCCATAATTTGTGAATTCCCTTAATCCTACTTACAATATCAAGCATTTAAAATTGACAGACCAACCATACTACAAATTCTTATAAAGGTAGAAACTAGTGTATTTTCAAAATCAAAACTTTTTTTCAAGTTTTTTTCTATTAATATATTATAACAATACAAAACTATATAGAATCACAAATTTTACAGCACATAAGGAGGCTGTTCGACTCCTTTTGCCTTCCCCAGTTCTCTGAAGTATCTACCCATTCCCCTATACCCTTTTAAATGTTTCCTTTTCAATTATTTATCCTCTTCCCTTTTTAAAGCTAATATGGATTCTGCTTCCACCATTGTTTCTGGTAAGTCATTCCATAATCTGTTCATTATCAGATTGCTGCTTGTGGGACCTTGCTATGTGCAAATTGGCTACCACATTAAAACAGTGACTATACCTGAAAAAGTACTCAATTTGCCGTAAAGCGCTTTGGGATGTCCTGAGGTCATGAAAAACGCTCTATTAATGCAAATCTCTTTCCTTTCTTTCAACTTGCTGTATAAAAAAATCTCTACTAACCACTGCCTTTGTTCTTATAATTATGCCCTCTAGTTACTGTCACTGACTTGGGGAAATACATTTTTCCAATTTAGCTTATCACTTTCCCTTTTCATTAATGAACATCTCTATCTGATCCCTTTTTAACCTTCTTTTTTCCAATGGAAAGAGCTCCATTTTCTCTAGTCTCTCCTCATAACTAAAGCCTCTCATCCCTGGTATCAGCTTAGTGAATCTCTTCTGCACCCTTTCCAAGGCTTGACATGTTACCTGCAGTAAGTTGTTCAAAATGAAATACAATTGAGGGTGAAGTTGGTGTTCAGTGGTAGCACAAAATGGATGCTAGGGATTGTACACCTGTTTTATACCTCATCTGTTTATATCTTCCATTACCCCCAATATACCACCAGGAGTGTAGATACTTTCTGACGCTTTAACATATCACTCCATTAACAACTGAACTTAAAATTCCCTGCAGCAAATGTAGACAGCAAGATCAGAGAGTTACATCAAGAGGGTCCCACATTATTGGCCAGTAGAGGTGTTAAGATATTCAACTTCACTGAGAGAATCAACTAGAGTGAACAGTTTCCGATTGAATGAGGGAACCCTCTTACACCCCAAACCAGGCCAGATCTGAATTGGAGCTCAGTAGCATAAACTCCATTTACATCACACTAGCAAGTTCAATTGGGTGTTATTTATCTGAACTGAGTTTGCTAACAAAGCATTCACCATTTAGATGGGGCAGACTGTGAAAGTTCATTGATTTCTGCTGCAGACTTGACAAACATCATCTTTGTCTTTGTCCGTATAACATTATTTCGACATGAGAAAACGTGCTCCATGAACAATAGGCCATCCTGTGGTTCTATATTCTTACAATGTACAGCACAGGGCAGAATGTCTGTACAATCAGACTTAACTAAATAATGTAGTGGCCATTCGCCTATCAAACTGATGATCTGATCCATCTGAGAAACACTCCTGAGAGCTGCAAAAGTAATGGTGTGTGGTGAGGCCAAATAGAAAAATTTAAATGAGGCAAGGAGTTCATGGGGCAGGTGGAAAGTGCATGTGGCCAAGAGTCCTTATGTTGGGTGGGAAGTGCATAAGACAAGGTGGGGTGATATACAGAGTAGGCAGAAAATGAAGCAAAGGGGCAAGTGTAGAGTGCAATGGGATAGGTAGAGAGTGCAAGTAACATGTGAGGAGTCTGTGCAGCAGGCAGTAAGAGCACAAGACAGGATGAACAGACGGGGAGTACTCAAGCAGATATAAAGGGTTGTGGAAGTACAGAGGTTTGTGGGTGCGTAAAATCAGTGCGAGATAAAATCTCAAATTACAATTGCACAGATAGTGAATTCAGATTCTTTGAAACTCCATTTATTGCAATGTCCTTATAATTCCAATGCTTGAATTCAATTAATAATGCTATTATAATGGTTTGTTATACCTAAAATATACATACTGAACTTTCACTACATTAGAACAATGACTACACTTAAAAGGTACCTCATTGGCAGTGAAGCACTTGGGACGTCATGAGGACATGAAAGGTGCTGTATAAGTGTAAGTTCTTTCTTTCTACTGTTTGGCCAAAGAGGCAGTGAAATACAGCACCCTAAAACGATTATGTTCACTCGTTCCATCTTCTGTACCCAAATTATTTTCTTCATTACATGACTCAAAAACATTCATTGCTGATCTGCTCAAGGAAACTGTCTTTCTTTAGGTAATAAAAATAACATTTCTGAGTTCTGCGATCCCAAGGTGTGAATGTTGTTCAATGGGAAATCCACCGGACATAGTATTAGGGAAAAGTATTGGGGGGAAATACAGTGAAATCTCAGATATAAAGGTTGCTGCACTTTATTTGCACTTTAGTTTAGAGAGTTCTTTCTGATGCAGCAAAGAATGGACATTGATGGTATTTGAGCTAATGCAGAGGACAATGCTAGTGATGCTCTTCTGGGCCACCTGGTTGTGTACACGTGAACAGGAGGATTTCTAAAAGGGGGCACCTGATTTTGTACATTTGAACAGGAGGGGTCCAAAAAAGTGACAGCTCAGGCACTTGACTGAACATGTTTTCTGTGCATGTCTGGCCTAGTCTTCCTGGCTGCACAGATGCTTCTGAAGTTACATCCTTTGGATCAGTTTTTGCATCCTACTCTGCTTGCAAGGTAACCTTCGCCTTCTCCACCTCCATCGTGTAGCAAAACTAACCATTTTAAAACCACACTACTGCAATCCTTGAGTTCTGGGAAAGCTGAGTTGCAGACAAAAGACTTATACATTCTAGCATTTCCAGGTGTTTCCAATTAAAGTTGGTGCCAGCTTCAGGTGGGGTCTGAACGAGACCTGTCAAGGTTGTAGACCAATAGACTAATTAATGTACTATGGTTCTTGCTCAGTTAAGACTAACAAGCAAGGATGAAGCCTGAAAACATTTATGAAAGCTGTTCTTTGTCAACTAATGAAAACCAAGCAACTTTAGTTTCTGACAGGTTCCTGTCCAGTCGAATGACACCTTGAAAAGGTTCCATGTAACAGAATCGATCATCTTGATTGGTCACTAAAGTACTTAGTGAAAATAAAGATATATCAGACCATGGTGACACCACCTCCCCCATCCTGGCCCAAATCAGAAGGTTTTTGGGAGTATTGAAAGTTTGAAGGAAGTTGTAAAGAGCTTGTGAGGAGGTCTTCAGAGACAGAGCAAGTGTTAAAGTACAAGTTAATAAAGGCTAAGTGTTTAATAAAAATGAAGTGAAACTTGTAAAAAATGTATTATAATTAATCTCTGAACTCCGAGCTTGGCTTCATTATGACTGCATGTGAAAAGTGACGATCTTGTATGTGCGAAAATGGTCACGGACAATCTTACATCTAGAGCATGAAATTTTTACTTTATTCGTTCTTGGGATATGAGCATCACTGGCAAGGCCAGCATTTATTGCCCATCCCTAGCTGCTCTTGAGAAGGTGGTGGTGGGCCACCTTCTTGAACCGCTGCAGTCCGTGTGGTGAAGGTACTCCCACAGTGCTGTTAGGTAGGGAGTTCCAGGATTTTGACCCAGCGACGATGAAGGAACGGCAATATATTTCCAAGTCAGGATGGTGTGTAACCTGGAGGGGAACTTGGAGGTGATGGTGTTCCCACGCACTCGCTTTCCTTGACTTTCTAGATGGTAGGGGTTGCGGGTTTGGGAGGTGCTGCCGAAGAAGCCTCATCAAGTTTGGACTCTGGTATCTGAAAACATGCCTCAAGCAGTTTTATTCCATTGTATTTTTGTTTGATAATATCTTTTCAAATCTGTCTGCTTTAAAGAAACTAAGCAAATAAAAGGTCCATCTGCTGTTCAGTAGTTCTTGCTGGATTCTGAAGGCCATTTCCAATAAAGAGCTCTCTTAGCATTTGGCTTACATACCCGGTGTGAGACTTCCTGCCTGAGGGTTATAACTCAATGCAACATCCTGTCACTGAGGGACACGAGAAGATTCGACTCAGAAGATTCCACTGTGCCAGTGCTCAAGAACTTGCTTGTTTCATTCATTACAAGAGACTGTTTTTATTTCAAGAGACTGTTATAACTGAAGGGCTTTTGAGAGCTTTCATGAATTGCATGCTATAAATCCCAGTTGTCTTGTACTTGAGTAGTAGCTTAATTCTCTGTCGTTTGTGGCTCTACCAGATTTTGGGTTTCGCCTTATTGAATATTTTCCGTCTATCCGAAGTGCATCATGAGGTTACACTTAATCTAGTAGCAGTACTACAGTGGAAATAATTGTTGATCCCTGAGTCCACATACTCTGCAGGAACAGACAGCGAATGGACAAAGATTTTAGATCATAAGAAGTTTAGTCCAGTTATGGAAACTATCGCCAGTTTGTTGAATGAGAAAATGGGTGCTAAAGAACCCAAAACAACACTAACATTGCACCACTTTAAAGATAACGTTCACAACAAAGCTAGAGTTTGGGCTCATATTTTATATATTGACAGTATAGGGAGCATGGAAAAGTTTTTTCTTAAATAGTTATTTGTATGGCATGCAAATTAAGTAAGCCGGTAGGCTCAATTTGTATTCGCAGAACTCCTGCTGCTGCATATGGGGAATGAGGGCATATGTTGATTCTCAGGCCCATGATTTTCCACCCATTAATTTTAATGGGCAAAAAATCGCAGTCCTTGAATCCAACATATGCCTGAATTCCTGAGGTGTGCTCATGCACGTCATGCTGTGCGGCAGGAGTGTCAAAGATGAAAGATCATCCCATAGTTTATTAGCACTCTCAATATTTTGGTTCATGAGTGGGAGAAGACATTACAGTTTTGAAACAGTATACAAGATTCAGTGTTGTCTGAAATAACTCCTCCAGAAATGGTTCCAATACCTCCTCTGCTGCCTTCTCTTTCCTTGCCTCCCACTGGCTGTAGTCACCTGCTACTTTTAGCCTTGCAGATTCACAGCTCCAAATAATCCCACATTGACTGCTTTAGTCATTAAAAATATCCCAAACTACAGAACACTGCCTATCCTTATTTAGTGCATGTGGCTACAATATTTTAACAAGAGAGTCGTAGAAGATATACACAACTGGCAGGTGCATTTACAGGGAAATGGCGATCTGCTGTACTAAGTGGGGTGTGTAATTGCTGGCAAAGATTATTATTCAATGTCTCCCTGTCAAATTCAATACCGCCTGTAAACCCAGAAAAAAAACTAGATATTGAACTGCAACCTATTTCATATAACATCAAAACATGTCATAATAGTGGTTGTCACTCAAGTTCAATTCCACAGTATTTCCTAGAAATATACACAGCCACTTTACACATGCTTCAATAGTCATTATGAAACAGAGTTCCCACCCCAACCCTGTGGTTTATACAAGTTTAAGATGATGGAATATGTACACAATCAATTAAAGGAAGTAAACGTGTTGTTAACAGCTTTAAAATATTTCAGAGAACTGTCAGAAATGATCACTGCGAGGGCACTCAGTTAGTGTGACTGGAGGTTCACTTACTATAAATGTAAGCGAGCCTGGGGTTCTCAGCCCAAGTGCTTAACCCTAAATTATTCATCCTTAGCCACTGCAGCATTGTATCTGATCGCAAGGTAACACAGAAGCTTGCAAGGTCTGCTGGTTTGAGATGGTACCATCGTAATGTCGGAAATTACAGTTAATAATGATGAAAAGGATAGAAGGGTAGATTTTCTGACGGTCCTCGGAGGTAGCACAGTCAAGGGCTACGCACACAGGGGTTGGGAGCTTGGTGAGTAGACGTTAGGCCTGTTTCTCCTTTGATTCCTTTACCTTGTGATTTCCTGAACAAATCATTTTTCTTGTACTGAGGCCTTTCACATGAAAAGTGCAACTCACCAAAGGTCCGGAACATCAGTTTAATTTACTTAAATTATCGGAATGCGCAAACTCCTGACTTTCTTGCTGCGAGTGCGCAGTATGCCTAATATACCCTGTTAAAATGGTTGATGCTGGTCTGCGGTTTGTCAGAACATGTGCTCTTAAAGATGTGGCACTGGTTTGGATTTTGGATTTGTGCTTTTAGTATGACTTGTTCTGCATTATTCTTGTTGTATTTGTTGTAACTTCCCCCCCCCCGCCACCACCCCATTTTCAGATTGGTGGGTTTCCCCCCTGTATTTTCTATTTGTAGCTTCCTGGGAGCTCCAATTCCAGTTGTAGCAATCAAAATTCCCCTGGGTACCCTCGCCCTTCTTGTTTTTGAGGAGTCGAGCAGGATCTGTGGAGGGAATCAACGCCAGACCCCTTCACACCAGAGGCAAATTGCCCAAACCCAACTTACCCAGCCAGCCATGCTTGTATGCCATGGAGCAATTACCAAGACATGTTTGAAGTGCTCTGCCTTTGCTGACTGCTCTTCACAAGGAAGGCAGTCGTAATGATGCTGTCTCCGCCAGCCTGACCTTCAAACAAGATTAATGACAGAGCCAATCTAATATAGCGTATGATGGTGACCATAGCCGTAAACTTTTATGCTGCTGGCTCATTCCAACCCACCACAGGGGATATATAATCCGATTAGTGAATTAGCAGCGTACCAATGCATATACTAAGTGACAGTAAAACCTCTCATCACTTACCCCAGGAAAAACAGCCAACAGCACGAGTGGACAATTTAACCTATTCAAACACCATAAACCAGTAGATCCTGGGATGCGTCAGTATGGTTCTCTCAGTGGAAGTGGAAGTGTGGCTTCCTTAAATGTTGTAACAGGATTTTTGAGTTTATATTTTCCCAAGTGATTCAAAAGTAAGGTAGAGATTGAACTTTAGAAGCGTTTTCAGTTAAATTTTCATACTTAAATTATTATTTTATGATTGCGTTTTACTTCAAAGATAAAACCTAGCCAGAGAGAAAGCAACAGAGAGAAAAGGGGAAAAGATGTGAGGACATCATCTGTTTTACTTTATGTTTACACTGAGAAAATATGATAGAAAATGTATTCATTTTCTTATTACCATTGTTGAATTGTCTTTATAACAGTATTAAGTTTGTTTGTCCAAATGATTTAAGAACATAAGAATTAGGAGCAGGAGTAGGCCATACGGCCCCTCGAGCCTGCTCCGCCATTCAATAAGATCATGGCTTATCTTCTACCTCAACTCCACTTTCCCGCCCTATCCCCATATCTCTTGATTCCCTTAGTGTCCAAAAATCTATTGATCTCTGTCTTGTATATATTCAATGACTGAGCATCCACAGCTTTGTGGTAGAGAATTCCAAAGATTCACAACCCTCTGAGTGAAGAAATTTCTCCTCATCTCAGTCCTAAATGACTGACTCCTTATCCTGAGACTGTGCCCCCTAGATCTAGACTCTCCAGCCAGGTGAAACAACCTCTCAGCATGTACTCTGTCAAGCCCTCTAGGAAATTTATATGTTTCAATGAGATCACCTCTCATTCTTTTAAACTCCAGAGAATATAGGCCCATTCTACTCAATCTCCCCTCATAGGACAACCTTCTCATCCCAGGAATCAATCTAGTGAACCTTCGTTGCACCCATCTAAGGCAAGTATATCCTCCCTTAGGTAAGGAGATCAAAACTGTACACAGTGAAAACATGATGCAGGTGAATTAAAGAGGCTTTTTTCAGTAAGAGCTTCACATCAAAACTATTTTAAACTTTCTTTTTAACTTATTTTGGAGAAAGGCAGATGATTTACAACACCTACACTTTCTTTTATTTATATTGATACTTGGAATTCCAAAGCAATTGCTGTTTAAGTAAAGATTTACTTTGAAGCTGTCCCAGCTCTTTCATAACACCAAATCCCCAAAACTCCACCCACACTGCTGTTGATACCTGAGATCTCCTTCTCTCCAGTGCTACCAAGTTCCAACACCGCTGCTATCAAACTCCTAAAATCTCCTTACTCTTCGGTGCTGCCAAACCTAGGATCACTCCCTCCCCAGTACTCCAAGAACTCAATGTCCTTCCCCACTCACTTCCGCCAAATCCCAAGCTCTTCTCCCCCTTGCCAGTACGACCACATCCTCTGACTCACCGGGGCCAATGTCACAGTAAATCAGCTCGTAATAGTATGAAATTGGTACAATTGCTTGCATTTTCTGTCACGCAAGTGTCAAACTTCCTGCATTACACACTGATCTCATACCTTCTGGTAGGCTTTAATGAGGGTCTTAAAGGCAGAGAGGACAGTGGGAGGTTTAGGGAGGGAAATCCAAAGGTAGCTGGAGGCTGGGCCACCAGTGGTGGGGTGAAGGGAAGGGGTGATGTATAACAGGTCAGAGTCAGAGGAACAGAGAGTTTGGGGTTGTGGGGGTTGGAGGGGGGCGGCGGTGGTAGTTGTCAGACTGGAGGACATAACAGAACTAGGGAGAGGTGAGGTCATGAAGGATTTAAACATGAGAATGAACATTTTAATTTGAGGCACTAGGGGATTGGAAACCAATGTAGGTCAGTGAGGATAAGGGTGATGGGTGAGCCGGTCTCGGTGTGGGATAGGATACAAGCAGCAGAGTTTTGGACGAGCTGAAGTTTAGGGAGGTGGAGGATGAGAAAGGCCAGCCAGGAGAGCAGGAATAATTGACTCTGAAAGTGAGAAACAGCCTGTTATTTGTAGGATCTAGCTGTGTTCAAAATGGCACCTGCATTTTCATATATTAACACAGTGACTACACTTCAAAAGTATTTAATTGGCCATAAAGCACTTTGGGACATCCTGAGGACATTAAAGGTGCTATATAAATGCAAATTCTCTCTTACTGTCACAGAGGCACTGCCTTAGTGTAGCTTGTCTGCTTTCCTCAGGCTGATGGTGATCTTGTCCTCCACAGTGCCAGATAAGCCCACACTAGAAATTTCTGGCCACAGAGCTATCCATCATAGCACTACCGTCAAGCATTAACCTGCTCCCTTCTCACTGTTGGATGCACAGCTGTTAATCAAAACCACCACCCCAGGTGGCTTGGTTCTTTGGTCTATGCCAGATAATTTGAACTGTCTATTCAGAAACCTGTGAAGATATTTCAGAAAAGATATTAATGAGCTAGCTCCTCCATGGAACCTACAATGCCCAATATTCAAACACAGACAATGCTTGTGTAACAAGCCTGGAGCTTCTGTGGGTCAGTAGGTCTTAAATGAATAGCTTTAAATGAATAGCCATTTAAACTATTAATATATTAAACTCTGGCAGGAACTAGCTATAGAATTACTAATCAAATATGCATAAATCATCAATTCCCATTCAATGACATTCGATTCTGAGCTCAATGTGCATTAAAAAGGCTGGCTATGTCCTGTGTGAACTAGGTTTTTAACCTCTCATGTACTATTAAGTATTAGTAAAGTATCCAAATTAATAGTCAAATACAGACAAACGTAAATTTTCATTATACTGAGGTCTGGCAACAGTGGGAAGGTAGATCCCAGGTTCTGGCAGTACTGAGGGGATCCTGTGGTCCATGAGAGATGGGGTGGGGAAGGGTTGTTGTCTGCCAGTCTGTAAAGGTCCTGTGGTTTAACAGCACTGAGGGAAGGCAGGTCCCGCAGTGCGGCAACACTGGAAGGGAGGTCGAAAGCTATGGCAGCATTTGAAGGGGGTGGAGTGGGGGTGGGGGGAGGTGGCTGGCTTTAGTCTACCAACACTAGGAAGGTCCTGCGGTCTAACAGCACTGAGAGAAAGCGGTCCCATGGTATGGCAGCATTCGAAGGGAGGTCTGTAGATTTGGAAGCATGGGGAGGGGTCCCAGGTTCTGGCAATCCAGGTAGCTGGCAGCATTAGGAGTGTGGTGACTTGGAATTTGGCAGTATGGCGGAGCAGGACAGGGAATCATAACTGTATTTCTTGGTCTCAAATACCCATCTCAAATACTCTCTATACAACAGGCAAGTGGATAGATAGTTCCAGGGAGCAGTGAACTCCAGAGGAGTTTCCCTGCTGTCTGCCACAGGGAAGTCATCGCAAGAACCCTCCTCAATCGCCTTCTCCCAGTGGCCGAAGAGCTCCTCCCAGAGTCGCAATGCAGATTCCGCCCACTAAGGGGCACAATGGACATGATCTTCACCGCATGTCAATTACAAGAGAAATGCAGGAAACAGCACCAACCGTTGTACATGGCCTTCTTTGATCTCACAAAGGCCTTCGACACTGTCAACCGTGAGGGATTATGGAGTGTCCTCCTCAAATTCGGCTGCCCTCAAAAGTTTGTCACCATCCTCCGCCTGCTTCACGACGACATGCAAGCCGTGATCCTGACCAATGGATCCACCACAGACCCAATTCACGTACGAACCGGGGTCAAGCAAGGCTGTGTCATCGCATCAATGCTCTTCTCGATCTTCCTTGCTGCAATGCTCCATCTCACCCTCAGTAAGCTCCCCACTGGAGTGGAGCTAATTTACAGAACAAACAGGAAACTGTTCTATTTCCATCGCCTCCAGTCCAGATCCAAGGTCGTCCCATCCTCTGTCGTCGAATTACAGTATGCAGACGACGCTTGCGTCTGCGCTTACTCGGAGGTCGAACTCCAAACCATCGTCAACACCTTCACCGAAGCGTACGAGAGCATGGGCCTTACACTAAACATCCGTAAGACAAAGGTCCTCTACCAACCTGCCCACGCCACACAGTACTGCACCCCGATTATCAAAATCCACGACAAGGCCTTGGACAACGTGGACCACTTTCCATACCTCGGGAGCCTACTGTCAACAAGGGCAGACGTCGATGATGAAGTCCAACACCGCCTTCAGTGTGCCAGTGCAGCCTTCGGTCGCCTGAGGAAGAGAGTGTTTGAAGACCAGGACCTCAAACCCAGCACCAAGCTCATGGTCTACAGAGCAGTAGTGATACCCGCCCTCCTGTATGCTTCAGAGACATGGACCATGTACAGCAGGCGCCTCAAAGCACTGGAGAGGTACCACCAACGCTGCCTCCGCAAGATCCTGCAAATCCATTGGCAGGATAGGCGCACCAACGTCAGTGTTCTCGCTCAGGCCAACATCCCCAGCATCGAAGCTTTGACCACGCTCGATCAGCTCCACTGGACGGGTCACATTGTCCGCATACCCGATACGAGACTCCCAAAACAAGCGCTCTACTCGGAGCTCCGGCATGGCAAGAGAGCCCCAGGTGGGCAGAGGAAACGCTTCAAGGACACCCTCAAAGCCTCCTTGAAAAAGTGTAACATCCCCACCGACACCTGGTAATCCCTGGCCCAAGACCGCACAAAGTGGAAGAGAAGCATCCGGGAAGGCGCCAAACACCTCGAGTCTCTTTGCCGGGAGCAAGCGGAAGCCAAGCGCAGGCAGCGCAAGGAGCGCACGTCAACCCAAGCACCCCACCCACCCGCCCCTTCAACCACCATCTGCCCCACCTGTGACAGAGACTGTAGGTCCCGCATTGGACTCATCAGTCACCTGCAAACTCATTTTTAATGTGGAAGCAAGCCATCCTCAGTTCCGAGGACTGCCTAAGAAGAAGGAGATAGTTCCAGGGAGCAGTGAACTCGGCAGGATGATAATGGTAACAGCAGGTCAGAGAGGAGATGGGGCAAATGGAGAGAGAAGATTGAGTTTAACAGTGCCAGATTCAAAGAAATATTGCAGTAGATGGGTAAACAAGACCTGGTTATGGGGGGAGGAGAGGAGGTTTAAGGGTCTGGTGGTATTTGAAGAATGAAGGAGGAGGACAATGGTGGCTTTCAACCTCATCCTTCCTCGCCCAACCCTCTCCAGACTCATTTCCCACTACCCCCACCCAGCCTCCTTCCTCTCTTTTCTTCTTTCCCAAATGACTCAGTCCTATTTATTCTCTTCCCCATTTGCCTAAACCCCTTCACTCTCATTTCCTCCGCAGTGCCTTTCGGTGAAGAAACAAAATGATGGGCAGACTTGGGTGAATCACGCCACAGTGCCACCTAGTGTTAGCTGCACTGAGACTGAAAGGTAAGAATAATGCTAAAAATAGATACTTCAGCTTACTTAAAGAAAAAAGCAGGCAATTTTAGCGTTATATTCATCTTAGTGTTACTCAGACATTACTAAGGTGCGACAAAATTATGACCAGGAAATAAGTGTGACGGTTGAATCGATATCGCCTGTTTTACACTATCACCTAACTCAAAATTACCCCCCATACTTCTCAAATTACAGGTTGAGCATTACAGGTCAGTTATCACATAAGGGGCTAAAAATCCAATTGCCCCCGAAAATGATTGCAGGGGACCGCGATGTGCGATCAACCTGCGCCCGTTCAAAACTTTGTGCCGCCTGCTAATTTAAATGATAGTAGCGGGCAGCCCAGTGCTGAACGCGCTGTTGAGTGGGTGCATGCCTCAGCAGGGGGCTCATATTCGTGCGAGGTTAGCACCACTTAAAGCTAGCCTGCACTACTTAAAAGCAGCCTGCACCTCTTAAAGGGGAGCTGCATTCTGGCTGCAGCAGGTGATGCAATTGGCTGGGGAACAGAGTCTGAGCAGGAACAACACTGAGTAATGGTGCAACATGGCAGAGAGTGTGCCCCAAGGTTCTTTGACGCAGCACTGGAAGCCGTGGCGCAGGAGGTGGACAGGAGGCGAGAGATTCTGTTTCCACAAGGGGCCAGGAGGCCCTTCAAGCAAAGTCGGAGAAGGCAATGGGAGCAGATGGCTGTCATGGTCAATGCCAGCAGTACAGCCCCAAGGACGTGGATGCAGTGCCGCAAGAAGTTTAATAACCTCACACAAGTGGTCAAGGTCAGTGAATGCATCTTCAAATGCTATATCCTTACAACTGAACCACTAGCCTCAGACACTGCTCAATTCACTACCCCCGCTTCACTCACCTACCAACAATCTTTATCAATCACGACTCATACCTCACATTCATAGCTTCACCTCACCCTCATACACTTAGCATTGCTGCAAGCCTCACACCCACATCTCACAGCTTGCACACAATGCCAGCTATTCAACCATGACAGGCACATCACTCAAACACATTGCACCACACTCACTGACACACTTCCCTCTCTCTTGCAGGACAAGGTGGCGGATAACCGGAGGCAGCAGGAACTAACCGGAGGGGGACAGGCGTGCCTGTATGACATGGAGGAGACCATGCTGGACAGGGGGCAATGGTAGTGCAGGTGCCAACTCGCCGGAGGGCGAGGTCGCACATGAGCTCTGCTGCAGAGGACTCAGATGAGGACTTCAATGGGGTGGCCTACAGAAGAACGCTGATGGGTATGCACAATGAAATGCTTGGTGCATTGGCAGGCCTGCCAGAAAGCCTGAGTGCAATGTCAAGGAGCATGGAGGAGTCCAGCACTAACCTTGCGCAGGGCTTTGCGCAGAACTTGGAGCCCATCCTTTCCAATGTGGAAGTGGTGGGCAACTCGATTAGCGCACTTCTGGACCCAATCATGATGCAGCGTCTGATGGCCAATATCTCAGCTTCCACTGCAGCAGAAGCAGAAGCCACCCAACGTCTGAGTGCTGCAGCAGAAGCTCAGATTGAAGGCATGCAAGGTCAACTTGTTGCCATGCAAACACAGACTGCTGCCATCATGGCTGTGGTTACCAGTGTTGAAAGGGGCTGGCAGGGCGTCACAGCAGTCCAGCAAACTGTCCTTCAACAGGTTACAAGGATTGCTGAGGTGCCGCCTCGGCGGAGTGGCAGTGGCTCCATGGAGCACGAACCTGCTGACCTCTCTCAGGATGACAGCATTCGTCCTCCCACCACTGCCACGCTGCCAGTGCCCTTGCTGTGGCCTGTCAGCCAGCCAGCCCGGACGGCTGCCACCCATGCCAAGGTGGTGCAGTCCGAAGCCGGGCCTTTTAGGTCCAGAGCTGCTCGAGGTTGTCCTCCAAGGCCCTCTGCAGTGTCCCCCACTGAAAGTCAGCAGCCTTCCACCAGCCATGCTGCAGTCACTGGGGTAGCACTGCGTGGGAGTAATAGGACAGGCAAAGGCACATGGAAGACAGGCATTAAGGGAATGCATAAGGGTGATTAGTTGACTTTGGTATGTAATACTGGATGATTTGATTTATAAATCTGGTTTGGAATGTTTATTTTGTGGTGGCTTTTATTGTAGCATTTGGGCCAAGAGGTCGCTGTGGTGGTCGGTAACAGAGGGAAGTAAGGTGTGGGATTGTTGGTGAACGGGGTATTGGGGTTGTGTTCACTGGCACCGCAGTCGAATAAGTTGATCATGGACAGCCCAGCCAGAAAGGGGTTGTGTTGGTTGCCTCCTCTCTTCCTCCTCCTCCTCCTCCTCCTCCTGAGCTCTTTGCCGTTTATGTGGTGGCAAGGGCTGTCCTCATGATGGCGAGGTTGTGCAGCATGCAGCACAACACGACGAATCTTAAGGCATGCTCTAGCATGCACTGCAGGGCTCCTCCAGAGCGGTCCAGGCAGCGGAAGCATTGCTTAAGGACGCCAATGGTCTGCTCTATCAGATTCCGTGTGGCAACATATCTTTCGTCATACACATGCTGCCCATGTGTGCGTGGGTTGCGTACCGGAGTCATGAGCCAAGTGGTCAGCAGATAGCCCTAGTCGCCCAGTAGCCACCCTCTGGTGGCTCAAATGCTGATGGTGCAGCGGACTGCCACAGAATGAAGTTATTATGACTGCTGCCAGGATACTGAGCATTGACCTGCATGATGCGTTGCGTATGGTCGCACACCAGCTGGACATGGACGGAGTGGAATCCCTTCCGGTTGCTGTACATCTCCGAATTTGCATGCAGTGCCCGCAAAATGACGTATATGCAGTCCATGGCATTGTGCGCCATGGGGAAACCTGCTATCCTGCTGAAGCCGCGTGCTTGCTCCGCCTGCTCCCCTCTGGCAAGGTAGAATGAAATGTATTCAGCTCTCTTTGCATGCAGAGCCTCAGTGACCTCCCTTATGCAACATGCATGGCAAACTGGAAGATGTTGGAAATATCGCCTGCCCCAGACTGGAAGGAGCCCGACGCATAAAAATTCATGGCCACGCTCACTTTCACAGCCACTGACAATGCCATCCTCACCCTGCTCTGAAGCTACAGTTCCACCTGCAACAGGTGAGCACCTCCTTAGTGAAGCGGAGACGTGGCATACACTATTCCTTGCTGAGGTCCTCCTCCCTCCTTGAGCCGCTTGTCCTCCTCTGTGTCTCCTCTGCTTATTCTCCCTGACATGCTGCAGGCCAAGGGGGATACAAACTATTGCACCCATGTCTGACAGCAACTGGTCTGAGCAGAAGCCTTGAAGTACCCTGGAGACTTCAGCAACTTCAAATAAGATAACAGACAACCAAACACTTCTACAAACTCACCAAGAGTCTATAGGAATCAATCAGCAACTAACCTGAAATCACTTGATAATCCCTTTAAATAGTGCTGGTGGTGGGTCCTTTCTGCTGCTGAACGCATGTTCAGCTGTACGTGTTTAAGAGAGGGCGTAAGCTCATTGCAAGCTGATTGACCTCATGATCTGCGTACTCTGCATACTTCCGGCACACGCTCCTAGCGCCCGCGCTAATGGCCTACCCAAAATGGCATCTGGTGCGGCCCATGCCAGAACTGTGCGCGCATTTTGGAGCCGAATCCACACCCATAGCGCCAAAAGAAAGGACGCTACCGAGCCAAATTTAGCAACATATCTTTCAAAATCCTATTAGAGTATCATCTACTGGCATCGCAGGGGATGATTAAAGGTAAATAGGCAATTTTTATTTATTCGTTCATGGGATGTGGGTGTCGCTGGCAAGGCCAGCATTTAATACCCATTCCTAATTGCCCTTGAGAAGGTGGTAGTGAGCCACCTTGTGGTGAAGGTACTCCCACAGTGCTGTTAGGGAGGCAGTTCCAGGATTTTGACCCATCGATGATGAAGGAATGGTGATATATTTCCAAATCAGGATGGAGTGTGACTTGGAGGGGAACTTGGAGGTGGTGGTGTTCCCATGCGTCTGCTGCCCTTGTCCTTCTAGGTGATAGAGGTCGCGGGTTTGAGAGGTGCTGCCGAAGAAGCCTTGGCGAGTTGCTACAGTGCATCTTGTAGATGGTACACACTGCAGCCACGGTACGCCGGTGGTGGAGGGAGTGATTGTTTAAGGTGGTGGATGGGGTGCCAATCAAGTGGGCTGCTTTGTCCTGGATGATGTCGAGCTTCTTGAGTGTTATTGGAGCTGCACTCATCCAGGCAAGTGGAGAGTATTCCATCACACTCCTTACTTGTGCCTTGTCGATGGTGGAAAGACTTTGGGGAGTCAGGAGGTGAGACACTTGCCGCAGAATACCTAGCCTCTGACCTGCTCTTGTTGCCACTGTATTTATGTGGCTGGTCCAGGTAAGTTTCTGGTCAATGATGACCCCCCAGGATGTTGTAGAATTCGCAAAATTATCGCGATTTTATAAAAATAAGAAGGAGACATAAAGTTTCGTATAAACAGCTTTATTTCAGCAGAATGCTGTCAGGTTTCAAAACGGACACAAACAGCCTGTAAAATGGCTGCCACGCCTCGTGGCAGAAAGTTTTAGACTTTCAGTAGGCAGACAAGATGGCGTTCCAATAAACATTTGTGCAAGATCGAAAAGATCCAACATGATGAGATAATGACAAGACGCGATGGGTTTACACTTTAAACATGAATACTGAAATCGGTCTCCCAGGTGCAAACAAGGGCTATTGTACTGAGCGATCAAGGACCCATCCAAAGACATTAATATGCAAAATCCCCACGGCTCTACGATGAGAGAGCCGTTTGCGGGTACTCACAGTAAGCATTTGGAAACCCCAAAACCCCTCCAGGGAGGCTACTAGCCGGTTCCACAATGGGAGAAATATTAACGGGTACTCAGACAGTTACAAGTGTCACCGAAACCCATTAAAGACTGAGATCACCCCATACAAGAAGTTTGAGCGCCAAAAACCTGACAAAAGATAGACATTAAGATTGGGCGGGAAAAGAGGAATTACAGCACTATAACTGTAAATTACAACCGTCCATCTTTCTCTTGCTGCTTTGACTCGCTGGAAGACTGCTGAACTTTTATTCTCTTGCCTGACGGCTCTGGACTCTGATCCACTAGGATCAACCTCGTGGCTTGCCACGAAGATCTGTGGAGAACTGGGCTGTGAGGCCTGGAAGCGGGCGCACCATCCCGAGAAGTCGGTAAACGGTGTTGGAACCGAAGGCCCGAGAGGAGATGAGATGAGATGAGATGAAATGAGAAGAGAAGAAGACGACAATACGTATCGCCACGGTCAGTAAGCCCCGACCGCGCCTGTAAGTCGAATAAACAATTCTTCGAATTTTATCGGCTACTCCACAACTGGCCTAGGAAGACCCTTCTTCGAGTTCTATCGAACCGGTGTAGGGCACAGGAAGACTCTTTTTTGAGTAGTATCAGAACTCCGAGGACAACACAGATCTTCATGACAGCAGACGGTCCAGCCTGCTAGCTGGAGCAGAAACGAGTAAACAAGTGGGGTACAGAGACCCCTGATCAACACATGGATAGTCAGGTGCTGCGGTAAAAACATCCGAGCAAAGTTTCGGAATTCTCCGAGTTATCACGAGTGGTGAGCATGAGTCTCGATCCTACAAATCTAGATTAGGACAGGTATTGATAGGGGAGGGTTTAAGTTTTAAGGATAATTATAATGTGTGTCCCCTTTTACGATGTGTCGTGCGCTCCTCGTTTCCCTAAAATTAGTTTCATAACTGTGTGTAAGATTGTACTGTCGTTAATCTGTGCTTATGACATGTATCTCGTAATCTTGAATAATATGCAATAAAGATTTTCCATTTCGCACTATTCAACCGGGTCTACCTGAGTCTTCTCTGCATTATTGCTCTCGCACCTAAGTCCAGTGTCAGAACCGTAAGGGCGAGTGGGTCGAACCACTCACAGGTGTCTAGTGTTACCAGGCTGGCTGGAGACCAGAGCAGGCAACAGGGCCTAACCCCGCACTAGCACCCAGGCTAAGCACAGAGCCACAGGTCACCCCTTACAATGTTAATGGTGGGGAATTCGGCGATGGTAATGCCGTTGAATGTCAAGGGGTGGTGGTTAGACTCTTGCTTGTTGGAGATAGTCATTGACTGGCACTGTGTGGCGCGAATGTTACTTGCCACTTATCAGCCCAAGCCTGAATGTTGTCCAGGTCTTGCTGCATGCGGGCATGGACTGCTTCATTATCTGAGGAGTTGCGCATTGAACTGAACACTGTGCAGTCATCAGCGAACATCCCCACTTCCGACCTTATGATGGAGGGAAGGTCATTGATGAAGCAGCTGAAGATGGTTGGGCCTAGGACACTGTACTGAGGAACTCCTGCAGCGAGGTCCTGGGGCTGTGATGATTGACCTTCAATAACTACAACTATTTTTCTTTGTGCTAGGTATGACTCCAGCCAGTGGAGAGTTCTCCCCCCGATTCCCATTGACTTCAGTTTTACTAGGGCTCCTTGATGCCGCACTCGGTCAAATGCTGCCTTGATGTCAAGGGCAGTCACTCTCACCTCACCTCTGGAATTCAACTCTTTTGTCCATGTTTGGACCAAGGCTGTAATGAGGTCTGGAGCTGAGCGGTCCTGGTGAAACCCAAACTGAGCATCAGTGAGCAGGTTATTGGTGAGTAAGTGCCGCTTGATAGAACTGTCAATGACACCTTCCATCACTTTGCAGATGATTGAGAGTAGACTGATGGGGCAGTAATTGGCTGGGTTGAATTTGTCCTGCTTTTTGTGGACAGGACATACATACCTGGGCATTTTTCCACATTGTCGGATAGATGCCAGTGTTGTAGCTGTACTGGAACAGCTTGGCTAAAGGCACGGCTAGTTCTGGAGCACAAGTCTTCAGCATGATAGCCGGGATGTTGTCGGGGCCCATAGCCTTTGCTGTATCCAGTGCGCTCAGCCGTTTCTTGATATCACGTGGAGTGAATCGAATTAGCTGAAGACTGGCTTCTGTGATGGTGGGCACCGCAAGAAGAGGCCGATATGGATCATCCACTCGGCACTTCTGGCTGAAGATGGTTGCAAATGCTTGAGACTTTTCTTTTGCACTTGCGTGCTGGGCTCTGCCATCATTGAGGATGGGGATGTTCATGGAGCCTCCTCCTCCCATTAGTTGTTTAATGGTCCACCACCATTCATGCCTGGATGTGGCAGGACTGCAGAGCTTTGATCTGATCCGTTGATTGTGGGATCACTTAGCCCTGTCTATAGCATGCTGCTTCAGCTTTTTAGCATGTATGTAGTCCTGTATTGCAGCTTCCCCAGGTTGGCACCTCATTTTTAGGTACGCCTGGTGCTGCTCCTGCCATGCACTTCTGCACTCCTCATTGAACCAGGGTTGGTCCCCTGGCTTGATGGTAATGGTAGAGTGAGGGATATGCCGGGCCATGAGGTTACAGATTGTGGTGGAATACAATTCTGCTACTGCTGATGGCCCACAGTGCCTCATGGCTGCCCAGTTTTGGGCTGCTAGGTCTGTTCTGAATCGATCCCATTTAGCACGGTGGTAGTGCCACACAACACGATGGAGGGTATCCACAGTGTGAAGACAGGACTTTGTCTCCACAATGACTGTGAGGTTGTCACTGCTACCAATGTTGTCAGGGACAGATGCATCTGTGACAGGTGAGGGTGAGATCAAGTAGGTTTTCCCCTCGTGTTGGTTCTCTCACCACCTGCTGCAGGCCCAGTCTGGCAGCTATGTCTTTCAGGACTCGGCCAGCTCAGTTAGTAGTGGTGCTACCGAGCCACTCTTGGTGATGTACCCTTGCTACCCTCAGTGCTTCTTCCAAGTGGTGTTCAACATGGAGGAGTACTGATTCATCAGCTGAGGGAGGGCGGTACATGGTAATCAGCAGGAGGTTTCCTTGCCCATGTTTGACCTGATGCCATGAGACTTCATAAGAACATAAGAACATAAGAAATAGGAGCAGGAGTAGGCCAATCGGCCCCTCGAGCCTGCTCCGCCATTCAATAAGATCATGGCTGATCTGATCCTAACCGCCAATCTACTATCACAGAACCATCTCCTGCATCTAACAGAATTGCACACACGAAATAGGAGCAGAATCAGGCTACACGGTCCCTGGGCCCGCTCCACTACCCACAGGGCCATGACCGATCCGAACCTAGACTCATGTCCAAATTCCTGTCCGCTCCCCGTAACCCTTAATGCCCTTTACTTCTAGGAAACTGTCTATTTCTGTTTTAAATTTATTTAATGATGTAGCTTCTACAGCTTTTTGTGGCAGCATGGGGTCCGGAGTCAATGTTGAGGACTCCCAGGGCCACTCCCACCTGACTGTATACCACTGTGCCTTTGGTGGGTCTGTTCTGCTGGTGGGACAGGACATATCCAGGGATGGTGATGGAAGAGTTTGGGACATTGGCTGAAAGGTATGATTCTGTGAGTATGACTATGTCAGGCTGTTGCCTAGTCTGTGGGACAGCTCTCCCAATTTTGGCACAAGTCCCCAGATGTTAGTCAGGCGGACTTTGCAGGCTCGACTGGGCTGGGTGTGCCGTTGTCGTGTCCGAAGCCAGTGCCAGGTCGATGCCGGGTGGTCCGTCCAGTTTTATTCTTCTTATTGTTTTTCGTAACGGTTTATTATAACTGAGTGGTTTGCTGGGCCATTTCAGAGGGCAGTTAAGAGTCAACCACATTGCAGTGGGTCTGCAGTCACATATAGGCCAGACCAGGTAAGGACGGCAAATTTCCTTCCTTAAAGGACATTAGTGAACCAGATGGGTTTGTATAACAATCTGATAGTTTCATGGATGCCATTACTGATACTAGCTTTTTATTCCAGATTTATTTAATTGAATTTAAATTCCTCAGCTGCCGTGGTGGGATTTAGAACTCACGTCTCTGTATCATTAGCCCAGGCCTCTGGATTACTAGTCCAGTAACATAACCACTATGCTACTGTTCCCATAGGACATCAGATGGACATTTTAACATGAGAATGTTAATAGGAATGTTTACATAGGATTTTTCATTGGAACATGTGACAAATGTAATAATTTTAATAGATTCTAGTTGTTTTAACTGTTTAGTAAAATACTGACCATCTTGCAATGTTACAGCAGCTTACCAATGTTTCCTCACTTCATCTAATGTTAAAATACTGCAATATTTATAGATAACTCCTATTTTGTAACAAATGAACAATAAAATGTATCCCATAAAAATATTTATAGTTCTTTAGATAACTGATAGAAGCTGGAGCCCCTTCCAGTCCATATCCCTCACGTTGTACTTAGCTCCAAGAAGTATCTTGGGCTTCCTTTTCCCTCCAGGTAGCTCCAGATAGTTCAATGCTGTTCTTTTCATACCATTTCGTTACAACCTCTCCCTTTACCTACCATTGTTCCCTTTCTGTGTGGCTATTTTTATAGAAACAATGAAGAGAAGAACTTGCATTTATATAGCACCTTTCATGACTTCAGGACGTCCCAAAACTCATTCCAGCCAATTAAGTACTTTTTGAAGTGCAATCACTGTTGTAATGTGGGAAACGCGGCAGCCAATTTGGGCACAGAAAGCTCCCACAAACAGCAATGTGGTAATGACCGGATAATCTGTTTTTAGTGATGTTGATTTAGAAATAAATACTGGCCAGGACACCGGGGATAACTCCCCTGCTCTTCTTCGAAATAGTGCCATGGGATTTTTTACGTCCACCTGAGAGAGCAAAAAGGAAAAAATAAAACCTTTCAAATGCTAGAAACCTGAAATAAAACATGGAGAATTCTGGAAATACATGGCCTGTCAATCAGCTATTGATGGAATGCTGTGCACTGCTACCATTTTCTGTTTGTTATTCACAACACCCTTTCATGTGGTGACAGAGTCCAAGAAAGACTTCTCTAGTTATTTGCCCTAATTTTCCGAAATGGGTGAAGAGTCAAATTATTATCTGGTGCATTCTCCCCCCTCACCCCGAGCCCCCACGGGATGCGTCTGTTGAGATTAATATTGCATCTACTCATATCCTTTCCTTTCACCCACTTTTCTTCATGTGGTTTTAAAGAGCCTGCTCCTGGCAGGCTCTGTGTTCATCTTTGCAATGTCGATAGAGCTAAACAACTGCATTCACTTGTTCAATGACATCTGCCAGTGCTACAGAGACTATCCTGAGAGCATTATTGATCACCTGTAATCCCTTACTTTCAGGAAGTTAAATAATCCTACTGTAAAAGGTTGCTGCTCCAAGGATCATCTGTCAATCTGCTGAATGCAGTCCTCAATATTATCTAGCCCAGACTCTAATAATGGAATACGTGATTCAAATTCTTAGACAGATAGAAATTAATAGCCATACTGCGTTCATAACAGAAACACAGTAGGGTGTATTACTTAAAGAACCTTGCACCATGCTGCAATCACTGGTGTATTGAAGAAAGCTGGATTTACATTTGCAAGGAACGTGATTGGCAATTAGTCAAATGTGAAGAAAGCACGGCCAAGGTCTGTTGGCCTTTGAGAGGCTGAGATGAGAATAGGGGGCAGATTTTCTGCACTGCACTGATTTCAAGTGGCAGCAGTGTGGGAAGGGAACGGGGAATGTGGTGAGGAGTCAGTCTGCCCGCTCTCCCGCCACCACTTCTGGAATATTTCACCATAACTGATGGTGGATATTGAATACGCCTACCCATATTCAAATGATAGGCTAATGATGGGACTAAGGCATCCAACAAATGTCCCAAAAGTTTGCATTTATATTCCGCTTTTAACATAGAAAAAAGTCCCAAGGCCCTTCACAGAGGTGTAATAAAAAAAATGGATGCCAAGCTATTCGTAGGGGCGACCAAAAGCATGGCCGAAGATGTGTGTTTTAAGGAGGGTCTTGAGGGAGGAGAGGGAGGTGGAGAGACGGAGAGGTTGAGGGTGAAAATTCCAAAGTATGGAGCCGAGGCAGCTAAAGAAAAGATGGGCAATGGTGGGGTAAAGGGAGTGGTGGGGGGGATGCACCAGAGGTCAGAGTCAGAGGAATGTAGAGTTACGGGACGGGGCGGGTGGTCGCTGAGCTAGAAGACCTTAACAGGTATAGGAGGGTTGAAAGCCGTGAAGACATTTAAACACAAGAATGGGAATTTTAAATTTGAGCGGCTGGGGAACCAGGAACCACTGCAGGTCAGGGGTGATGGGTGAGTAGGGACTTGGTGCGAGACAGGACACGGGCAGCAGAGTAGTGGATGAGCTGAAGTTTACGGAGCGTGGAGGATGGAAGGCTAGCCAGGAGAACATTGGAATAGTCGACTCCGGAATTGACAAAGACATGGATGAGGATTTCAGCAGCAGATAAGCTGAGGAGGCGGGGCTAGGTGATGTAGGAGGTGGAAGTAGAAGGTCTTTGTGACGGAGAGGTTATGGGGTCAGAAACTCAGAGTGGAGTCCTATAGGACACCGAGGTTGCGAGCAGTCTGGTTCAGCCCGAGCCAGTGGCCGGATAGAGAGATGGAATCAGTAAAGGGTTTATAACGGTGGCTGATGACAGTGGCTTTAATCTTCTCAATGTTTAAGGAGAGGAAATTACAGCTCATCCAAGACTGGATGTTGGACAAGCAGTCTGATAACACAGAGATACTGGAGGTGTCAGAGAGGTAGAACTGGATGTTGTCATCGTACCTATGCAGGCTGACCCCATGTCTGTAGATGACGTTGACAAGGCGAGAAAGAGAGAAGGAAAGAAGACTTGCATTTATATAGCGCCTTTTATGACCACCGGATGTCCCAAAGCGCTTTACAGCCAATGAAGTACTTTTTGAAGTGTTGTCACTGTTGTAATGTAGGAAACGTGGCAGAGAATTTGCGCAAAGCAAACTCCCACAAACAGCAATGTGTTAATGACCAGATAATTTACTTTAATGATGTTGATTGAGGGATAAATATTAGCCAGGACACCGGGGATAACTCCCCTACTCTTCTGCGAAATTGTGCCATGAGATCTTTTACGTCTACCTGAGAGAGCAAACGGGGCCTCAGCTTAACGTCTCATCCGAAAGACGGCACCTCTGACAGTGCAGCACTCCCTCAGCACTGCACTGGAGTGTCAGCCTAGATTTTTGTGCTCAAGTATCTGGAGTGAGACTGGAAGAGGGGGCCAAAGATAGATCCTTAGGCGACTTGAGAGGTAATGGTGTGGGGCAGCAAGAGAAGTCATTTCTACAGATGCTCTGGCTATGTTCATATAGATAAGAGTAGAACTAAGCGAGGGCAGGCCCACTGAACTGGACAACGGGGGAGAGGCATGTATGACTCTGTCAAAGTCTGTAGCGAATTCGAGAACGACAAGGAGAGATAATGTACCACTGTTCCAGTTACAGAGGAGGTCATTTGTGACTTTGATTAGGGCTGTCTTGATGCTGTGGCAGGGGTGGAATCCTGAGTGGAGAGATTCAAACAGGGAATGGTGGGAAAGGTGGGCATGGATTTGGAAGGCAACAACATGTTTAAGGACTTTGGAGAGGAAAGGGAGTTTGGAGATGGGGTGGTAGTTAGCAAGGACAGAGAGGATGAGCGTGAACTTTTTGAGGATGGGGATGATGATGACAGTTTTGAAAGAGAGGGAACCATTTATAATATAGGCTATCATGGGGGCAAGAAAGATAAATTGGGTGGCCAGCAATCATTAATGCCCTAGCATTGCTGGGCATCAGAAATGCTGTTGCATTCCTGACACCCAGCCATGTTAAAACATTGGAAGACTATAAAAATCAAAGGGCCGCCTTGCCTAGAGCACTTGATTACAGATTGATTGATTGCACTAGACAAGTTTTGCTTTTCAAAAGATTTTAGAAACAAATTACTTTCAATTGCAGCCACAGGGGCTAACAGTCAAACTGTGATGTAACAAGTGCCGCAGTGATTTCCTCCCTTACCCACCTCCCCACCAAAGATTAGCCATTCAATGGATGCAGAAATACCGCTGTGAGCTCATCAGAAACATTCAAATGAGCTGATCCTAAAAGACTCGATGGAGACAAGCAGGCATAAAACCAGCTCTGCACCGAATTAAGGCTCCCACATGAATGTTCCAAATCTAACAGTACCCAGGTGGCTAAATAATAATTGCCTGGACAATTCAGTGTGTTAATATTACAGTGATTGGCATTAATCAGAATTTGCCTTGTGTTAGAATGTTTTAAGATGATTTGAAAACCAATCTCTCCCAGCACTCCTTTCTTTTAGCATTTTTAGTGCTAGAGCAAATGCGAGAGAAAGGGAAATCTTGATCTTGTCTCTATATATGAACAGGACAGCTCGAGGGAACAGGATAAGCATGTGGCCTAAGCACTTACTGTACTAGAAACAAAGCTTGTAGCATAGAGGCAAAGGCTGAAAAGAGTATAAGATGGGTAAACACCAAAGAATGCGACCTCAGCTAAACGTGCAAACGACGTATTACGTAAGCACAGGCCAAGGTTGTATTATAGTATAAGAACAGAACCAGGTCCCCTTTAACTTCAGGGCGTTCTCCAGGGTCAGGAGTAATGCAGCCGGGTAGAGGGCCTGGAGGGAGGGAGGGAGCAGCTCACTACAGGTCTTGTGTTGTTCTCCTACATCAGAGAGTGTTCTCGGAGGTAGTCGGAGCCTGGGAACCAGGTTGTATTATTTGCATGTCATTTAATATAAATGGAAGACCAAATCAGTCACTGTAATAAAGTTCGTTATTATAAAAACCACTCGTGTGTAAATCACAAGCGGGATTATTGCCACCGGACTAACAACCCTTTGTTGCGACAGTAACAACTAAGAAATACACTAACACCTTGTAACAACAAAGATCACTTTAACAGAATACCACACACCTAGTTTAATCTGGAATTGTAAAAAAGCAATAATTCCCTTTGATCTGAACACAGATTAGGGAACAGTTCAGAGCAGTTCATTTATCACTCGATTATCTCGTATTCTGACTCTCATCTGGTAAAGTTCCTACTAACTTGATGAAGCAATAAAATTTGAATTCCAAGAAAATTCTTACTTTCCGAAAAATGTAAGTGCATAATCATTCCAGTGCAAAAGGAGGGGAGAAAACAATCTGTCGCAAGAAAGAGGAAATCCCTTCAATAATACAGGCAGGCTAACCAACACCTGCAGTAAATATTTTGCGTGGTGAAGATTGGCAGGTCAATGATTTTCAATATTATATCAGGTAGTTCAAAGTGGCTGAACACTGGTAATAAGAATAGAATGAGACTCCGACCACAAGAGGGCAGAGCTGAAGAAAACAATCTCTGCGAGAGCCTACAACTTCACTGTCAACCATAAAATGTTGCTTTCAACGGCTTAAGGGTCTAGGAAAGAAACTTTAAGAGTGCAGGACTTTTCCTAAAGCAGTGAAAGAAAGAAAAGAATGCCTTGCATTTATTTAGGGCCTTTCCTGACCTCAGGATGTCCCAAAGTGCTTTACAGCCAATGAAATACTTTTGAAGTATAGTTACTTTTGTAATGTAGGAAATGAGACAGCCAATTTGCGCACAGCAAGCTGCCACAAACAGCAATGAAATAAATGGCCAGATAATCTGTTTGTTAGCTGTTGGTTGAGGGATAAATGTTGGCCAGGATACCGGGGAGAACTCCCCTGCTCTTCTTCAAATAGGGCCATGGGATCTTTTATGTCCACCTGAAAGGGTGGTTTAATGTCTCATCCGAAAGATGGCACCTCCGACAATGCAACACACCCTCAGTACTGCACAGAAGCGCCAGCCTAGATTATATGCTCAAGTCTCTTGAGTGGGGTTTGAACCCACAACCTTCTGACTCAGAGGCAAGTGTGGTACCACCGAGCTAAGACTAACACCTTTAAGAAAATGTAAATAAACTTTAGGACCTGGTATGGAATCAAAAACTGCAAGATCCATGGTGGTGACATCTTCAGAATCTACTGATGTTGCTGAACAGTGTGCACACCTTCAGGAGATTCACACCCAATACTAACACACTAGCATTTATAAGTGCAATGAAATTACCTGTTGCTCAACTTGTACCCTATAGTTTTTCTGCAGCCTGAAACAGAGGGAACACCCAAGACTATTTGACCATATTGTACCCCAGTGCAATTGTGAGAGAGAAAACCTGTTTGCCCCATTGCATTTTGGATAATCTTCAATCTGACTAGCAACATTGACTGGTATTCAAACAAGAAAGCTCGGAAGACCAGTGCCATCTTTAGAGAGTTCCTGCAGAGTATCAACCGCAGGATGCACACAGCTGGTCAACACCTGGTTTTATAACTAGACACTCCACTGAGAGGTATCCAACTCAGACTTTCTGCTAACTCAATATGACAGCCCATATGCAGCCCTTGGACATTAGGATCACTGAGAACTTTAAGGCACTGTACCACAAGCAGTGGTTGATGTCCTTCCTGGAATAGGCAGAAAGAAATTGTCCCTCCGCTACTTTAGAAGTGGAAATAGTTTCTGCTTATCATCCACCACACCTGGATCAGACAAACTCTAGATAGGAGAACAGACCACTGGCAATGCTGATCCACTGGACCAATTTAATTCGAATTAATAGTTATATTTTAATAGGGCCCTTTAACTTCCTTTAGTGAATTGGCGATAATCCTGGATCCTGACGGTATTCTGTTGCCCTCTTTTGCTAGAGAATTGAATATTAGCTGCCAGCTCAATATCTGACAATGAGAAGGCTGTTAATGGGGGCAGAGATGGCCATGGAGCAGCAAGACTTCTGGGGGCAGAGTGAAAGGGAGATGGTCTACAAATTGCCCCAAATCATATATTATATCATGAGACCCGCGTTGTTAGACTTTTCATGCTATAAACATCTTTTTTGAAGTGAATCAAATCCAGACAAGCGACCTTATTTAACCCAATTGTTCAACCCATCCACCATACAGACCCCGTGACCTGTTTTTAAAGGCCATGACAGTGAACTAGATTTGCAATAACGTCAACTGAGATGGAGAAAGGATCTTGCAGTAAAGTAATTCACTCTAACTTACAGGGACATAACACCCCTGTAGATATTATTATGCAGTTCAACTCTTTTATATGCCTTCAAAAAGATAACTGCCGGCTGATAATTGTTTTTTATAAGTACTTCAGATGCTACCGGACGTAGTAGTCTGTATAGTGAGCAGAAAATAATTATTTTCTAGTGCCTAATTATTCCAAAGTCCTCTGCCACCCATCAGTTGCTCCGAGCTAATATATTATCCATAGTGGTTAATTATTTCCAAAATGACATTGATGCTGAACGTCAAAAGGTTTTCAAGTACATTGCAAATTATCAACGGCGGTGACAGTTTCTAGCCAATAGCTGTAAGAAATAAGCTCACGTTTTTCAGACTACATTGTTCAAAATTATATAGGGTTTTAATAGAATAGCTAGGGAGAAACAGTTTCCACTGGCAGGAAGGTCGATAACCAGAGGACACAGATTTAAGATAATTGGCAAAAGAACTGGGTGCAGATGAGGAGAATTTGTTTTACGCAGTGAGTTGCTATGATCTGGAATGTATTATCTCAAAGGATGGTGGAAGCAAATTCAGTGGTAACTTTCCAAAGGTAATTGGATATATACTTGAAAAGGAACACATTGCAGTGCTGTAAGGAAAGAGTGCGGAGTGGGACTAATCTGATAGTTCTTTCAAAGAGCCGGTACACGAACGATGGGCCAAATGGCCTCCTTCTGTGCTGTAAGATTCTATGAACAGGCTCAAAGCTTTTTTGCAACAAAAAAAATGTGGAGGTAGTTTCAGGACAAGCTGACAACCCAAAGAAGCAGAGACCACAGCGAACTCAAGTTCAGCTACAGCCACATTCAGCTTAAAGAGACAATTCCACTCAAGGCTTAATCAGTCACACTCAATCAGCCAACTCCTATTACAGTGAAGCTCCCGATATAGTGAAAGACTTCATTCCGAAAGGATTTCACTCTTAACAACACAGAAACAGGAACACACCACGGTCATGATTTCAACTGAATGCGAGATCTTGTCCTTCAGTCAAACTGCAAGTCCGCAACTGTAGTCTACTGGATGAACATGACTAATTTATCTGAGGTTTTGTGCTTTTTTTGGTTGTGTTGATGCGATCTAACTTTAATGGACACCTACCAATTCTTCAAACAAAAAACTCAACAGGGAAATAAAAGTAACATTTTCAACTTTCCAAGTATTTTCTTTGAGTCTTTTAAAATTGATTTCCTCTGTTGAATGGAACTCTGGTCAGCACGGGTGCGCTAAGCAGTCGGCATTGGTGAAGCGCGTCCTACCACTCGGTTGCAGCTCCAATCAGCAGCAGCACTGAATCACCTTCAGGAGGACTTCTGCCAGTCAGTGTACAAATCGCGCACTTTACATGAGAAGTAAACTACCCAGAAACCATCTTCCATAGTAGTCTGCGTTGTCTGTACAACCCTGTATTGTTAGATCAGACGTTCGGGTATTGAAACAGGCAAGGCATGAGGCCCATCAAATATTAAAATGTCTGATTTTACCGTTCAAGTGAGCAGCAATGTTAACCCTCCCTTATATACAAACTACAAGCAAGTAATTCAGACGGATTCACAGATGTTTCAATGCACATCAATAACTAGCTACATTTTTGTTTGTACAGTGTCTCTATGCACATTTCTACCTTGCTATACTGCTCATCCAAATCTAAATCATGACTGCAGATCACCAAGAATATTGTGGCGATTATTCCAGAAATTTCCAACTGAGGTAATAAAAAAAGCTTCCATCCAAGGAGGCTGCAACAGTAAAACTTTAAGATAATCCTGAAGGTAATGGGTGTATGTTTCTGGGGAACTGACAGTACCAGTCGCTCCTTATCCGTTCTGATGGTGGAGAGTTTATAAGCTGCAGCTTTCTCTTTAAGACTGTCACAACATTCCCGGCATTACAACACTGAATAATGAATGATTTTTGTCATGTGCAAAACCATTCATGGGGCTGGTTAAGTACAGTGTAATGGTTACATTTCTGTACATGTCTGGGACATGTGTCGGAATCCTGCAAAGACAAGCAGAGCGAAGGCCCTCTTCCTTTGAGCAAGAATTTATTGCTCGAAGGTAAGAAATTATTTGTGAACAAACCGGTTCATTTCGATCAGAGTCTACCGTCATTTTCAACTGGCCATGCGGAACAATCTGTAATCTCTTCTGTTGCTCAGGACCAATCTATTCTGTCCATGCTCCCATTCCTACTGTTTCTACTTTCAAAGGTCATCCATATGATTAGATGGTTTAACCAGCCTTCTTCGCTGAGGGGCATCTTGTCGTATCACTGTTTATCCCTTTCAAAGACTACTACTAACCCCCACACAAGTAGAGTTAGCAAAACGAAAGATCACAATCTCTACTGGAGTTGCTGCTGAGGTGACACATTGATTTACTCAACTACCTGCATGTTTTTGTAGGCACTGATATATGAAACCTAAAAATGTGCAGTGGGAAATGTAATTTTAAGAGTGTTTTTTTTTTACAAAATGTTCCTGATGGAAACCAGACTTTCATGTTCTCCACAAACATTGTAGAGAGCATGTAATGGATTCAAGTTTCTGTTGTCATCAGTGATTGTATTGGCATGCCTCTATATTTGATAACAAGCTTGTTGTGAGCTATTAGCACAGTAATGCAACCTTAGTCTCTGTTTAAGATGTAAAGCTTTCAAAATGATTCAATTAACTGGGCTTGGGTGGTCTCAGTCTGTAGAGCGAAGATGTGCATTAGGTATTCAGCGACACAGATTTAAAACTCCAACTTTGAGAGACTAATGGAATTACATAATGTGAGAAAGGAAAATATGACACTGGTTTGTGCAACACAGTTAATCTGCTCCACCCAGACTTCCTGAGCAATACTGTCTTCCTCTAGGTTCCTCACCTGAACAGCATGCATTGTGATTACACCAGCACTCTAACCACCAGCATGTGTGCAGGGAAGAAATAAGACCTGCATTTTTACAGTACCTTTCACGACCTCAGGACGTCCCAAAGCACTTTACAGCTAATGAAGTATTTTTGAAGTGTAGCCACTGTTGTAATGTAGGAAACACGGCAGCCAATCTGTGCACAGCAAACTCCCACAAACAGTAATGGGGTAATGAGCAGACAATCTGTTTTTTTTTGTGGTGTTGGTTGAGGGATAAATGTTGGCCAGTACACCGGGGATAACTCCCCTGCTCTTCTTCGAACTGATGCCTTGAGATCTTTTACATCCACCCGAGTGGGCAGACAGGGCCTCGGTTTAACGTCTCATCTGAAAGACGGCACCTCTGACAGGGCAGCACTTCCTCAGGAGTGCAGTCTGGATGAGGCTGGAACCCACAAGCTTCTGACTCAGAGGCGAGAGTGATACCTACTGAGCCACGGCTGGCACAGGCAAGTAATAGGTTGAAGTCAAAGCCACATCCCCCTTCTCTTTTTCACCCTTTTTTTTAGCAAGCTCCGTGATGACCCAGTGGAAATTGGGAAGGCGTGCTATGGAAGATGGTGGTTGCAAACCCACCTTTAGACTGCAGCACTTTATTACACCAAGATTCTGCATCATCAGTTCACCAGCACACTGTGCTTGCCAAGACTGGATGCAGAGGAACTGCACCACAATGTAGGGAGAGCTTTGCACCACATCTGACCTGTGACATGACCTGGGAACAGCGACAACGATCAAGAGGAGCTAAAATAAAAGAAATTCCATTCCCCAGCCCTTTAATCCCTCACGTACAAAAATAAACACGTTCCCATCTCAGGTAAAATTGCATAGCTTGCCATAAAGTGACATCCTGGTAAATTATACATGAAGAAAAAACATTTTACATTCACTCTGCTCCATCTCTTCCATTAAACTGAATTCAGGATTTACACTGCAGTCAGGAAAAAACACACCAAAATGCATGCTATCTATCAAAATAATAGTTGAGCCACAAAACAAGTATAAAGTTAATACAATACACATTTTATTTTATGGATGAAAGACAAAGCAAGGACTCTATTGACGTCAGATACAATACTGTAGAAATTGTATGATCAGAATACAAAGTCATAGCACTGTCTCACAAAATGTGCATTCAGAATACAAAGTCATATCATCCTTCACAAAATGTGCACTCAGAATTCAGAGCCATACCACCCTCAGACAAGGTGCACTCAGAATTCAAAGCTGTGCCACCACCTTTTAATATATTTACTAGTCAGGCAGAAATTTGGGTTTTCAGCCCTAATTCAGGAGCATCAAGGATCTGCAGCAGAAAAAGAAACGCATCTAGGAGATATAACCGGCTGTTACTAACCCTATAATCTTACGTCAGAACTGCAAAATAGTTGCATTGTCAGGCCTTGCTAAGAGATAAATCACAGCATTATTCTACCGTTACTAAGCTATAAAGGCCAGTCCATTTTATTCAACCAATGACACTTTCACCACTTCTTTTAAAGGAGCATTGTCAGAAAATCTTATTCATAATATCTGTAAGCAAATGGTGCAATGACATTTTTCATATAAAAAACATAATTACTTGGTTTGAGTAACGTCATCATGACAAACATCTGTTCTGAATTTTTTTCTTACTACCCCTTGAACTGTTACGAAAAATAACTATAAAACTTTGGAGCCTGTTAAATATTAAAATGAACTAACATAGCCGAGCAACAATAGCAATAAATATCAGAAAATGAGAGTGCAGTATTGTTGATAAAATGTAGTTTACTGGTGTATAGAAAGTAAAATACAGAAGCCTCATTTTGGAGTAAAGACAGAAAATGCTGGAAATACTCAGCAGGTCAGGCAGCATCTGTGGAGAGAGAAACAGAGTTAACGTTTCAGGTCGATGACCTTTCATCAGAACTATGGGGGTCCAGGTGCTATTCATTAATTGAAAAAAGCAAACCTGCAAATGCTGTTAATCTCAAATAAAACCAGAAAACACTGAAAATACACACTCCTCTCAGCATTTGCAAAGACAAAAAGGTTAACATTTTAGGTAGAGACCCTTTGTCAGAACTGGAAAGAAGACAAAAGAGTGCCCTTTAAGGAGCGAACCAGAAGAAAGAGGGGCGGGGAGAACAAGCTATAAAGGTTAGCAGTGCGGATAGGCTAATTGCTATTACAAACACACGGCTAATGGGTTTAATAGCCTGAGAGCGAATTTTAGAATGTTACAAAGAGGTGAAAAGTATTGGATGAAAGTCATCATTGTCAGGCTGACTACTGGTATTGGAAAGACAAAAAGGTGAATAATACAATTCCACAATCGAAGCAAGCAATGGGAAATGTAAATAGGGGAAACAGGGATGTCGTAAAGTGTCCAACATGAAATTGAGATACTGTTCCTGACGTTTGCACTGAGCTTGGTTGGAAGGAACAGTGCAAGGAGCCAAATACTGAAAGGTCAGAGCAAGAATGGGAGGGAGAGTTTCCAGTCACAGGAAGATCAGGATGATGCTTGCAGGCTGAACAAAAGTGTTTTGGAAAAGCTGTCACCCAATTTAGAGGGACCACAGTGAATGCAGTATAGTAAATTGGGTGAAATTTTAATTGCTGCCTTGCAGAAAGAGTTTAAAGGTCGACCCCTTTGTTCTGCGCCCTAAATAATAGTGTGGGCAGAAACAAATGAACCTGTGTGTTGAATGACATGGGATTGTAGCTGAAATGTTTTCCTCAGCTTTAATTTAAAATGAAGGTCGGGGATGTTGCTGACACTCCGCAATAATAATTTCTGCTCCAGCGTTCTAAGTTAGTGGAAATTTTGTCATGAGGCAGCTAAAGATCATTGACACCCTGTCTGGACTGAAAATGGAACCATTTTCCTTCGCAAATTTGACAATCATCTTGACTTCTAGTACGTGGCATTAAATAGCTCCCCGAACAATAAACACCATGTCGACAAAGAAGCCAGTAATTGTTGCATAAATTCTCAAACTCTGGCTTAATTACTCCTGTCTAGCACTGTTGTAATTATAGGTGGTTCAAAGCAGGGATCCTTATGTAAAATCTATAAGCTTATAAAAGATTCATGAGGCTCTGTTAACATAGGAAATCCAATAACTATTAAGGAGGGGGATTTTTTTTCCAGTACAGTGGCTCATCTTTTAAAAGAAAAGCGTTACATAAAATCTTACTTTTATTATTCTTATCTTTCTCAATTGTACATACTCTCTGGGTCAGAGGAGAATGCAAAACCTCACATTTTTATTTGGAAAGGATCTTTCAGGGAGCTCTGAAGTCAGCAGGACAACATGTAATGAAGATTATCCCATAGAAAAGGAACTTAGAAACATAAAAAGTAACATTCGCACCACACATAGAAACATAGAAAAATAGGAGCAGGAGTAGGCCATTCGGCCCTTCGAGCCTGCTCCACCATTCAATATGATCATGGCTGATCCTCTATCTCAATACCATATTCCCGCTCTCTCCCCATACCCCTTGATGCCTTTTGTGTCTAGAAATCTATCTCCTTCTTAAATATATTCAGTGACTTGGACTCCACAGCCTTCTGTGGTAGAGAATTCCACAGGTTCACCACCCTCTGAGTGAAGAAATTTCTCCTAATCTCAGTCCTAAATGTCCTACCCCGTATCCTGAGACTGTGACCCCTCGTTCTAGATCCCCCAGCCAGGGGAAACATCCCTGCATCCAGTCTGTCTAGCCCTGTCAGAATTTTATATGTTTCAATGAAATCCCCTCTCATTCTTCTAAACTCTAGTGAATACAGGCCTAGTTGAGCCAATCTCTCCTCATACAACAGTCCTGCCATCCCAGGAATCAGTCTGGTGAACCTTCACTGTACTCCCTCTATGGCAAGTATATCCTTTCTTAGGTAAGGAGACCAAAACTGCACACAGTACTCCAGGTGTGGTCTCACCAAGGCCCTGAATAACTGTAGTAAGGCATCCCTGCTCCTGTACTCAAATCCTCTTGCAATGAAGGCCAACATACCATTTGCCTTCCTAACTGCTTGCTGCACCTGCATGTTTGCTTTCAGTGACTGGTGTACAAGGACACCCAGGTCCCTTTGTACATCAACATTTCCCAATCTATCACCATTTAAGTAATACTTTGCCTTTCTGTTTTTCCTACCGAAGTGGATAACTTCACATTTATCCGCGTTATACTGCATCTGCCATGTATTTGCCCACTCACTCAACTTGTCTAAATCGCCTTGAAGCCTCTTTGCATCCTCCTCACAACTCACAATCCCACCTAGTTTCGTGTCGTCAGCAAACTTGGAAATATTACATTTGGTTCCCTCATCCTAATCATTGATATATATTGTGAATAGCTGGGGCCCAAGCACTGATCCCTGCGGTAACCCACTAGTCACCGCCTGCCACTCCGAAAAACACCCATTTATTCCTACACTCTGTTTCCTGTCTGTTAACCAATTTTCAATCCATGCCAGTATATTACCCCCAAGCTCATGTGCTTTAATTTAACACACTAACCTCTTATGTGGGACTTTATCAAAGGCCTTCTGAAAATCCAAATACACCACATCCACTAGTTCTCCCTTATCTATTCTACAAGTTACATCCTCAAAAAACTCCAGTAGGTTTGTCAAACACGATTTCCCTTTCATAAATCCATGTTGACTTTGTCAAATCCCGTTGATATTTTCTAAGTGTCCTGTTATCACATCCTTTATAATAGACTCTAACATTTTCCCTACTACTGATGTTAGGCTAACCGGTCTGTAGTTCCCTGTTTTCTCTCTCCCTCCTTTTTTAAACAGTGTGGTTACATTTGCCACCCTCCAATCTGCAGGAACTGTTCCATAATCTATAGAATTTTGGAAGATGACAACCAATGCATCCACTATTTCCATGGCTACCTCTTTTAGTACTCTGGGATGCAGATTATCAGGCCCTGGGGATTTATCAGCTTTCAGTCCCATTAATTTCTCCAGCACTATTTTTTTACGAATACTAATTTCCTTTAATTCCTCCTTCTCACTAGACCCTTGGTTGCCTAGCATTTCTGGGAAGTTATTTGTGTCCTCTTCCGTGAAAACAGAACCAATGTATTTGATTAATTGCTCTGCCAATTCCTTGTTCCCCATTATAAATTCTCCTGTTTCTGACTGTAAGGGACCTACATTTATCTTCACTACTCTTTTTCTCTTTGCATACTTGTAGAAGCTTTTACAGTCCGCTTTGAGGTTCCTTGCAAGTTTACTCTCATATTCTATTTTTCCCTTCTTAATCAATCTCTTGGTCCTTTTTCTGCTGAACTCTAAAATACTCCCAATCCTCAGGCTTGCTACTTTTTCTGGCAACTTTATATAACTCCTCTTTGGATCTAATACTAACCTTAATTTCTTTTGTTAGCCATGATTGGGCCGCTTTTCCTTTTGTGTTTTTGCGCCAGAAAGGAATGAATAACTGTTGCAATTCATGCATTCATTCCTTAAATGTTAGCCATTGCCTATCCACTGTCATGCCTTTTAATGAAGCTCCCCAATCTATCATAGCCAACTCACTCCTCATACCTTCATAGTTTCCTTTGTTTAGATTTAGGACCCTAGTTTCGGATTGGACTTCTTCACTTTCCATCTTAATGAAGAATTATATCATGTTATGGTCACCCTTCCCTAAAGGACAACAAGATTATTAATTAGCCCCTTCTCATTGCACAATCGCAATCTAGGATAGCCTGTTCCCTAGTTGGCTCCTCAACATACTGGTGTAAAAAACCATCTCGTACACACTCCAGGAATTCATCCTCCACAGTATTATTGCTAATTTGGTTTGGCCAGTCTATATGTAGATTAAAGTCACCCATGATTACTGTAGTACCCTTATTACATGAATCTCTAATTTCCTGTTTAATGCCATCCCCTACATTACCACTACTGTTTGGAGGCCTAACTCCCACCAATGTTTTCTGCCCCTTGTTGCTTCTTAGCTCCACCCAGACTGATTCTACATCTTGATTTTCTGAGCCAATATCCTTTCTCACTATTGCTCTGATTTCATCTTTTACTAACAACGCCACCCCACCTCCTTTTCCTTTTTGCCTGTCCTTCCTAAATATCGAATATCCTTGGATATTGAGCTCCCAGCCTTGGTCACCCTGCAGCCATTGACTCCGTAATCACAATTATATTGTATCCATTTATATCTATTTGCGCTGTTAATTTGTCTACCTTATTATGAATGCTTCGTGCATTCAGATACCTTGCCTTTAGATTTGTCTTTTTAACATTTTTAGACATCTTAACATTTTTTTGTACTATGGCGCTATTTGTCTCATTATCATTTTTTCTTACCCGGACCTTATTTGTTAGTGCACTCCTTTGTTTGTACGCTCTGTCCCTTCCTGACACAATCTGGTGATCCTTACCCCATCACTTTCCTGCACTACTTCCTTGTCTTTTCTCTTTAGCATTCTAGGTTTCTCTCCACCGGGACCCTCCCCCCCTTATTTAGTTTAAAGCCCTATCTACCGCCGTAGTTATTCGATTTGCTAAATCTCTGGTCCCAGCATGGTTCAGGTGTAGTCCGTCCCAACGGAACAGCTCTCTCTTTCCCCAGTACTGGTGCCAGTGCCCCACAAATTGAAACCCACTTCTCCCACACCAATCTTTGAGCCACTCATTCATCTCCCTGATCCTATTAACCCTATGCCAATTTGCTCATGGCTCCGGTAATAATCCAGAAATTATAACCTTTGTGGTTCTGCTTTTTAATTTAGTCCCTAGCTGCTCAAACTCTCTCAGCAGAACCTCTTTCTTTGTCGTTGGTACCTAAATGGACCACGACAACTGGATCCTCCCCCTCCCACTCCAAGTTCTTCTCCAGCCCGGAGGAGATGTCCTCTACCCTGGAACTGGGTAGGCAACATAGCCTTCGGGACTCATGCTCCTGGCTGCAGAGAACAGTGTCTATCCCCCTAACTATACTGTCACCTACTACAACCACCTTCCTTTTTACTCCCCCATTTGAATGGCTTCCTGTACCACGGTGCCGTGGTCAGTTTGCTCATCCTCCCCGCACTTGTCCACAAGGGTTGCAAGAACCTCAAATCTATTGGACAAGTGCAGGGACTGAGGCTCCTGCAATACTACCTCCTGGATCCCCGTACCTGCCTCACTCGCATTCACACCCTCCTGTCCCTGACCGCGTGTCAATTCTAAAGTATTTAATCTAAGGGGTGTGGCTGCCTCCTGGAGCAAAAGGTCCAGGTAACTTTCTCCCTCCCTGATGTCTCGCAATGTCTGCAGCTCAGACTCCAGTACCTTAACTCGGAGCCGAAGTTCCTCGAGCCGCAGACACTTACTGCAGATGTGGCTGAAGAGTTGGTGCAGGAGGGAGGGCTTTAGTTTCCTGGATCACTGGGTCTGCTTCTGGGGAAGGTGGGACTTGTACAAGTCGAACGGGTTGCACCTGAACCGGAATGGGACCGACATCCTTGCGGGGAGGTTTGCCAGTACTGTTGGGGGGGCTGGGTTTAAACTAACTTGGCAGGGGGATGGGATACGGAGTGGAGCTATAGTAGGGGGTGATGCACAGCCAAATATAGAGGAAAAAACAAATCAGCCTGGAAGGCAGACCAAATATGTAACGGCACAAGGGAGTATGGCAAGGCTGGATGGCATTTACTTTAATGCAAGGAGTCTTGCGAGTAAGGCAGATGAATTGAAGGTGTTGATGAACACATGGGAGTATGATATTGTTGCTATCACAGAGACATGGTTGAGGGAGGGGCAGGACTGGCAGCTCAATATTCCGGGGTATAGAATCTTCAGGCGAGACAGAGGGGGGTGTAAAAGAGGAGGGGGTGTCGCAATATTAATCATGGAGTCAATTACTGCTGTAAGGAGGGATGATATCTTAGCAGGTTCCTCTAATGAGGCCATATGGGTAGAACTTAAAAACAAAAAGGGGGCAAGCACTTTGCTGGGAGTGTACTATAGGCCCCCAAACAGTCAGGGTGAGATAGAGGAACAGATATGTTGGCAAATCTCAGAGAAGTGTAGAAATAATAGGGTAATAATAGTAGGGGATTTCAACTTCCCCAATATTAACTGGGATAGTCAGAGTGTGAAAGGGTTAGAGGGTGCGGAATTCTTAAAGTGCATCCAGGAGAGCTTTTTGAGCCAGCATGTAGAAAGTCCTACAAGAGAGGGGGCAGTACTGGATCTAATTCTAGGGAATGTAGCCGGGCAAGTGGTAGAAGTGTCAGTAGGAGAGCATTTTGGTGACAGTGACCATAATTCGGTGAGATTTAAAGTAGTCATGGAAAAGGACAAAGATGGACCGGAAATAAAGGTTCTAAATTGGGGGAAGGCCGATTTTAATATGATAAGGCAGGATCTGGCCAAAGTGGACTGGGATCAGCTACTTGTAGGAAAATCCACATCAGAGCAGTGGGAGTCTTTCAGAAAGGAAATAGAGAGAGTACAACGCCAACATGTTCCCATAAAGGTCAAGGGTGGGACCAACAAACCCAGGGAACCCTGGATGTCAAGGGATATACAAGAATGGATAAGGAAAAAAAGGGAGGCTTTTGGCAGATACAAAGGACTAAAAACAGTGGAAGCCCTGGAGGAGTATAGAAAGTGCAGGGGGGGTACTTAAAAAAGAAATTAGGAGAGCGAAGAGGGGGCATGAAAAAACACTGGCGGGCAAAATAAAGGAAAATCCCAGGGTGTTTTATAAGTATATTAAGGGCAAGAGGATAACCAGGGAAAGAGTAGGGCCCATTAGGGACCAAAGTGGCAATCTGTGTGTAGAGCCGGAAGATGTAGGTGAGGTTTTAAATGAATATTTTGCATCTGTGTTCACTATGGAGAAGGACGATGTAGGCATAGAAATCAGGCAGGGGGATTGTGGTATACTTGAACAGATTAGTATTGAGAGGGAGGAGGTACTAGCGGTTTTAGCGGGCTTAAAAGTGGATAAATCCCCAGGCCCTGATGGGATGTATCCCAAGCTGCTGTGTGAGGCAAGGGAGGAGATTGCAGGGGCTCTGACACAAATTTTCAGAACCTCTCTGGCCACAGGGGAGGTGCTAGAGGACTGGAGAACAGCTAACGTAGTACCATTGTTCAAGAAGGGTAGTAGGGATAAACCAGGGAATTACAGGCCAGTGAGCCGAACATCAGTGGTAGGGAACTTATTGGAAAAAATTCTGAGGGACAGAATTAGTCTCCACTTGGAGAGGCAGGAATTAGTCAGAGATAGTCAGCATGGCTTTGTCAGGGGGAGATCATGTCTGACCAATTTCATTGAATTTTTCGAGGGGGTGACTAGGTGTGTGGATGAGGGTAGTGCAGTTGATGTAGTCTAAATGGACTTCAGTAAGGCTTTTGACAAAGTCCCACATGGGAGACTGGTCAAGAAGGTAAGAGCCCATGGGATCCAGGGCAATTTGGCACATTGGATCCAAAATTGGCTTAGTGGCAGGAGGCAGAGGGTGATGGTCGAAGGTTGTTTTTGTGACTGGAAACCTGTGTCCAGTGGTGTACCGCAGGGATCGGTGCTGGATCCTTTGCTGTTTGTAGTGTACATTAAAGATTTAGATATGAATGTAGGAGGTATGATCAGTAAGTTCGCAGATGACACAAAAATTAGTGGAATGGTAAAGAGCGAGGAGGGAAGCCTTAGGCTACAGGACGATATTGACGGGATGGTTAGATGGGCAGAACAGTGGCAAATGGAATTTAACCCTGAAAAGTGTGAGGTGATGTATTTTGGGAGGACTAACAAGGCAAAGGAATACACAATGAATGGTAGGACCCTAGGAAGGATAAAGGATCAGAGGGACCTTGGTGTGCATGTACATAGATCCCTGAAGGCAGCAGGACAGGTAGATAAGGTGGTTAAAAAGGCATATGGGATACTTGCCTTCATTAGCCGAGGCATAGAATATAAGAGCAGGGAGGTTATGATGGAGCTGTACAAAATGCTAGTTAGGCCACAGCTGGAATACTGTGTGCAGTTCTGGTCACCACACTATAGGAGGGATGTGATTGCATTGGAGAGAGTGCAGAGGAGATTCACCAGGATGTTACCTGGGCTGGAGCGCTTCAGCTATGAAAAGAGACTAGACAGGCTGGGGTTGTTTTCCTTAGAGCAGAGAAGGCTGAGGGGGAACCTGATTGAGGTGTACAAAATTATGAGGGGCATAGATAGGGTAGATAGAAAGGAACATTTCCCCTTAGTAGAGGGGTCAATAACCAGGGGGCATAGTTTCAAGGTAAGGGGCAGAAGGTTTAGAGGGGATTTGAGGAAAAACTTTTTCACCCAGAGGGTGGTTGGAATCTGGAACTCACTGCCTGAAAGGATGGTAGAGGCAGGAACCCTCACAACATTCAAGAAGCATTTAGATGAGCACTTGAAACGCCATAGTATACAAGGCTACGGACCAAGTGCTGGAAAATGGGATTAGAATAGACAGGGCTTGATGGCCGGCGCGGACACAATGGTCTGAAGGGCCTCTTTCTGTGCTGTATAACTCTATGACTCTATCTATGTAGTCACCATGGACAAAAATGTCCACAAGCTCCCACATATTGCAGCAGCAACACATCTCCTGTTCTCCCATTATTTTGTTTATTTAATTTGTTCAGTGTTAATCAAATTTACCTTGTTTAGTTTATTAAATTAATTAAATTAAGTTTAGTTTTTAAAATTTAGTTATATGTTATAAGTTAACTTAAAACGTAGCCCATAGTCACTACCAATCACTTACCTGCCTTAACTGTGACAGTCACACTGCCATTTTATCCTGTTGATGCAGGTCTGCTGCTGCTTTTATCCCCGCTCTCTGGCCTCAGTCTGCTCCCACTCAGGTCCACCGCCGCTCTGCGAGAGAAGCTAGAAAAAGCAGCACCTCCTTCCTCCACTTCACCAAACTCCCACACTTACCAAACTCCCAGTTGTTCACTCTGTGCTCGCTGCACTCAGTGCTGGCTGCACTCACAGGCCCCTGTAATTATACTGTTTGTGACTCAGATGAGTCACCACTGCTCTGCTACTGTTTCAGGAACCAGTTTAATCCAGTTAGCTAATTAACTAACTACAGCAGCTTTCAAGCAGTTGTCTCTGCTTAAGCCTGAAGAAACTTACAAATTTAAAGTTTAAATTAAACAGTTGATCTTACTTAAGAGCTACTAGCAATAAACACTAGGATTTAAAAGAGATTAACACTTAAAACTCCCACACTTACCAAACACACATGCCAGTCAATGACCATCTCCAACAAGAGAAAGTCTAACCACCTCCGCTTGATAGTCAATGGCATTACCATCATTGAATTCCCTACCATCAACATCCTGGGTGTGGGTGGGGTGTCACCATTGACCAGAAACTTAACTGGACCAGCCACATAAATACTGTGGCAACAAGTGCAGGTCAGAGGCTGGGTATTCTGCGGCGAGTGACTCACCTCCTGACTCACCAAACACTTCCCTGGATGAGTGCAGCTCCAACAACACTCAAGAAGCTCGACACCATCCAGAACAAAGCAACCCGCTTGATCGGTACCCTATCCACCAGCTTAAACATTCACTCCCTTCACCATCAGCACAAGGAGTCTGCAGTGTGTACCATCTACAAGATGCAATGCAGCAACTCACCAAGGCTTCTTCGACAGCACCTCCCAAGCCTGCACCCTCTACCACCTGGAAGGAGAAGGGCAGCAGGCACATGGGAACACCACCACCTCCAAGTTCCCCTCCAAGTCACACACCATCCTGACTTGGAAATATATTGCCATTCCTTCATCCTTCGCTGGGTCAAAATCCTGGAATTTCCTACCTAATAGCACTGTGGGAGTACTTTCACCACACAGACTACGCCGGTTCAAGGATGCCCCTCACCACCACCTTCTCAAGGGCAATTAGGGATGGGCAATAAATGCTGGCCTTGCCAGCAACGCCCACAGCCCATAAACTAATTTAAAAAAGTCTGACCAAGCTCTTTTCAGGCTCTATCAGCAACTAGTAAACTACAGATTATTAACTCCATTGTTACTTCTTGTTTCACAGGCCATTCTTGGAAAGTTTAAAGGTGCTTAATGATTGATTATTTCAGCATCTACATTCAGTGAGGTATTTAATTCAATTTGACTTTGACTGGAAATTGTATCGATAACAACAACATGCATGATGGACCCATTGAATTCAGTACTATTTATCAACAGTTAAAGGCACTGGGAATCTGAAAGAAAGACCTTTTGGAATGGGCCTGGCAGGATCCAAAATGGGAGCTTGAGATAAATTAAGCAATGATCAGTAGCAAAACATTGTAACAGCTTCTATAGGTACGTGAAAAGGAAAAGACTGGCGAAGGTAAATGTAGGTCCTTTACAGTCAGAGACAGGACAATTTATAATGGGGAATGAGGAAATGGCAGGAGAAATTAAATAAATACTTTGTTTCTGTCTTCACGGAGGAAGACACAAAAAACCTCCCACAAATACGAGAAAACCAAGGGTGTGGCGAGAATGAGGAACTTAAAGAAATTATTATTTGTAAAAAAAACAGTACTAGCAAAATTAATGGGACTAAAAGTCAATAAATCCCAAGGACCGGATGACCTACATCCTAGGGTTTTGAAAGAGGTGGCCATTGGGATAGTGGACGCATTGGTTGTCATCTTCCAAAATTCTATAGATTCTAGAACGGTTCCTGCAGATTGGAGGATAGCAAATGTAACCCAGCTATTTAAGAAAGGAGGGAGAGAGAAAACAGGGAACTACAGACCTGTTAGCCTCACATCAGTAGTTGGGAAAATGCTGGAATCTATTATAAAGGATGCAATTACTGGGCACTTAGAAACTAATAGTAAGATTGGGCAGAGTCAACATAGATTTATGAAAGGGAAATCCTGTTTGACAAACCTATTGGAGTTCCTTGAGGATGTAACTAGTGGAGTAGACAAAGGGGAACTGGTAGATGTGGTGTATTTGGATTTTCAGAAGGCCTTCGATAAGGTCCCACACAAGAGGTTGGTGAACAAAATTAGGGTACATGGAATTGGGGGTAATATACTAGCATGGATTGAGAATTGGTTAACAGACAGAAAACAAAGAGTAGGGATAAACGGGTCTTTTTCAGGATGGCAGGCTGTGACTAGTGGGGTACCACAAGGATCGGTGCTTGGGCCCCAGCTATTCAAAATCTATATCAATGATTTGGATGAGGGGACTAAATGTAACATTTCCAAATTTGCTGATGACACAAAGGTAGGTGGCAGTGTCAGTTGTGAAGAGGATGTGAAGAGGCTTCAAGGGGATCTCGACAGGTTCAGTGAGTGGGCGAGAACATGGCAGATGGAATATAATGTGGATAAATGTGAAGTTATCCACTTTGGTAGAAAAAACAGAAAGGCAGAGTATTTCCTAAATGGTGAAAGATTGGGGAATGCAGATGCTCAAAGGGACCTGGGTGTCCTTGTACATGAGTCACGGAAAGTGAATGTGCAGGTGCAGCAAGCCATTAGGAAGGCAAATGGTATGCTAGCCTTCATGACAAGAGGATTTGAGTACAGGAGTAAAGAAGTCTTACTCCAATTATATAGGGCCTTGGTGAGACCACACCTGGAGTACTGTGTACAATTTTGGTCTCCTTACCTAGGGAAGGATATATTTGCCATAGAGGGAGTGCAATGAAGGTTCAAGAGATTGATTCCTGGGATGGCGGGACTGTCATATGAGAAGAGATTGAGTAAACTAGGCCTGTATTCTCTTGAATTCAGAAGAATGAGAGGGGATCTCATTGAAGCATACAAAATTATTACAGGGCTTGATAGGTTGGATGCTGGGAGAATGTTTCCCTTGGCTGGGAAGTCTAGAACCAGGGGCCACAGCCTCAGGATAAAGGGTAGGCCATTCAGGACTGAGATGAGAAGATATTTCTTCACACAGAGGGTGGTGAATCTTTGGAATTATCTACCCCAGAGGGCTGTGGAGGCTCAGTCATTGGGTATATTCAAAACAGAAGTCGATAGATTTCTGACTAGTAAGGGCATCAAGGGATATGGCGATAAGGCCGGTGAATGAATTGAGGCAGAAGATCAGCCATGATCTCATTGAATGGCGGAGCAGGCTCGAAGGGCCAAATGGCCTACTCCTGCTCCTATTTCTTATGTTCTTACGTTCTTAAGGTTGGGAATACAGCTAACAGTAGGTCAGAAAGACCCAAGAAGTCCATTCTGCTGCCATTTGTAGTCACATATTACCAAGGTATTGCTTATACTTTAGTTTCTCTGAGACTGACTGGTGCACTGTCCGCCCAGTGCAGGGGATCTAGCAGGTCTGAAAATCAACCCCTTTGTTCTGCCCATGTCTGGGAGGAGGTGGATGTCTGTAAATATTGGCACCGTCATCTGCGGGCTGCATGTTCTAGTGGGTACAAACAATGTACATTATTGCTGTTACCTGGGTGCCACTGCCATAAGTCAACAACATTCTCCAATCTTATTGCTCTCCAGATGGAAGAATGCATTAGCTTATGTACAACAACAGCAGCAACAACTTACATTTATATAGCGCCTTTAACCTAGTAAAACATCCCAAGGCACTTCGCAGGAGTGTTATCAAACAAAATTTGACACGAGCCACATAAAGAGCTATTAGGACAGGCGGCCAAAAGCTTGATCAAAGAGGCAGGTTTTAAGGAGCGTCTTAAAGAAGGAGAGAGGGGTAGAGAGGCAGAGAGGTTTAGGGAGGAAATTCCAGAGCTTAGGGCCTTGACAGCTACAGGCACGGCCGCCAATGGTGGAGTGATGAATATCGGAGATGAGGCCAGATTTGTAGCAGAAATTTCTGAATAATAATACAAATTAAAGACTGAGAGAGAATAAATACATTTTGCCTGAACCAACCCCTTCTTCACCTTGCCCACAGAGATTAATTGGGAGCTTTAGGCTGCGACTTGGAAGTTTTGAATAAATTGCAAACTTATTGGTGCATACAGTTTTTGAAATCAGTGCGCAAACACCATCTGCCTTGGGTAGTTGGTTCTCCTGCTGACAGACTGCAGCTCTTTGGGTTGATCACTGATTTGTTTCATCACACCTATATTTAAAGAGGAATTTAATTAATCAGACCTGCTGGGCTGGATTTTGATACTGGGGCGGGTTGGGGTCATGTCATCTGCATTTCGTGTTATCCACCCGTCTGCAATTGGATGTGGAAGATTGATGCAATTTTCACTTAATTGGGCAATTGAGTTCCAGCATGTGGGAACCCATGAACCAATTAGTGGTTTCAGTCTGAAAGTCGCCTCTGATGATGTCATCATTGCTGCTGCATTGAAGGATTTCAGACACTGCCTGGTCTCAGACACTGCCTGGCCTTTGCTGTGAGAGGACCTGGATGCAAAATGAGCAGCATCTCAGAGAGAGAGAGAGAGAGAGAGAGAGAGAGAGAGAGAGAGAGAGAGAGAGAGAGAGAGAATTTTTTTGCAACCAAGTCCTCTCAGGCAGTCTCTGAAGACATTCAATGCAGCAGCATCAGAGGTGACTTTCAGACCTAATACTACTACTACCTTCATCACATCTCCGTTGTAATAGTGGACTGCAGCTGAAAGTCAGCTATCCACTTGTGCTCCCGCCAGGTTTCACTGGCGTGTTTCACATCAGGCGTGCTTCACGTCGGAAAAGGGTTAAAGTAGCTAAAACGTTTCAAAATGGCATTACAGAGCCAATTTAGGGCTTGTTAAGGGCTTTAATGGCCTCTCCCGCCTCTTGGAGGCGGGACGGAGTCGGGAACCCCGCGACCGATTTTGTCAAAATTGCGTGGAGGTGGAATGGAGTCGGGATCAGGTCCGCCCGCCACTTTTCGCTATTTTAACCCCCCACACGCCTCCAAACCCGACTCCACGGGTCATTGAAAATCCAGCCCGCTAAGTTTGGAAGGAAAATGTGCAGTTGATGATATTCGTCAATGTTCCTCTTTCCATACTTAATACTAAGACTGCAGGTCAGCATCTATCTCAAGTAAAGATTTCCTATCTGCTTAATCTGGGACACACTTGTAAACCATTTCTTGATAAACAGGTTGACAATTTTGTTTGTTCACGGGATGTGGGTGATGATGGCAAGGCCAGATTTATTGCCCATCCCAAGTTTCCCGAAGAAGGTGATAGTGGGCCATCTTCTTGAACTGCTGCAGTCCTCGTGGTGATGGTGCTCCCACAATGATGTAGGTAGGGAATTCCAGGATATTGACCCAGCGGCAGTGAAGAAATAGTGGTATATATCCTAGTCAGGATGGCGTACGACTTAGCGAGGAATTTGAAGGTGAACTTGGAGCTTGGTCTTGGTGATCGAGGCCACAGGACTGGGTGGTGCTTTCGATGTAACCTTGGTGAGTTTCTGCAGTGCATCAACAACAAAAAATTGCATTTATAATCGCACCTTTAACGTAGTAAAACATCCTGAGGTGCTTCTGACCAAAATTGACACCGAGCCAAAGAAGGAGACATAGGGGGAGAAATTCAGTATCGCCCCATTTGGGGCGAAATTATCGGCCGGGCGCAAAGATTAGCGCCCGGCGCTAATTATCGCCACCGACTGCAAACTTGACTTTTATCGCCCCTGGAGGTGATTGGAGCGCTAAATCAGGCGCTTCACACCTGTCTTAAGGCGCAAAGGCCGAGGAGCGAGGCGCTACCTCAGAGCACTGGCGCAGCTTATGTGATGTCAGTCAGCAATGGAACACACGCACAATGGCACGGGCCAGTTCTTAAAGGGGATGGTTGATCTTGCTTTCCATCCACATCCTGCTAATTGCAGCCTTGAATCTCGGCCTGGAGAGACCTGCACATCAAATCTGCTGGAAAGAACAATGGAGAGTACCAGGGAAAGAGCTCAGAGTGCAGCCCCCACAGTCTCTTCTAAATCGATACAAGGAATGGCAAATCAAAATGAACCTGCAAAGTGCTGCTCAGTACCCAAAACTCCTTCACACAGCGTTGAATCTCTCCAGAAGTCTCTCTCCCTCTCTCTCAGAATGCGTGGTTCAAAAATGGCACCTACAATAAAAGGCAGGAAGCGGTCGCCTTTAAATAGCGCTCCCCCAGTCCCTTCATGACTGCAAAACGCTCCCCTCAACCTGTCGTTGCTAGCGTCAGGCGGTAAGGCAGGGGGCGCCACTCAATATCCACTCCGGGGCGATACCGGGGCGTTGCGCACTCGACTGACGTCACGATCTGCCGGCGCAGGAGATCGTGGCGGTAGTGTTTAGCGCCGCCGCAAAATGTCTAGTTAATTTCGCGAGCGGCACAAACATCGCCGCCCCTGGGCGCTAGATGATTTGCGCCCCATTAGTGCCGTCTTAAGGCGCTAATGGGAGGCGCAACCAACTGAATTTTTCCCCCATTAGGACAGGTGATCAAAGCTTGGTCAAAGAGGTAGGTTTTAAGGAGTGTCTTAAAGGAGGAGAGAGGAGAGAGTTAGAGTGGTGGAGAGGTTTAGAGAGGAAATCCAGAACTTTGGGCCCGGGGAAGCTGAAGGCATGGATAACAATCATGGGGCTGAGGAAGTCAGGGCTGGACAAGAGGCCAGAACTGGACAAACAAGTAGATAGTATGTACTGTAACCACAGTGCACAGTGGAAGGGGTGGATATTGAATCCAGTTGCTGAGGTACTGATCAAGTGACGATAGCAAAATACCACAGATGCTGGAAATCCGAAATAACTCTCTCCACGGATGCTGCCTGGCCTGCTGAGTTTTTCCAGCATTTTCTGCTGTTATTACTGATCAAGTGATCTGCTTTGTCCACCCAGCTCACAAAGGAAACCATCCACGGCAGAAGGCCTTCTTTTACCAACATAAAGGTTTAAATATTTTTTTTAAAATCATTTAAGCATTCCCTTACATTTAAAATTAGTTTAGGTTATTTTTGCCCCGGTTAAAAATGTTTAAATTTATTTTTCAAAAAAATTTAATTTTTATTTTAAATATTTAATTAAATGGTATTTTAATTAATTTTAAACCCGTGATGATTTATTTTTATTTCAGTGTTGCGAAAATGTATTTTTTAGGGGATTCCTATTATGCTTATGGGGATTTCGTACGTAAATGGAATCCCCATAAGCATAATAGGAATCCCCCTTTGTCATTGATTGGTCTGGCCCACGTTATCCTAGGGAAGCTTGCGAACCACGTGCACCCCTGGAATACGTGGGCCTTTACGCAGGCGTAAGCCTGCAAGCCCAGGACCGCCAGAGTCCGAATGTCTGGAGAAATCAGGTAGGTGTGGAGTTTTCTTGCGGTTCGGAGGAGTTCGAGAGTAGTCAAAGGCACAGTAAGGGATTGCACAAGAGTGAACAGTAAATATTGTTGTTGTAAAGATATGTTCACTGATTATTGATAAATTTATTAATTCACTTCAGATTACTTTGTACTGTCTCTCATTTCAGCTGTGCACTGTGAGCAATGGGGATCTAGAGTTGAATTTATTGGAACTGCTGTCTGATGAGGTGGTCACGGACCGCCCTTCCGAAGGCTGATTGAGTGGCTGCCCCCTCCCTCACTCCTGTTCCTCCTCCTCCTCCTCCTCCACCTCGTCTTCCTCATCTTCCTCGTCCTCCTCCTCATCCTCCTCCTCCATCTCTCCCTCTTCCTCCTCCTGAGGTGGTCCCGCAATCCCTGCTGGCAAGGGCTGGGCCCCCATGATGGCCAGATTGTCTAGCATGCAGCGCACCACGACAAAATGGGACACCTGCTCCGGCGAGTACTGGAGGGCTCCTCCCAAGTGGTCAAAGCAGCAGAACCATTGCTTGAGCACCCTGATGGTCTGCTCAATGATGTTCCTGGTGGCGGCATGGCTCTTATTATATGACTGATGTACAGGAGTGTTGGGGTTGTGGAGGGGAGTCATGAGCCAGGTGGAGAGCAAATACTCCTTGGGGGAAAAATTCAGTTGGTTGCGCCTCCCATTAGCGCCTTAAGAGGGCGCTAATGGGGCGCAAAGCAACGAGCGCCCGGCACGGAGATGTTTGCGCCGCTCGCAAAATTAACTAGACATTTTGCGGCAGCACTAAACAGTACCACCACGATCTCCTGCGCCGGCAGATCATGACGTCAGTCGAGTGCGCAACGCCCTGGTTGCACCCCGGAGCGGATATTGAGTGGCGCCCCCTGCCTTACCGCCTGCCGTTAGCAACGACAGGTTGAGGGGAGCATTTTGCAGTCAGAAAGGGACTGGGGGAGCGCTATTTAAAGGCGACCGCTTCCTGCCTTTTTTTGTTGGCGACATTTTTGAACCACGCATTCTGAGAGAGAGAGAGACTTCTGGAGAGATTCAACACTGTGTGAAGGAGTTTTGAGTACTGAGCAGCACTTTGCAGGTTCATTTTGATTTGCCCTTCCTTGTATCGATTTAGAAGAGACTATGGTGGCTGCACTCTGAGCTCTTTCCCTGGTCCTCTCCATTGTTGTTTCCAGCAGATTTGATGTACAGGTCTCTCCAGGCCGAGATTCAAGGCTGCAATGAGCAGGATGTGGATGGAAAGCAAGATCAACCCTCCCCTTTAAGAACTGGCCGCGGCCATTATGTCTGTGTTCCATTGCTGACTGACATCACATGAGCTTCGCCAGCGCTCTGAGTTAGCGCCTCGCTCCTCAGCCTTTGTGCCTTAAGACAGATGTGTAGCTCCTGATTTAGCGCTCCAATCACCTCCAGGGGCGATAAAAGTCAAGTTTGCAGTCGGAGGCGATAATTAGCGCCAGGCCCTAATCTTTGCGCCCGGCCGATAATTGCGCCCCAAACGGGGCAATACTGAATTTTTCCCCCCTTGTCTTTGACCAGTCAGCCGCGAGCTTGATGTGATGGCTGGAAGAGTGCTGGAACACTGGTCTGCTACAGGATGAAGGCATTGTGGCAGCTGCCAGGATAGCGGGCATTTACATTGAGGATTTGCTGTCTGTGGTCGCACACCAACTGGACATTAAGTGAGCAGTTGCCTTTGCAATTACGGAAGGTCTCAGGATTGTTATGCGGTGCCCGCAAAGTCAGGTGGGTGCAGTCAATGGCACCCTGCACCATGGGGAATCCTGCTATCCTGGCAAAGTCACATACATGCTTGTCCTGCTTCTCTCTGGTGATGGGGAAGGAAATGTAATCACTTCTCCTACTGTAGAAAGCCTCTATGACCTCCCAGATGCAGCGATGGATGGCAAACTGCGAGATGTTACTTATATCTCCTGTTGAAGGATCCGCTGGCGAGAAAATTGAGGGCAACGGTGTCCTTGACTGCCACTGAGAGAGCCGTCCTCATCCTGATTGGAGGCTCAAGGTCTGGTTGCAGTGAAGGGATAATTACTAGTCCTAGCCCCTTTAGGGCTACACCGGATCAGGCGTATTTCTCGGACGTTAACTTTCAACTAAAGTTTGAGGTAGCCGAATCCTAAAGATGCTTAATTGGGTCTAAAGGTCTGGACTATCTCTCCCTAAAGGAAAGGAACAACCTGAGAATGTTACCGTCTTCCAGATAGCGCTTTTAATAAGTTTACCTAGACTGTAACGTTCTGGATATTATGAGGGTCCAGAAAACTCCCTCAGAATTCTGTAACTCTTCACCAAAGAGTGTACAGAAATTGAGTTTGCGTGTTTATGATACAGAAGACTTACGTGAGACAATTCTAAAATATATAGAGATTTATTAAAAGAACCAACATGCAATCTACAGTTGGTGAAACAGTCAATCGCAACATTAACAGTTCTAAAAAGAGAAAAAATACTATGGGGGAAAAATTCAGCTGCTTGCGCCTCCCGTTAGCACCTTAAGAGGGCGCTAATGGGGCGTAAAGCAGCTAACGCCCGGGCGCAGCGCCGCCCACGCCTCCCGAAAAATTTAGTGGGAGGTTAGCGGCGGCGGCAGCCGGTAGCGCCCTGTGGCGCTGCGCCGCCGGCGATGACGTCATCGCCGTGCGCAGCACCCCGCTCGCACCCCGGCCGTGATCTTCAGTCGCGCCCCCTGATTTACCGCCAGACGCTATGTCCGACGGGTTCAGGGAGGCGTACGTGCGGCCGGGGCGGCGATATTTAAAGCGGAGGTGGCAGGCGGCCATTTTTGTTGCTGGCCGCCTGCCAGCACCTGCCCCCGGCCCCCGTGAAGCCCCCCCACCGTGAAGTGCCGGCTGCGCTCCAAGAGCCCGGCACTTCTCTTGAGTGCCGAGCTCTTTTGCCGGCACTCCCGATCCCTGGGGGCCCAGCTGGGCCCCGGTTCGCGCTGCGCAGGGTCCCTCCCCTTTAAGAAGGGGAGGAAGGCCTGCAATACCGCGGCGCGACGTGCCGCAGCGCGTGGCGCTGCGGCACGTAGCGCCAGGATATTCACTCGCAGCGCCCCAAGAGGGATGCGGGCTGCTTCCAGTTGCGCCCCGCTTCCCTCTTGGGGCGCAACCACTGAAGTTCCGGCGCGGGGCCGCTAATTTTTTCGGGGCGCTAAAAGTCGCACCCCGGCGAGGTTAGCGCCCCAAATGGGGCGCAACTCAATTTTTACCCCTATCTTTTTAACAGAGAATCTTACTTTTAAATCTTAACTTCGCTACAGTATTACAGTTCTTAAAGTTTTCTATACAGGATATCCATCAATATCAAATACCTTTGATCCCCGAGGTACAAAGAGTGGTAGACTACAGAGCCGCCTCTGCAGCCGAGAATCGCTTTGCCCGATTAAAGCGAGTCTGATATCCCATTTGAAACTTCAATATTTATACGCTTTTCCAGTGGTATCTCCTTTAAAGTTTCTGCTGATGCAAGTCAATTATCCCTATTCATCTTTCTGCCGACCTCTGCAATTCTTACTGCTACATCAGCCAGAATCTTGTCTCATCTCCAGGTGTTTGAGGGTCACCATATAGAATGGTGTGAAAGGCAGGTGTTCCTTATTTTATGTCATCCTTACAAGGGCAGATGTTCCTTATCTTATGTGCCATCTTTACGAAGTTTAAATTAGAACACCTTATCCAGGGTGAACCATTGTTTTTACATAGAAACATAGAAACATAGAAGATAGGAGCAGGAGTAGGCCATTCGGCCCCTTGAGCCTGTTCCGCCATTTAACGAGATCATGGCTGATCATCCAAATTCAGTACCCTGTCCCTGCTTTCTCCCCATATCCCTTGATCACTTTAGCCTTAAGAAATATATCTAACTCCTTCTTGAATATATTTAATGAATTGGCCTCAACTGCCTTCTGTGGTGGAGAATTCCACAGGTTCACCACTCTCTGGGTGAAGAAATTCCTCCTCATTTCAGTCCTAAATGGCTTACCCCTTATCCTTAGACTGTGACCCCTGGTTCTGGACTCCCCCGCCATCGGGAACATCCTGCATCTAGTGTGTCTAGTCCTGTTAGAATTTTATAAGTTTCAATGAGATTCCCTCTCATTCTTCTAAACTCTACGAATATAAGCCTAATCGACCCAATCTCTCTTCATACGTCATTCCTGCCATCCCAGGTATCAGTCTGGTGAATCTTCGCTGCACTCCCTCCATGGCAAGAACTTCCTTCCTCAGATAAGGCGACCAAAACTGCACACAATACTCAAGGTGTGGTCTCACCAAGGCCCTGTACAACTGCAGCAAGACATCCTTGCTCCTGTACTCGAATCCTCTTGCTATGAAGGCCAACATACCATTTGCCTTCTTAATCGCTTGCTGTACCTGCATGCTTACCTTCAGCGACTGGTGCACAAGGACACCCAGGTCTCGTTGCACTTCCCCTTTTCCCAATCTATTGCTGTTCAGATAATAATCTGTCTTCCTGTTTTTGCCACCAAAGTGGATAACCTCGCATTTATCCACATTATACTGCATCTGCCATGCATCTGCCCAATCACCCAACCTGTCCAAATCATACTGGAGTTTCTCTGCATCCTCCTCACAGCACACACGCCCACCCAGCTTTGTGTCGTCTGCAAACTTGGAGATATTACATCTAGTTCACTCGTCTAGATCATTAATATATATTGTGAATAGCTGGGGTCCTAGCACCGATCCCTGCGGTACCCCACTAGTCACTGCCTGCCACTCGGAAAAAGACCCATTTATTCCAACTCTTTGCTTCCTGTCTGCCAACTAGTTCTCTATCCAAGTCAGTACCTTACCCCCAATCCCATGTGCTTTAACTTTGCAGGACCTTGTCGAAAGCCTTCTGAAAGTCCAAATACACCACATCCACTGGTTCTCCCTTATCTATTCTATCAGTTACATCCTCAAAAATTAGTCAAGTATGATTTACCTTTTGTAAATCCATGTTGACTTTGTCCAATCCTGTCACTGTTTTCCAAGTGCTCTGCTATTACATCTTTTATAATGGACTCTAGCATTTTCCCCACTACCGATGTCAGTTTTTGTCCCCAAAGGTCAGCCTGTCGGAGCCATGCACCTTCTGTTTCAATAAGGTTATTTATTCAGGGTCAACAACTGTCTTATCTCAATAGCCAGAATTCTTTCATAGATATTTCATAGTTAGGTTTCTAAATTTCCAAACCCAGTTTGTCATGTTTTAATAAGACCAGAATTCTTTCATCAGATAATGTATTTTTCTGAATAGGTTATATGGCTTATTCCTTCACACACCCCTCTTGACCAAAACATGAGCTCAATCATCAAGGGCAGAGTTTGGTCAATGTTTCAAATAAGGTTACAATAGTACATTAATTTCACGAGATTCACAAGAGCCTAATCTTGTGCTACATTAAAATTCCTTTAATTCATCCCAGGACAATGTTTTGCCTTGTCTTAAATTGAACAGAAATTAAAAGAATGATAGGTACATTGTCATGCAATTAGCGAAACAACATATAATTAGAATGTCCAATTGGCAGATGTACGTTCCGTAGAGGTGAGTTGTTCATACGAGTCAAGGAGACATAATTTGGAGCTGGCTGAAGCTTGACATGCTGTTCCATTTATCCAGCGTGAGGACAGATTCTTGTTTTCGTAAAGGCCTTGCCAGAAGCTCAGTTGATTCCTTCTCCATCTGTAGTGTTTTCCTCCTTCGTTGAAGTAACTCGTTGATCTTTACTTGTTTTGGTTGTGGCTTTTTGCGAATCCAATTTCTGTGGCATTGCCAAGCATAATGTGGAGGAGTTGGCGACACTGTCTGGCTGACCGTCATCAGTAGTTCGATTGCATTCATTTCCTGTGTTATGCTCCAAGCTGGGTCTTGGAAGACAGTGTACGACTGCACATTGTATTGTTCCTCCATTTCGGTATCCCACAGGGCATCTTTTTAGATTGTCTATGGAGACAGTTTTAAGAATATGCTTGCCATTTGGCGGATTAATATGTATTTCAACAGTTCTTTCGTTAATAAGGCAAAGTATTTGAACAAGTTTTTTCCACTTAGGTCTTAAACCAAGTTTTTGCTCGAACTTTTTTTCCTCTACCCATTCATCTGCTAGGGGTTGCCATGCTTTGTTTGTCAATTTTTTCTGCTATGTGTCTCCCTTATCCTCTGATCAATTTGATGGATCTCTTCTGTTACTTCTTTTTTAAAATCTAACTGTCGCTGTTGGGTCAAGGAATCAGAGTGTGTAGAGGCAATAAAAGAACCATGGGTAAGCGGTGTATGCATCTCAACCCCATACGTTAGATAATATGGAGTTTTAGGGGACACTGTCCCTGATGCAGATGCGGGCACATTATTAAGTGATAGCTGCACCTCCAGAATGATGGTGATCCACTTATTTCCCGATTCTCAAAAGTTTGTCCAATAGCTTTTTTACTTCCTGGTTTTTACGTTCCACCAGCCCCGCTGATTGCGGATGACGTGGCGTGCTGTGCTCTAACCCAATCCCACTTTGTTCGCATAGTCTTTGAAGACCTTGGAGACAAAGGCTCCACCTTGATCGGAGTATAAGATTTTGGGTGCACTAGCTACAGTAATTACGTCAGTAATAGCATTGGCGAGTGCGTTTTCCAAAACAGTTTTTGTGGGGACCAGACAGCAGAAGGAAGTGCATCCATCTACACAAACAAGAACATGTCTGTATCCCAAAGACGGGGGAAGTAGTCCAATGAAGTCAATAAAGAATTTTCCCATTGGTTCATCAGCTTTCACAGGAGCCAATGGTGGTGGCTTAATTAGTGATGACTTATTGGTTAAATTGCATGGCTCACAATTTGCCACATATATTTTACAGGCCTTAAGCATGCCTGGCCACCAATATAAGGGAGTCAATTTGCAGAATGTTGTTCTGGCACCACAATGTGCTTGGCCTATGCCTCATGAGCTTCTTTTACAAGCTGATCCCGTTTGTGTCTCGGGGGTACCTCTCGGTTTCCCTTGGGCAACTTAACTAGTACAATACCAGTAGGGGTTTCTGAGTAAAAGTACTTTGATGGATATACTGGTGGATTCTCTTTTGTTGGGTCTAATAGCTGAATCAGTTCCTCATCCTGAGTAGCTGCCCGTTCTGCCCTAGTGATAACACTAATATTGGCAGACCCCTCTCGAGGGGGTGTCATGCAGACCAAACGTTTTGCTTGTTTGTCTGCAAGACTGTTTCCTTTTGAGTGTACTGTCCCAGTGGTATGCCCGTTGAATCACCTGACAATTCTGTTTCTCCATCCTTGAACGGAGAATGTCTTCCCACAATGACTTATGTTTTATGGGTTTACCCTTATGATTGGTAAAGTTTGTTTGTTCCCAGAAAACTAGATCTTGGTTATATCCTCTTTTACAATAGTCACTATCTGTACAGATTAGTGTGGGTTTAATAGGGTCTGCCTTTTCTAAAGCATACCGTAATGCTGCGGCTTCAGCATATTGTGCTGTCTTATGGCCAAGGGGTATGGACAGTAATTCTTCTGGATAAAAAGAATAGGAATCTCAAAAAGTTTCTACTACTATCCCCATCCCAGCTGAGGATTGTTGGGATGTCCCTTTTTTAATCGTCATTGATGATCCATCACAGTAAATGACTTGATGGTAGCAATCATTTGAATTTCCTAATAAAAAGACTTGGCCATTTCCGACAGGGTTTGCCATTTCGTCAGGACCTAACCTCGGTTAGAATTTAATATGAACTTTATAAGAAATTTCTAGACCTCAATGGTATATTGAGGGAGTTCTGATTTAAGTTCTACAAGGCCTGATCAGGGACTTGTCATCTCTAGAGACTTAAATCTGGGTCTTAGTACCACTGTCAGTAAACCACTCCTTCTATACTTAACAATCTACGAGATGGATATAGATATAAATATAAGTATAGGGGTCTGTATCAACTCGTTAACACACATGTTGCTCGCCAACTGAAGGGATAATTACTAGTCCTAGCCCCTTTAGGGCTACCCTGGATCAGGCGTATATCTCGGACGTTAACTTTCAACTAAAGTTTGAGGTAGCCAAATCCTAAAGATGCTTAATTGGGTCTAAAGGTCCGGGCTATCTCTCCCTAAAGGAAAGGAACAACCCGAGAATGTTACCGTCCTCCAGATAGCGCTTTTAATAAGTTTAGCTAGACTGTAACATTCTGGATATTATGAGGGTCTGGAAAACTCCCTCAGAATTCTGTAACTCTTCACCAAAGCATGTACAGAGATTGAGTTCACGAGTTATTGATACAGAAGACTTACGTGAGACAATTCTAAAAATATATAGAGATTTATTAAAAGAACAAACATGTAATTTACATTAACAGTTCTAAAAAGAGAAAAAATACTATCTTTTTAACAGAGACTCTTACTTTTAAATCTTAACTTCGCTGCAGTATTACAGTTCTTAATGGTTTCTATACAGGATATCCATCAATATCAAATACCTTTGATCCCTGAGGTACAAAGAGTGGTAGACTACAGAGCCGCCTCTGCAGCCGAGAATCGCTTTGCCCGATTAAAGCGAGTCTGATATCCCATTTGAAACTTCAATATTTATACGCTTTTCCAGTGGTATTTCCTTTAAAGTTTCTGCTGATGCAAGTCAATTATCCCTATTCATCTTTCTGCCGACCTCTGCAATTCTTACTGCTACATCAGCCAGAATCTTGTCTCATCTCCAGGTGTTTGAGGGTCACCCTATAGTACGGTGTGAAAGGTAGGTGTTCCTTATTTTATGTCATCTTTACGAGGGCAGATGTTCCTTATCTTATGTGTCATCTTTACAAAGTTTAAATTAGAACACCTTATCCAGGGTGAACCATTGTTTTTGTTCCCAAAGGTCAGCCTGTCAGAGCCATGCACCTTCTGTTTCAATAAGATTATTTATTCAGGGTCAACAACTGTCTTATCTCAATAGCCAGAATTCTTTCTTAGCTATTTCATAGTTAGGTTTCTAAATTTCAAAACCCAGTTTGTCATGTTTTAATAAGGCCAGAATTCTTTCATAAGATAGTGTATTTTTCTCAACAGGTTATATGGCTTATTCCTTCACAGCAGGAGGTGGCAGAGTTCTGTGACCACCTCCTTGCTGAAGCAAAGCCTTCTAAGACAGTGCTCCTGGCTTAATTGGAGGTAGGAGAATTGCTTTCGGAAGACCCTCGGAGGGTAAGTCCTCCTGTTGAGAGCCCTCCTCCTCCCTCTGGCCACATGTTGCAATCTTTCTCGCTGCCTCCGCTCCCTCCACAGTAGATCCTGGAGGGTGAGATCGACTGCCAGTACAATCCCCATTAATGTAAGGATGTGCAGCACTTTGATATTTTGTGAGAATAAAGGCCATCTGCAGTCTCCTCCACTGAAAGTCACCAGCCTTCCACCAGCCATGCTGCAGCCACAGGGGTAGCACCGTGAAGGAGCACTGGGACAGGCAAAGGCTGATTTGTTTATTTTTGTATGCCTTATGTAATGATTACATTTATAAAATTCAATTGGAATGTGCATTTTCTGGTGTTTTTTATTTTTGTGTTGTCGGAAAGAGGCCGATGTGATGGTCAGTGATAGAGGAAAGGTAATGAGCATGGGACTGTTGGTGAATGGGGAGGTGTGGTTGAGGTTACTGGTATCGCTCATGAATTATTTGATCATGTAGAGCCCTGGCAAAAAGGGGCCGTCTATGTTGTAGCCTCCCTTCCTCTTCCTGTTCCTCCACTTTCTGTTGCACGTCCTCCCCCTCCTCCACTCCCTCCTCCTCGTGCTCCTGCTCCTCAGCTTCTTGCTTGATAGGTGGCGGCAAAGGCCTTTCCCTCATAATGGTGAGGTTGTGCAGCATGCAGCATACTACCGCAAATCTTCATACCCGCTCAGCTAAGTGCTGCAGGGCTCCTCCAGAGCGGTCGAGATAGCGGAAGCATTGCTTAATGACACCGTTAGTGTGCACAATAATGTTCCTTTTGGCATCATGGCTCTCATTGTAGTCCTGCTGTGCACGTGTGTGTGGGTTCCAGACCGGAGTCATGACCCATGTCATGAGTGGATAACCCTTGTCATCCAGTAGCCAGCCTTTGACTTGTCATGCTGGGTCAAATACAAGTGGCACAGAGGACTGTCGCAGAATGAAGGCATTGTGACTGCTGACAGGATAACAGGCATTCACCTGCATGATGTGTTGTCTGTGGTCGCACACCAGCTGCAAATTGAGGGAGTGGAATCCCTTTCAGTTCATGAAAATGGCCGAGTTCACATGAGGCGCACACAACTCAATGTGTGTGCAGTCAGTGGCACCCTGCACCAATGGGGAAGCCTGCTTTCCGTGCAAACCCTTGTGCTCGCTCTGTCTTTGTGTCTCTGGCAAGAAGGAATGTGATTGAATTGTTTCCCTGTGTATAGAGAGCCTCAGTGATGTCCCTTATGTAGCAGTGCACTGCAAATTGCAATATGTTGCTTATATCCCCTAGCAGCAGCTTAGAAGGAGCCAAACGCATAAAAGTTAAGAGCCACAGTTACCTTGACAGCCACAGGCAATCCTGTCCTTGCCCTGCTTTGAGGTTGCAGTTGTGGCTGCAGTTGGCAGATTTCAGTAATAACCTCTTTTTGAAGTGAAGACATCTCATGCATTGGTCTTCGTTGAAGTTGAGGTAAGGTAATTGCTCCCTACAGACCCTCGGCAGATATGGCCTCCTGCTGAAAGCCCTTCTCCCCCTCCTATTCCTCCCTCTTCTAGCAGCTTGTCCTGCTCTGCGTGGCCTCTCTCATTCTCCCAGTAATGCTCAATTCTCAGAGGAAGCCCTACCAGGTCACCCATGTCCGGAAGCAACTTGTTCCATAGAATATACAACACAGAAACCAGTCATTCAGCCCAACCAGTCCATGCCGACATTTATGCTCCACTCGAGCCTCCTCCCATCCTTCCTCATCTAATCAGCATAACCCTGCTTTCCCTTCTCACTCATATGCTTATCTAGCCTCCCCTTAAATGTACCTATACGATTCGCCTCAGCCACTCCCTGTGGTAGCGAGTTCCACATTCTCACCACTCTCTGGGTAAAGACATTTCTTCTGAATTCCCTATTTGATTTTTTGGTGACTATCCTATATTGATGGCCTCTAGTTTTACTTTTCCTCACAAGTGGAAACACTCTCTCTGTGTCTACTCTATCAAAACTTTTCATAAATTTAAAGGTCACCGCTCAGCCTTATCATAGAATCATAGAATGGTACAGCACAGAAGGAGGCCATTCGGCCCACCAAGTCTGCACCGGCTCTTTCGAAGAGCAATCCAGTTAGTCCCACTCCCCCATTCTTTCCCCATTATCCCTGCAATTTTTTCTCCTTCAAGTATTTATCCAATTCCCTTTTGAAGGCTACTATTGAATTTGTATCTACCACCCTATCGTTTAGTGCATTCCAAATCCTAACCACTCATTGTGTAAAAAAGTTTTTCCTGATGTCGCCTGTGGTTCTTCAGCCAATTACCATAAATCTGTGCCCTCTCGTTCTCGACCCTTCAGCTATTGGAAACAGTTTCTCTTTATTTACTTTATCTAAATCCTTCATGATTTTAAACACCTTTATCAAATCTCCTCTTAGCCCTCTCTGCTCCAAGGAGAACAACCCCAGCTTTTCTAATCTATCCACGTAACTGTAATCCCTCATCCCTGGAGCCATTCCAGTAAATCTCTTCTGTACTCTCTCCAAAGCCTTCATGTCCTTCCTAAAGTGTGGTGCCCAGAATTGGACACAATACTCCAGCTGGAGCCGATCTAGTGTTTTATACAGGTTTAGCATAACTTCCTGGCTTTTGTACTCTATGCCTCTATTTATAAAGCCGAGGATCCCATATGCTTTATTAACTGCTTTGTTAACCTGTCCTGCCACCTTCAAAGATTTGTGCACAAGCACCCCCAGGTCTCTCTGTTCTTGCACCCCCTTTGGAATTGTACCATTTAGTGTGTACGGTCTCTCCTCATTCTTCCTACCAAAATGTATCACCTCATGCTTCTCTGCATTGAATTTCATCTGCTATGTGTCCGCCCATTCCACCAGCTTGTCTATGTCTTCTTGAAGCCTATTACTATCTTCCTCGCTGTTTATTACACTTCCAATTTTCGTGTCATTTGCAAATTTTGAAATTGTGCCCTGTAACCCCAAGTCCAAGTCGTTATTGTATATCAAAAACAGCAGTGGTCCTTCTACTGAACCTTGGGAAATGCCACTGTATACCTCCCTTCAGTCCAAAAAACAGCCATTCACCACAACTCTGTTTTCTATCCCTTAGCCAATTTTGTATCCATGCTGCTACTGCCCCTTTGATCCCATGGGCTTCAATTTTGCTAACAAGCCTAATATGTGGGACCTAATCAAATGCCTTTTGAAAGTCCACATACACAACATCAACTGCACTGCCCTCATCCACCCTCTCCGTTATCTCATCAAAAAACTATTTTCAAGAGAAAAGAGACCCAACCTGTTCAACCTTCCCTGATAGGTATAACCTCGCATTTCTGGTATAATTCTTGTAAATCTTTTTTTGCATTGTCTCCAGTGCCTCTATATCCTTTTTATAATATGACTTGTAGAATTGTACACAGTACTCCAAGTGTGGTCTAACCAAGGTTCGATAAAAGGTTAGCATAACTTCTCTACTTTTCAATTCTATCCCTCTAGAAATAAACCCTAGTGCTTGTTTTTTTTATGGTCTTATTAACCTGTGTCGCTACTTTTGTACTCCCAGATTCCTTTACTCCTCTACACCATTTAGATTCTTATTTTCCAAGTAATATGTGACTTTCTTATTTTTCTTACCAAAATGTAATAACTCACACTTATCTGTGTTGAAATTCATTTGTCAATTATATGCCCATTCTGCAAGTTTGTTAATGTCTTCTTGTAATTTGACTATCTCCCCCTCTCCTTCCCAATTTGGTGTCATTTGCAAATTTAGAAATAGTGTTTTTGATTTCAAAGTCTAAATTGTTAATATAAATTGTGAACAACTGAGGTCCCAGCACTAATCCTTGTGGGACCCCACCTTCCACCTTCTGCCACTCTGAATAGCTAACCTTTACCCCTAATCTCTGTTTTCTGTCTTACAGCCAGCTTGCTATCCATTCTGCTACCTGTCCCCTGACTCCACGTGGTCTGACCTTAATCATGAGTCTACTATGTGGTACCTTATTGAAGGCCTTTTGGAAATCTAGATAAATTACATCTACTGCATCACCCTTGTCTATTCTCTCTTTTACCTCTTCAAAGAATTCAATGAGGTTGGCAAGCAAGACTATGCTGACTATTCATTATTATATTTTTAGTTTCTAGATATTTTTTCTATTTTCTCCTTTAGTAGGGATTCCATTATTTTTCCTACCACCGATGTTAAGCTGACTGGTCTATAGTTCCCTGGACATGTTCTATCTCCCTTTTTAAATATAAGTATAATGTTAGTTATCTGCCAGTTCTCTGGCACTACCTCTTTTTCCAATGAATTATTAAATATGTGTAATAGTGCCTCTGCTATTTCTTCTCTAGATTCTTTTAAAATGCGTAGATGTAATCCATCCGGACCAGAGGTTTTATCCTCTTTGAGTTTGATTAGTTTATTTCATATTTCTCCTCTTTATTTTAAATGCGGTTATATCATGTCTAATCTCATCTTCTGCTGCCATGTCCACCTGATCTGTCTCCCTGGCAAATACTGGATTACTAGCCCAGTAACATTACCACTATGCTACCATTCCCACCAGCCTCTACTATGGTTCCTACATCACACTTGTGTGAACTCGACCTTCCAGGGGGACTGAGAACACGAACACACTCATTTTGTTTGAAACTGCGTTCTTTCTGATTGCTGTCATAATAATGTTTCTGACTCAACTGTTCTGTTCAACCCTTGAGCCCAAATTTGATTGAACAAGAGTCAATCGTGTTCTCAATCTCCTCTTCATCAAGAGTTCTGCTGGGGTATATCCAGTTGTAGTGTGCGGAGTAGTTCTGTACTTCAGCAAGAAATTTGCCAAACGTTACTTCATGCTGAGTCCCGAACAACCCTGCAACACTTGCTTTTTGAGAGCTTCTTTCACTATTCTGACTGACCTTTTGGCTGCTCCGTTTGAAGCTGGATGATATGGTAGAATGAGAGTGTGTTTGATAGCATTCTGTTTCATGACTTCTTGGAATAGAACAGAATGGAATTGAGGGCCATTGTCAGAAACAAGCTCTTCATGTAAGCCATGACATGCAAAGATAGACCTCAACCCATCTATGGTACGTTCAGTTGTAGTATTTGAACCCATGTATTTCACTTCAATCCTCTTTTAGTGACTATCTACAAGTACCAGGAAATAATCATTTGCTTTCTCATGGAAGTCTACACATACTCTCCGAAAAGGTCTACTTGGCCATGACCAGGGTTGTAGTGGAGTTTTGGGTGGTTTGTTTCTGCAATTTTGGCAAACACTGCATTTGCTGACAAGTGATTCATGATCACTGTCCAATCCAGGCCAATAAACAAAGCTTCTTGCAATTGATTTCATCCAGATGTTCCCTGGATGTTCAGTATGAAGTTCGGCCAGAATTCTGTCTCTCAAAGAAGAAGGTACCACCACTCTGTTTCCCCACTTGATACAACCTTGCTCACAAGACAAGACGGTTATGGAATGGTTTCAATTCTGTGTCCATACAATGATCCATCCATCCATTCAAGGCGTTTTCATACACTCTTTTGAGTACTGAGTCCTTTTGAGTCTCATCTGCAATCTCAGTTGCATTTATGGGAAAGTCTTTGTCAACTGCAACTAGCATGAAAATCTCACCTTCACTCCCACCACGAGTCCTCATGTGGCAACCTGGACAAGACATCTGCGATTGCGTTTTGCTTTGAAGTGCGATATTTGATTATGTAGTCATATTGTGACAACAACACTGCCCAACGTTGCATTCTTGATGCGGCCATTGCAGGGATGGCAGATTTGGGCCCCAATACTGCTAGGAGCGGTTTGTGATTGGTTATCAGGGTAAACTTTCTGCTGATCAGGAACTGTTCAGTTATGGATTTCTTGATCCCAAACATTATGGCGAGTGCTTCCTTTTCAATTTGCACATAGTTTCTTTCGCTCTTTGTGAGGGTTCGTGATGCGAATGCAATTGGTTTCTCTTGGCCATCATCCATTACGTGGCTCATGACAGCTCCCACACTGTAGCTGGAAGCATCACATGCTAACTTAAGCTCACACTCTGTGTCGTAGTGCATAAGTAGAGCATCACTAGAGAGACTTCTCTTACAAGCATCGTAAGCTTCCTGTTGCGCTTTTGTCCACTTCCACTGGACATCCTTCTTGAGGAGCTCATGCAATGGAGCTAACATGGTCACTAACTCAGGTAAGAAACGTGTGCAGTACTGGACCATCCAAGGAAAGATCTTAACTCAGACACATTCTGTGGCTTTGAAGCATTCATGACAGCATCAACCTTTTCCTTCACTGGTTGCAAGCCATTTGCCTCAACTTTCAACCCAAGGTGCACAACCTCGGCCTGCACAAAAGCACATTTGCTCCTTTTCAATTTGATGTTGTGGGCATTCAACCTTTGAAGCACTAAAACTAAAACTTCCAGATTTTCTTCCTCGCTGCTTGTTGTGATCAGCACATCGTCGTGATTGCATAAGCAATTTGGAATTCTTGCAAAATCTTATCCATCGTAGCCTGGAAGATTTTGGGGGAGGACTTTACACCATACGGCAGCTTGGTATATGAGTACAGTCCCTTGTGTGTGTTGATGGTGAGATACTGTTGACTCTCTTTGTCAACATTCAGCTGAGCATAAGCATGCGACAGGTCAAACTTGGAGAAAACCTTTGACCAGAGAGTGCTGCATACAAATCTTGCGATGTAGGTAATGGGTGCTGCTCATTGTCAACTGATTGGTTGATAGCAACTTTGTAGTCACCACACAAGCGTATAGCTTTGTCTGCTTTGGGCACTACTACAATCGGGGTAGCGCATTCACGTCTGTCAGTTTTTACTAGGACTCCGTTCTCTCTGAGCTTTGCTAGCTCTTCCTCTACCTGACTTTTTAACGCATAGGGGACCGGCCTTGCCTTACAATAGACAGGCTTCACGTTGGACTTGATGCGGATATGAGCGTCATACCCAGTGATGCCCTCATAATTGTCTGTGAACCTGCTTTCATACTTGTTCAGCATTGTGTCGAGTCGCTTCTTTGAAGCATCTACACTGAAGATGTTTTTCCAGTCTAGATTCAACGTTCTCAACCAGACTTTGCCCATGAAGCTTGGCCTGTTGTGGTAGCTCACTGCAATAATAGGCAGCTTTACTGACTGGCCATTGTGCTGAACTGTACTTTCCATTTGTCCACATGTCTCTAGGATTTCTCCGGAGTAGGTTTTTAACTCTACGGTACTCTTTGTAAGTGGTATTTGATTAAACTTACTCTCAGATGTGTCCTTACTCATGATAGAGCAGTCTGTCGTCGTGTCGATATACATGCCAATATATTGGTCGTTGATCAAAAGTTTTATATGGAAGTCTTTCTCACACCTGCTAGCATTGCCACTAGTGGCATAGATATTGTAGATGCCTAGTTCTTCAACATTAGGTGTGTTCACTTCAATATTGTGAACTCCTCCCTTTTGTTGTCGCTGCTTTGTATTGCCACTAGAATGGTTCTTACTTCCTGCTTTCGATCTAGCTCTGCAAGCTGTTGAAATATGGCCTTGCTTCTGACAGTGAAAACACTTTGCATTTCTGTATTGGCAGGACTGTGGTGAGTGATTTCCATTGCAGCGATAACAATTCACTGAACTGCTCTCACCGACATGCTTTTGACCCAGTCTCACAGCTTTAGGTTTGGCGGTGGCTTTGTGACTGTCGACCTCAGCTGCACTAGTCACTTGAATTGGACGGAGCTTCTTAGCATTCTTAGACGCCATCTCCATAGATAAGGCAATTTTGCATATTATGCCAAATGTTAGGTTCGGAGTGTTCAGTAACTCACGCTCATCCACCAGTCTCATCTACCAGTCCACACACAAACTTATCTCTCAACGCACGATCCAAAAATGTGCCAAAGTTACAATGCAAATACAGGTTCTTAAGAGCTACAATGTACTCACTGATGGTTTCACTTTCTTTTTGGTTTCTGGTACCAAACTTACAGCTCTCTGCTATTTCCAATGGCTTTGGGTTGAAATGATCCTCGAGTTTCTCGACAATGTCTTCAAACGACGCATCCTTCGCTTTCCATGGCGCGAGTAGGTTTGTCAACGTTTGTAGACATCTGGCCTGATCTCCGTTAGAAAAATTGCTTTCTTCTGTTCACAAATTACTATATCTTTAGTTTGAACATTCTCATCTGCACCTTCGGTCTCAATAATGTTATTGGCCTTAAAAAACATCTCCATCCACTCAATGTAAGAACTGAATGGTTCGCGAGCTCAGTCATACAGGCCGAGGCTTCCAATGAATCCCGTAGGTGTGGCCATGATTGTCCCGATCCCGTCGAATAGTGACTCAGCACGCTACCTGTGTACCTGTGAGAATCAACGCCACTGTTGCTGTGTATACTTACACATGAAGGTGAAGCACAGACGATTCTGCATCAGCATTAACGGTAAATCATCGCAAAAATTCAGTTTAGGTGTCACAAATTCACCTTAAACTTGTCCACTTGAATGTTGAACACTGTGTCCTTCCATGATCCCTAAAAATGACTTTGGGACCCCATTGTCGTCGCCAAAATGTAATATATGTGGGTAGAACAAATGAAGGACAGAGATACGATGAATTGCTAGTCCATGTGCTTGCTTTAATAGGCCAGAGCGAACTGAGCATGCTCATATTAAACCATGTGACAAACCATGGGATAATACATTACAGAGGATGAGGAAGGATAATGCACCATAGTTGCAATCACAGATAATGTAATTCATAACTCTGATTAGGACCATTTTCTTGCTGTGGAAGGAGCGGAAACCTGATTGGAGAGATTCAAACATGGAGTTGCGGAGAAAATGGGCACGAATTTGGGAGGCAAAAAAATTCAAGAACTTTGGAGAGAAAAGGAAGGTTAGAAATGGGTTGGTAGTTTGCAAGGACAGATGAGTCAAGAGGTTTTTTGAGGGGGATTGATGGCAGGTTTTAAAGGGAAGTGGAAAAAGCCTGAGGCGAGGGAACTATTTATAATATCAGCGAGCACAGAGACCAGGAAGGGAAGTTGTGTGATCAACAGTTTAGTGGGATTGAGGTCAAGAGAACAGACGTGGGTCTCATGGTTAAAATTAGCTCAGAGGGATATGGGAGAGAAACTAGAGAAATGTGGGAATTCAAAGCCAGGGTTACTAGGAGGCCTGGAGAGAGGTTTGATTTGGTGGACAAGTGATAGGAGAGGGAAGCAACAGAAGCAGATGGTCGCTATCTTGATGGCAAAGAAGTCCATGATCTCCTTGCAATGTTAGAGGTAAGAGTTAGAGGGGACATGGGGAGGAGTTTATAGAAATTGTTGGTAATGGAGGAAAGAAGCCGGGAGTTATCTTTCCTCTCCAGGATGACACTAGAATAGTGAATGGTTTTTCCAAAGGAGAATGAGGCCTCGTAGAGCTTGATGTGGTTCTAACAGATCTGCTGATGGATGGCTAAGACAGCTGTGCACCAGATATGCTCATGTCTGTACCCCCTTGGACACTTGTTGGAGAGAGAATGGGAGACATACCAGGTGGAATAACTGAATGGGAGACAGTGAAGGTATTTCTGGGAACAAGGACATCAAAGGTTGACAATAGTAGAGGTATTGTGGTGAAAGGCCAGGCAGTTGGCAGCGTGATAGTGCAGTTGTAAGCAACTTGGGGGAGTTTTTTTTCCAGGGTTGTATGCAGAAGGAAGTGGGGTTGGAAGAGGGTAGGGGGATACTATTAAGTAGTCAGAGATGGACTTCTCAATGATCGACAGCATAGGAGTAGAGGTGCCACAGGAGATGGTGATGTCGAGGAGTTGGCCATGAGTATAGGTGGGAGCAAAAGGTTTAGGGAAGCTAGGAGGGCAGTACATTCAGGGGGGAAAGGGCAAAGTGAGTTAAGATGGAGATTGAAATAACCAAAGGTGAGGTGCCGCTCAGCGCAGAGGCTCAGGGAGGAAAGAACGGAAGATATCTCAGGGAGAAACTTAGGCAGAAGCTTGGAGGAGACAGTAGACAATGAGGATTTTAAAGGACAGGTGCTTGAAGGAGGAGAAGGTGCCAGATGAGTAGGGGAAGAGTCAAAGGTATGACTTGGTGATAAGGGCATCCTCTCCGGTGGTTTGGGCAGGACAGGTGGTGGACACTATCGCCTGCTGAGGAGGATATACCTTTGGTGTTGATCAATTGAGTAGCATTCTAAAATTAATATGAAAACATTGCTTAAAACACTATACGGGGGAAAAATAGGGTCGTGCCCCCTTTGGGGCGCTAACTTCACCAGAAATGTTAGCACCCCCATGTCCAAAATTGAATGGTAGTGCCCCAAACAGGAGGCAGGGCAAAGCTATACCTGCTTCAGATAAAAATACTTACAGATAACAGCAAACCACAAAAATGCAATGTTCTATATTTTCACATGGCAGTTCACTGCTGAGACCAAGCAAAGCATTCTGATGGAAAGGGAATTTCGACAGGTTATCAACCAGAAATGATCCCTTTGACTTTTCTTAATCAGAGTAACCTTGTTTTATTGATAAGAAAATGGCATGCGAAATGATGGAAAAATGACATGCAAAACCACACAAGACCAGGAGCTCGATAAATCTGGATGTAGCAAGTAGAGAAATGTAGCCCTACTATTATGATTCAAGTACCCAACAACAATTAACCACTCAGGTGATTTATCCAGTCTTCTGCCTTCTTTCGCTAATCTCTCAATTGTACCTTCCATTTCCTTCAAGTCCCAATCTGTATAGTTGCTGAATTGATTGAATATGATTGGTACACACAAATGAAATTTCAACAGCAAGACAACTGCGATAAGTGATTTTCATGGTGTATTCGAAATCAAAACATTTTTATGTATTTTTAACTGTTTGGAAATGTAGAAAATTTCATAGGAACTACCATTGAGACAACATGATAATTATCTCTGAAGGGGGACAGCTTCCTCAGCCCCACACTCTGTAATGCTCTCAACAGATTAGAGGTCAGTCACCCTCCAGCTCAGTCTGAGGTGCAGACTGAGGTGGGCATCAGAATAGCCGGAATAGTATCTGTGACAAAAAATTTAACTTTCTTTTGTCCAATCGGCAGCTCGGAGATGTGAGAAAAATTAAACATTTTTACATTTTATTATCACCGCACAGAAAGCCCATTGAAGGGATAATTAACACAGGGGTAAACTAACATTAGTATAACCACAGAAAATGCTGGAAATACTCAGCAGGTCAGACAGCATCTGTGGAGAGAGAAACAGAGTTAACGTTTCAGGTCGAAGACCCTTTCAGATTTCCAGCATCCGCAGTATTTTGTTTTTGTACTAGTATAACCACACCTGGTTCTGAATGGCCAGTACCCAGGGCCTGTTTATCCTGATGTTTCACTAATCTCTCTTTTAGGATGCTTTCTATAATTTTATCCATTACTGATAACAAGTGCAGAGGTCTATAGTTCTCTGGGTTATCCTTCTATCCCTATTTATAATTTTGCACCAGGTTTCCCATCTCCAGTGCTTCAGCAAAATTCCCGTATTCAGTGATTACCGTAAAATATGATCAATTTAATTTGTCACTTCCTTTAATACATTATTATGAACTTCGTCAGGCCCAGATTGCTTGTTCTCTTTTAGTGTCCATAGTTTGTGTATCACCGATTTTTGGGTAATTTCTATATCAATCAGTTTTCATTCTACTTTGGTTGTAATCTATCAAAATTCCCTGGATTCTGGAGAGGTCCCAGTGGATTGGAAAACTGCAAATGTAACGCCCCTATTCAAGAAAGGTGGGAGACAGAAAGCAGGAAACTATAGGCCAGTTAGTCTAACATCTGTCATTGGGAAAATGCTGGAATCCATTATTAAGGAGGTAATAGCATTTAGAAAATCATAAGACAATCAAGCAGAGTCAACATGGTTTTATGAAAGGGAAATCTTGTTTGACAAATTTGCTAGAGTGCTTTGAGGATGTAACAAACAGGGTGGATAAAGGGGAACCAGTAGATGTAGTGTATTTGGATTTCCAGAAGGCATTCGATAAGGTGCCACATAAAAGGTTACTGCACAAGATAAGAGTGCACGGGGTTGGGGGTAATATATTGGCATGGATAGGGGATTGGCTAACTAACAGAAAACAGAGAGTCGGGATAAATGGGTCATTTTCCGGTTGGCAATCAGTAACTAGTGGGGTGCCACAGGGATCAGTGCTGGGGCCTCAACTATTTATATTAATGTCTTGGATGAAAGAACCGAGTGTACTGGAGCCAAATTTGCTGATGAAACAAAGATAGGTGGGTTAGCAAGTTGTGAGGAGGACACAAAGGGCTGGATTTTCTCAATGGGAAGCTTTTGGAGGCGGTACTGCTGCTTGCCAGCTTTCAATCCCGCCTCCATCAGCTTCTGGCCAACCAGCGGGATTTTCCCCTGATTGACCTTGTTAAGCCCGCCCAGCGGGCTCAGCAGGCCAATTAGGGGGAAGTCAGTGACAGAGCACGTCAATGTATGACATGTCATCTGTCAAGAACTTTTGAAAGAAGAAATGTCAGCATTTGACAGCTCTGTGAAGCTGTCAAACACTGACATTTTGTGTAGTTTGATGAGTCCTTGTGTTCAGGACTCATCAAACCTTTCAACTTTGCAGAAATCACCTGGCTGTTGGTTCAGAGGATCCAACAGCCAGTCTGTAATCTCTACAATGGAGATGTCGGGGACTCCGGCTCCTCAGTGGCTGAAGGCTGTAGGCAGAAACAAAGGTAAGTGAACATTTTCTAACATTTTACACTCACCTTACATACTTACCACTCCACACTTGCACCCATCACTCACCTCTACATCGCACGTTCAGACGACTCCAACCCCCGCAGACCTCCTACTCGTCTCCTATACCCTGGCGGGGCTCCCCGAGGTTGGGAAGCCTGCATTTCGGAAGGAAAAATGGGGGTAATCCTATTTTCTGCCTGTTAACCACCTGTTAACAGGCAGTTAATAGGCCTTAATCCCTTTCCCGCCTCGAGGAGATGGGACCCGGGGTAGGACGGCTTCCCGCCTCCTGGCAAGAGGGCACGGAGGCGGGTTGGGGCGGGTTTACCACCCGCCCCCAAATTCTGCAGCTTTACCGGCAGTCCCACCTCCATACCCGCCTCCTCGGGGCTTGGAAAATCCAGCCCAAAGAGTCTGCAAAGGGATATAGATAGGTTAAGTGAGTGGGCAAAAATTTGGCAGATGGAGTATAATGTGGGAAAATGTGAGGTTATCCACTTTGGAAGGAAGAATGAAAAATCAAATTATTATTTAAATGGAGTGAGACTACAAAATGCTGTGGTACAAAGGGATCTGGGGGTCCTAGTACATGAAATACAAAATGTTAGCATGCAGGTACAGCAAGTAATTAGCAAGGCGAATGGAATGTTGGCCTTTATTGCAAGGGGGGTGGAGTATAAAAGTAGGGAAGTTTTGATACAACTTTACAGGGTGCTGGTGAGACCACACCTGGAGTACTACATACAGTTTTGGTCTCCATATTTAAGGAAGGATATACTTGCATTGGAGGCAGTACAGAGAAGGTTCACTAGGTTGATTCCTGGGATGAAGGGGTTGACGTATGACGAAAGGTTGAGCAGGTTGGGCCTGTACTCATTGGAGTTTAGAAGAATGAGAGGTGATCTTATTGAAACATATAAGATTCTGAGGGGGATTGACAGGGTGGATGCTGAGAGGATGTTTCCCCTAGTGGGGGGTATCTAGAACTAGGGGGCATAGATTCAGAATAAGGGGTCGCCCATTTAAGACGGAGATGAGGAGGAATTTCTTCTCTCAGAGGGTCGTGAATCTTTTGAATTCTCTACCCCAGAGAGCTGTGGAGGCGGAGTCATTGAATATATTCAAGGCGGAGATTGACAGACATTTGAACTACAAGGGAGTCAAGGGGTATGGGGAGAGAGCGGGAAAGTGGTGTTGAGGCCAAGATTGGATCAGCCATGATCTTATTGAATGGCAGAGCAGGCTCGAGGGGCCGATTGGCCTACTCCTGCTCCTGTTTCTTATGTTCTTATGGCGTTGTCGGCGCGAGGCGATAAAGCAGGGGGCGAGAGTCAATTTTCCATCTGGGGCGATAACAGGGTGCTGCGCACTTTATGACATCACGATCTGCAAGGTGCTAGAGGCCCAGGCGCTAAGAGTTAGCGCCAGCGCTAAACCGGCACTGAAGTTCGCGGGCCAGGCGCTAATGGGAGGCGCTAACATATCGAATTTCATGGCCATAATGTTCCTCCATTGTTGCTGGGTTAGATTCCTGGAATTTCCTGCCGAACACCATTGTGGAAGTAGCAATAACATAAGGAATTCTGGGATTTGAGGAGAAGGCCCCCCTCCACCGTATCAATGTAATTAGGATGTACAATAAATATAGGATTGTCAGTGCTGCCCACATTCCAAGAACAAATTAAAAAAATCTGAAACAAAATTGTAAACCCTGTTTTTTCATATTATGTTCTTCTTGAGAAATCTCTCAATGTACATTCGACCTGGAAAATTAAAGTTCATTTCTTGCGTGGTGAAACAGTGCCATGGAGTCCAACAAGCCTAGATTCTTTGCTGGTTACAGGCTGTCTGGTGATCCAGATGCCCACGACCACAGATAAGCCCACAATAGAAAGTTTGGGCTACAGAGGTGCCCCTCAAAGGACGAGACCTAGGGGGAAAAATTCAGCTGCTTGCGCCTCCCGTTAGCGCCTTAAATGGGCGCTAATGGGGCGTAAAGCAGCTAACGCCCGGGCGCAGCGCCGCCCACGCCTCCCGAAAAATTTAGTGGGAGGTTAGCGGCGGCGGCAGCCGGTAGCGCCCTGTGGCGCTGCGCCGCCGGCGATGACGTCATCGCCGTGCGCAGCGCCCCGCTCGCGCCCCGGCCGTGATCTTCAGTCGCGCCCCCTGATTTACCGCCAGACGCTATGTCCGACGGGTTCAGGGGGGCGTACGTGCGGCCGGGGCGGCGATATTTAAAGGGGAGGTGGCAGGCGGCCATTTTTGTTGCTGGCCGCCTGCCAGCACCTGCCCCCGTTGCTGTCCCCGGCCCCCGTGAAGCCCCCCCACCGTGAAGTGCCGGCTGCGCTCCAAGAGCCCGGCACTTCTCTTGAGTGCCGGGCTCTTTTGCCGGCACTCCCGATCCCTGGGGGCCCAGCTGGGCCCCGGTTCGCGCTGCGCAAGGCCCCTCCCCTTTAAGAAGGGGAGGAAGGCCTGCAATACCGCGGCGCGACGTGCCGCAGCGCGTGGCGCTGCGGCACGTAGCGCCAGGATATTCACTCGCAGCGCCCCAAGAGGGATGCGGGGTGCTTCCAGTTGCGCCCCGCTTCCCTCTTGGGGCGCAACCACTGAAGTTCCGGCGCGGGGCCGCTAATTTTTTCGGGGCGCTAAAAGTCGCGCCCCGGCGAGGTTAGCGCCCCAAATGGGGCGCGACTCAATTTTTACCCCCTAATCTTTGATCTTGCCCCTTCTCACAGGTCTGAGATGCAGCTGCCAATCAAAATCATCACCTCAGTCTGGCTTGCTTCTTCGATAATTTGAACTACCTTTCAAAAACTGTGAAGACAAGTCTGAGCAAAAGACATAAGCAAAGTAGCGCCTTCACTTACGGAGAAAGGCTATCATTCACAGTGATCAACCATAGACAATGCTTGAGTAACAAGTCTAGAGCTCCCATGGGTCAGCAGGTTTGAAATGAATAGCTTGACCCATTCAAACAATTAATGTCTTAAACTCTCTCTTTTGTTTGATAGGAATCAAAACTCAAATGCACATTAATTGACTTCAGCCTGCCAAACCAAAATGTGCACTCCTCTACCTTGCAGAATCAGCCAATAGAAAATCAACCTCAACGCTATTTGTACTGCGGCCAAAAATAAAGAAATCAATCGATAAACCAACATAGATGAAAACGCTCAATTTTTAGCGGATTGCTACTGTGCAATGGCCCAACAGGTTATAGAATTGGTGAACGCTCAGCACACAGGGGATATATCAATAGGCTCCTTTACAGGAAGGGGACGACTAACAATTCAGGAAGAGGTTGGCCCACCCAAACTGACAGTTCAGCACAACAAAAAACAGCAATTAAATTAAAACAGAGAGATTAGAATCCGATTTTGAGATATGTTGGTGGGATTGTCAAGTTGGGCTAAGTTGAACCTCAACAGGACACACCAAGTGCTTCCCCTTAAGGGGGGGAGACACCGTTAAAGGTTCAGGGAGAGGAGGCCCACCCAAATGGAATTTTAACAAAAGGTAACCAAAATTGAATCAAAATTGCAGAATCAAGGGAAATCGAAAGGTTTGTGCAGGAAGATAAGTCCCATTTTGCTTAGGAAAAAACCTGTGTTTATACAATATCTTTCACATCCTCAGAATGTCCCAAAGTGCTTCACAGCCAATGAATTACTTTTCAACTGTAGTAACTTGTTATCTAGGAGATTTCTGCTTCCCCCCAGTTTTATTTTATATATTTCTTCCCGGGATGTGAGTTATACTGACAAAGCCATATTTATTGCCTATCCCTAGTTACCCTGAGAAGGTGAGGGTGGACCTTCTCCTTCAAACGTTGCAGTCCTTGTGCTGATGGAGCTCCCACAATGGTTTCGCTCGGGAATTTCTAGGCTATTGTCCCAACAACAATGAATGAACATCGATATATGTCCATTCAGGGATGGTGTGTGACTTGATGGTGCTCCCACAACATTGCTGCTCTTTTCCTTTTTGGTGGTGGGAGTCACAGGAGAGAGAGGTACTGTCGCAGTAGCCTTGCATTGCCTTAGTGCCTCGTTTAGATTGTGCATGCGCTAGTGATGGAGGGGATGGACAATGAGCATGGGACTGGGATGCCAATCAAGCAAATTGCTCTGTTCTGGATAGTGTCTGTTTTTTTAGTGCTGCTGCAGTTGCAGCCATCAGAGCTGACACAACGGGAAACAGAACTGTCAGGTTTAAAAAAAAGAATTCAAATATTTATTTCACTGATGAGACCTGTTCATGGCTGCACTCAGAGTGCTTGAACGGCCCCTTTTCGACTGTTTCCCTGGGGGCCCCCCCTGTAGGCTTCGCAAAATCCCCCAGAAACTCGAACAGAGCCCTAAAGGGAGTGATTTTTGGACCTTTCATACAAACTTGGGATGATGGGACCTAAGTGAAGTGATTTGATGTAAAAACCTCAGTTTTGGAAAGATCAGGGAAGAAAAACCCTGAGGAAACTGACTTTTGAATCTTACTGTTGGGAGAGACACCTTTCACAGACACAAGGCAAGCTGCAGAGGGGCGTGGCCAGGCAGTGAACCGCTTTGGGTATTGAGGCCCAATCAAGCTGTCTGGGAATTGTTTACACTGCAAATCCTACCAAGGTGGAAGAGACAAAGCAAAAACTCACAAACACATTCAAATATGAATAAACCAAGAACCCTATTGAAATCCCCAGGTCCAAACAGGATGCTGGAAATCTAAAAACGATTCCTGACAATAAAACTTCCAGCACACAGTTTCATAGCCCATTATCCCATCAAAAACCCATCAGCCAAGTATCGACCAGAGCAGTTAAGAAACCCCACCAAAAGACCTAGGACAATAGGGTGGAGATTTGGTACGTAGATAAGGCTGTGTTTAAATCGGAAAACGATCAAGACATGTTTAATACTGAGCAAAAGCCATCGGAACTGGCAAGCCCGCCAAAACCAGACAATGGACTAAGCAAGGTTCATTTGCAACCTAAAGGAATCCGTTTTAGTAAGGGGTTTTTTGGGCGCGAAAAAAGAAACATTATAATTGAAAGCCCGTCCCCTAACTTCTTTCTCTTTCGGACTCGCTGACTATGCGGACACAGCTCTCTCCCTGCTCCAGCAAAAACCACCACAAGCCACGAGGAGGAAGGCCAGAAAATAGACCAGCACGCAAGAAGAAACCAGAGCGACTGCCTCAGTGACCATCGGACACCTCGCAGCAACAAGGGCCTTACGGAGTCTTTTAAACAAAAGACTCTAAAATCCTGTCAAGGATTCGTTGGTGAGCATTATCCCTGATCTCCTGAAACCAAAAACCTAGATAGATAGTGGGATTTTTGGGAGGGATAAGGTTTTGTTTGATATATTGTTATTGTCCCTCGCTTGTACCGTGTGCTCCCCAATCTGTGTTTAAGTAATAAGTGTGTTTCAAGTTTGTTACCTTTTTCTTTTAATAAAGTAAAATTTTTTCATCAGAACCTGTCGGCTACTGCAATTTTGTTCACAACCCCTAAATAAGTCCAAAGTCTAGGAACCAGAGGGGTGTGGGAGCGATTCGAACTGCTCACTGAGTCAGAAAGCGTAGCTGACCCCATTACCACCGCCCTTACACCCCACCTCTAAACACTCGATTCTGGAGTCTAACATTACAAATCCAACTGATCAGCTGCCTCTGCCACTTCCCTCCCTTCCCCTAGCCCACCAGGCCAAACTTCCTCTAAGGTACCCCCCTGCCCTAGACCTGAACTTGCATCTTTCTCTAGTTTCTCTCCTATCTCCCCTCATGCCTTCTCCGAGCTCATCTTGTCCATGAGATCCACTTCCTGCTCCCTCGACCCTATTCCCACTAAACTGCTGACCACCCGACTTCCCTTCCTGGCTCCCATGTTAGCTGACATTGTTAAAGGTTCTCTCTCAGGTACTGTCGCCCTCTCCTTAAATCTTCCGTCATCACCCCTTTCCTCAAAAAACAAACCGTGACACCTCCGTCCTTGCAAACTACCGCCCCATCTCTAACCTCCCTTTCCTCTCCAAAGTCCTTGAACATGTTGTCGCCTCCCAAATCTGTGCCCATCTTTCCCACAACTCCATGTCTGTATCCCTCCAATCAGGTTTCCACCCCTGCCACAGTACCGAAACGGCTCTCATCAAAGTCACAAATGACACCCTTTGTGAGAAGTCGCACAACACCAGGTTATAGTCCAACAGCTTTATTTGAAATCACAAGCTTTCGGAGCGCTGCTCCTTCGTCAGGTGAAGTGAAGAAATACATATGGGCACAGCATATATAGTCAGAGAACAATGCCAGACGACTACAGTAATCTTTCTAACTGCCCTTTATCACACCTTTGTGACTGTGACAAAGGTAAACTATCCCCCCTCGTCCTTCTTGACTTGTCTGCAGCCTTTGACATGGTTGACCACTCCATCCTTCTCCAACGCCTCTCCACCATTGTCCAGCTGGGTGGGACTGCACTCGCCTGGTTCCATTCTTATCTATCTAATTGTAGCCAGAGAATCACCTGCAATGGCTTCTCTTCCCACTCCTGCACCGTTACCTCTGGTGTCCCCCAAGGATCTATCGTTGGCTCCCCTCCTATTTCTCATCTACATGCTGTCCCTTGACGACATCACCCGAAATTACAGCGTCAGTTTCCACATGTATGCTGACGACACCCAGCTCTACCTCACCAGCAACTCTCTTGATCCCTCCACTGTATCTAAATTGTCAGACTGCTTGTCCGCCATCCAATATTGGATGAGCTGAAATTTCCTCCAACTAAATATTGAGAAGACCGAAGCCATTGTCTTTGGTCCACACTTCAAACTCCATTTCCTAGACATTGACTCCATCCCTCTTCCTGGCAACTGTCTGATGCTGAACCACACTGTTCGCAACCTTGGTGTAATATTTGACCCTGAGATGAGCTTCCGACCACATATCAGCGCCATCACTCAGGCCGCCTATTTCCACCTCTGGAACATCGCCTGACTCCGTCCCTGCCTCAGCTCATCTGCTGCTGAAACCCTCATCCATGCCTTTGTTAGCTCTAGACTTGACTATTCCAACGGACTCCTGGCCGGCCTCCCATGTTCTACCCTACGTTCACCCATCACCCTACATTGGCTCCCAGTTAAGCAATGCCTCGATTTTAAAATTCTCATCCTGGTTTTCAAATCCCTCCAAGTCCTCGCACCTGCCATATCTCTGTAATCTCCTCCAGCCCCACCACCCTCCAAGATATCTGGCCTCTTGAGCATCTCTGATTTCAATCGCTCCATCATTGGCGGCCGTGCTTTCAGCTGCCAAGGCCTAAGCTCTGAAATTCCATCCCTAAACCTCTCCGCCTCTCTACCTCTCTTTCCTCCTTTAAGACGCTCCTTAAAACCTACCTCTTTGACCAAGCTGTGGGTCATCTGCCTAATATCTCCTTATGTGGCTCAGTGTCAAATTTTGTTTGAAACGCTCCTGTGAAGCGCCTTGGGGTGGTTTACTATGTTAAGGGCGCTATATAAATACAAGTTGCTGTTGTTGTTATCCAAAAAATGATACAGTGGAACAAGTCTCTGAGTTATTTTCCGCAATTCGCCTGCTCCAGATCAGGCGGAAAATCATTGGGGTGGAGCTGGAAAGCCTAGGCCTAAGGTGTCAGCTTGGCTCAGTTGGTAGCCTTTTCACTTCTAAGTCAAAAGATTGTGGTCTCAAGCCCCGTTGCAGGCCTCGAGGACCTAATCTACACTGACGCTTCAAGTGCAGTACTGAGGTGGTGCTGCTTTAACGTAGGTGTCATCCTTCAGATGAGCCATTAAACCTGTCCTTTCTGGTGGGTTAAAAGATCCCATGACAGTGACTTGTCCTGGCTGACCTTCCTCCTTTCATCACCATAAACATGATTAACTGGCCACTCATTTAATTTGCTGTTTGTGAGATCTTGCTCTGTAAATGTTAGCTGCTGTGTTTGCCTTCATAACCAGAACGACTGCACATCAGAAGTCATTCATTGGATGTGAAGCGCTTTGGATGTGATTGATGCTGAGGATGTGATAAAGCACTATATAATTGTACATGTAAATGTAAGTCAGTTGTTCCCTAAGTTTTGAAGGAAGGCGCTTATTTTTGCTAAAGAGAAGAAAACTGAGGAAAACGTGACAGGAGCTTTTAAAATCATAGAAAACAAGCAATCAATTTAACTTCGACAAAGGGCAGAGGACCACAGGACACATATACAAAGTTTACAAATCTTGAGCAAGGTTAGATTAGAAAATTATTTTTTGGACAGGATAATGGATAGAGGTAGAGATTCAGAATCAATCTGATATCTCCAAGCAGGAACTGGGACGATATCTGTTGAGTAGGCCATGATGCGGAGATGCCGGTGTTGGACTGGGGTGGACAAAAGTGAGAAGTCACACAACACCAGGTTATAGTCCAACAGTTTTATTTGAAATCACAAGCTTTCGGAGCTGCTGCCCCTTCGTCAGGTGAAGTGAAGGAATACCTTGTTGAGTAGGGTGTTGGAGGGTTTCAGAGTTATTAACAGCACTGCCAGATATTTTTCCACGTGAGAGAGGAGTAGCAACTTAGTGTTCCTTAAAGTAAGGGATCAGTAGTTGATGGGGAAGAGGGTCCATGATAGAACAGTACACATGGGCTTTGCATGGAGCAGATTTGATGGCCTAAAGGTCTTTTCTGGCTTATATCTTTCATATGTTCTTATGTTCATTGAAACATCATCAAGGCCACTGATTTTCACAGTAAAATGGAGAGAACTGTGGAATAAAATCCCTGAAACAGCAGTAAAACTCCAAGAAAATCCTTCCAGTCCTGTGTAATAAGAACAGAATTTGTTCCGTCACCTTAAATCAGTGACCCTAATTATAAACAGTCAGAATTTCAGAATGTGTTTACACTGGTAAAATTCACAGCATCTGACTTAATAAAAATGGAATTTGACCTAGTCACTGTAAAACAGTGGCATGCCACATCATCCTCTGACATTTTCTCGGATTGGTTCGTTCCTACTCCAAATGGTGGTAGATCTTCCACTTTGTCAAAACAGCAAGATACAGTTTGCTCTTGTGTCATAGGAATAATTAGTCTTTTATTACAGTTGAAAATGGTGTGTTTGGCTTATTTTAATTTGATTTTCCCAGAATATTTTAATATTTTTAGTCAGAATTATGCCTCACCGCCACTTTGCTATTGAAAAGTCGTGTCCGTAAATCCAAATTGGCCTTTCCAACACATACGTGAATATCTAACTTGCAAGGTGAAAATTCATGATTGTTATCTGATTAAGTGTCTTGCAAAACAGAACAACTTGTATTGTATAGCACCTCTAATGTAGAAAAACGTTAAGGAAGAAAAGGAATGTTGAGCCAATGAAGGCGATATTGGGAGTGGTGCTCAAAATCTTGGTCTAAGAGGTGGTTTACAAGGAGGGTTCTGAAAAGAGGAGAGGGCTGTAGTGAGGCAAAAGCATTTAGGGAGGGAATTACAAAGCATGGGCTTAGGTGGCTGAAGGCCTGGCCACTAGTGGCGGAGCAATGATGGGAGGGCTGCAGAATATGCCAGAATCAGAGGAATGAAGAGTGAAGATGGGGACAGGGTGTTGTAGCACTGGAGAAGATTACAGAGATAGAGCAGGGCGAGGCTGAGGAGGGATTTAAACACAAGAATGAGAATCACCAGATTTCTAAGCAGAGGCGTGTATAATAATGTGACTGCAACACGATGACACAATTGCACAATCAATTCGCTATGCCTATCAGATTCTTTGGAGGAGAAATTTGGTTGGTTAGCGCCTCCCATTAGCGCCTGGCAGGGGCGCTAATGTGGGGCTAATGAAGTAGCACCAGGGTGAGGCGAATCCAGCGCCGCACGCCAAATCCAGTCGCCCGCTTAGCGCCGCTGCTAACAGTTAGCACCTGGGCTTTAGCGCCAGGCAGATCGTGATGTCAGTAAGTGTGCAATGTTCACTGAGCACCTGATCTGCCAAATTGATTATCACCCCCTTAGCGCCTCGCCCCGACAACGACAGGGAGGAGGCGTGAAACAGGCGGATGGCGGCTCCAGGGGTGTTATTTAAAGGGACCAGTCATAGCTGTCAGTTTAGTGCTGTTTCACGGTATCCTTGTTAGTTTGCGATTGTGCAAGAGTTTAATTCAGTCATTTAAAGGTTCTTTAGTATCAGGAGTGTTGTGGCTACTAAAAATTTGTTACATTTATTCTGACAAAATTTCAAAGTGCTACACATCGTTACATTAATGGGGGCTGTACTGGCAGTTGACCTCGCCCTCAAAGATCTACAGCGGAGGGAGCGGAGGCAGCGAGAAAGATTGCAAGATGTAGCCAGAGGGAGGAGAAGGGTCATCTGGGCTCTCAACAGGAGGCTTTACCCTCTGAGCGTATTCCGAGAGCACTTCTCCTACCTCCAATTAAGAGAGGAGCAGTGCATTAGAAGGCTCTGCTTCAGCAAGGATGTGGTCACTGAATTCTGCCACCTCCTGCAACCAGACCTCCAGCCTCAGATCAGGTCGACCAAGGCTCTCTCAGTGGCAGTCAAGGTCATCGTCGCCCTCAATTTCTTCACCAGTGGTTCCTTCCAGTCTGCAACACGAGATATAGCGAACATCTCACAGTTTGCCATCCATCGCTGCATCCAGGAGGTCACAGAGGCTCTCTACAGTAGGAGAAGGGATTACATTTCCTTCCCCATTACCAGAGAGAAGCAGGACAAACGTGCATGTGGCTTTGCCAGAATAGCGGGATTCCCCATGGTGCAGGATGCCATTGACTGCACCCACGTGGCTTTGCAGGCACGGCATAACAATCCTGACATCTTCCGTAACCGCAAAGGCTATCACTCACTTAATGTGCAGTTGGTGTGCGACCACAGACAGCGAATCTTCAATGTGAATGCCTGCTATCCTGGCAGCAGCCACAATGCCTTCATCCTGCGCCAGACTGGTGTGCCAGCACTCTTCCAGCTGCCACATCAAGCTCGTGGCCGACTGGTCGGAGACAAAGGCTATCTGCTCTCCACCTGGCTCAGGACTCCCCTCCGCAAACCCAACACTCCTGCTCAGCACTCATATACTGAGAGCCACGCTGCCACCAGGAATATCATCGAGCAGACCATCGGGGTGCTCAAGCAACGATTCAGCTGCCGTGACCGCTCGGGAGGAGCCCTCCAGTACTTGGCTGAGCGGGTGTCCCATTTCGTGGTGGTCTGCTGCATGCTCCACAACGTGGCCATCATGGGGGCCCAGCCCTTGTCACCAGGGATTGTGGGACCACCTCAGGAGGAGGAAGAGGGAGAGGAGGAGGAGGAGGAGGACGAGGAGGAAGAGGAAGATGAGGACGATGAGGAGGAAGAGGAAGACGAAGATAAGGAGAAGGAGGAGGAGGAGGAACAGGAGCGAGGGTGGAGGCAGCCACTCAATCGGCCTTCCGGAAGGGCGGTCCATTACCGCCTCATCAGACTGCGGTTCCAATAAATTAAACCCCAGATTCCCGTTACTCACCACATCCCATCATTCTAGCCCTGTTGCAGGCCATATCACAGTGCACAGCTGAAATGAGAGACTCCACAAAATCATCCAAAGCCAATTAATAAATTTATCAATCATCAGTGAACGCATATTTACAACAACAATATTAGCTATTCACTCTTGTGCAATCCCTTAGTGCCCCTCGTTACAGTGCCTTTGCCAATTCTAGTGCTCTGACGAAGTGTTGACCCAGTGGCTGCAGCACGGCGGGTGGAAGGCTGCTGAGTGTCCGTGTGGGAGACTTCAGATGGCCTTGCAGGATGCCCTTGATCAGCTCTGGGCCTGGAAGGCCCGGCTGCAGACTGCACCACCTCAGCATGGCCGGCAGCAGTCTGGGCTGGCTGGATGACAGGCAGCGACAAGGGCAATGGCAGAATGGCAGTGGTGGGAGCAGGAATCCTATCATTCTGAGAGAGGAGAGCAGCTTCCTGCTCCACTGACCTACTGGCACTCCCCTGGGGCAGCACCTTAGCATCCCTAGAAATCTGCTGGAGCACAGATTGCTGGCCTGCTGCGACACCGTGAAAGACCCGGTGGACGCTGGTCGACCTAGCCTCAATGGCAGCAGTCAGAGCTTGCGTGGCATCAAGCTGAGACTGCCTGAGAGCAATCTGAGAATCGATGGCACCAAGCATAGATTGCATTACAGCACGAAGACATTGCGTCGCTTCCGCCTGTGCTGCAATGGAAGCTGCAACATCGCCCATCACACGCGGCATGAGGTCTGGGTTGCCACGGTTTCTCTGGGAGTCCACCATCCTTTGCAGATGGAAAATGATGGGCACCATGGTGTGTGCAGAGCTCTGTGCAATGTTGGAGGCGGACTCCTCCATGCTCCTTACCATTGCCGAGAGGCTCTCGGGCACCCTTGCCATTGCACCTATCATCTCCGTGTGCATGTCCATCACCCTTCTTCTAAAGGCCTCCCCATCGAGGTCCTCATCTGAGTCCTGTGCAGCAGAACTCGCGCACGAACTCGCCCTCCGGGGAGCTGGCCCTCGAACTACCCTTTCCCCCTGGCCTTGTTGCAGCTCGCTCGTCCCCAGTGCCTCGCCCTGTGCAGATCCCACTACTATACTAGCCTCTAAAGAACGCGCAGTGCCAGAATCTAAGCTGGTGCCTGCGGGTGAGACATGCAGTGACGCGGTGTCTTCTTTGTCCTCCTCTTCTTCCGCCTCGCTCTCTACGGTGTCCTCAGGTGCTTGCTCATTATCTGAAAGCATAAAGGCACAAGAGTTGGGTTAAGGTGAGTAGAGGGGGGCAGGAAGGGAGAAAAGCATGCATACAGCGTGATTCGCTGGAAAGTGGGAAAGGCTTGTGGGATGAGGGGGAAGTGGGATGTGAGAAGAAGGAGTAGGAATGAACCGTTGTTGCCCCCAAGGGGGTCAACGTTGCCAGTGGCCACGGTGCCCACCACCTGGAGCCCAGTGATTTGCAGCACTCTTTCCTCCAGCTCAGAAAGTGGTTGGGTGTCAGGTTGTCCCCCGCCTGTGCACTCCTGCTCCCTCCTGTTGTGAGTGACCTTGGCCTGCAAGAGAGAGGAAAGTGTGTGAGTGAGTGTGGAGCAATGTGTTTGGGAGATGTGCCTGCCATAGTTGAATAGCTGTCATTGTGTGCAAGGTGTGAGATGTGGGTGTGAGTTTTGGTAGGTGGAGATTGTTGGTGGGTGAGTGCTGGGGGTGTGGTGCTTTGGGCAGAGTGTGCAGACTGAGGTTCAGACGGTGGTATGGGCTACCTCCCTCCACATGGTGCGGAAGACTTGTGACGAAGGCCTCCTGCCACTTGCTGGGCACAGCACGGCCCTCCGTCTCTCCACAGCGAAGACCAATGCCTCCAATGTTTGGTGGCAAAATCTGCGAGCTCTCTCCCTGGGCCGTTGATCTGCCGTAATGACCCCTCCTTCAGTGGTCCGGTTCCTTCTCCTGGCTGAGACAGCTGCAGAACCAGCAATGCTGAGAATGAGGTTCTGCAGCATGAATGAACATTCCCTTTAAGAACTGGAAAGAGCCTGTGGCAATGATGACTAGCGATTAGACTGCACCTGAAATTGCTTAGTGCTTTGAGTGCAACGCCACTGAGCTAGGCCGTTAGCGCTTGATTTAGCGCTCCCATCCTTTCTTTGAGCGATGACACTGAATTTTGCGTGCAGCGAGATTCATTAGCGCCTGGCGCTAAATCTCAAACTTTTCCGAAGTTAGCGCCCATTCCTGGGCGATAATGAGTTTCGCCCCCTTTAACTTTTATTCAAACTAAGTGCCTACTGAAGTACAGATTTACATGAGCATCTAACATGGCACACATTCAGCTGATATTTGGAGTGGTGAAGTCCCGACTCTATTAGGGACTTAGCCAACTTGAAAACTGCATGGTGCCTGCAACCTCTCTTTAAAAAAAATCAGGACTATTTGCATGTATTCTATTCCGTCAAGAGGTGTCAGCTATGAACATCAGCTATTTTCCACTGTAATTTCATTGGGGATTTGGTCGCGTACGAATTGTTGTGGGAAGAATGAAACATTGATTGACTGGAGATTAGAAGGCTTGCGCTCGGGCCTAAAACTATTGCATTCTGCTCATTGAATGCTCCATAATACAACTGAGTCGTGGCACCTCTTGAATTCATCAGACTGAGGTTGTCTTTTTCAGCACCATTATTATAAAGAAAATAACTCGAGGATACAATATCAGAAAAGAACAGCAGGTTTAGACCTAGAATGCATGAAAAATTAACAGTGACAGGGGCGTTGGGATTACTCCGGCTTTGCACCGGCCAACAAATTACATTTTACAGTGAACACAATTACATAGCTGGTGGTTCCTTAATAATGTATGAAAGCCTGTCTGCATCACTGCCACCAGGCCAGCCAGCCAGCCATCTGCTCCCATTCAGACATGATTCATCAGCTCCCTTTTTTTTGCCCCCAGATACAGATCCCAGAACTGTTGTTGACTTTTGATAGAACGAAGTCGCTCATTTGTCTCTGTCCTTTTGGGCTCCCCTGGAATCACATCAAGGTCCATGGATTCAATTGTAACCTTTATTATTATTATTACAAATGATGCTCCTTGGCTGGCTTTGAAGCTTACCTTCCTCTGGGAGCTGTTCAACCACCCGCCAGCATTAGATATAGATCTTGGTTGTACATATGAGGGGGAAAGAAAGAATGAAACTGCTGGATTATGTATTATGTTTGCAATGATTTTTCTAACCCGAGGGTTTTCTGAAGTTCCATTTGCTAACGACTAGCATTAGTGGAGCTGACCATTAACCCCTTACTCACCGTCAGGAAACACACAGCAATCTTGTTCACATGAGCTTAATCCCTCCTGAATTCTGGCAGTAACACCTCTGGAAAATATTGCTCTTTCAATTAGAGTGATGACTACAGTTGAAAGGTTTTTTGGAAAGGTGCTATGCCTCACCCCTATACACAACCACGCCGCTGTAAACACAGCTGAATGGAAGTAAGAGCGATTAAAAAGTTAGGACACAGGACAAGAAACGTTTGTTTTTATCTTGGAAGGTGAATACGTGATTCTAAAGGCCCAGGAATAAACAGGTCGTAAAAGTTAGTGTGACAGGGGAAAAATGAGTGAAAACAAATAATTAAAAATAAAACTTACCTGCACAGAATGAAAAATCAGGTGGAAATCAAAATGGTGGGTAGGCCTGAGTGACTCACACCACAATGCCACCCGGTGTTGGGAGACTAACAGGTAAGTATTATAATGGTAAATATGTAATATAAGCAGGTGTCATAGTGTTATCCGTTAAAAGTAATATCAGCAGGTATCACAAGGCTTGACAGAATTGTGACACAAGAAGAATTTTAATGTATTATAGATAGATAATGAGCTGCACACCTTGACTGATGAGTCAGTAAGTTCACTGAATGACGGGGAATTGAGTCATACAGACCGAGAAGGTGGCAGGTTCAATCCCTGCTCTGTGCTGAGTTGTTGCATTAGCCAAAGTTACCACGAGGGTGATAAATTTGCACCTCTGGATGTAAACAAAATTTAGCTAGGGCTCCCAATTCTGATCATATCAAGTGTCATCAGCTGGGAGTATGTGCATGTGGACATCAGTCCAGGATCTTATTCCCCATCTAGTCGAAGAGCCTGCCAACACACACTACCTAGGCAAAACAGAAGAATAGCCATTACGTTCCTACATTACAAGTGACCACATTTCCAAAAAGTACATAATTGGCTGTAAACGCTTTGGGACGTCATGAAAGGCGCGATATAAATGCGAGCCTTTCCTTCTTAGACTTTGATGGGTCAACAGGGGGCAGTGATGGAGGCGTAAACAAATTTGAAGAGCTGGTCCGAGAGACATTGCGGCATTTGCACGAATTTAGCCAATTAACGTGCACCAAATTAGTACTGTGGCTGATTTCAACCCAAATTAGTGTAAATGAGAGTGAAATCAATCTTCTATCTCCTCCTGCTCTACACCTTGCATTTACTGTTGTCCAATTTGACTGGTCGCTAAAAATAAAGCAAAAAGTATAAGCTTTGTACAGCACCCACAACTGACTAACGGGAGAGAGAAAAAAAATCATCATCGACCAACAATATGAAAAACTAGTTCAATGCAGGTTCACGCATTCCTGCACTGAATCCAGGTTGCAGCACAGGGGTTGAACGTCAACACTCTCAAATGGTTAATAGAATTGGAATGTGCAGACTTGATCCGAAGCCTCCCACAGGTACGACAACACACAGCCTGCTGCGTTAACATTACAACTCAATGTTTAACAGTTACACTGAAGAAACGTGCTTGATTCTGGACCCTGCACAGCACTGGAAGAAGAAAAAAACTGCCTGTTATGGAGCTTAATGTTATTGCCACACAATTTAATGGTTTTATTCCCAGTTGAAAGGAGAACTGAAAAAAGATCTTTCAGTACTCATTCTACTGGCACGGGAGATTGGATTCAAAAATGAGCACTTGTACAGGAAGCCTTTTCCAAGTCATTTGAATCCCTACACTAACAGAAAACAGGAATATCGAATATCATGTTTTTTTAGGTATTCTGTAAAAATAATAATACCCACAGTACTGAGTTTTAGAGAGTACTTGTTATGAGAAAGCACAGGAGCAAAGATTGAGTATGTTGATTCTGTGTATGCATGTGTGGGGAATCCAATCTGATCATATTTTTAAATGTAATGGGATAATGGGTTTCTATGGTCTTAATGTAGTTTATTCTCTAAAAGGCAAATAGAGCACTTCTGTAACAAGGACATATACACACTGACACAATGTGGCAGGGCAACACAAGAGTATAGGCAATACAAAAGTACAGCCAGATCCTGTGTTGCTAGATAGCGAGATAAGCATTGCTATAATGCATCATGATCTTGAAATATTTCCATATTGTTAAAGCCTTACCATTAAGTGTTTCTTGAGGAATGACCAGTATTGACCCTAATAGTCCATGATCCTGCACTGGAGAATCTGGGATGGCTTGCCGGGAGTGGAGTATCTGCACGCCCTCCCCAAAAGTGGCCATCGGAGGGTACTCTCTGTGTTGGGAGTTTCTTCTTAATCCGTTCTTCAGAGGGACCTGGCATAGCATCAGCAGAGGTAAACCAGGTGGTCCCCACCTGTGACGTTTGTACCTGTCTACAAAATGGCACATGTAGAGACCACCTGGGGATCCAAGCCAAGGTCATGGCTTGCACGCAAGAAAATTTCCCTTCTGCTCCCATCCTCCACCCCCCAACCAGGCACTTTGCAGCTGGATTTTCTGTCCTCTTGGCTCAGTTAGTAGCACTCTTCACTCTGAGTCAGAAGGTTGTGTGTTCAAACCCCAGTCCAGACACTTGAACACATAATCTCGGCCGAAACTTCATGCAGTACTGAGGGAGTGCTGCACTGTCGGATCAGATGCTAAACTGAGGACCCATCTGTCCTGTCACAGGTGAAAGTAAGAAATCTGATGCTTCTATTCGAAGAAGAGCAGGAGAGTTCTCCTGGTGCCCTGCCCAACATTTATCCTTTTGTGAAGTGTAAAAGTACTAATTTTGAAGAGGATGTAAACATTTAAAATGTACTTGGAAAACATTACTCTGGACCCTCCCCCCAGAATTGTATCACTAATAATGGATTCCTCTTTATGCTTTTATGTACTTACTTAAGTGAAGGGATGTTGTGTATACAAGGCCCTGTTGCTTCTAGTTTTCATATCTCCTGCCTGCTCCTGAGTTATCTTTTTGGAGGCTGTGTTAGCTTTTTGAAGCTGTTGTTCAGCTTTTACTAGTTTTCAAGCTTGGAATATATGATTATTGGTCGGCTGAGTAAATTGTGTGGATATCCTGTTTGAAGAAGAAGACTAGGTTAAAACATTTATCACAGTTAATCAAATCTTAATATTTCTTATGAAAAATTATTATAATTTGTTTTTACTTTTCTGAATACCCAAGATTTTTTGCTTTGTCAAGCTCCTGACAGTAAATCGCATCCAAGCCATGTCCTTAAGTTTGATCCATCCCAATGCCAATACCATTTACATTTCTAATCGAGTCAACCTCCTGCTGATTACCACCTACCGCCCTCCCTCAGCTGATGAATCAGTACTCCACCATGTTGAGCACCACTTGGAAGAAGCACTGAGTGTAGCAAGGGCACAGAATGTACTCTGAGTGGGGGACTTAAATGTCCATCACCAAGAGTGGCTCGATAGCCCCACTACTGACCGAGCTGCCCGAGTCCTGAAGGACATAACTGCCAGTCTGGGCCTGCGACAGGTGGTGAGAGAACCAACATGAGGGAAAACATACTTGACCTCGTCCTCACCAATCTACCTGTCGCAGATGCATTGTGGAGACAAAGTCCCGCCTTCACACTGAGGACACCCTCCATCGTGTTGTGTGGCACTACCACCATGCTAAATGGGATAGACTCAGAACAGATCTAGCAGCTCAAAACTGGGCATCCATGAGGCGCTGTGGGCCATCAGCAGCAGCAGAATTGTATTCCACCACAATCTGTAACCTCATGGCCCGGCATATCCCTCACTCTACCATTACCATCAAGCCAGGGGACCAACCCTGGTTCAATAAGGAGCAGCACCAGGCGTACCTAAAAATGAGGTGCCAACCTGGGGAAGCTACAACACAGGACTACATGCATGCTAAAAAGCGGAAGCAGCATGCTATAGACAGGGCTAAGCGATCCCACAATCAACGGATCAGATCAAAGCTCTGCAGTCCTGCGACATCCAGTCATGAATGGTGGTGGACCATTAAACAACTAACGGGTGGAGGAGGCTCCATGAATATCCCCATCCTCAATGATGGTGGAGCCCAGCACGTGAGTGCAAAAGACATAGCTGAAGCATTGCAACTATCTTCAGCCAGAAGTGCCGAGTGGATGATCCATATCGGCCTACTCCTGAGGTCCCCACAATCACAGAAGCCAGTTTTCAGCCAATTTGATTTACTCCACGTGATATCAAGAAACGGTTGAGCGCACTGGATACAGCAAAGGCTTTGGGCCCCGACAACATCCCGGCTATCGTGCTGAAGACTTGTGCTCCAGAACTAGCCGCGCCTCTAGCCAAGCTGTTCCAGTATAGCTACAACACTGGCATCTATCCAACAATGTGGAAAACTGCCCAGGTATGTCCTGTCCACAAAAAGCAGGACAAATCCAACCTGGCCAATTACCGCCCCATCAGTCTACTCTCAATCATCAGCAAAGTGATGGAAGGTGTCATCGACAGTGCTATCAAGCAACACTTACTAACCAAAAACCTGCTCACTAATGCCCAGTTTGGGTTCCGCCAAGACCACTCGGCTCCCGACCTCATTACAGCCTTGGTCCAAACATGGACAAAGGAGCTGAATTCTAGAGGTGAGGTGAGAGTGACTGCCCTAGATATCAAGGCAGCATTTGACCGAGTGTGGCATCAAGGAGCCCGAGTAAAACTGAAGTTAATGGGAATCGGGGGGAAAACGCTCCACTGGCTGGAGTCATATCTAGCGCAAAGGAAGATGGTTGTGGTGGTTGAAGGTCAATCATCACAGCCCAGGACATCGCTGAAGGAGATCCTCAAGGCAATGTCCTAGGCCCAACCATCTTCAGCTGCTTCATCAATGACCTTCCCATCAACATAAGGTCAGAAATGGGGATGTTCGCTGATGACTGCACAGTGTTCAGTGCCATTCACAATTCCTCAGATAATGAAGCAGACCATGCCCACATGCAACAAGACCTGGACGATGTTCAGGCTTGGGCTGATAAGTGGCAGGTAACATTCACGCCACAGAAGTGCCAGGCAATGACTAGCTCCACCAAGCGAGAGTCTAACCACCTCCCCTTGACATTCAACGGCATTACCATCGCCAAATCCCCCACCATCAACATCCTGGGGGTCACCATTGACCAGAAACTTAACTGGACCAGCCACATAAATACTGTGGCAACAAGAGCAGGTCAGAAGCTAGGTATTCTGCGGCTAGTGTCTCACCTCCTGACTCCCCAAAGCCTTTCCACCATCTACAAGGCACAAGTAAGGAGTGTGATGGAATACTCTCCACTTGCCTGGATGAGTGCAGCTCCAACAACACTTAAGAAGCTCGACACCATCCAGGACAAAGCAGCTCTCTTGATTGGCACCCCATCCACCACCTTAAACATTCATTCCCTCCACCACCGGCGAACCATGGCTGCAGTGTGTACCATCTACAAGATGCACTGCAGCAACTCGCCAAGGCTTCTTCGGCAGCACCTCCCAAACCCGCAACCTCTTCCACCTAGAAGGACAAGGGCAGCAGGTGCATGGGAACACCACCACCTCCAAGTTGCCCTCCAAGTCACACACCATCCTGACTTAGAAGTATATCGCCGATCCTTCATCATCACTGGGTCAAAATCCTGGAACTCCCTACCTAACAGCACTGTGGGAGTACCTTCACCACACGGACTGCAGCGGTTCAAGAAGGCGGCTCACCACCACCTTCTCAAGGGCAACTAGGAATGGGCAATAAATGCTGGCCTTGCCAGCGACGCTCACATCCCATAAACGAATAAAAAAAAAGATAAAGATTTTGCCAAAGGTATACGATGGATTGGCTGATCTGAAGCAGAAAGTGTCTCACAAGAACATTTTACTTTTGAGAGATTACAAGTTCTGACTGCTGTGCACAGCAAGAGAAAAGGGATGGAGAAACAGGCTCTGGCCAGAGCTTTCTTTGCAGCTTGGAACTGCGTGGTATAAAACTCCACTGGGCAATGGGTCTCACCTTAAGATAAATGGAGAATACACAAGTAAGGAAGAATGTCAGAAATACAAGCAGTTAAGCATTTGCCTACAAACCAGGTATTTATCAACACTGAGGCCAAGGCTAAGTTGGTCTCTGATTGCCTAGGAGGTCTCGAGTTTTGTGCAGCATTGCCAAATTATATTATTGTGAAGGAACCTCAGCCTTGACAAACATTCAAACTCAACTACTCTCCTTGGCCTACTTTTGGCTGGTGCTTGAGGTACTTCAGAGCACTGGAGTTTACCATCTCATCATAGGGGGATGAAGAAAATGGAAGGCAAAAAGAAATCAGCAGGGAACTGATTCTAACCTCACTCGATATGACTTCTTTCTATTATGGAAATGCTCAAGACCTCAATTGCTTCAACCACCAGTTCAAGGAGGGTAGCAGGTAAGGACAAAAGAAAGAGAAGAAAAAACAATTAAAAAAATATGAATTAAAAGATAAATAACTTTTTTTGAAAAAGAAGGAAATAAGAACATTTGTCTGTAATGTTCTCAACTCAGAGACTGTTCACTGCAGAATTAAAGTATTTTTGTTACTTATATAAGGGACATGCCTATAATGAAACAAAGCTGTAATCTATGTTGTATATATTCATGGATTACTGAGTGATAGCAGTTTTTAAACTAAGGCTGTACCACCACTGTAAGCCTGAGTATTAGATCCCTCAATGACACACTTGAGGACCCTTCCAAAACATACTAGTTATTTATTTCTAACATGTTGGCCCGTATTTTCCGATTCCTATGGGCGTGTACGAGCTGTGTACTCACCCGTAGGGACCTCGCAAGTGCCGGTTTCAGGCATGCCAAGCGCATGCGCTGAAAACCGGCACTTCCGATTTGTCAAGAATCCACTTGACAGATCGCACGCCTGCCCTGGAGAAGGGCCTCTGCGGGTGGAGAGTTACGCTTTCTGCAGGCATAAGGCCTGCTTTTACCAGCATAAGAGTTTTAAAAAGTAAAAAATATATATTTTTTCACTTATTTAAAATTTAAAAATACTTTTAAAAAAGGTAAGTTTATTTTTAGCCCAGTAAAAAACTAAATTTTTGTTTAAAATATTTAGTTTAATGTAATTTTAACTAATTTTAAAAATGTGATTTAAAAAAAAAATTATTTAATGTTTTGATGTGTTTTTGGAGTGATCTCCATTCATACTTTTGACAGGCCTACCTGTCAAAAGTATGAAGGGAGATTCCCTTCTCCCATTGGTTCCCCATGGCCCAGGTGATCCCAGGGACGCTTGCGAACTGCATGCGCCCCTGGGATACCTGGGCCCTGCACATTTCGTCATGGAGAGGCCCAGGATCGGAAATGGCCGCACCTCGGGAGCCCTCAGGTAAGGGCGTAGATTTTTTCCAGATTGGAGGCCTCCGCATGCAGGAAGCCTCCAATCGGAAAATACGAGCCATTATGTTCTTATTTTTAAAATAAGACTCTTACATAAGAGCATAAGAAATAGGAACAGGAGTCGGCCATTCAGCCCCTCGAGCCTGCTCCGCCATTCAATAAGATCATGGTTGATCTTTGACCTCAACTCCACTTTCCCGCCCGATCTCCATATCCCTTGATTCCCTTAGAGTCCAAAAATCTATCAATCTCAGACTTGAATATACTTAATGACTGATACAGCCCTCTGGGGTAGAGAATTCCAAAGATTCACAACCCTCTGAGTGAAGAAATGTCTCCTCATCTCAGTCCTAAATGGCTGACCTCGTACCCTGAGACTAGTTCTAGACTCTCCAGTCAGGGGAAAAAGCCTCTCAGCATCTACCCTGTCAAACCCTCTCCGAATCTTATAGGGGTTTGACCTCTCATTCTTCTAAACTCGAGAGAGCGAATAGGCCCATTCTACTCAATCTCTCCTCATAGGGCATCCCTCTCATCCCAGGAATCAATCTAGTTGCACACCCTCTAAGGCAAGTATATCCTTCCTTAGGTACAGAGACCAAAACTGTGCACAGTACTCCAGGTGTGGTCTCACCAAAGCCCCGTACAATTGCAGCAAGACTTCCCACTCTTGTGCTCCAACCCCCCTTGCAATAAAGGCCTACATCCCATCTGCCTTCCTAATTGCTTGCTGTACCTGCATGTTAACTTTTTGTGTTTTGTATACAAAGACACCCAAATCCCCCTGAACACCAACATTTAATAGTTTCTCGCCATTTAAAAAATATTCAGTGTTTTGATTCTTCCTACCAAAGTGAATAACCTCACATATCCCCTCATTGTACTCCATCTGCCACCTTCTTGCCCACTCACTTAACCTGTCTACATCCATTTGCAGACTCTTTGGCTGGCATTTTCAGAGGTAAGAGTGGATGGGTTGCAGGCGTGGGGGGAAGTGAATATTGAAAAATGTAAACCCCGCCTCCAACCCGCCCACTTTCACCTTTCACTCAGGTGAGACGGGGGGGGGGGGGGGGTGGGGGGGGGGCGGTGGCAGGCTGCCAAGAGGCGGGTTGGCAATTTAAATATTATAATGAGGCCTGAAACCTCTACCTTAATCTGCTTTGCAGGTTTTACTGCAGACGGCCGGGGATCCCGGGGCTCGGGATTCCCGGTGGCTGCAACGAGGCGGCCTCAGCCTAGGGGAGCAATCCTTGTGGGCCGGGAGGAGCAGGAGTGCTTCATCCCAGCCCCCCAAGCTCGCTCACTATCAGCCTGGCCCTCACCGGGGTCAGGGTTCGGACCCCCACCGGGATTGGACCCCCACCCCTGGGCCTGGAATACACCCACCCCACCGGGTATTGCGCTTTGGCCCCGGAGTCGGGGATCAGCACCCCCGGGGATTGCAACTCCCCCCCCCCTCCCACCCCCCACCCCGGGATCGGACCCCCCGGGCCTGGAACACCCCACCCCCCCGGGAGATCGGACCCCCCTCCAGGCTTGGACACCCCCGCCACCATCCTGGGCCCAGCACTTACCTGTTGCTGCGGCCTCCTTCTCCGCGTTCCCCGCACAACTGGAAGCCAGCCTGTCAATCAAGCTAACTTCTGGGCGGGGAACCCGCCCCTGACGTCGCACGCACGCTGTGGGGTAAGCATGCCGGGAAACCTGAACTTCTGGATCCCCCACACCGTGAGGGTGGGACCCTGGAAAATCCAGCCCCTTGTGTCCTCCTCATAGCTTACTGCCCCATCTAGTCTTTTTTCGTTAGCAAACTTGGATACATTACACTTAGTCCCCTCATCTAATGTGAGAAGTCGCACAACACCTGGTTATAGTCCAACAGCTTTATTTGAAATCACAAGCTTTCGGAGCGCTGCTCCTTCGTCAGGTGAAGTGAAGAAATGCATATAGGCACAGCATATATAGTCAGAGAACACTGCCAGATGATTACAGTTAATCTTTCTAACTGCCCTTTATCACACCCTCATCTAAGTCATTGATATAGATTATATAATAACAATTAAACCATAGGTGAACATAAATGGAAGGTTGGGGTAGCTGGGATTAGTTTACCATCAGGTGTGCGCTCCGTCTGTTCTGATAGAAGCTGATAATCCAAGTGCACAATGACAATCAAATCCAGATGAAATATATGGAGAATAGCCCAGAAAGCCCAGCAAAACCTGAGGAACTATCTTTGAAGCAAGGGACAACTCATTATCTACTTTGAAAATTCCCTCCTAGGTGAAATAATAATCACTCTGCTCAGTATAATGTTCTCATAATATGAATAATTTACTATTCTGATTTAAACTCAAAGAGGATTTATTTTTTGCCAGTATAATAGAGGCCATTGAGGTAGCCTAAGTAACAGGGAACAAAGAACTGAGCTCGCAGAATTATTAAACAGAGCTTCAATTAAGCATAATTTGAATACATTTTCTTTTCTGAAAGTTGTGTCTAGGCAGTTTCCAATTCTAATTCACGTGTATGGGAGAGCACATATTGTTCTCAGTGTGAAACAATGTCTACTAGTGATCGAGTTCCACAGTAATTATTTGCAAGTTACTTCTCAAACAACTTACAAAGATAGCACCCTGATAATTAATGTCTAACGTTAAAGAAAGAAAGACTTGCATTTATATAGCACCTTTCATGACCTTGTTTTTAGTGATGTTGGATGAGGGATAAATATTGGCCAGAACACCGGGGAGAACGTCCCTGCTCTTCTTCAAAATAGTGCCATGGGATCTTTTACGTCCACCTGAGAGAGCAGACGGGGCCTCGGTTTAACGTCTCATCCGAAGGACAGCGCCTCCGACAATGCAGCACTCCCTCAGTCTTGCACTGGAGTGTCAGCCTAGACTTTCTGCTCAAGTCTCTGGAGTGGGAATTGAACCCACAACCTTCTGACTCAGAGGAAAAAGAGCTGACAGACCTGGGAGTTTTTTAAACTTTAAAATTCAAACAAAGTTCAATTTGCAGCAACTGCAGTTACATTGCAACCAGTGTGAAGCCCGTATAGAGGTGGCCACGCACCTGAAGTCTAATCTTGAAGTTATAGCTGTTTGACTGAGGTTATTCTGCACTTTTTCTTCACTTCTGCCCTATCTATACTAAACTGATACAAAAGAATTGAACTTCCCCCACAAAATGAACTAAAAACGTCCCTAGCAGTGATTACAATGCTGCAATATGAATTTGTATTTCAAGTATTTGTAAACTATTCAAGGTTTGCTCTTGTGATTTCTGTTGTCATCTCAATCCCTCGATCTAGTTCTTTTGTGGGCAGTTGTAGAAGGTACTTTTCTTTGCATTAAATAATACATTAGTTTGTTCCCAGAATAACATGTTGCAAATAGTGCATGAAGTTACTGTGGCACTATATGATGTCCTTAAAGGTTTATGTGCCATGTCAATGTGCATCAGCGTCACCTTATTCAACTATTTTTACAAAAAGCTGCACACCTCCAGTCAGGACTGCTTTAGGGTGGTCTTTTAGCAATCCGAACTTACGCCTACTTAGGTTTCAACAAATTTAACCTCGATCATTCGTGTCAGTTCTAGTTGCCTTGATGACCGAAGGCTGACACAGAATAAGCTATAGTTTGAGGTCTGTGTTTTTTCAGGGTTAAGTCCCTTTAAGTCTTCAATAAGAACAATTCTCTACTGCCACTTTTAATTATTCATCCTATCCAGCCTACCACTATTCCCCCGGACTATTAAGATACGTAATGAAATACCCAAGATATGAGAATCATTCATTCTTTGCCACTTTTTCCTAAATTATAGGTAAAATTCTCATTAAAAATAACTAATCTTGTTCTGTACCAGCGTAATAAGAGACAGAACTTACAGGCTATTACCATAAATTATTAGAATATGAAAATGTGTTTGGCGCTTGTTGGATTATATATTTGAATTTGATCCTTGAATACTGAGAAGAACACATTCCAGTCAATAAGCTTGATAAATGGCACATTCTATTCTCTTATATTCCTTGTATTTCAGCCTTTGAAATCCTGGTCCAGCAATTTTCCTGGTAACTGTTTTGTATACATTCTGGTCACATGCCAAAGTTATTTGAATTGCACCTTGTAAACTATACCACAGTAGGATGATATGATGATGACAAAAACATATATATATAGGATCTTTTTTTTAAAAACTTTCTTTTTAGGTGTCAGCCATGGCTCAGTGGTAGCACTCTCACCTCTCAGTCAGAAGGTTGTGGATTCAAGCCCCACTCCAGAGACTTGAGCACATAATCTAAGCTGACACTTGAGAGCGGTACTGAGGGAGTGCTGCAGTGTCGCAGGTGCTGTCTCTCAGATGAGACGTGAAATCAACTGCCTCGTCTGCTTTCTCAGCTGGACATAAATGATCCCATGGCACGATTCAAAGAGCAAGGAAGTTCTCCTGGTGTCCTGGCCATAATGTATCTCTCAATAAACATCACTAAAATAGTTTAATTTGTCATTTATCTTATTGCTGTTTGTGAGACCTTGCTATGTGCAAATTGGTTGCCGAATTTCCCTACATTACAACCGTAACTACACTTCAAAAGTACTTCATTGACTGTGAAGCTATTTAGGATATTCTGAGGTTGTGAAAGATTCTCTATAAATGCAAATTCTTTCCTTCTTTCATTAAAGACGTGTAAGGGGTTTTCTCCGTTACTGGTCCCCCGTTACACACAGTTCTTGGACTTCAGGATTTATAAGAACAAAATACACATGGCACAGGGTTTTGGCTCAACCTTTGATTCGTTCGTTCATTGAACACACACACACAATTACTTCCCCAGTATAAATCCCTAGGATTTATATTAGGCTAACAACCCCAAAATACAAACCCCTACGCAAGGGTCATTTGCATCGACACAATATGACACATTTAAACCCATCCACAATTTGACTGTTACATATAAAGTTACTCAGACTCAATCACAAAAGCCCCCTCTATGATTTGACTGAAACATACAATGACCGCTCCCAATCGGCTGTCTCCTGGAGTTGATTGTAGGCCCGAATATTTCTGCTCGCTGTTCTTGCTTTAGCTCCCGACGCCATCTCTCTTCGAAGTGCCTCTTATTTTAAACCAAAACCAACTTGCAATCTTGAAACAAATTTCCTGGCCCCCTTCTGAGCATACGATGGCCGTTTCAAAATGTGTGAATGTCTCTAGCAGAGAACTCTTGATGGCTGATTGTCCCTCGTATTGTCCATTGATTAGAGATACCTTTCTGACAATGCAACCTTCCCAAGGTGACTGCATATGCTAGTTGTTGGTTTCTGTTAGCATTCATATTCAAATGGTTCAAGGCCCGGCCCATTGTCTAGGCCTGCACTGATACTAGTTATTCTGGGGCCATGGTCTTCTTTAACAATGTAACCCCTTAAGGTAAATGAATATGCGAATGTTCTTGTTCAGGAGCATTCGTATTTTAGATTGTCTGTGATCATTGATATCCAGTCTCTTGATGGCTCATAGTTTCGGCTGCAATGTTTGAATTAACCCTTTTATTGCCCATCTCTTTTTGCAGGCTGTGCAGTTCTGGGTTTTTATATTTCATAGTCCAATTTTTACCGTTGGGGGGGAGGAACGGATCCTACAGATGCCACAGCTCCAGAGGAAAGGAGGGTTATGCTAAACCTATATAAATCACTCGTTAGGTCTCAGCTGGAGCATTGTGTCCAATTCTGGGCACTACATTTTAGGAAGGATGTCAAGGCCATGGAGAAGATGCAGAAGAGACTTACCAGAATGATACGAAGGATGAGGGACTTCAATTATGTGGAGAGACTAGAGGGGTTGGTATTGTTCTCCTTAGAGCAGAGAAGATTAAGGTGAGATTTAATAGAGGCATTTAAAATTATGAGGGGTTTTGGTAGAGTTATTGAGGAGAAACTGTTTCCAATGGTGGGTGGGTTGGTAACCAGAGGATACAGTATTAAGATAATTGGCAAAAGAACCAGAGGGGAGATGAGGAGAATTTTTTTACGCATTGAGTTGTTATGATCTGGAATGCACTGCCTGAAAGGGTGGTTGAAGCTGATTCAATAGTTACTTTCATAAGAGAATTGGATATCTACTTGAAAAAGAAAAAAATTGCTGGGCAATGAGGAAAGAGCAGGGGAGTGGGACTAACTGGATATCTCTTTCAAAGAGCTGGCACAGGCACAACGGGCCGAATGGCAGTTTCTGCATTGCAGCAATGCAAGATAAACAGTATAGCTACAGCCAAAAGATTGTCGTTTTAGCCTTTTACATCAGGTGTAAAATCACTTGGAGCAGGTAGCCTGATAGCACTTTGGCTTCATGCTGTTTACTGTATCACTGTCGTCCAACATGAAGCCATCTTCTTACACTTTGACGTTTCAAAAGAGCCTAGGTTTTCTGTTGGGCCACTCTTTGGTTTCTAACATTGGGAAAAAAATCAATTGTCTAATCACTTCTTTGAATACAGTAGAATCCTCTCAAAATACGACTAATATCAAACCGGTAGATGCAGCAGAATTACACCCACACTAACAATTTGAACAATATTTTGAAAATATTGTCCGACATTATCAGAATTTCACCTTACTTTAAATTCAGTGTTGTTTTGAGAGCTTCTGTGAAATCCAGTGGTTCAGGGGGCAGAGTTCATTCAAGTGAGAATGTGCCCTACTTTAGTTGTCTCAATCCTTTCAGATGGACCCTGATTTAATGGACAAGACAGTCTCAAATTCTCAAGGCAACAAACACTCAAGGGCTTCCTTTAATACAATTCAGACGGCTTTCCGTTCCCATCTGCTTCCCTGCCCCCCCCCCTCCACTTCTGGTTAAATCCTGCTGTCATCAGAAGGTGAAACAGGTCATCAGTTTGATGAAACTCAGAGGATTCTGCACCATGTGTTCCTGTTAACTCTAATTGTGTTTGATGGCTTCAGTTCCGCCTGCAATCAAAGGCACTTTATGATGATTTGATCCAAATACAAAGGGCACACATGCAAAATGTCACTCTTAATAAAAGATTTTGAAGTACAGAAAATACCGTTTTGAAAGTTAAGACAAACATGAAAAGGTTTCTATGTTCAAATATTTTCTTTGCTAAGTAACGCTACCCACTCAAGGTTCCAATTTCAATTTCTTGCAAGCATAATTTATATGCTACTATAATGTTTATTCAGAAAGATTTATAAACAGGAATGCATGATCATAGCCAGGCATACGCAATGTATGCAACTTTCAATTTATTTTTTCTGCTGGGGCGAGTGAGCTGTCAATTCTGAAGCTTCCCATCCAAAAGCCAGCTCCAAAAGGCAGGTGTGTGCAACTGTGTGTGGTGGCATCGTTGTGCATTAGTCAGGGATCTCCTACGTGAGCAGTTAGTGTTAGACTCTGACTGATGCACAGGGACATCACCGTACGCAGTCAGCACATACCTCTTGAAGTCATTTTGTTTGGAAAGGAAAGTCCGACATCCGGAGCACTTCCTTCCAGGCAGTTTTAGAAAACCCTGCGCAGTTACAAGAGGACATTTTAAGGGAGCAGCTCTTTGTAGTTTGGGAAAGGTAAGACCCACACAAGGAATAGACAGGTAGAGTAATGCAATGCTTACGATATTAGACGAGCACCATAGGCACAAGACCAAATCCACCATAGCAAGTTGTAAAATTGAATTCAATAAATTCAATGACCAGTGATTGTCTTAAAAACCCAACTGATTACTAATGTCCTACCACCCTTACCTGGTCTAGTCTACACATAACTAGTCCACACTTTGTGGTTGACAGGAGGATATATGTAACTTTAATCCACACTACTGGTTGACAGGAGGGTGTACAATTTATAATTTTGCTACGTTCACCACTCCTCCAAATTGCAGAAGTTCAGCAATTAATAAACAAATGGCAATTGATAATCAAATGACATTTACTGTTGCTGAATATTTTTTCAACTAAAAATATGAGAAACGTCAAGGCTAAGAAAAGGCCATTCAGCCTCATTAGTGGTAGCACTCTTGCCTCTGAGTCAGGAGGTCGTGGGTTCAAGCCTATTGTCAGAGACCCAAAAGTTACAAAGGGAATGGCCCGTAATTTCCGATGCCTACGGGTGTGTACGAGCTGTGTAGACATCCGTAGGGACCTCGCAAGTGCCGGTTTCAGGCATGCAAAGCGCATGCGCTGAAAACCGGCACTTCCGATCTGTCAAGAATCCTCTTGACAGATCCTCCGCCTGCCCTGGAGAAGGGCCTCTGCGGGTGGAGAGTTCCGCTTTCTGCAGAAATCCCTTAAAAATCTTACGCCTAATAAAAGCGTATGGCCTGCTTTTACCAGCATAAGAGTTAAAAAAGTAAAAAAATACTTTTTTTCACTCATTTACTTTTAAAAAAGTTAAGTTAATTTTTAGCCCAGTAAAAAACTTTAATTATTTTTTTCAAAAAATTAAATTTTTGTTTAACATATTTAATTTAATGTAATTTTAACTCATTTTAAAAATGTGATTTTTAAAAAATGTATTTAATGTTGTAGTGTCTTTTTTCAGTGATCCCCATTCATACTTTTGGCAGGTCTACCTGTCAAAAGTATGAAGGGGGATTCCCTTCTCCCATTGGCTAGCCTGGCCCACGTGATCCCAGGGATGCTTGCGAACCGCCTGCGCCCCTGGGATACCTGGGCCTCTGCGCACGCGGACCAGGAGAGGCCCAGGAGCGGGAGAGTCCGGACCTCCGGAGCCCTCAGGCAAGGGCATAGATTTTTTCCCGATAGGAGGCATCCGCACGCAGGATGCCTCCTATTGGAAATTACGGGCCACTAACTCTGCAGGCTGACTTTCGAGTGCAGACGCACTGTCCCGATGCTGACTGTATAAAACGCAGGTGCTTAGACTTTTCACTCTTTTGGCTATATATCCCAGCATTCTGTTTGCTTTTTTAAACTGTTTTGTCACATTATCCAAACATTGAAAATGTTGAGACAAACATCAGCCCTGGGCCCCTTTCTCTTTCTCTCTTTCAATTCAATCCCTTTTTAAAAAAGTAAATGTGGTTAATTATGTTTGTTCGTGAGCCTGTTGGGGAATAGAACATTTGTGTAATCCTAATGGCAATTAGTTCAATCGTAGTTACTTCAATTACAATTTTCCCTCATCATAAACTGTGGATTTTTGTTGGAGGGGGAGGGGTGATGGTTAATTTATTTTCATCCAAAAAGCAAAATAATCACTGGATCAATTAAAATAATTGCTGCCGATACACAATAATAAAGGCAAATTAAACGTGTAAAAAACTTGGGTTTATGTGTCTAATTGATGAGGGATTTTAGACAATTAGTCACTAGTTAGCACAAAGAAAAAAGAACGACTTGTATTTCTATAGTGCCTTTCACAACCTCAGGAAGTCCCAAAGTGTTTTACAGCTAATTAAATACTTTTGTAGTGTAGTCACTGCCGTAATATAGAAAATGTGGTAGCGAATTTATGCACAGCTGGGTCCCACGAACAGCAATATGATAATGACTAGATAATCTATGTTAGTGGTATTGGTTAAGGGATACATATTGGCCAAGACACCGGGAGAACTCCCCTGTATCTCAACATCCTGAAATTTACCCTGCTCATCTTCCGAATTTATATTATATTATATGTAAGGATTTAAGGTGTCAGCCTTGGGTAAGTGGTAGCACTCTCGCCTCTGAGTCAAAAGGTTGTGGACTCAAGCCTCACTCCAGAGACCTCAGCACATAATCTAGCCTGATGCTTCAGTGCAATACTGAGGGAGTGCTGCATTGTCGGAGGTACTGTCTTTCTGATGACACGTTAAATCAAAGCCTCGTCTGCCCTCTGAAGTGGATGCAAATGGTCCCATGCCAATATTCAATGAAGAACAGGAAAATTCTCCTAGTGTCTTGGCCAATGTTTATCCCTTAACTAACATCGCTAGTTATATATCTGATTGCTGTGTTTCCCTACATTACAACAGTGACTACACTTCAAAAGTACTTCATTGGCTGAGAAGCACTTTGGGACATGCTGAAGTTGTGAAAGATGCTATATAAATGCAAATTCTTCCCTTCTTTCTTTAAAGACCCTCAACGTTCTAGAGGAAAGGAGTCTTAAATCATCTGTTCTTTTACACCTGCTGTGAATACAGGATTAGATCTGGTGGTGCTGCCCTCCATGGTAAATAAGAACATAAGAACATAAGAAATAGGAGCAGGAGTAGACCATTCAGCCCTTCGAGCCTTCTCCGCCATTCAGTGAGATCATGGCTGATCTTCTGCCTCAACTCCATTCACTGGCCCTATCGCCATATCCCTTGATACCCTTACTAGTCAGAAATCTATCGACTTCTGTTTTGAATATAGCCAATGGCTGAGCCTCCACAGCCCTCTGGGGTAGAGAATTCCAAAGATTCACCACCCTCTGTGTGAAGAAATTTCTTCTCATCTCAGTCCTGAATGGCCTACCCTTTATCCTGAGGCTGTGGCCCCTGGTTCTAGACTCCCCAGCCAATGGAAACATTCTCCCAGCATCCACTCTATCAAGCCCTGTAATAATTTTGTATGCTTCAATGAGATCCCCTCTCATTCTTCTGAATTCAAGAGAATACAGGCTTAGTTTACTCAATCTTTTCTCATACGACAGTCCCGCCATCCCAGGAATCAATCTCGTGAACCTTCGTTGCACTCCCTCTAAAGGTAAGGAGACCAAAATTGTACACAGTACTCCAGGTGTGGTCTCACCAAGGCCCTATATAATTGGAGTAATAGCAAGCCAACACTTACATGAACATTGAATAAAACACCCAAGTGCCTACCCTCGTAGCGGCGGGTTCACAGTGGGGGACCCAATTCAGGTTATTAGTGGCTTGTTTAGAGCCACTTAAGAATGAATTCCAGCTCACCTTTTGCATTTGACAGCTCGCCCACGGGATCCACGCTGGTCATGGACCACATCTGTCAAGCTGAGGCAGGAGTTCAGTGGCCATTGAATCAGCTGTTGAATTGACAGCTTCAAATGTACAGTAAAAGCTCCCACCTTACAGAGATCCCTCTTCCCTCAGCCACAAGCACTTCCTCACTGCATTCCAAAACAGATTCACCATGCTGCAAGTCTTTACACAAGGCTCCATCCAGCCTGACCTCATTATCTCTCTCACCATTGACAGATCGCTTCTGTCATCTCTACTTCACCTGCCATCTATTCCATCAACATGGGTGCCCTTTATACTCTCTCACCTTGGTCCTCAGAATCCCACCATGATCAGCCCCAACACCAGCAGCACCAAGCACACCAGCAGCACCAACTATTACACCACCAACCTGGGGGAAAAACTTGTCTGAAACAATGTATAATATATTACAAAGCTTATGCCTGCGTGCATTTCCTGTCTACGAAACCTTTTTTCCTGCTGTCAACTTGTTAACATTATAAGTTCCTATGTCCACATTTTGAATAGAAACTTCCTATAGAAACATGTCACATTGTCATTACACCCTCCTGGCAGTGGTGGCACTGTTGCTCTTGCTTTGCATCTGCCAGCTCGTCAGGCTGCAATGGAGAGTAATCCCTTTTCTCCAACCAACTCTATTTCTCTGCTTCCTAAATTGTAATCCATTTTGCCATTTATCTATATAAAATCCAAGTATTATATAAAATATAAAGTTGGAACGTAAGACCTTGAAATGGCCACTGCCCTCTAACCCTGCTTTACCTGAAGATGACACTTCTTAACTCCCCATGTGTAAGATCATGGAAGATCCAAGGAAATGATAGCCTGCAAGTATTGTAAAAAAGGAAACGGTGGATGGTCGCAGGAGGGAGGAATTCCGATTGAATGTGCACTTTCACTGCTTTGGGGCAGTACTTGCAGATTTAACTAATACTGCATACATTGTCCCAAAAAGCAATCCAGGAGGCCATATAACTTTGTAAAGGACTTTCAACCATGCATTATTCTATAAAGTTGATCACACAGAAAATAATACTATTTATAGAACCTTCTCAAGAGAGCGGCGAATCCTAATTCTCTCTGTGGACTATAGAGTGTCAATTGAATACGTTGGGCTCCACTCCCCCATTTTTGCTAAAGAAACAGATGTTTTTATTTTGAGTCACGGGAATAGTTGCAGGATTAACAATCTAGAAAAGCTACACTGCTTGTGTTGGATAAATAAAGAAAAAGATTCTGTCATTCCTCCTCACCGACCACAGACTTCCTTAGGAGACACCACTGCCACAACGACATCCATCCCCCTACAGCCCACATCAATTAATAATAGTCTGAACAGCTCACTTGATCCATAAAGCCACTGAACTGAAACAATTTCTAAAAAAGCACTCATGCCTGTTGAAAGATTTGACAGGCAATTTCTACGGAGGCAAACTCTCAGGGCTACGGGGATAGAGCAGGGGGCGTGGGACCAATTGGAGAGCTCTTTCAAAAATCCCGGCACAGGCACGACGGGCCGACTGGCCTCCTTCTGTGCTGTAAGATTCTATGATGCGGCTCGGAAGCACAATGCAAGAAAGCAGACGCATTAAGGTCAAACAGATAGCCAACGATAACCGTGTTAGCAATGCTTTCATTTCACCTCTCAGTGCACACACGCTGGAACACAAGCCTAACGTATGAAGGACACATAATCGTTTCTTGCTCAGAATAACCAGTAATCCTCGCAACAAGTACACGGAAGCCTCCCTATTTTAAAGCTGCAATTACAGCACCTTCTGGGCAAAATGTGTTCAGTCAAAAAATGTCAAAAATGCACAATGAATTTGTCAGGTTATGTCAGGGTCAGGGTTTCTAAACACTACTGATACAAAATGTCAAATCATGGAAACCTGACTGGCCTTACCATGTGTCAAACTCATTTTATATGATGGGCCTGATCTGATATCCCGACACGTGATGCGGGCCACATTCAGCAAAACTTATTAAAATAGAAATAGATAAAGATAAAACATACTGGTACTTACTTACCGTCGGATTTTATTTCCTATATTGCAATCGTGATTACACTACAAGAGTATTTCATTGCCTGTAAAATGCTCTGGGACGTGCTGAGGTTGTGAAAGGCGCTTTCTATATATATATATAAAATTAAAGTTCTGTTTACTGCTACTGCGGCTCCCAGATACCTGGCTCCTCTTGGCTTGAACCATTGCATCAATATTTGGAGCCACATCAGTTACATCTGTGCTTCCACCAATTGCAATTGAAAAAGCTGCAAAAGACTTCACTTTTTCCCGGAGATGACGGTTCAAATTTTCAGCAAATCAATGATTGTCCCAGCGACTCTGTTTCTTGAGAGGCTGACATTTGCAAAAGCTTGCCGCTGAGCTGGACACGCTCTTTCTGCAGCTTTCAGCGTGCAGTTCTTCAAAAATTCTCATTCGGAAAATGGTTTTGTGGCCACAGCTCTTTCATGGGCAATCGTACAGCTCGCCTAAACAGCAGCATCACTACGTGGCAAGCAGCAGTAAACCATTGATTGCTGCTTTCTCCACCACTGCGCTAATTCAGAAAACTTATCTTCCTGTACCTTTCCTGTGTACGTAACATATTTTTCACCATGGTTTGCTTCATAGTGTCTTTGTATTCTTTCACCACAGCTACCTGTTGCTTACAAATCAAGCACGTAGGCTTTCTGATCAAGACCTCAAAGAAATACAAAACTCTCATTTGCTCTTCTTGGATGTAGACGTGATGGCCACTTGTGACTAGAGAACTTAAAAACCAGGGACCAATGTTATGGGACGTTGAACGAATAAAGAAATGAAGATTCATGGGGAAATAATCCTGTCGCATTCAGCAACTCCACCAGTACTTTTTCTTCATTAAGCAATAACGGTACAAATTTATGCATCAATGTACCTTTATTTTCTTTTACACTGGTAAGTCAGTCCGCAGTTTGTAACAAGCACCCAGTCTGTGAAAAGCACCCAGTCTGTGAAAGGCACCCAGTCTGTGAAAGGCACCCAGTCTGTAACAAGCACCCAGTCTGTGAAAGGCACCCAGTCTGTGAAAGGCACCCAGTCTGTAACAAGCACCCAGTCTGTGAAAGGCACCCAGTCTGTAACAAGCACCCAGTCTGTGAAAGGCACCTAGTCTGTGAAAGGCACCCAGTCTGTAACAAGCACCCAGTCTGTGAAAGGCATCCAGTCTGTGAAAGGCACCCAGTCTGTGAAAGGCACCCAGTCTGTAACAAGCACCCAGTCTGTGAAAGCCACCCAGTCTGTGAAAGCCACCCAGTCTGTGAAAGGCACCCAGTCTGTGAAAGGCACCCAGTCTGTAACAAGCACCCAGTCTGTAACAAGCACCCAGTCTGTGAAAGGCACCCAGTCTGTAACATGCACCCAGTCTGTGAAAGGCACCCAGTCTGTGAAAGGCACCCAGTCTGTAACAAGCACCCAGTCTGTGGAGACCTCTCTAACACACTCTCACATGAAACAAGATCAACCTATGCAGCAGTGAGGAGAAGCCCAGCCACCACTGACCACACACCACAGCTGAAAGGGAACGGAGAATACGCACACCCAATTTAAAGGGCCAACATTTGCGATCGGAGGCTTCCCACGGGCGGACGCCTCCGACCTGCAAAATGTCTACGAAAGTACCTGGAGGGCTGGGAGGTACGGAGGCTTGCGATCCTGGGCCTCTCCGGGTCCGCGCGGGCAGAGCCCCATGTATCCCAGGGGTGCAAGCGGTTCGTAGGCGCTCCTGGATCACGTGGGCCGGCCCAACCAATAAAAGAAGGGAATCCCCATTCATACTTTTTAAAGTTCTGTACGTACAGAACCGTCGTAAATATGAATGGGGATCACTTAATAAATACACCAACACATGAAATATATTTTTTTTTAATTACATATTTAAAATTAATTAAAATGCCATTTAATTAAATATTTTAAACAAAAATGTAATTTTTGTTGAAAAAAAATTAAATGTTTTTACGGGGCTAAAAATAAACTTACCTTTTTGAAGAGTATTTTTAATTTATAAATGAGTGATAACATTTTATTTTTCTATTTTTTAAAACTCTTATGCTGGTAAAAGCAGGCTTTACGCCGGCTTTTGACAGGCATTCAGCGGGCGGAAGTTGTGCAAATATCGTATCTCTCCACCCGCAGAGGCCCGTCTCCCGCGGAGGCGGAGGATCTGTCAAGAGAATTCTTGACAGATCGCAAGTGCCGGGCTTCAGCGCATGCGCTTCGCATGCCTAAACCTGGAACTTGCGTGGCCCCTACGGGCGCGTGTGCACCTCGTACACACCCGTGGGGGTCGCAAAATATGGCCCAATATGATTGGGCTGTCAACTCTGAGCGGGAAATGCAGCCCATTGCACACGGCAGACTTTATATCACTGTTGGCTACTTAACGGAGAATTGACCATTCACTGTAACCGGACTTTATCCATTTCAACACTTAGTAACACTCCATGGGGTTGAAAGTGCACGATATTACAAACAAAGCCATTAAAACGTGTGTGAAATTCCACTACTATTTTAACAAAGGCATTAATGCATTCACTTTGAAGAGATTAGCACCTTCAGTAAAATAATGAACAGCATAATTTCATATTCCACATTAATGCGTTCATTACTGGTGTCGAATGGCATAACTTCAACCCACATGTGGTCAAATACTGTCATGACAACAGGATTTTTCTATAAAAGATTCCAAAATTGTGATTTTAGCTGCAAGTAAAACATTGCCTGCACACTCTTGTGTTTTAGTTTCACAACTTGCTCACTTTGTTAAACTGTCTAGATCTGGAATGAAGTCTGCGATTAACGTTTAAGTGCACTGTCTCCTGACTTCTCCCAATCGATATTTCTTTTTGGAATTATTTCAGACTAATCATTGAGTTATTTAAATATTACTGCAGAAATCTATCTGCTGGCTGTCACCCTCATCTTCAGTCGGGTGAGTACACGGGCATCATTGATTGATGAACTTTGCATTATACAATTGTCCTGACATTGGCAAGTAGATCATTCAACTTTGCTTCTGATTTCTAATATCCTGCTTAATGTGAATTTTCTCTCTTTTGCCAGACCATCTTTCACCAATATCGGCATCACCTAATTGATTTAGTCTGGAGGAGACCATACGATCTATAGTGGTTAAGAGAGTTAAACAAAAGGCACAAATAACACGTTACTTTAAAAGCATGTTATCTTTTAAAAAGTGCATCTTCCAAGACCTGTTGCAAAATGTTTTAACAGTGCTGTGCTTGTGACATCTGTATACTGTATGGTACACCTATGTTAGCAACATAAAGAATAAAGATCTATTGTGAATGCTATGGTAGACTGACCTTACAACAACAACAACTTGTATTTATATAGCGCCTTTAACGTAGTAAAACGTCCCAAGGTGCTTCACAGGAGTGTTATAAGACAAAAATTTGACACTGAGCCACATATGAATAAATTAGGGCAGATGACCAAAAGCTTGGTCAAAGAGGTAGGTTTCAAGGAGCGTCTTAAAGGAGGAAAGAGAGGTAGAGAGGTGGAGAGGTTTAGGGAGGGAGTGAAGGCATGGCCACCGATGGTTGAGTGATTATAATCAGGGATCCTCAAGAGGGCAGAATTTAAGGAGCGCAAATATCTCGGGGGGTTGTAGGGCTGAAGGAGATTACAGAGATAGGGAGGGGCGAGGCCTGGGAGGGATTTGAAAACAAGGATGAGAATTTTGAAATTGAGGTGTTGCTTAACCGGGAGCCAGTGTAGGTCAGTGAGCACAGGGGTGATGGGTGAACGGGACTTGGTGCGAGTTAGGACACGGGCAGCAGAGTTTTGGATGACCTCAAGTTTATGTAGGGTAGAATGTGGGAGGCCAGCCAGGAGTGCGTTGGAATAGTCAAGTCTAGAGATAACAAAGGCATGGATGAGGGTTTCAGCAGCGGATGAGCCAAAGCAAGGGTGGAGATGGGCGATGTTACGGAGGTGGAAATAAGCGGTCTTAGTTATGCTGCGGATATGTGGTCAGAAGCTCATTTCCGGGTCAAATATGACACCAAGGTTGCGAACAGTCTGGTTCAGCCTCAGACAGATGTTGGGGAGAGGGATGGAGTCAATGGCTAGGGAACGGAGTTTGTGGTGGGGATGGAAGTCAATGGCTTCAGTCTTCCCAATATTTAATTGAAGAAAGTTTCTGCTCATCCAGTACTGGATGTCGGACAAGCAGTCTGCCAATTTAGAGACCGTGGAGGGGTCGAGAGAAGTGGTGGCGCGGTAGAGCTGGGTGTCATCAATGTACATGTGGAAACTGATGCCATGTTTTCGGATGATGTCGCCAAGGGGACAGCATGTAGATGAGAAATAGGAGGGGGCCAAGGAACGATCCTTGGGGGACACCAGAGGTAACGATGCGGAAGCGGGAAGAGAAGCCGTTGCAGGTGATTCTCTGGCTACGATTAGATAGATAAGAACGATAGTAGAGGAGTGCAGTCCCACCCAGCTGGACGATGGTGGAGAGGCGTTGGAGGAGCATGGAGTGGTCAACCGTGTCAAAGGCTGCAGACAGACTGAGAAGGATGAGGAGGGATCGATTACCTTTGTCACAGTCACAAAGGATGTCATTTGCGACTTTGATGAGAGCCGTTTCGGTACTGTGGCAGGGGCGGAAACCTGATTGGAGGGATTCAAACATGGAGTTGCGGGAAAGGTAGGCACGGATTTGGGAGGCGACAACACGTTCAAGGACTTTGGAGAGGAAAGGGAGGTTGGAGATGGGGTGGTAGTTTGCAAGGACAGAGGGGTCAAGGGTTGTTTTTTTGAGGAGAGGGGTGATGACGGCAGATTTGAAGAAGAGGGGAACAGTACCTGAGGGGAGCGAACTGTTAACAATGTCAGCTGACATGGGAGCCGGATAAGGAAGTTTACAGAGTATTTACAGCAAAGAAACAGGCAATTCAGTCCAAAAGGTTCATGCCACGGTTTATGCTCCACAGAAGCCTCCTCCCACCCTAATTCATCGAACCACATCAACATATGTTGTATTACATGCTATTTTAGCTGTCCTGTTCCCATATATTTAAACACCTTTTGCTTCAACCATCTATCCAGTCTAATCTTGAATGTTGATATAGTTACTGCCTCAACTAATAACCCTGATAGTGAATTCCTCAGCCTCACAACTTTGTGTGTAAAGATCTTTGGGCTAGAAATTCATTGCAGCTCAGGAATGGGCAGTACCATTAGAACAGTTGGAGAATTAGTGCCAGGCACTAATACTTTAGACTGCACGCATAATTCATGCTCACTGCTCAAAGAAATGATTGGAGTCCTAATTCAAGTCTTTAAGCCCAAGCTCATTGGCATTACACTCAAAGGGTGGACCAATATCAGGTGCAGTCTAATCGCAAGTCATGATTGCCACAGGCTTTATTCAGTACTTAAAGGGGAGGTTCATTGATGCTGTAGAACCGCATTCTCAGCATTGCTGGCTGTGCAGCAGCCTCAGCAAGCAGCAGCAGGTCAAGGAGAAGGAGCCAGAGGACTGAAGCAGCTGTACTCATGGCAGATCCACGCCCCAGGGATTCTGCACCATGTGGAGGGAGGTAGTGCAGCATGTGGAGAGAGGTAGTGCAGCATGTCTCGGGCAGCACTCTGGTCCCCAGGACCCACATACAGTGCAGGAAGAAATTTTACGACCTCTCTCTGGTGGTCAGGGTGAGGCAATGTTTCAACAAATGCTACATACCACCATCTGAACCAGTCTTCACACACTGCCCAAAGCACCACACCCCAAGCACTCACCCACCAACAATCTCTACCTACCAACACTCACACCCACATCTCACACCTTGCACACAATGACTGCTATTCAACTATGGCAGGCACATGACCCAAACATATTGCTCCACACTCACTCACACACTTTCCTTTCTCTTGCAGACCAAGGTGGCTCACAACAGGAGGGAGCAAGAGCACACAGACAGGGACAAACTGACACCCAACCACTGTCTGCACTGGAAAATAGAATGCTGCAGATTATTGGGCGCCAGGTGGTGGGCGCTGTGGCCACCGGCGATATTGACCCCCTTGGGGACAACAAAGGTATGTTCATCCCTACTCCTTCTTCTCACATCCTACTTCCCCCTCACCCCACAAGCGTTTTGCGCTTCCAGTTAATCATGCTATGTGCATGCATTTCCCCCTTCCTGTCCCCCTTCCCCTCACCTTAACCTGACTCTTGTGCCTTTATGCTTTCAGGTAATGAGCAAGCACCTGAGCGGCCTGTCCCTGAGGGCACCGTAGAGAGCGAGGCGGGAGAAGAAGAGGAGGAAGAACACACCGCGTCACTGCATGTCTCACCCGCAGGCACCAGCTCAGATACTGGCACTACGCATTCTATAGAGGCTAGTATAGTAGCGGGATCTGCACAGGGTGAGGCACCGGGGACGAGTGGGCTGCAGCAAGGCCAGGGGGAAAGGATAGTTCGAGGGCCGGTTCCCCGAAGGATGAGTTCGCGTGCAAGTTCTGCTGCACAGGACTCAGATGAGGACCACGATGGGGAGGCCTTTAGAAGAAGGGTGATGGGCATGCACACGGAGATGATAGGTGCAATGGCAAGGATGTCCGAGAGCCTCTCGGCAATGATAAGCAGCATGGAGAAGTCCGCCTCCAACATTGCACATGGCTCTGCGCACACCATGGAGCCCATCATTTCCAGTCTGCAAAGGATGGTAGACTCCCAGTGAGACTGTGGCAACCCAGACCTGAGGCCATGTGTGAAGAGCAATCTGGCAGCTTCCATTGCAGCACAGGTGGAAGCGACGCAATGTCTTAGTGCTGTAATGCAGTCTATGCTTGGTGACATCCAATCTCAGACTGCTCTCATGCAGTCTCAACTTGATGCCACGCAAGCTCTGACTGCTGCTACCATGGCTGGGTCTACCACCGTCGACCGGGGCATTCACGGTGTCGCAGTAGGCCAGCAATCTGTGCTGCAACAGATTGCTAGGGATGCTGAGGTGCTGCCCCGGGGGAATGGCAGTGGGTCAGGCTGTCTCAGGATGACAACATTCCTGCTCCCACCACTGTCACTCCACCAATGCCCTTGTCGCTGCCTATCATCCAGCCAGCCCAGACTGCTGCCGGCCATGCTGAGGTGGTGCAGTCTACAGCCAGGCCTTCCAGGCCCAGAGCTGGTCGAGGGCGTCCTGCAAGGCCATCTGAAGTCTCCCGCACGAACACTCAGCAGCCTTCCAGCAGCCCTGCTGCAGCCACTGGGCCAACACTTCGTAGGAGCACTAGAGTAGGCAAAGGCACAGTAACGACAGGCACTAAAGAATTGCAGAAGGGTGAATAGTTAATATTTTTGTTGTAAATATGTGTTCACTAATTTTTGATAACTTTATTAATTCAGTTTGGATTCTTTTGTGGTGTCTCTCATTTCAGCTGTGCACTGTGATATGGCCTGCGACAGGGATGGAATGATGGGGATGTGGTGAGCAATGGGGATCTGGGGGTTAATTCATTCGAACCACAGTCTGATGAGACGGTCACGGACCGCCCTTGTGCAAGGCCGATTGAGTAGACGCCTCCTCCCTCGCTCCTGTTCTGCTTCCTCCTCATCATCCTCCTCATCTTCCTCTTCCTCCTTGTCCTCCTCCTCTCTCTCTTCCTCCCCCTGAGGTGGTCCCACAATCCCTGGTGGCAAGGGGTGGGCCCCCATGATGGCCACGTTGTGCAGCATGCAGCAGACCACCACAAAATGGGACACCCGCTCAGCCAAGTACTGGAGGGCTCCTCCCGAGCAGAAAAGGCAGCGGAACCGTTGCTTCAGCAGGCCGATGGTCTGCTCGATGATGTTGCTCGTGGCAGCATGGTTCTCATTATATGAGTGCTGGGCAGGAGTGTTGGGGTTGCGGAGGGGAGTAATGAGCCAGGTGGAGAGCAGATAGCATTTGTCTCCAACCAGCCAGCCGCAAGCTTGACGTGGTGGCTGGAAGAGTGCTGGCACACCAGTCTGGCGGAGGATGAAGGCATCGTGGCTGCTGCCAGGATAGCGGGCATTGACATTGAGGATTAGCTGTCTGTGGTCGCACACCAACTGCACATTAAGTGAGTGGTAGCCTTTGCGGTTACAGAAGATCTCAGGATTGTTATGCGGTGCCCGCAAAGCTTCATGGGTGCAGTCAATAGCGCCCTGCACCATGGGGAATCCTGCAATCCTGGTAAAGCCACACGCACACTCGTTCTGCTTCTCTCTGGTGATGGGGAAGGAAATGCAGTCCCTTCTCCTCTGTGACCTCCCGGATGCAGCGATGGACGGCGAACTGCGAGATGTTCGCTATGTCTCCAGTTGCAGACTGGAAGGATCTGCTGACGAAGAAATTGAGGGCGACAGTGACCTTGACTGCTACTGAGAGAGCAGTGGTCACCCTGATCTGAGGCTGGAGGTCTGGTTGCAGGAGGTGGAGTTCTGTGACCACCTCCTTGGTGAAGCGGAGCCTACTAATACACTGCTCCTCGCATAACTGGAGGTAGGCGAAGTGCTCTCGGAATACCCTCAGAGGGTAAGGCCTCCTGTTGAGAGCTCTGATGGCCCTCCTCCTCCCTCTGGGCACATGTTACAGTCTTTCTCGCTGCCTCCGCCTTAGATCCTGGAGGGCAAGGTCGACTGCCAATACAGCCCCCATTAATGTAACCAAGTGTAGCAGTTTGATTTTTTTAAGAACAAATGTAACTACTTTTTAGTTGCCACAACACTCCTGATACTAATTAACCACAGAATGAGACTTTTGGACTATGTGAAATTGACAAGAAAGTACTGAAACTCCACTAACCTACAACTGTGACTCATTACTGATGACCCCTTTAAATAACGTCCCTGGAGCCGGCTTCCTGGTGCTTCACGCCAGCTCTCCCTGTCATTGTTTACACCAGGCACTAAGGTAGGTGGCGACAATAAATTTCGCAGATCAGGCGATCAGTGAGCATTGCACACTCACTGACATCATGATCCACCTGGCGTTGAGACTCCCAGCGATAACTGTTAGCGACGGCGCTGGGGGGGGGCAGGATTTGGCGTGCGCCACTGGATTTGCCTTGCCCAGGCGCTAATGCTCTAGTGCCCCATTAGCACCATCTACTGGTGCTAACTGTAGGCGCTAAGGTACCGAATTTTTCCCCTTTCTCTTACTGTCTGTTCTAAATTTCTTACATTCTATCTTGTATCATTCTAGACCCTTCAACTACTGGAAACAGATTGCTCATATCTACCCATGTCCAATTCTTTCACAATTATAAAACTTCTCTAATTTGCCCATAATTCTAATGAAAAAACTCCCAATCTTTCAAGTCTTTTTTCATATTTGTCTTTCCTCAAAGCAGCCAGCCTCCTAGTGAATCAGCATTGGGTCAGACCTGATCAAAATAGTAAATTTTAAACAGAAACCACTGGTGCTGCTAATGTGATAAGTGCTTCTGCTGACCCAGATACTCTGCTGGAGTTGTGAACTGATTTGAGTGGAGGAAATTTCGACATTTGTGGGATTGTAGCTAGAGCACACATACACTGGACCACTGGGGCGGCCCCTCGAGATTTTCTCCGGTGCCGGAGGGGGACGGGAGGAGAAGATTCAGCACATGCAATGCATAACATATACGAACACTCAGCAGGTCAGGCAATGTCTGTGGAGAGAACGGACAAGTTAACATTTGCGAACCCTTCTTCAAAACTCACCAGAAACGTTAACTCGTCTGACTCTCTCCACAGGTGCTGACAGATCTGTTGAGTGTTTCCGGCATTTGCAGTTTTTGTTTCAGATTTCTAGTACCTGCAGTTTTTTTTTGCTTTTTTTTCCATAAAAGCTGGCATTGATTATATTATATGCATCCCATAAGAGACCCGATAGGTGGTCACACCATTTATGTGCCTCTGTAACTGAAAAGCTGGATTTATGAACGCTTGCACTTCATTCACTAAGGCACGTTGTCCTTTTCTTGGTTCTGGTGCAAAGCCAATTGCATAACTTACAATAGGAATTAATATGGAAACATACGCAAGCCACACGTACCAGCAGTGAGAGAATTGTCTCCAATGCGTCCGACACCATCAGCCTGGTGCTTGAACACCAACTAGCGCATTGGCTGAGTTAGGAGAAGCCATAAATATGAACCCTCGGAGATGGCAGCGAGTTCAGATCAGATTGATCTCAACTGAATGTGATCTCCATGGGGCTGTAGTATGAATGCATTCACGGTGAACCTTGTTACATAGCCCTCCTCCTTCACCAAGGCAAAATAAGAAAACAAACGACAGACAAAGTGAATTGCTTACTTTGGTGACTGACTCTCCAGAATGCCCAACTTTTTTTTAATATAAAGAAGGGTTTAACTAATCCTCTCTCTAATTTTATATTCTACAGAGAACAGCAGGAAGCAAAATTAGTTTAGCTCTGTGTGTGAGATCAATGATATTAACAGTCTGGGAATGGGGCCATGACAAGCTCCATTTTTTAATTCATTGCATAGATAAAGTAGGGCTGAATAATGATGAATAATTGATGCTCAATATCTATTATGGAGATGTTATATGCTGCCCATGAAATTCGGAGCACAGAGTCTGTAACAAGACTGATATCCCAATAGTGCTTTTCGCATCAGTCTATCAAGGAGGTAGTTCTTTAACCATGTAAAACAGTAAACAAAACTGTTGTCTGCCAGTTTATCTTGGTTTGAATAATTGCATGTTCTACACTGGAAAAAAAAATGACTTTTTCAGATTTTTATCATTTATTTATTATTTTCGTACTTACTAATATATTTTTCACCTCCAGTGCTCTCCGACATTGCTGACTCATACTAAGGTATTGTTCAATGAATGCCAGGAACCCTTCTGTATCTCAACCAAACAACCTTGCTTGGGGTGTGAGCCGAGACAGCAAACATCGGCAGGCTATTTGACCATAGGAGACGTCACATGCATGTCCCCACCTCTCATGCACAGAGGCACATTTTCCAGCCTCAATCACTACGGAACAATTGGGAGCGGGAATCTCGCTGACTTTTCCCTTGCTCAGTCATGCAACCAAGCGTAGCTCCCCTAACTTTTCAGGAATGGGGAGGGAGGTTGTGACAAAAAAATGCTCCAAATCCTATTGAATCTAAATGGGTGCAATAAGTATCTTTTTCACAGGCCTGATTGCCTCAGTGAAAAGTGTATATTTCATTTGACTGTGATGATAATCAGTTTGGCAGTAATTGTTATCGCTCCCCTTTCAACACATTTAACGTTATCAAGCTGTAAATCAACAAAAACAACAAGTCTGCACATTGTGGCAAAAGCTAGATATTACAGAAGCCTCATGCGTTACAAATGACGGTCATTTTCACCTACAGCACATTAACAATGTCCCAGCAACAATGGCCCACCAAACAAAATGCTCCTTTCACAAAAAATGGGGTTTTCATGCAACAGACCGCTGTGCTTTTGTAATTATTTTAGTGAGAAGACATTCAACTAGATGGTTATTTTAAAGACTTCCAAAATGGCTTACTCATGTAACCAGCACCAAAGTCGCAAAACTGCCCTTAATGGAGGCTACATTCAGCGCTAAAGAAGTGTTCAGTGCCTTTCGAGACATCAGTACTTACTTTAAAATAAATACCAATTTAAGCAGTGACACAGGCACTGTTAAATGATTATCTCATTGCTCACAAGTTATCCCCACTTGCCCCCTTCAAAAGATTATGACGAGGGAAGTCCCTATAGTTTATAGATGTACAATTAGTCCTTCAAGAACCCGCAATCAAACTTACAATGTTATAATAGGTAGGTTGATTGCAGCACCAGATCCTCATAGAATCTTACACCACAGAAGGAGGCTTTTTGGGCCATCGCGCCTATGCCGGCTCTTTGAAAAGAACTATTCAATTAGTCCCACTCCCCCTCCTCATTTTCCATTGCCCTGCAAATTTTCCCTTTTCAAGTATATATCCAATTCCCTTTTGAAAGTTACTATTGAATCTGCTTCCCCCACCCTTTCAGGTAGTGCATTAAAACAATATGCTGTGTAAAGCAAATTTTCCTCCTCTCCCCCGGTACTGTAGCCAGGGTTTGCATCTCTTCTGCAAACATTCATCACAATTTGAAGGGATGGACGTTAAGCACTCCTGAAACAAGATATTCCTTTGGGGAAGATGACACAAATCTTCCTCTGGTCGATCATTAAATGAGGCTTTCCATGATTGATGCCACATGTACTGTATTGTGCTCTTTCAGCTGAAACAAATTCCGCACCAGGAATATCCTAGCATACAATGGCCATATCCTCAAGTATACATCCAAATTTATCCCTATATTTAATAATTAAATAACTTCTAAGTTAAAAAGCTTATCCCGCATGAACTGACCTAATCAGAATGTTCTATTTCCCAATGTTTTCAAAGCTGGCAGTTAAAACACAAGTTTCCAGATCAGCTCCTTACACTACCTGCTACCAATTGCTTTGAATAGAGCAAAAAAAAGGTTGTTGGCAATGAGACCATAATCTCTATCATCATCTTATTATGCAGGTCTTTACTAGGCATCAGGACTAAGCACGACATTTTCACTCCATCTCCTTTCATTCTGAGGATCTAAGGCTGCTTGACTACAACTTAAATCAGTTCCCTAAAGAGTCCATTGCCACTGCACTCGCGGTTTGCCCTGGCATTGTAGACCCATAACTGTGCTTTGTGACACAAGATTGGGCAACTGATCTCCATCTAGCAAATATAAAAAGCCAGTTATTACCTTTGCTGCCTTTATATGATCTGACGAGCTTTTCCTCTGGATTAATCTGTAGGGGGTGGTGTTTTTGTGTCAGCTTTGCCTCTGACTTCTGAGCGGTTCGAATCGCTCCCACTCCCTTGGTTCTAGACCTTGGACTTATTTGGGAGTTGTGATACAAAAGGTGCAGCAGACAACTGAGTTTGATGAAAGAACTTCGATCTTTATTCAAGAAAGTAAAACACAACACAAACACTCTTAACACTCTAAAGGTGGGGAACACTTCGGTACAAGCGAGGGAAATAACATTAGAAGAATACTTCACCCCTCCCAATCCCACTTCACTAGCTAGGTTGGACTCTGGAGAACCAGGGATAATGCTCACCAAACGAATCCTTGACAGTTGAGAGTTAGGGTTTAGAGTCTTTTGAGTAAAAGGTTTCGTAAGGCCCTTGTTGCCGCGAGGTGTCCGATGGTCACTGAGGCGGTCGCTCTGGTCTCTTCTTGCGTGTCGGCCTACTTCTGGAGCTGTTGGCCTTCTTTGTTGAACTTCTTTCTGTTGAACTCTGCCTCTGTTTAAACTGTCTTCTTCCAAGCTGTGGAACTGCCTTCTTGCAGAACTGTGGAAACTGCCTTCTGCCTGCTTGTTGAACTCCTTGCTGGAGAACTCGAACTTGTAACTGTTGTTACTGCTTTCTGGGCCTTCAATTATACTAAATTGAAGTGGCCTTATCAAAACCAAATCAAATCCCGGTCATTGTAAGGCCTCGTTAACAGTAACGACTTTACTAGCGTGTTAACTGGTTTTGTAAATGTGTGAAGTGGTTTCAGGATAGCTCCATCCTGTCAATCTGTTGTTTAATCGGAGTTTGAATTGTCCTCATGTTTTGGGTTCTTAGGCTGATCTATAGCCTAGTCCTAGGTGCTCTGTATTATGCATGTTTCTTGATGGGCCTTGTAATCGGTTTGATGGGACCTATTATTTTGGGTGGGGCTGTCTTCTCCTAGGGTCTATTGTCAAAATGTTAATGCATGCTGGGGCTTTCAGTGAAATCATTCCGGTTCCCCAGACATTGCAATTAACTGCAATACCCAAACTGCTTTTACAGAGGTCGAACCCAACTTCCTTCACAGCCTTTTCTCCCTTTACAGGCCCAGACATGTTTTTAAAATGCCAAAACTTGGTTTTTGGTCTTAAATTCCTTATGTTAGGCCCAAATGCATTTTCATCACTCTGAGGTAGTTCCAAAGTCCCTTTTCCTTAGGTTTAGGGGATCTGCAAATTTTGGAAACCTTAAAAATCCTCCTGCCAATGTCAGGATTATACACTTCGGCTTTCTATGTGCCGTGAGCCACAAAGCTCTGAATCTCCTTCTTCACTCCTAAACCAAGATAATTGTTTTCATATAGGTAGCAACGGCGACCATAAATGTTTTTCCTTACTTGGCTTTGTTGCGTCAACTAAAATTCCTCTACTTCCATATCTTATTCAGCTGGTCAGTAGTGTTCAAGGCCTGTGCAATTGGTAGTCATATACATGGTCTTGGTCATCCGGAGTGATAATGGAGCTCAATTATTTAAAGGACTACACTTACTCCAAATCATTCTCAGCTAATTTGATCTTGAAGGTGTTATCTAAGCATGGATTTTGTCTTCTTACCACTAATTTCCACGCAGAATGTCTTACTGACTTGATGCGCTTTCATCAATAAACTGAAACGTCTGCTTTTGATTTCTCTGTGTACAATATCATCATTAAAACCCTTACCATTGAAATTGATTCTACTTGAATACCCTGCTGTTGTGTTCCATAAAATGTGTTCATGGAACAAATTGAAAAGATTAGCTGAGAGAAGGCAACCCTGCCGCACACCAACTGATGTTCTAAACCAATCTATTACTTGTTGACCACCACTGCAGTCTTGGATCAATTATTGATATTCTAGGTAATGTTGGTACACTTGGTGAGCACATTATGGCAATTTAAGATTTTAAATAGAATTTTCTGCCTGGCACAATCAAAAGTTTTTTTTATAGTTGATGAAAATACGCACAGTTTTTTTTACTTTTCTCGTCATGAATTTGTTAACCGTCAACCATTATGTAAGCATCCATCTGACAACGTTACAACTTGCTCTAAAGCCAGCTAGGATCCAAATGCACAGCTTAGGTTGATTGTAATTGCCTTTCAGAATTCCTTCTTGGCATTCTAAATGAGGGTTATTGTTGTACGAACCTTACTGCATCAAAGAAAGAAAGAAAGACTTGCAATTAAATAGTGCCTTTCATGACCACCGGATGTCCCAAAGCACTATACAGCCAATGAAGTGCTTTTTGAAGTGTAGTCACCATTGTACAGTAGGAAACGCGGCAGCCAATTTGCGCACAGCAAGCTCCCACAAACAGCAATGTGATAATCACCAGATCATCTGTTTTAGTGATGTTGATTGAGGGATAAATATTGGTCAGGGCACCGGAGAGCACTCCCCTGAGCTTCTTCAAAATAGTGCCATGGGATCTTTTTACTTCAACCTGAGAGGGCAGACGGGGCCTCGGATTAACATCTCATCTGAAAGACAGCACCTCCAACAGTGCAGCACTCCTTCAGTACTGCACTGTAGTGGCTGCCTAGATTTTTGTTCTCAAGTCTCTGGAACAGGACTGTGAACCCACAACCTTCTGACTCAGAGGCGAGGGTGCTATCAACTGAGCCACAGCTAACTGAAACTATAATTACCTGAGACCTTACTGCTGTAATATTACATCTCTCCAGATCTTTTGAGAAATCTTGTGTATGATATGGTTCAGTGCTTCATCTCTGTCTTATGAGCTCACTGCTGCGCTAATCCACATGTGTGCTTGCTTGGGAACCATTGGTATCATCCCCTCTTCAGCTAGTTTGAGCAGCTAGGGACTAAATTAAAAAGCAGAAGCACAAAGGTATTAATCTCTGGATTATTACCTGAGCCACGAGCAAATTGGCATAAGGTCAATAGGATCAGGGAGATGACTGCGTGGCTCAAAGATTGGTGTGGGAGAAGTGGGTTTCGATTCATGGGGCACTGGCACCAGTACTGGGGAAAGAGAGAGCTGTTCCGTTGGGACGGACTACACCTGAACCATGCTGGGACCAGAGTTCTAGCGAATCGAATAGCTAGGGAGGTAGCTAGGGCTTTAAACTAAATAAGGGTGGAAGGGTCACGGTGGAGAGAAATCTAGAATACTAAAGAGAAAAGACAAGGAAGCAGTGCAGGAAAGTGATTGGGGTAAGGATAACCCGATTGTGTCAGGAAGGGACAGAGCGTACAAACAAAAGAGTGCACTAACAAATAGAATCCGGGTAAGAAAAAATGGTAATCAGACAAATAGGGCCATGGTACAAAAAAATGTTAAGATGTTTAAAAATGTTAAAAAAACAAATCTAAAGGCACTGTATCTGAATGCACGAAGCATTCGTAATAAGGTAGACGAATTAACAGTGCAAATAGATGTAAACGGATATGATATAATTGCAATTATGGAGACATGGCTGCAGGGTGACCAAGGCTGGGAGCTGAATATCCAAGGATATTCGATATTTAGGAAGGACAGGCAAAATGCAAAAGGCGGTGGGGTGGCGTTGTTAGTAAAAGATGAAATCAGAGCAATAGTGAGAAAGGATATTGGCTCAGAAAATCAAGATGTAGAATCAGTCTGGGTGGAGCTAAGAAGCACCAAGGGGTAGAAAACATTGGTGGGAGTTGTCTATAGGACTCCAAACAGTAGTGGTAATGTAGGGGATGGCATCAAACAGGAAATTAGAGATGCATGTAACAAGTGTACTACAGTAATCATGGGTGACTTTAATCTACATATAGACTGGCCAGACCAAATTAGCAATAACACTGTGGAGGATGAATTCCTGGAGTGTGTATGAGATGGTTTTTTAGACCAGTACGTTGAGGAGCCAACTAGGGAACGGGCTATCCTAGATTGGGTATTGTGCAATGAGAAGGGGCTAATTAATAATCTTGTGGTCCTTCAGGGAAGAGTGACCATAACATGATAGAATTCTTCATTAAGATGGAAAGTGAAGTAGTCCAATCCAAAACTAAGGTCCTAAATCTAAACAAAGGAAACTACGAATGTATGAGGAGTGAGTTGGCTATGATAGACTGGGGAGCTTCATTAAAAGGCATGACGGTGGATAGGCAATGGCTAACATTTAAGGAACGAATGCATGAATTGCAAAAGTTATACATTCCTTTCTGGCACAAAAATACGAAAGGAAAAGTAACCCATACATGGCTAACAAAAGAAATTAAGGATAGTATTAGATCCAAAGAGGAATCATTTAAAGTTGCCAGAAAAAGTAGCAAGCCTGAGGATTGGGAGCAGTTTAGAATTCAGCAAAAAAGGACCAAGAGATTGATTAAAAGGGGAAAAATAGAGTATGAGAGTATACTTGCAAGGAACATAAAAGCAGACTGTAAAAGCTTCTACGAGTATGTAAAAAGAAAAAGATTAGTAAAGACAAATGTAGGTCCGTTACAGTCAGAAATGGGAGAATTTATAATGGGGAACAAGGAAATGGCAGAGCAATTAAACAAATACTTTGGTTCTGTCTTCACGGAAGAGGACACAAATAACTTTCCAGAAATGCTAGGGAACCAAGGGTCTAGTGAAAAGGAGGAATTAAAAGTAATTAGTGATCGTAAAAAAATAGTGCTGGAGAAATTAAAGGGACTGAAAGTCGATAAATCTCCAGGGCCTGATAATCTGCATCCCAGAGTACTAAAAGAGGTAGCCATGGAAATAGTGGATGCATTGGTTGTCATCTTCCAAAATTCTATAGATTATGGAACAGTTCCTGCAGATTGGAGGGTGGCAAATGCAACCCCGCTATTTAAAAAAGGAGGGAGAGAGAAAACAGGGAACTACAGACCGGTTAGCCTAACATCAGTAGTAGGGAAAATGCTAGAGTCTATTATAAAGGATGTGATAACAGGACACTTAGAAAATATCAATGGGATTAGACAGAGTCAACATGGATTTATGAAAGGGAAATCGTGTTTGACAAACCTACTGGAGTTTTTTGAGGATGTAACTTGTAGAATAGATAAGGGAGAACCAGTGGATGTGGTGTATTTGATTTTCAGAAGGCCTTTGAAAAAGTCCCACATAAGAGGTTAGTGTGCAAAATTAAAGCACATGGGTTTGGGGGTAATATACTGGCATGGATTGAAAATTGGTTAACAGACAGGAAACAGAGAGTTGGAATAAATGGGTCTTTTTCGGGGTGGCAGGCGGTGACTAGTGGGGTACCGCAGGGATCAGTGCTTGGGCCCCAGCTATTCACAATACATAGCAATGATTTGCATGAGGGAACCAAATGTAATATTTCCAAGTTTGCTGACGACACGAAACTAGGTGGGATTGTAAGTTGTGAGGAGGATGCAAAGAGGCTTCAAGGCGATTTAGACACGTTGAGTGAGTGGGCAAATACATGGCAGATGCAGTATAACGTGGATAAATGTGAAGTTATCTACTTCGGTAGAAAAAACAGAAAGGCAGAGTATTATTTAAATAGTGATAGATTGGGAAATGCTGATGTACAAAGGGACCTGGGAGTCCTTGTACACCAGTCACTGAAAGCAAACATGCAGGTGCAGAAAGCAGTTAGGAAGGCAAATGGTATGTTGGCCTTCATTGCAAGGGGATTTGAGTACAGGAGCAAGGATGTCTTACTACAGTTATACAGGGCCTTGGTGAGACCACACCTGGAGTACTGTGTGCAGTTTTGGTCTCCTTACCTAAGAAAGGATATACTTGCCATAGAGGGAGTGCAGCGAAGGTTCATCAGACTGATTTCTGGGATAGCAGGACTGTCGTATGAGAAGAGATTGGGTCAACTAGGCCTGTATTCACTACAGTTTAGAAGATGGAGAGGGGATCTCATTGAAACGTATAAAATTCTGACAGGGCTAGACAGACTGGATGCAGGGAGGATGTTTCCTCTGGCTGGGGGGTCGAGAACGAGGGGTCACAGTCTCAGGATACGGGGAAGGACATTTAGGACTGAGATGAGGAGAAATTTCTTCACTCAGAGGGTGGTGAACCTGTGGAATTCTCTACCACAGAAGGCTATAGAGGCCAAATCATATATTTTAGAAGGAAATAGATAGATTTCTAGACATAAAAGGCATCAAGGGGTATGGGGAGAGAGCGGGAATCACAGAATCACAGAATCCCTACAATGCAGATAGAGGCCATTTCGGCCCATCGAGCCTGCACCGACACATATCCCACCCTATCCCCGTAACCCCACGTATTTAATCCCCCTAATCCCCCTAACACTAAGGGTCAATTTATCATAGCCAAATCAACCTAACCCGCACATCTTTGGACTGTGGGAGGAAACCGGAGCACCCGGAGGAAACCCACACAGACACAGGGAGAATGTGCAAACTCCACACAGACAGTCACTCTGGGCCAGATTCGAACCCGGGTCCCTGGCGCTGTGAGGCAACAGTGCTAACCACTATGCCACCGTGCTGCCCCATTGGTATTGAGATAGAGGATCATATTGAATGGCATAGCAGGCTCGAAGGGCCGAATGGCCTACTCCTGCTTCTATTTTTCTATGTTTCTATGTTTCAATGTCTGGTCCAATGCCATATACTTCTTGTTATCTTCGTAAGTCATTCTGAGCAGAGTTTCCAACTCCAATTGTACTGTACAATTCTTTGTAATATTCTTGCTAAATGCACCTGTTTCAGAGGTAAGATAGTTGAGGCTTTCAACTATATGGATAGCTCTGTATCTCAGTTAATCTCCAACTGGTTTGTACTTTCCATAGCTGTGTGCTACTCTTAAGTTCTTATGTTCTTAATATTTTTCAATGATCCATAATTTGGTCTTTTGCTAGACTTGACAAACTTATTTGTCGAACCTCATCTTCAACTGTGTGTCTTAGATTTACTTGCTGCAGAAATTATCGTTTAGCTACCCTGATGGCTTAATGGGATGATGTATTACACAGTGTGCACCATACAGAATAGGCAGGTCCGAGCTTCAAGCTCTGCTCTGTGCTGAGTTAGCTGAGGTGGTAGGAGAGCTATGACTGACTTCAGCATCCCTTTGTTTATAAAAGAAAAAGCAACACAGATAGGGGCCCCCCATCCCAATCACTGCCCAATGACCTCTGCTGAAAAATGCACGAGAGTTGCATGATGGCAGGGCTGCTCATATCATTGAATAGCAATCTAACCTTCACTGTTGAGGTTCATGATTTAAGAGTGGCCATTTGGCCATAAAATGGAGGGCAAAAAAATACAGTGGCCAAAGAGGCAACTAAAGTGTGCATAAAGTAGAATGCAATTCTCCAATGCTTTGCAGTGGGTGCATTTTAGCAATTTTTATTATGAAATGGAACTTTACATCAACCCTTTCCCAAAAGATTGATATAAAGCCCAAAATGTAATTTCATATTCAGTTCAGCAATGTTTGAGCACTGTGAGTTTAATGGCTAATCCTCTCTAACAAGAAAAATTCAAGTTGTAATTTGAGGTCTTGACTGAGCAAAGTGACAGCACAGATTTAATTGAAGCATAGCAGGATTAACAATCCTTACAGAATGGTTGCAATTTAAGGTTAGCAATTTGTGTTGCATTATTTTTCATAATCATGTGCAAGTTTATTAATGATTAACCCTGTGCCAAAAACCTGGCCATTATAAGAAACTCAACAGCTTGCATTCCACCTGTCTAAGATGTTTCCTAAATATCAGTACATTAGTAAAGAGAGAATGAGAATGAGAAAGCACATCCAACATTCTTGAATGGACCATGCGACCAAACACTAGCTGAGGTGACCTGATGCCCAAAACATCTGCTACAGTGGTATTCAAAATAACCCGACAGGCAAGGCTGACCGAGATGGAAGTGGACAAGCAAACTCACGTAGTGGTTGTTAAACGCTAAGCATCAAATCAGCTTAGAGGAAACTGGGACGATGGTAGAAGGCAAGATCCTGGAGCCAGGCATAACTGCAGCCTCAGGCAGACTTACATAAAGGTGCACATAAAGAACTGTATGTGGGAAAATAGGGACAACAAGCCTCGTATTGAAAGAAGACATTTCAAGCATAAAGCTGCACAAATGAAAATGACAGATTATGATTTAGAAAACAAAAACTAATTTTACCTCATTACAGTTTAATATTTGGCCCATTAATAAGATGGCACGTGACTTGTGATGGCTAAATTGATCCATCACTCCGCACAGTTTTCATACTTGTTCTTTTTCCCTTTTTCAATCAATTTTGGGAAACACACTTGGGCTTTTGAACGTTGTATTGTTACAACCATAATAATATGTTGAATATCGAACCTCAGCTCTTGGAGTCAGATAGTTTTAAAGTCGTTGAACAGTCACGATGGAATTACCAATATATGATATTGCACAATCTGTAAGCATTATGAGCTAAGTTGTAGTATGATAAAATAATGAAGTTTAAGTCTTTAAGGGTACATAACCTTATCATTTGGTCACTGAGATCAATAGCACTTACCAAAATAAGTAGATGGGGCAAACAAAAAATCGCAATTCAAATCCAGTTAGATTTGAGCATTAAAACTGAAAATTAACCGAGTTGAATTTAAAGCAATTATATTTTGTTCCCCTGCTGCTCACATATCGGCCTGTCAATCATGCACACTGGGGATTACGGGTTAAAAAAATTACAATCTTGGATATAATTTACATAATTGTATGCTGAAATATGATATAGTGAGGTAATTTTTAAAGAAGCAGTAAAATGGTTTCAGGTCAAAGTGTTACGTGCCAAACACAAAAATTCTGCCCACTTTATTGAAATGCACCTGGACAACTTTCAGCTGGCACCTATTACACAGCACATTGTTCAAAGAGAAAAGCTTCCACTTTTGCTAATAAGGCTATTAGCGGAATGGCAAGCACATCAGAAGTGTATAAAGGAGAACACTTCTCAAAAGAACTAAAATTAAACTAAACCAGAAGACAAAAGGGCAATCTAGTAAGATGCATGCCTTTGTACATGTAAAAACCAGAAAAGTATTTGCAATTTAGCTAGAGATTAATGTCCACTAATTGTACATATTTATTATTGTACACTTCACCTGACGAAGGAGCAGCGCTCCGAAAGCTTGTGATTTCAAATAAAACTGTTGGACTATAACCTGGTGTTGTGCGACTTCTCACATTATTATTGTACAATTTATTACAGTATATTTAGACATATCTTTGTCATTTGATAAATTTTCACAGATTACAATGGAATAATTACACTCGAATTACCCAGTACTCTGAGGAAAAAGGGAAACATGCTGAACTTGGAGACAGTGCAGAAAAGAGCCACAATACTGATGCCCAGCATCAGAGGACTGAGTTATGAGGAGAGGTTAGAAAAACCAGAGCTTCTCACTTTTAAAAGAAATTGAATGTGAGGGGGCTTTATAAACATACATAAGTTACTAAGTGGAATAGGAAAAGTTCATCCGAAAACGATTTCAAGTTAAACTATAACTGCAGACAAGTTCAGAGCTGATCTTAGTGTACATCAGGTATTAAAGAGTGACTAATACCCGGCATGGTGCTCAAGTGAGGATAGTAGATGCATAAACATTGAAATCATTCAAGAGGCAGTTGGATGCTGTGAGCAAAATAGGCTAAATGGCTTCCCTCATTCATACTTTTCATCATGATCTTTCCTACATTATAACAGTGACTACGGGCACGATCCTGCCAGCCCTGGGGAGGCGGGTATGGAGGTGGGACTGCCGGGAAAATGGCAGAATTTGGGGGCGGGCGCCCAACCCGCCCCAACCCGCCTCCATGCCATCTTGCCAGGAGGCAGGTAGCTGACCCGCATGGGGTCCCGTCTCCTTGGAGGCGGGAAGGGATTAAAGCCTATTAACTGCCTGTTAACAGCTAGTTAACAGGCAGAAAATAGGATTATCCCCTTTTGCCCTCACAAGTGCGGGCTTCCCGAAGGCTCCAAAACCTGCCAGCTCAGCGAGGCGAGTACTGGGTCTGTGGGGGTCGGGGGGGTGCAAAAGTGTGCTGTGAAGATAAGTGATGGGTGCAAGTGTGGAGAGGTGAGTATGTGAGGTAAGTGCAAAGTGTTAGTAAAAGTGTACTTACCTTTGTTTCTTACTGCAGGCTTCAGTCGGTGTGTATGCGGAGAGTCTCGCACCTCCGCGATAGAGATGACAGATGGCCATTGCATTCTCCAATGCAACAACCATCTCACTTCTGCAAAAGAAAGATGTTTGATGAGGTCTTGAATTCAAGACCTCATCAAACTACAGAGAATGTCACTGTTTGACAGCTTCACCGAGCTGTCAAACGATGACAATTCATCTGTCAAAAATTTTTGACAGATGAAACGTCATACGTTGACGTTCTCTGCAACTGGCTTTCCCTTAATTGGCCTGCTAAGCCCGCTGGGCAGGCTTAACAAGGTCAATCAAGGGAAAATAGCGTGGGTTGGCCAGAAGTTGATGAAGGCGGGACTGAAACCTGACAAGTGGGAGTCCCGCCTCCAAAAGCTCCCCATTGGCAAAATCACCACCTACACTTAAAAAAAAGTACTGCATTAGCTGTAAAGCACTTTGGGACGTCCGGTGGTCGTGAAAGGTGCTATATAAATGCAAGTTTTTCTTTCTTTTTATCTATCTTTTAGTGAAGGTGTGTGATAACATTAATTGCGTGAAGAATCTGGGGCATTGATATCCAGGATATCATCTAAGACTAGCAACAATAAAACAGACACGCACAAAAGCAAGTGCCCTACCATATCCATACCTCTCTCTATATACATACACTAGAGGATCGCCATTGGTGTTTCTCACAGGTGGTCCTGAGCACAGCTATGATGCTTTGCTGATGACCTGTCCTGTCTTTTTCAGAAAAGGGTATCCAAACTTTAGCCTGTGGCCTTGCAATTTGGCCACTGAAGCTCAGGCAACTCAGTTTTATTTGCGCCTCTATTTCTTATTTGTTGGTTTGTCCTGTTTGACTTTCATGAGTCTGGAGTTTGGAAAGGGCTGTTCTTAGCTCTGTTGCTCAATTGGTGGAAAATCCAAAATCAGAACACCATAGATCCATAGTTTCATATATATACGAATTAACGGGTACATGGATTTAAAGTATCTATGTGGCCTGCAAGACTTTATGGAAAGTACCTGACTGACCCACAAAGACAAAACAAAAAGAAAGACTTGCATTTATATAGCGTCTTTCATGACCTCAGGACGTCCCAAAGCGCTTTACAGCCAATGAAGTAGTTTTGAAGTGTAGTCACTGTTGTAATGCAGGAAACGCGACAGATAATTTGCGCACAGCAAGCTCCCACAAACAGCAATGTGATAATGACCAGATAATCTGTTTTTTGGTGATGTTGATTGAGGGATAAATATTGGCCAAGACACCATTTTGTTCGACCATTTTCTTTGTAAATCTTGCAATTCCTTATCTTTATTATGTTACCAACTTAATTTTTAGTAGTAAGTGCTCAGTTTAGTGGAAAAGCCAAAAGGATTGGCTACTCATACTTTAATGCCACAGCTGAAATACTGCCTACAGGAATAAAGCTGCCTCTAGAACAGGAAGCCCTGACATGCTCTGTGAATGGCCAATCTTGATGTTGAACTTGTAGGCATTGGTGCATGCTGGGAGCTGTAGGTTGCGACCTTGTTTAGTCTCTTCAGCTGAGAGTTATGGATCTGGGAGTCTGCATACACTTGAAGCTTGGGATTCTTAACATTGGCACTGGGTTTTAACAGAAAACATTGTTGGAGACATTTATCACAAAGAAAATGCTATTGTATGGGCAAATTTGACCATTTTCTTGTAAATCTTGCAATTCCTTATCTTTATTGTGTTACCAAATTTATTTCAGTCATAAGTGCTCAGTTTAGTAGAAAAGCCAAGATGGCAGCCAAAAACCTTAAAAAAAATATTTTGAGCAATTTAATTTCGAGCAACTTTTTAATTGCTAGCTGTTGATGACTACCCACTGCATAACTTGATTTGACATTTTTATCTCCAGTAAATCCGAACATGCCTGACTTCAGCTGTGAAGAGCTTTCCAGTTACCAATGTTGGGGCAAGTATTCCACCGCTTCATCTTGCCAAGTGCAAAACTCCTCCTCCAAAAATGATAAGTCATTTTGTTCCTCCAATAATTCTGCAGGGTTTTGCGATTCTGAGTAATTCTGCTTTATAACAAACTGTATTAGATATGCACACAATGTTAATTTTAGGCGCACTGTATAAAAGGTTATATGGATATTTTAAAAGAAAAAAAAAATTCAGATCCCAAATGGCTAAACTGAATGAAATTTATAAGATGGCCCCAGTCTCACACAGATTCAGCAATATGCAACATGCTGCTTTACAATTACAGCTAAATGCGTAGCAATTACACTGAAGAAATGTGTGTTCGATTCTGCATTGTGTTCATTACTGGAAGAAAAATGCTTGTTACCAGCTGATGGAGCTTAGCAATGTGGCTACACAATTTAATGGCTTCATTCCCAGTTGAAACTAGTGGCTGTAAGCTACACGGTGGGCATGAGAGCAAGGTGGCTGTTCCCAGAACTGCGTGAATATTTGCACACATGCCCCATGGAGCCCGCAATCAATTGTAACGTGTTGTTTAACTTCTTTATTTTCTTGGTGAGAAAGAGACAGAGCTGGGTGATAGAACACACATGGAGATAAAATTGGAACAATTACTTTACCAGATGCAGACGGGCTGTCTCTCTTCTCCCATCTCACAACCTTTACTAGACAATTGAGTGCTCAGTGGAGCAGATTGTAATCTTCAGTAATGGAAAGATGGGACCTTACTCACACACTGAATTGATCTGTTTTATTTTCCAACAACATCCTTAAAAGACACAAGTACACACTCTTAGAGGATGAAACTGTCTGAAGGATTTTAATATCTACAATATCATTAGCTAGAACTTTGAATTAAAAATAAAATGCAAGGAAGTTCCAATGGCTTAGAAATGAGTAACTGAACCACAGAGATCAAGAATGTCCTGGGTTTGATTATCTGGTTTGTCTTGAATTATTTGGCTTGATTATCTGCTTTGTGTTGAGTTAGTTGATCTCAGTGGTGGCAGGACCACAACAAGTGACCTCAACACTCTTGGGCTAAGGAAGGAAAAACACCCATGGTTCCTACTGCAGATAGATGGCCAGCAAAAGCAAAATACTGTGGATGCTGGAAATCTGAAATAAAAACAGAAAATGCTGGAAATACTCAGCAGGTCAGGCAGCATCTGTGGAGAGAGAAACAGAGTTAACGTTTCAAGTCGATGACCTTTCGGCAGAAATGGAAAAGGTTAGATATGTAACAGGTTTTGAGCAAGTACAGAGGCAGGGAAAGGGGGGAAGGGAGGGAAGAACAACAGGGAAGGTCTGTGGTAGGCTGGAAGGCAGGAGAAATCAAATTGCAAAAGGGATGATAGATCAAGGTGGAAGGAGATGGTAATGGGACGAGTGAAGAAACAAAAGATGGGTCTAGAGGAGGTGTAAATTGGAATATCAGAATCATCAGTAACAGCTGCCGTCCAAAGAAATGGGGGCAGAGGTTATGATTTGAAATTGTTGAACTCAGTGTTGAGTCCGGAAGGCTGTAAAGTGCCTAATAGAAAGATGAGGTGCTGTTCCTCGAGCTTCTGTTGAGCTTCATTGGAACAGTGTAGGAGGCCGAGGACAGAAAGGTCAGAGTGGGAGTGGGGCGGGGAATTAAAATGACAGGCGACTGGAAGCTTGGGATCACACTTCTGGACAGAATGGAGGTATTTCGCAAAGCGGTCACCCAATCTGCGTTTGGTCTCCCCAATGTACAGGAGACCGCATCATGATCAGCGAATACAGTATACTAAATTGAAAGACGTACAAGTAAATCGCTGTTTCACCTGGAAGGAGTGTTTGGGGCCCTGCACAGTGGGAAGGAAGGAGGTAAAAGGGCAGGTGTTGTATCTCCTATGCTTGCACGGGAAGGTACTGTGGGAAGGGGAATGGGTGTTGGGGTTGATAGAGGAGTGGACCAAGGTGTCACGGAGGGAATGGTCCAGCAAACCCTGATGGAAGTGGACATTACATGAGAACAGGCTTAGAGCTTGTCTGTGATGCTCCTCACAACTCAGTAGCCAGCCAATATAAACTACTGAGTATTAGTTATATCAATCTTCATGGGCACAGGTCCATAGTATAAAATTGCCCCAATGTGGGACTAATTTTTAAGTTTTATTTAATTTTTTCATTCACAGGTTGTGGGTGTCACTAGCAAGGCCAACATTTATTGCCCATCCCTAATTGCCCTTGAAATCGTGATGGTGAGTTGCTTCTTGAACCGCTGCTGTGGTGAAGGTGCTCCCACAGTGCTGTTAGGGAGGGAGTTCCAGGATTTTGACCCAGCGACGATGAAGGAACGGCGATATATTTCCAAGTTAGGATGGTGTGTGAGTTGGAGGGAAACTTGGAGGCGGTGGTGTTCCCATGCGCCTGCTGCCCTTGTGCTTCTAGGTGGTAGAGGTCGTGGGTTTGGGAGGTGCTGTTGAAGAAGCCTTAGCGAGTTGCTGCAGTGCATCTTGTAGATGGTACACACTGCAGCCACGGTACGCCGGTGGTGGAGGGAGTGAATGTTTAAGATGTTGGATTGGGTGCTGATCAAGTGGACTGCTTTGTCCTGGATGGTGTCGAGCTTCTTGAATGTTTTTGGAGCTGCACTCATCCATGCAAGTGGAGAGTATTCTATCACACTCCTGACTTGTGCCTTGTAGTTGGTGGAAAGGCTTTGGGGAGTCAGGAGGTGAGTCACTCAACGCAGATTACCCAGCCTGTGACCTGCTCTTGTAGCTATATTATTTATGTGGCCTGGTCCAGTTAAGTTTCTGGTCAATGGTGACCCCCAGGATGTTGATGGTGGGGGATTTGGCGATGGTAACACCATTAAATGTCAAGGTGAGGTGGTTGGAGTCTCTCTGTTGGAGATAGTCATTGCCTGTCACTTGTGTGGTGCGAATGTTACTTGCCACTTATCAGCCCAAGCCTAGATGTTGTCCAGGTCTTGCTGCATGCGGGCATGGACTGCTTCATTATCTGAGGAGTTGTGAATGGAACTGAACACCGTGCAATCATCAGTGAACATCCCCACTTCTGAGCTTATAATGGAGGGAAGGTCATTGATGAAGCAGCTGAAAATAATTGGGCCTAGGACACTGCCCTGAGGAACTCCTGCAGCGATGTCCTGGCGCTGAGATGATTGGCCTCCAACAACCACAACCATCTTCCTTTGTTCTAGCTGTAACTCCAGCCAGTGGAGTGTTTTCCCCCTGATTCCGATTGAAGTCAATTTTACTAGGGCTCCTTGATGCCACAGTCAGTCAAATGCTGCCTTGATGTCAAGGGCAGTCACTCTCACCTCACCTCTGGAATTCAGCTCTTTTGTCCATGTTTGGACCGTGGCTGTAATGAGGTCTGGAGCTGAGTGATCCTGGCAGAACCCAAACTGAGCATTGGTGAGTAAGTGCCATTTGATGGCACTGTCGACGACACCTTCCATTACTTTGCTGATGATTGAGAGTAGGCTGATGGGGCAGAAATTGGCTGGATTGGATTTGTCCTGCTTTTTGTTGACAGGACATTCCTATTTGTCAGGTAGATGCCAGTGTTGTAGCTGTACTGGAGGCACAGCTAGTTCTGGAGCACAAGTCTTCAGCACTACAGCCAGGATGTTGTTGGGGCCCGTAGCCTTTGCTGCATCAAGTGCGCTCAGTCATTTCTTGATATCATATGGAATAAATCAAATTGGCTGAAAATTGGCATCTATGATGGTGGAGACTTCAGGAGGAGGCTGAGATGGATCATCCACATGGCACTTCTTGCTGAAGATGGTTGCGAATGCTTCAGCCTTGTCTTTTACACTCACGTACTGCACTCCGTCATCGTTGAGGAGGGGGATGTTCATGGAGCCTCCTCCTCACGTTAGTTGTTTAATTGTCCACCACCATTAACGACTGGATGTGGTAGGACAGCAAAGCTTTGATCGGATCCATTTTTGGCAATCTAACTGCGTGAGATAGCATAAGAATGGCTAGTGGAAATTCCACACTGGTGCTGAAGGGTATACTCTTCTGAGGGTAGAGTCAACGTGCAAAATTGTTGCAGAACGGAGAGAGTCTAACTCTGCATAAGGCCATAGTAAACCTGGTCTTAAGAATGCACAATGCTGACGTAACAATGGAGCGAAAGTCAGGGGGGTTCTATAAAGGGCAGGCAGGTTACCACATAGGCAGCAAAGTTGAAAATTACTTCCAATGTGTGTATCTTGGCCCAACTGGAAGAACAATACATTTAAAGCCCTTGGGTTAGTTACATTTTATAAAATATGCAATCAGCTTATCTCAGTTGAGATGATCCTATCTTTGCTATCATCTATATGCAGATTGATCCAATATAAGGCTCGATAGTGTAGAACTAATTATCTTAGTCACGCGGCTGTACCGATGGAACTTAGCAATCCAACACCCTGTTGTAAATTGTAAAATCAGTGCGCTTTCATTTTAATGCGAATAGATATGAAAAGACGCCAGCAGTCTGTTTAAAAACAAGGTGATAAAATAACAACGGGTTATTTTGTGATTTTTGCTCTGGTTTCATTTCAAAAGGGAGGTAATATTTTTGATACTTTTACCTACTTAGCCCAGAAGGGATTTTTGCTTTAACTTATGGTATTATTTTGTTTCGCTTTCAACGAGCCAGTAATAATCATCTGTAGTTTGTTACCAACCACAATGATCCTGAAAATGGTGCTGTTGATATTATCATCACCATCTCTTCTTTCAGCTTGTATAAAACCCCTGTAGGACTTACAATATGCTCAGCCTGGATTGCATGTATTCCAATGAGATACGCCACAGATTATTTGAACAGACTCTTTCTTTCATTCGGAAGCCTAGGCCCATTGTGAAGGGATCCACTAAGGCTGAAAAGAATAGGAGAAAAGTGGAGGTAAACCACGGTAAATCACGTTTTAGATGCAAAGCTTGTGGTTTAAATGCCTGCAGATAGTAGGAGGAAGGGAAGATTAAGGAAGTTTAAACAACGTAATCTTTAAATAAAAGCTTCCAGAAAACCCAAGTTTGTGATCCCTGCATACTGAATCTGAACTATAATGGACGGAAAAATGTGGGACCATGTGCCCAAATATGAGATCCTGGTGTTGAAGCTCTATGAGAGAAGCATGGTTTCATAAAATTGGGTTTCCTATTAGTATATATATTATCCTTACTTCCCTTTCTATGCCTGAAGGTGCGGTGTCATGTTGGGTTACAGTTGTACCAGCACCCCTCCAGTGCCTCACCCAAGTGCCCATTCATCATGTGAATTACCTTCATCCATAAGCGGTGAGCATCAGAATGCGACAGAGGGCATCACAGGCATACGAGATACTCTCCTTGTTTAATAACCACACGTGCAATTTATCAGCAAGAATCACTGGATAGCGATTGGGGGGCGGGAGGTGGGGAGAGGTTCGGAAGAACCTCTAGCTGATTTCTCTCTTGCCTAGTGCAACTGTAGTGTCCTAATTGCTGCCATAAATCAGTACAGAAACAAATCTGGGATCTTCTGGTCTGCATGGCTTAATACCGCACCACCAATTTCTTTTACTCATTAAGCCATTGATAGCATAGAATATTAGGGCAGAATTTGCGGTGGGTATGATGGTATACTCTGAGAGTACGGCGTCATACTGCCTTTAAATGGACAGCAAGTTCGCATGCGCTAAATCCCGAACTTGCGATCTGTCAAGGTCCGACTTGACAGATCATCTGCACCAACACCGCACCAACATTGAAAACCTATTTGCTGGCTAATTGCCCACCAACTACCCAGCAATTACATATGAAAATTTTACGGCTGGTGCAAACAGGCACAGGGCCTGTTTCCACAGTGTAAGGGGATACCCATCAATAAAATATCTTCATCTGATGCTTTATTACTGTATTGAAATTTTTTTTAATGCTTTTTTTTCAATTAGATGACATACAAAAATGTAAAATTGTTGTAGAACCTGTGGCCGCGATTTTGTAAATAGAAGCGGGTTGGGAGCGGGTCAGCTGGTTTCCGACTTCCAGTCCCGCCCTCAACTGCATCCGGCCCACGGACGTGATTTTACGTCAATTGGCCTTGTTAAGCCCGCTCTGCGGGCTTGCCAGCCAATTAAGAGGAAGCCGGTCAGATGACATCATTTGATGACGCGTCATCTGCCGGTTTTCTTAAAGGGACCATGCACAATTTTTCTTTGACAGCCCATTTCTCAGTGTTTGACAGCATTGAGGTGCTGCAAGCACTGACAATCACTGTACAAAGGTGAGCTCTTACACCCAGGCTCTCCAATGACTCCCTCCATAGGCTGGAATAGATGGCAACTGCAGGTGAGGTTACAGAAGCGATCTGTCACTGGTGAGAGTGGTTCTCCCAATGAGGTGGGACTAGACAGCCAATTCAAAACTTGTTACCTACAGAAAAGTGTAAATGCATTAAAACTGATTTTCCTAACATTTTCTTACCTCTGAAACTCACCAGTGTGCTATTGGATCCTTCACACCACTTCTGCAGCTGTCATCAATGCAGAAACATTACTGCAGACTCACAACACGCCACACTTACTTGGCGTGGTGTCCGGACGTCAGGGAACCCGAGGCAGAAGCGGTAATATTGAAAAAGCGCCTGTTAACAAGTATCAAGTACCTGTTAACAGCCAGGTAAGTGGCTATAATCCTCTTTCTGCCACTAGGTGTTGGGTCCATGTGCAAATCGGGGACCCGACACTTGGAAAGATTGATTGGAGGCGGGTTGACAGCGGGTTTCCCGCCCGCTGTCAATCTTTGCGATTTTGACAGCGGTCCCGCCTCCAATCCCGCACTCTGAGGACCGGCAAAATTCCGGCCTGAGTGTCTCATTTGGGATGGCACTCAAAGAAAATGTGGAAAATTAGCACAAATTGACAGGCATACACACAGAATCATCTAATAACTTATAGTGGATGTTGTTAAATTTGTGTTTCTTTAAAAGAAATGGGAATGTGGCAGATGTTAATTTAACTGAATTTCACCCTGATTCTCCCGAGTGCCATTAAACTACTGGAGTCTGCCTCCTCTTTTCTTTGGATTTATTTATTCTCTTCCTTTTATTCTTTCTCTGAGAAAGCTTCAAAGATCAATTCTCCAAATATTAAGCTTCAAAGATCAATTCTCCAAATACATGTTGCTTCTGTTTCCTGATTGGAGCACCGGCCCACGTGATCCCTGGTCCGTTTCCACAAACGCTGCCTTTTTGGGACCCGTGGGCCATTACGCTGCCCTCTACTACGCAGCGTCTGCCAGCAAATTCGCGAAGGAGGGTCCCCATCGGGTAAGTGCGCATTCCGTTCAGAGGCCGGCGGCGTACTCTGTAGGTACATCGCCGACCGCAAAATCCAGGCCGTTATCTTTTAACGGAGCAAAGAGATGAAGTGAAGTTCAAACTGCAGATGACAGACAGCACTGGTAGCTGGCATTAAGATGTATATTCCTAGTGCACTTAACAGGGATTGTTATAACACTGCAACAGCCAATCACAGCCTTGCTACTGTTTCACCTGTACTTTAATATGAATTTGTATTGCTCATACCGCACGCATGAGACAGTAAATAAATAGGAACAGGCTCAGCACGAGAGCTTTATATTCTCAAAGCAATAAATGATGTGTTTCGCAAAGCGTTCAGCAGTATCAACCGTAAGTCTACACCAGTGCTCCATTTCATCAGTTCCCCTTGAAATTGGTATTTAATGTACTTCTACAGAAACTGCTGTTTGAATTGCTCAATATCTGTAATTTCTCTGCTCAAAATTGCAAATTATTTGCATTCTATGAAAGGTTAACTTGGCACATTTCATTGGTAAAATATCAGTAATTTGTCACAAATTAACTGCTTGGCTTTCCTATTATTTTCTCACAGCAGTTAAGTGACCACACTAATATGGGCCACTTAATTCTGAATGTTGCTTTGCTGCAGCCAATTCTCTGCAGTGCTGTGTAATTTGCAGTAGGAAGTTGTTCTCGGGCAGAAGATTACACTGTGAGGTAGATGGGGTGGGACCGACAAAATCTAATTCTCCACATTACAATATGGCCATGATTGAAAACTATTAAGTCCAATTTATGCACAGCCTTATTGATCACTCTGCTGAGCAATGCACAGTGTCATTTTCAACTCATAAAAATTCCACTGGAATAGAATCTAACCTTCAACTTTCCTCTCACACAATGAGGCACAGCCTGTATTGTGTTTTAATTCATTTTTAAACAAGTAAACTACGTCTAGAATCAATCAATTAAGCCAGGGTTTACAGTCAAACCTTATTATAAAATCTTGGCTTTTCATGTCATTTAACTGAAGTTTGAGTTAACGTACTGATTGGAATGCAGAAAATACAAAGGTCAGGGAAACCATCAGGAAAGGTTGGTAATTACTGTTAGTAATAACAAGATTAAGGTGCAATTCAGTGCACATAACAATCCCATTTTGCTTTTGGTCTGCAGAAAAAGAGGGAGAAACAGGTGGATGTGGTAGTGTAAAACCTATCTATTTCTACCCCAGCCCCAACCACTCGCTGAGGTTTTAGGCCAACTTGAATTAAAGGCCTCATACTGCTAGGCCCAATCTATTCCTCCCCATCTAGTAATTAAATCATTTATGTGTTCGTTTTTTACTCAAGGTTTTTTCTTGTTAAGAGCGAATGTTAAAACATTGTTTTAGAACAATCAAAATACAACAGACTACAGAATCGACTGTTATATTAAAACAATTATTATTAGATATACAAAACCTACATTCAACATAATGCGTCTTTCAGCAGACACCAGAAATTCACAGAACCACATTCTGAGAGCAGAAATCAAAATAGAACATAAACTATCAGCAGCATAATATAACGTAAGGTAGGGTTACATCAGTATAATATCTCCGGTACAATATAACGTAAGGCAAGCTATCAAACTATAATATCTCCAGTATAGTATAAGGTAGGCTACCTTCAGTATAATATCAGCAGTACAATATAATCGAAGGGGACAAAATGCGAGTTTCAGAAAGAGGATTTAAAAAAAATGTTTTCCCCCCAACTTTCTCCCCTCTTTTTCTGAACATGTTAACTCATGCTGGGGCACAGTTTGACAGACACTGACATCCCTCCAGAACCTCCCCAAGTGGCTACTGATCATTTGAAAGTCAACAGCTGGCACAGACACAATGGCCTCCTTTTGTGCAGTATCATTCTATGATTTTAACAGCCTATTTGACCGTGTAGGGCTTCATTGCCAAACCTGATCATGTTTGTATCCCGTGCCCAGACATGGGCAATTTTCAGCAGAAGTCAGTAGAGAGCAGAAGCTTTGCCTGATTTTTGCCCCTCATAGCTTAGGCAACCGAGGCCAATTGTAGCAACTGCTGCCTCTATTGGGTCCTGCGTACAAACTTGTTGATAAAGCCCATCAGCCTTTATTCATAAAATGTCTCTAATCCCGCCCCAAATTGGTAATACGGTGCATTAGTGCAGCCAAGTGCAGTGCCAAGCATAGTAAGAACCAACAACACAGAGACAATTATTTATCAAGGCCGAGAAATTTGATTAGGCTGGGAAATGGCCGGTGCCACCGCAGGTCGAGGTTAACGGCCGCCCACAAAAAGAGCGTAGGCAGGACCGGTATTTTGGTGCTGCCTCCTGATTTAAATGATCGGAGCGCAAAACCTACTATGTAACGCGTTGTTTCAGGTGGTAGTCTCTGTAGTGTGGCCGTAGTGTCCCTGGAGCGAGGCAGCGTTGTCTTAAAGCTAGCCTGTCATTTTAGAAAGCAGTGTCTAGCCCTTAAAGGGGAACTGCCTTCTAAAATGAAAAAAATAAAAAATCATTTAAAAATAGGCAGTCATTAGCCCTTAGAGCTCAACTGCATTTCTGAAAAAAGATAAATATTAAAAGTAATTCTGAAATGGCAGTCTTCAGCTCTTAAAGCTGAACTGCCTTCTGCATGTAAAAAAAAATGGTGAATGTGCTTCAGCACTAACACAAATGGCTTAACAAGCCAGGGAAAAGGCACCTAGGGTCTCGCACGCAGCACTCCAGCTTTGTGCAGGGGTCAACACTGCAAGAGAGGTCCTCTACCCACAGGGGCCAGGAGGCCCTCCAGAAAGAATGATGTGGAACCAGATCACCGATGCCATCGCTGCCAACAGTGTCACCGCCAGGACCTGGCTCCAGTTTCATGACCTCAGACCAGTGGTCAAGGTCAGTGAATGCTTCTTCAAAAACCGTCTCCTACCAACTGCACCACTGGCCTCACACATTGCTCATTGCATGTGTGCACCCCCCCAACCCAATCACTCACCTACCAACAATCTGTACCAAACACGAGGCACACCTCCCATTCCTAGCTTCACCTCACCCCCTTGGAGGAGACAGTGCTGGCTATTCTTGGCAGGGGCATGGCTGAGCCCTTGGCCAGCAGTGACACTGAAAGGATAAAAGATGCTGGTATCCTCATACATTATCTTCCTTCTCACACCCCACTTACCCCTCATCCCACAATCTCTTCTGATGTACAAGCTGTGCATGGTGTAAGCTTGCAGCTCTTGCTTTCACGCCCTCTCCTCACCACAACCCTACCCTTGTGCCTTCCTCATTTCACACACCCAAGAAATACAGCCTGCCCAGCCAGTGGTTGGCCAAGAAGAGGGAGAGGAGAGTGAAGAAGAAGAAGAAGAAACACCGCCACTCGATTTCACACTCCCAGCCACCAGCTCCTCAAGATCGACCAGCGAGGCCATTTGCAGAGTCCCCCACTGAAAGTCAGCAGCCTTTCACCAGCCATGCTACAGCCACTGGGGTAGCACTGTTTGACATCACTAGGATAGGCAAAGGCATATGCAAGACAGTCACTAAGGGTGATTAGTTGATTTCTTGATGTCATATTGGATGCATATATGTATAAAGTTGGATTGCAAAGTTTGCTTTGTGGTGGCTTTTATTTCAACATTGTGGCCAAGAGGATGCTGCAATGGTCAGTAACAGATGGAAGGTAAGGTGTGGGACAAATGTTGAAAGGGTAATTGGGGTTGTTGTCACTGGGACCGCAGGCGGATGATTCCATCCCGGACAGAAAGGGGCTATCTGGGTGTCATCCTTCCTTCCACTTCTTCCTCTTCTGCGTCTTCCTCTTCTGCACCTTCCTCTTCCCTCTGCTTGTCCCCTTTGCTGCCTCTGCTTCATCTCCATGTGCCCCCCAGGACTCTGAGCAAGTGGTTTTCTCAGAGACCAAATATTGCAGATGCTAGAAATCTGAAATAAAAGCAGAAAATTCTGGAAATACTCAGCAGATCAGGCAGCATATCGACCCAAGACATTAACTCTGTTTCTCTATCCACCGATGCTGCCTGACCTGCTGAGTATTTCCAGCATTTTCTGTCTTCTCAGAGGCCTTCCTTTACCATATAAAGCCTTGCAAGCATTCAGCAGCACATCCTGCACTCTTTTAAAAACTTTTTAAATGTATTGCACCAAGCCACTACTTCAATAAAATATTTTAAAAGTCCAAAAGCTTAAATCCAAACTTACCTGAAAGATATGTGTGTCCCTTTTAAGAAGCGCTGACAGCGTCTCTGCAGGGCTGCTTCACGCTTTTCTGTGCGTGGTTAGGATGCAGCGTAATGGAGAGTCAGAACGTCCAACTTAGCAGTCGTGGTGTCAAATCAGGCATTGCACACCGATTGACGTCACAATCTGCTTATTTAATGCTATGGCCCTTACCAAAATGGCGGCCGCCACGTCCCGCGCTGGAAGCGAGGCGGCCGCCTTTTTTTCTACAAAACCGGCCTTAACGGCAGGCGTTAAAGCATTGAATTTTTAGGTCCCAATCTTTTGTGTCATCTGAGGCTATTTCCTCCTAGCACAAGGACATCATTCCAAAACTGACATGAAAACATACTGGATAGTCATTTAAATTACAGTATGAGTATTGAATAACCAATAGAAAATAGAGATGCACATCACCAAATGAAAAAGTCATTTTCTAGGCACAATGTTCAAACATTCACAAGTAAGTTGGCAATAATGTTGAACTAACGAACATGAAAATAATAGTTAATTCACTTCAAGTATGACCAGAAGACAGGAAATGCCAACTTGGTTCCCCATTAACGTTTGCAGTTATTGTTATGCCTAGACTAATAGAAAAAGTAATTACATTGATCAAAAGGCAGACAAATCATTTGAAATGTTCTACTACATTCATTGAACCATTTTCAGAAGATTATTTTGCATATAGATAAACGGTGAGGGATACATAAAGGACGTGTCAGGCCAGCGCCCAGCAATGGCACATGATAAAATATCTGGAGAATTTAGGCTGACTGGGTCATGGCTAGTTTCACGAGGGCAGATATTTTTCATGTAGCTCATATTTCTCACCTGACGTATCCTCTATATCCCCACTGTAAATCTGTATTAAACTGCAGTCATTCGTGTCAGATCACAAGTATGGATAAATAAAAAATCCAGTATTATCACAGTCCCCAGCCTGAAATAAATGGAAGACATATGAAAGGGAAGATTTCCCCTGTTCATTATTTTCACTTTCCTTTTAGGTGGTTTTATGATTTTGCTGCCAATAGGAATTGCTACCAATAGCACATGATAGAATATTTTTTTCTTCTAATTGAATCTGATATAGCCATGGAATAATCTCATTCATGTGACAAAGGAAATCCCCCCTCCTCCCTCCCGTGAATCGTGGGGTACAAGTTTTACCCCATGAGTGAGCTGACTTGAAAATTCATGAGGGATTAAGTCAGAAATAACTCAAAGCCAGCGCTAACTGTGGGATATGAATTGCTTCCCATGGCTCCTCATCGCCTATTCTGTGAACACAACCCTGTAATAACAATTAAAACAATAAGAATTAGAGGCAAATATACTGCTAATTTTAAACACAAACTGGCACACTTGCAAAACAGTTCCTGTCATCACACCACATTGTTTTTCCTCACAGTGACATTTGTTCTGAAATATGAAATAGTTTGTGAATATAATATAACCAAAAGGGATACTGAGCTTATCCCATGAGCATAGAAGTCTGGAATAAGTTACAATAACAAATGGTATGAAGTGAGTCGTGGCAATTTGCACTGCAGGCACTGAAGTATTGTTCAGCGAGAGGCATGCCCACGGTTTACATTTGATTTATTGATTGCCTTGAAATCCATTGTTTGCATTAATTTAAAATTAATAAAATGCTGTATGAACTGTGTGAAAAGTTTTTTGGGGGCAGTTTTTGTAGAAAGTGAAATCCCTCCATTTTTCCGTCTGCAGTGATCACTTCTGGCCGAGACACCATGAGGCAGCCTGCTCCCAAGACTTTGCAAATGCCCTTCTTCAGTTGACAACTAATAGAAGCACAAGGTCAGCCCAATGGGAACACTTGAATTGATCTTTACCCCTCACATTTTTACCCCCCTGTCCCCTCTCCACGGATGGCAAACCTGGCCAACAGCTTCATGCTGCAGCATGGCTGAGACTGAGAATTCAGCAGCACGAGTGATTGAGCCTGAATTCTACCACAACCATGGTCAAGCATAGTGGCGGTCCAATGTTGTTTTTAATTAATTCACGGGATGTAGGCGTCGCTGGAAATGCCAGCATTTATTGCCCATCCCTAATTGCCCTTGAGAAGGTGGTGGTGAGCCGCCTTCTTGAACCGCCGCAGTCCATGTGGTGAAGGCAGTCCCACACTACTGTTAGGGTGAAGGGATAATTACAAGTCTTAGCCCTTTTCGGGCTACCCCAGATCAGGCGTATTCCCTAGACGTTCACCTTCAACTAAAGTTAGTGGTAGTCGAATCCTAGAGATGCTTAATTGGGTCTAAAGGTCAGACTATCTCTCCCTAAAGGAAAGAAACGACCTGAAGATGTTACCATCCTCCGGAAAGCACTTTTAACAAGTTTAACTAGACTGTAACCGTCCGGATATTATGAAGGTCCGGAAACCCCCCCAGAATTCTGCAACTCCTTACAAAAGAGTGTACAGAAATTGAGTTCGCTAGTTTGATACAGAAATACTCTGAGACAATTTTTTTAAATATATAGATTTATTAATGAACCGACATATAGTTAACAGCTTTTGATTTCAATCGCAATTTTAACAGTCCAAAATACAAATAGCTTACATTTCTTATCAGAGATCCTTATTCTGAAATCTTAACTTCGTTACATTTCCACACTTCTACTTATTTCTTAATCCAGAATATCCACCAAAATCAAATACCTTGATTACCCGAGACTCAAAGAGTTGTAAGCCTACAGAGTGGTTCTGAAGGCGAGAATCGCTCTGCTCCTTCCAGCGACTTCTGACTCTCTATCAGAAAAGCTCTATTTTTAGACCTTTTTTTAGTGGTTTATCCTTTGAAGTTTTCTGCTGATGTAAGCTAATTATCTCTAGCCATACCTCTGTTGACTTCTTTCTATTCTTACTGTTAATTCAGCTGTTGGCTTTCAGAATTCTGTCTGCTGTATAGGTGTTTCAAAACTTATCATAAAATATCGTTTAACAGATTTATCTATTTGATGCCATTCTTTCGAAGGTCTTCAATTCAATTCTTAATATTGGCTTAACTGCTTGTATTTCAGACTTCTCGTCTCCTTGTGTTCCAAGTTCAACACATAAACAATGTGATTGTTTGGTACATCTATTGATGTAATATTTTCAAAAGTCTTCTGTAGGTATCTTTTACAACATGTAAATTAAAAACACTTCATCTAGGGTGTTCTTTACATTTCTTAGCTACTTCAATTGGTTGTATATATAATCTTGTTTCCTGTTTCATTTGATGTTACTTTTACAAAGGCACATGGTTTTTTAATGTTCTGTTTTTCTGTTCGACGTGTTAGTTTTTAACACTTTACTTGGGCATTGCTATTGTGTTGGTTCCAAACTGCAGACTCCTTGGAACCAGCCCTTTGCTTCTTCAATAGGCCATTGTCTCAGTGTCAATAACCAATCTTTATCTCAAAAGCCTGTATGGTGTTTACAGCTTTGTGCCGTTGAGGCTTTTAGATTTTTAAACTCAGTTTGTCATGTTTTAATAAAATCAGAATTCTGTTCATAGGATGGTGTATTTTTCTGAATAGGTTTGACTCATTCCTTTACAAGGGAGGGAGTTCCAGAATTTTGACCCAGTAACAATGTGCTGTATCATTATGCCACCATCTGTGTGATGAGTTAATGGATGAATCGCAGTACCAGGTTCATACCAATTATGCTATGCCAGTATGGTAATGATGGTGTTCATTGCAGTCTTCTATGCCTCTGGCAGCCCTCTGTCATATCAATGTGTCCAAAGTTATTTCTCAAGACACTTATTTGTTGCTCAGTAGAACACTCCACTACATCAATATCCCCAAATTCCTTCAAAAGGAACCCACTCATTTGTATTGCCAACTTCACAAATGTCTTGAGTTCCATCAACAGTTGCCCATGTATTCACTCATTCAAGTGACACAGAGGACTACCTAACATAATGGAAAATAGCTTCCTTTCTATAAACACACAGCTGATAGGTGGTCAGCATCATCGGTATACATGGAAATTTCTGTGCAGCATCCATAATTTATTTACGCGATTTACTCTGAACTGGGCGGTAAGTTTATGGTAGGAAAATTAAATAATAGATGGCTGTGTAAGAAATCATGGATTGAAAGAAATAATAGTCTGTTACGGGTTCCCTAGATCAGCAGCTTGCCTAAGTTGATGATACAGAAAGATTCCAGTCATGTCAGAAAAATAGCTGTACAGAGAGTTGAATTACGAGGTCAGAACACAAAAATAGGCCTTCGAGTGGGCATAGCTAGGCCTGATAAAGGATGCAGCAAGGAGCTGTAGGATAAACAAGCTGTCTACGAGAGGGCAACAAGACCTTTAGAACAGAGATAAGGAGGAAAATGACCTCATGGGGGCGATTTTCACAGCCCCGAGGAGGCAGGTTTGGAGGCGGGACAGTTGGCAAAATCGCAAAAAGTGAGGGCGGGTTCAGAACCGGCCTCCAACCCACCTCCACGCAATTTTGCCGGAGGCAAGCTGGATGGGTGCGATTTGATCCTGCCTCCATCAGTCGGGAGAGGTAGTTAAGACCCTTAAATAGTCGTTAAGCGCCTCTATAATCCTATTTTGACAGGCCTTTGTTATTTTGCCACATTTTGTGCGTGTTGCACGACCCCCCTAAACCACGCCAACTAATCCTGGTGGGTTGACAAGTGGGTGGCCTCCTCACAGCTGCAGCTCCACCATTAAAACAGAGCTTTCATCAGGGAGCAGTTGCAGGTGGCAGAACTTTTGTTCCACAGGTCTTTCAGCACTTTTAGCAGGCCTACCAAAGTTGGAGGTGCTACAGCTTCTATCTCTCAACTGTGGGACCTCCTTGGAAGACCCTCTCCCCGCTTGGACTGAGCGCTTTCCCAACAGAGGTATCTGCCAGCAGCATGGGAACCATTTATTTCCTTTCATCATGGACCTCAGATTCGGGTGAGGAGCAGCCACGGCAGCAGCAGAACCAGGCAGAACAGCAGCAACAGCAGCAGGAGCACCAACCTCCTGCTCACCCACCTGATGCTGCACAGGGCAGAAGGCGCCAGCGCATGGAAGCACGTTGCCGCAGGAGATACCCTCCTCTCAGGGCTTACAGACAGAGGATGAGCTACCTCAACATGAGTGAGCAGCAGTGCCAAAGGAGGCTGAGACTTTCGCGAGAGGTTGTCGGAGACATCTGCGCACTGCTGCGCCAACACCTGGAGCCCAGAGGAGCGGGTGGACACCCCTTACCAGTGGCTGTCAAAGTCACCACTGCACTCAACTTTTTTGCCTCAGGCTCCTTCCAGGGATCATCAGCAGACATCAGCGGCATCTTCCAGTCGGCCGCCCACAGTTGCATCACGCAGGTTACCGATGCCCTTTTCGCAAAGGCGGACAATTACATCTACTTCTCAAGGGATCAAGCGAGTATAACCTCGCATTCAGTTGGCTTTGCAAATATGGCAGGCTTGCCAATGGTGCAGGGCGTCATAGACTTCACACATGTGGCCCTTATGGCACCCCATCAAAACCCAGCTATCTTTGTCAACCGCAAGGGCTTCCACTCCCTCAACGTACAGCTGGCATGTAACCACAAGAAGGAGTTTTTGCATGTTTGCACCAAGTTCTGTGGTAGTTGCCATGACTCGTTCATCCTGCGGAACTCTAGTGTTCCTCTGCTCTTCAATCCGCCAAACCAACTTAACGGATGGCTCCTTGGTGAAGAAGAAGCTAATGACGCCGATCAGGAGGCCAGCTAACGAGGCTGAGGAGCGCTACAACGCCAGCCACATTTTGACCAGGTCCATCATCGAGCAAACCATTGGCTTGCTGAAGATGCGATTCGATGCCTTGACAGATCAGGTGGAGCCCTGCAGTATTCAGCAGCCAGGGTCTCCAGAATGGTCGTGGTCTGCTGTGCACTGCACAACATGGCACAGCGTCATGGCTTGCAGCTTCCCGATGAGCAAGTGGCTCAGTTCATAGCCTCCTCAGGTGAGGAGGAGGAGGAGGACCGAGTGGCAGCGTATCTACCAGCAGCAGTGGCAGCACGCAAGCACATGGTTGCCCGTGATGCAAGGGATGCACTCATCCTGGCCAGATTTGCATAGGTTGCCCATTGTGGCACATGTGCTTGGCTCCTTCTTAACACATGATAGACAATGGACATGACTGTGGGAAGTGCACCCATCTCCAGCTCCTCGAAAACCGTGTTAGGGAACTGGAGCTGGAGCTGGATGAACTTCGGATCATTCGGGAGGCAGAGGAGGTCATAGATAGAAGCTTCAGGGATGTAATTACTCCAAAGCATGAAGATAGATGGGTGACGGTGAGAGGGGCTAGGAGGAAGCAGTCAGTGCAGGGATCCTCTGTGGTCGTTCCCCTCAGTAACAGGTATACCGCTTTGAATACTGTTGAGGGGGACGACTTACCAGTGGTAAGCCACGGTGACCGGATCTCCGGCGCTGGGTCCGTCCCTGTGGCTCAGAAGGGAAGGGGGGAGAGCAGGAGAGCAATAGTTATTGGGGACTCAATAGTCAGAGGGACAGATAGGAGGTTCTGTGGCAGCAAAAGAGACTCACGGATGGTATGTTGCCTCCCGGGTGCCAGGGTCCGTGACGTCTCGGACCGTGTTTTCAGAATCCTCAAAGGGGAAGGGGAACAATCACAAGTCGTGGTACACATCGGTACCAACGACATAGGTAGGAGAAGGGACGGGGATTTAAAACAGGAATTTAGGGAGCTAGGTTGGAAGCTGAGAGCCAGTACAAACCATGTTGTAATTTCTGGTTTGTTGCTGGTGCCACGTGCTAGCGAGTTGAGGAACAGAGAGAGAGTGCAGATAAACACGTGGCTGCAGGGATGGTGTAGGGGGGAGGGTTTCAGTTATGTGGATAATTGGAGCACATTCTGGGGAAGGTGGGACCTATACAAACAGGACGGTTTGCACCTGAACCAGAGGGGCACCAATATCCTGGGAGGGAAATTTGCTACGGCTCTTCGGGGGGGTTTAAACTAATTTGTCAGGGGGATGGGAAAAAGGGCTGTAGTCCACGAGCCAGTGGTGAGTGTAGGGAGGTACTGAGGAGGGTATCAAGGTCGCAGGAATGTACCGGCAGACAGGAAAATGGCTTGAAGTGTGTCTAATTCAATGCAAGGAGCATCCGGAATAAGGTAGGAGAACTTGGAGCGTGGATTGGTACTTGGGACTATGATGAGGTGGCCATTACGGAGACATGGTTAGAACAGGGACAGGAATGGTTGTTGGAAGTTCCGGGGTATAGATGTTTCAGTAAGAGTAGGGAAGTTGGTAAGAAAGGTGGAGGAGTAGCATTGTTAATCAAGGATAGTTTAACAGCGGCAGAAAGGCAGTTCGAGGGGGATCTGCCGTCTGAGGTAATATGGGCTGAAGTTAGAAATAGGAAAGGAGCGGTCACGTTGTTAGGAGTTTTCTACAGGCCCCCAAATAGTAATAAAGATGTGGAGGAAGAAATTGCAAAGCAGATTATGAATAGGTGTGGAGGTCACAGAGTAGTTGTCATGGGTGACTTCAACTTTCCAAATATTGATTGGAACCTTTATAGGTCAAACAGTTCGGATGGGATAGTTTTTGCACAGTGTGTGCAGGAGGGTTTCCTGACACAATATGTGGATAGGCCGACAAGAGGTGGAGCCACGTTGGATTTGGTACTGGGTAATGAACCGGGCCAAGTGTTTGATTTGTATGTGGGAGAGCACTTTGGAGATAGTGACCACAATTCGGTAACTTTCACTATTGCAATGGAGAGGGATAGGGCCATACGGCAGGGCAGGGTTTATAATTGGGGGAGGGGTAATTATGATGCGATTAGGCAAGAATTAGGGAGTATAAGATGGGAACAGAAACTATCAGGGAAAGGCACAAACGAAAAGTGGAGCTTTTTCATGGAGCAATTACTGCGTGTCCTTGATAGGTATGTCTCTGTCAGGCAGGGAGGAAATGGCCGAGTGAGAGAACCATGGTTCACAAAAGAGGTTGAATGTCTAGTCAAGAGGAAAAAGGAAGCGTATGTAAGGATGAGAAAACAAGGTTCAGTTGGGTCGATTGAGGGGTACAAGGTAGCAAGGAATGAGCTAAAAAAAGAGCTTAGGAGAGCTAGGAGGGGGCATGAGAAGTCCTTGGCGGGTCGGATCAAGAAAAACCCCAAGGCTTTTTACTCTTATGTGAGAAATAAAAGAATGACCAGGGTGAGGGTAGGGCCGGTCAAGGACAGTAGTGGGAACTTGTGCATGGAGTCAGAAGAGATAGGAGAGGTGATGAATGAATACTTTTCGTCAGTGTTCACCGAGGAGAGGGGCCATGTTCTTGAGGATGAGAGTGTGATAAAGGTGGATAGGCTGGAGGTGGTAGATGTTCTGAGGGAAGATGTTTTAGCAATTTTGAAGAACCTGAGGGTCGATAAGTCCCCTGGGCCAGATGGGATATATCCTAGGATTCTTTGGGAGGCAAGGGAGGAGATTGCAGAGCCTCTGGCTTTGATCTTTGGGTCCTCACTGTCCACGGGGATGGTGCCAGAGGACTGGAGAGTGGCGAATGTTGTTCCTCTCTTCAAGAAAGGAAATAGGAATGACCCTGGTAATTATAGGCCGGTTAGTCTTACTTCGGTGGTTGGTAAGATAATGGAAAAGGTCCTGAGGGATAGGATTTATGAACATTTGGAAAGGGGCAACTTAATCAGGGATAGTCAACACGGATTCGTGAAGGGTAAGTCTTGCCTAACAAATTTGATTGAATTCTTTGAGGAGGTAACTAAGTGTGTAGATGAAGGTAGAGCAGTTGATGTCGTATACATGGATTTTAGTAAGGCGTTTGATAAGGTTCCCCATGGTCGTCTCATGAAGAAACTAAGGAGTTGTGGGATAGAGGGAAATTTGGCCGATTGGATAAGTAACTGGCTATCTCATAGAAGGCAGAGGGTGGTGGTGGATGGAACATTTTCGGACTGGAGACCAGTTACCAGCGGTGTGCCACAGGGTTCGGTGCTGGGTCCTCTGCTGTTTGTGATTTTTATCAATGACTTGGAGGACGGAATTGAAGGGTGGATCAGTAAATTTGCTGATGACACCAAGATTGGTGGAGTAGTGGATGAGGTGGAGGGCAGTTGTAGGCTGCAAAGAGACATTGATAGGATGCAGAGCTGGGCCGAAAAATGGCAGATGGAATTTAACCCTGATAAGTGCGAGGTGATTCATTTTGGTAGGGCAAATTTGAATAAGGATTACAGGGTCAATGGCAGGGTTCTGAGGAACGTGGAGGAGCAGAGGGATCTGGGGGTTCATATCCACAGATCTCTGAAGGTTGCCACTCAAGTGGATAGAGCTGTAAAGAAGGCCTATGGTGTGTTGGCGTTTATTAACTGAGGGTTTGAGTTTAAGAACCGTGAGGTTATGCTGCAACTGTACAGGACCTTGGTGAGACCACATTTGGAATATTGTGTGCAGTTCTGGTCACCTCACTATAGGAAGGACGTAGAAGCATTGGAAAGAGTGCAAAGGAGATTTACCAGGATGCTGCCTGGTTTGGGGGGGAGGTCTTATGAGGAAAGATTGAGGGAGTTGGGGCTTTTCTCTTTAGAGCGGAGGAGGATGAGAGGCGACTTAATAAAGGTTTATAAGATGATGAGGGGGATAGATAGAGTGGATGTTCAGAGACTATTTCCTCGGGTAGAGGCAGCTGTTACAAGGGGGCATAACTATAAGGTGCATGGGGGGAGATATAGAAGGGATGTCCGAGGTAGATTCTTTACTCAGAGAGTGGTTGGGGTGTGGAATGGACTGCCTGCTGTGATAGTGGAGTCGGACACTTTAGGAACTTTCAAGCTGTTATTGGATAAGCACATGGAGCACACCAGAGTGATAGGGAGTGTGATAGCTTGATCTTGGTCTCGGACAATGCTCGGCACAACATCGAGGGCCGAAGGGCCTGTACTGTGCTGTACTGTTCTATGTTCTATGACTCTCTGGCATCCTTTCACTCTGACCACCAACCTGACCACGCAAGTGTCGCGGAGCCTGCAATGTGGAGCTGCCTAAGCCGAAATAACAGATGCTATCACGCCAACCGTTTGTCATCACCTAATTTTAATACATTCACACAGGGATGGCATTTCATCAATAAACAGAAACAATCACCCAATCTGCACACAGATCTGGAGGTTATATCCCTTGCCAGCTGGACCCACACAGCCTTGGTTTCTTTGGGAGGCCTCTTCCTCCCAGATGAGGGGAAGAGCACCTCCCTGCTGGCTCTCGCCCCCTCAACCAGCATACCCAGCGCCTCATCCGAGAACCTCGGGGAGGCCCTTGCCTTGGAGCTGGCCATTCTTCAAGGACATAAAAGTTTGGAGGTGGTGCAGCATCGACCAAAAACCAGTGGAATGAACCAAGGCAGCAAGCAGCCCTTAAATGAAGCTGGATAAGTGATGTCAGCAGAGGCGAGTTTCGGTCCCAAAAGACTAATTGGCCCAGCGGAACCCACACCTCTGAAATTAACTGGCCAATTAGGGGAAAAATGCAATTTTTTCCCACCTGACAGTGGAGGCGGGTTTGGAACCCACCCAAACCAAAACCCACCTCCAATAGGAAAATTGCGTCCCATGAGGCTGGGCGGGGGCTGTCATAATTGGACAATGGGATGTGTACAAATGATTAACACCAGGTATCCACCAGCCCATCAAAATAAGGTATAAAAACAGACGGCCGAGAGAGGAAAACAGGCAGTTAGGGGCGAAGGCTTCCTCGAGGTCAAAGTTTAGCCTCTGAGGTGAATCAATGCTGGCAGACGGCCTAACACCTCCAACAGCTCGAGGGATGACCCAACGGAAGTGACCACTGCAGCAGACTACAGGAATACACCCAATCCGAGACCACCGTACTGCCTCACCATCCATCTGGTTGTTTCGTTTCATTCCAGGGCTGTAGATCGCCCTCATCTGTCACGGGTTGTATGTCTACTGTATCTATTTCAATCGCATGTAGTAATATCTGATTATGCTTAAACTGTAGCTCTCTAAATAAAAAGCCTTACAACTCCTAAGACCCTTTGGGTAATCTGTGTGTGACCTGTGATCCAAATCTTACAGCTGTTAGCTAAAGCATTAACCTGTGAATTTCAGGATCTGTGTTTTTTCTTTTTAAATTAAAGCCAGCATTTTTTCCATGCCTGACAAAGGCTATGGTTTGAAGGATCAGGCTCAATACTCCAATGCCAAATCCATGAAAGTTGGGACAAGAGAGCCAAAATGGGTCTTATGCTACCCAGTGAATAGCCAGATAGTCCACATTTGGGCAGTAGTTTCAAAATGTTTCATGACACTTTCATTGTTTAGACTTTATAAGGTACAGAAGATCAAACAGAGCCCTAGGGAGATTCTGCCCGTTGCATCATCCACATAGTGGCAAGATTTGATGATTCACTGTTGATGTGTCAAAGGGCAACAATGACAGATGGATAGCGCAGACAGACAACTAAGGAGGTATGTTGGAATAAAATCAGATGGCCACCAGGGATGTTCTAACACCATCATCCATAATCACTTGTCGGAATGGCCAAGAGACACTGCTGTCACACAAAGTTCATTGTGATGGATAAGGGTCCTTAGTGTATGGATGCACAGTCTTCTATTTCTGTACTTCTTGAAAGGACAAGTGGTAGCTGTTAGGACATGTCACATCAAGAAGCTGAGACTGGATAAGGGGCATTGGAGGTGGGGGTGGGGAAATCAAGTCAATGGTTTTGAAGCTGACTACAAGGGAAGAATAGTATTACATTTGAATTTCAAAATATTTGGTTAAAAAATAGTAAGGTACAGTTTCTCCTCGAAGTTTCAATGAAACAATTTTTTCCCAAAAATAAATAGTCGCACGTGCAATAACCTGACAGTTACTTCAAACATTTTAAGGCAACCTCTTAAAATTTCGCATTGCAGTGGTTCAGAACTGTGTCTGTGAACCTGCCTTTGCTTCAGGACATTGTTCGCGTATTCTTCCAACTTTAACCACTAAATTGACAATCTCCGTTTCTGCAGTGATGTTTTATACATTTATGCAGTTACTGATTCTCCGAGTAGAACACTGGGATTAACTCTCACTGCTGCGACCAGCGATGTTTGAGTGGGAACACCTGGATCAACTGTTGAGGCATGAGTAGGTGCCTCCCCCACCCCGATATATCACTTCTCCATTGCACCCACAGCAGCAACTGAGATCCAAGCAGGGCTTCTTTGCATTGCTTTCTTGCCTAATGCTCTGGTACTATCATCTGAACCCAGATACCATCCTTGTAAATGTTGGCTTGTTCACAGATGTGATTTCCAGTAAAAAAAAGTAAAAAGTTTAAAGTTTATGGTTTTCCATACAGACTGCATTTGACACATTAGACCCCCTGTGACCCCACCTCATTGTCTTAGTTGTATCTTGCTATGTCTTTGATATAATGCCTTCCTGACTGACCTGATTGTTTCTCTGCCGAGGTGTGATAAAACGCAGTCAGAAAGATTAACTGTAGTCGTCTGGCATTGTTCTCTGCACAGGCATTGTTCTCTGTCTATATATGCTTTGCCGATTCGTATTCCTTCACTTCACCTGACGAAGGGGCAGCAGCTCCGAAAGCTTGTGATTTCAAATAAAACTGTTGGACTATAACCTGGTGTTGTGCGACTTCTCACTTGTAAATGTACAAAGTGATCAAAGAAGATGAAGAGAAAGCTTTGGATCATTGAATGTATAAATGGTGGCAATTCAGCCAGAGTTCCAGTTTCTGACCACCAGCTCGCAACCCCTGCCGGAAGTACGCGCATGTGGATATTGGGCGAGGACAGGAGCAGGCTTGGCTCCGATAACTTCCATGATAAAATAGCCTGCTGACACTCACTCTTAAGGCTCACACATGAACGATAGGCCACTAAGGTGAGACAATGGAAAGAATCCATAAATGGAGGATGGTTGTAAGAATACTACCATGGATGAGTGCGCCAATTAATCCAGCTGTAGCGAGGAGCCATTTATCTTCATGCATTCAGGCTTGGGTTGATTGGTGAGGTGGGAGATTGATTGGCTGTTGGGCAAGTACAACCCTGGGGTAATGTGTGTGATTGTGTGCGTGTTTTGTATAAATAATGTCATTCTCTCTTTCACAGACAACAGAGGTTATCAGTCTGAGATTGTGGTTTATGACTCTCAATTATGAGCAGGCAAGAAGATAATGGGGCATACACATCTGCTCAAATAGTTACAGAAAACACACCTCTGACATAGTTTCCTTGCTTAGATTTTGCTGGTGGTAGGTCACTTTGCAGTTTAAAGGAGGTTTGTAAACACATTGCTGGCTGTTGCATCCTGTGCAACAAGGGATTATGATAGGCCCTGTCAGAGACCAACAATGTCAGAAAACTTTTAGAAGCAGATCATTCACAGAATACTAAAGGGAGATAACATGGTAATCATAATCTCTGTAATGCCATTGTATATAAACACTTCCTTAAAGATTCTTGCCTAAATGTACAGAAAGATAGTTATGTACACAAATGGATGCTTAGCAGATGTTGGGTGTAGGTCCTGAGAAGAGGAAGGCTATCTGGGTCTGTGTCTCCACTTTAGAAACTAATCTGAGGCACTGAGACAAAAAAGAAAGACTTGCATTTATATAGCGCCTTTTACGACCTCAGGATGTCCCAAAGAGCTTTGCAGCCAATTAAGTACTTTTGAAGCGTTGTCTCTGTTGTAATATAGGAAACACGGCAGTCAATTTGCGCACAATAATATGATAAATATTGTCCACAACACCAGGGAGAACTACCCATCTTTTCTTTGAAAAGTGCAATGGGATCCTTTACATCTATCTAAAAGGGCAGATGGACCCTCAGTTTAATGTCCCATCTGAAAGACAGCACCTCTGACGGTGCAGCACTCCCTCAGTACTGCACTGAAGTGTTAGCTTAGATTTTTTGCTCAAGTCTCTGGAGTGGGACTTAAGACCAGAATCTGCTGACTCAGAGACAAGTGTGCTGATACCTTTGTAGATGAGAACTTTCAGCTGAACTATTTTCATGGTAAAGCAAAATGGCCATACCCCAAGGTAAACTTAAATATTGTTTCTCTCTCCTCTTCCTATTGGTGCATCAGCCAATGAGCTCTTCATCCTAAACAAGGAGCCCAAGCTTAAACAGGTGAAGATACATGACTCTTAACTCTTAACTGGAGTAACTGCCCCACACATCCACAATTTCCCTTGCCAATTTAGATTTATTACATGAGGACCCCTGTAATGATCACATTCCTATACCTTGAAACCCCTGGTCTACAATATGTTGATCTGCAGGATCATCATACATGGTAGAAGAATTGGTAAGGCTGACATATGTTAGTAAGACTGGCCACTGCCCAATTGTCACCAAAATTCTGAATGGTCTTAATTATTTCTTCCATCCTCTATCTTACATCTCTCAGCTCCTCTCGGACATCCTCCACCTAACTCCCATATGTCCTTTCTGATGGAATCTCCTCTACCCTAGCATTATACCTTGAATCTGATCCATGCTTTTCTTTTCCAGATCAAGGTACTTCCCTTTACAGTCAACAGTGTGACGAAGCCACTTTTGACACCTGGGTCAGATCTGCTATCTGCAAACAAAGAGCATCATCACTCAGCATTGAACAAAAACAACTAGGCCGCAGAATTTCTTGCTGTCGCCCATTCTACCCAATTCCTGCCGTGACGTACAGGATCTTCACATATCTCACAGCACGGACGATTCTCAGTCACGTCCAAACACACATTAATAAATCCATTAAAAGAATCCAACTTGCAATAATTCAAAAACCAAGTTGCATAAATGGAACACCTGACAGGAACAGGAGAAACACTGTATTTATTACTCTCGAGGGATAGGCCTGCACAACTGATTCAGGACTTGAATGCTCATGAGTTATAAAGCAAGCCTTACTAAAGCAATAAATTCCGAATAACACCTTCTTCCTATTCCCATCAAATATTCACTACACATTGTAAAAATGTAACCAAATCTACCTTTCCATCTCATAGCCGGCTCCTGACAGCAACGGTCAGGCTGTATCCGTCAGAAATCTAATACAAAAGCTTGTCAGGGGGCTGTAGAGATAGATGAAATTGATGTCAGAAAATTAAATTTAATTTTACTTGCTGCGTCAACAGAAGCTCAAAATATCTAAACGTTTAAATTGGATTTGCAGCAAGTGTGTCGAGATATCTATAACTCACTGGCAACTCTGCTGTTTGGAGTTGAGGACATCATTCCAATATGATAGAAATTATGTCTAACAGTTACATATTTGAGGTCTTATATATAAATATATGTGTGATAAAATGTAAAAAAAATAAAAATGGTGTTATTGCCATGCATATGGTATATATATATATCAATGTAATCTCGAGGAGTTTTCAGCTGCAGCCTATGGTGCAAGGGGAAGTTGCAACAAGCTTGTTTGGCACTTAATCCATGTGTAACTGTTAGTCTTAGTGGATCTTGAATTATGTTGTATTGAAAGGCTATTTGAATGGTGTTTAAACCTAATGATATCCAAAGTGCATTTCTATTCAAACTTATGGATGAGATTGTGATGGCAAAAGGGCAGAAGCTTAAGTTAGTGATGGTGAATGGGCAGAGGTTTAAGTTATTGGTAGTGAAAGGGCTGATTTTGCATTTTTGAATTTCTACTGGCAAACTGTAATGTACATAGAAATCTGCTATTACCAAAAGTGATGCAGTTTAGGTAGCTCTGCACCTATTGCTCAAGTGTCTTTTATCGTTACTGGTTTAGCTTGCTGTGCTCCCATTCAAGCAGTTTCTAAGCTCAGAACTGATAGTAGGGAACACCTTCTCAAAAATCTTGGGGATAACCAAGGACAAAGTGCTTTGCTTTATCTCCAATAATGGCAAAGTGAAGGAAGCAATTGCCAGCACCCTTTTGCATTGCATAAAGCAGACCCTCATGGTCAAACACCAATTTCTCATTGTTTAAAACTGTGGTTTGCAGTAGCCTGTCGATAAACAAAAATGCACTTAAGAATTTAAAACAATAATGACTTTACATTGATGGGAAGCTTTCAGTGATTGGTCATTATTCACACAAATCCTTTTCCTTTTCCACCTTTACTAGTCAAGAGGTATTACTGAAAGGTAATGAAATAAGATGCGGATGGCTTTCCTCTTCCTGAGAAACAATTGTGTTCCCAAAAACTCCAACAGTCATGCAGGGAACTAAAGTGTGTGCACACATTTCATGTTGCAATGTAATGATATTTGTATCATTATCAGCAGTCTAGTTTGGAATGGTCTGCTGCATCAGTGCACTGCTTTTATACTTGCATTTATATACTGCCTTTTACAACCGCAATGAAATGCTTTGTTGAAGTGTTTTAACATAGGAAAAGCGCACAGCAAGGACCCACAGACAGCAGTGAGATAATGACCAGATTATCTGTTTTTTTTAGTGATGCTGGACGAGGGATAAATATGGACCAGGACACCAGGAGAGCTCGATAGCAAAATACTGCGGATGCTGGAAATCCGAAATAACAACAGAAAATGCTCCACCTGAGAGGGCAGATGGTGCCTCGGTTTAACATCTCAACCAAAAAACAACACCTCTGACAGTGCAGCACTCCCTCAGCACTACACTGGAGTGTCAGCTTAGATTATGTGCTCAAGTCTCTGGAGTGGGGCTTGAACTGTAGAATTCGCAATATATCGCGATTTTGTTAATAAGGAGAAAACACAGAGTTTCGTTCAAACAGCTTTTATTTCAGCAGAATGCTGGCAGGTTTAAAGTGGACACAAGCAGCCTGTAAAATGGCCGCCGCACCTCGTGACAGAACATTCTAGACTTTTCAACAGGCAGACAAGATGGCGTTCCAATAAACATTTGTGCAAGATCGATTAAGATTCAGCACAGTGAAGATAATACACGAGACATTATGGGTTTGCAGCATCAACATAGATACTGGAATCGGTCTCCCAGGTACAAAGGAAAGCCATTGTACCGAGTAATCAAGGGCCCATCCAAAAGACATTAATATGTAAAATCCCAACGACTCTACGATGAGAGAGCCGTTAGCAGGTAGTTATACAGGACACTTGGAAGCCCCAAACCCCTCCAGGGAGAACACCGACCGATTTAACAATGGGAGAAATATTAACAGGTACTCAGACATTTACGAGTAGCCCCGAAACCCATTAAGAACGGAGATCACCCATACAAGACATTTGGGCGCCAAACCCTAAACAAAAGAATGGACATTATAGTTGGGCGGGAAACGGAAGATTTTGCACTATAATTGCAGGCTCCAAACCGTCCATTCTCTCTCTTGCTCCTGTGTTTTTATCCGGCCGATTCGTAACCTCGTGGCTGCTCCTGTGTACTCGTAGTTGGGCTTCTGCTTGCCTGTTGCCTCTTCTGAAAAGACTGTTGAACTTTCTGATCCGTTTCGGATCTACCTCGTGTCGCGTAACGAAGACCTATGTTGGTAACTGGCAGCGGAACCGAAGGCCCGAGATGAGATGAGATGAGATGAGATGAGATGAGAAGAGAGGAAGACCATATCCATCGCCACGGTCAGTAAATCCCGACCGCGCCTGTAGGTCGATTAGCCAAGTTTTCCTCGCCAGGAAGACTTCTTTGAACTTGCAACGAAACATATTGCATCGATGATAACTGGACTGTGCCCAAAGTAACTGGAACGTGAAAACATATCGTAGCGACGATATCGATAACTGTGCTCCAAGAGTACCTGTTAAGCCAACCAACACAGGTCTTCATCACAGCAGACGGTCCAGCCTGCTAGCCGGAGCAGCAGAAGCAAGTAAACAAGTGGGACCAGGAGATCTCCTGACCGACACGTGGGTGCTGCGGTGAAAAACATCCGATCAGCTATTCGGAATTTCTCCGAGTTATCACGAGTGGTGAGCATGAGTCTCGAGATCCTACGAATCTAGTTTAGGATAGATATTGATAGGGGAGGGTTTAAGGATTAAGGATATTTGTAATGTGTGCCCCTATTTACTTTGTGCCGTTCGTTCCTCGTTTCCCTAAGATCGACTACATAACTGTTTGTAAGATTGTACTGTCATTAATCTGTGCTTATGACATGTATTTCATAATTTTAAGTATCATGCAATAAAGATTTTCCATTTCGTACCAGTCAAACCAAGCCTACATGAGTTTTATCTCCATTACTGCTCTCGCATCTAAGTCCAGTGTCTAGAACCGTAAGGGAGAGTGATTCGAACCACTCACAGGTGTGTCTAGTGTTCCCAGACTGGCTGGAGACCAGAACAGGCAGCAAGGCCTAGACCCGCACTGACATACAGGCTGCACAGAGCCGCGTGAATCTCACAGGCCGCGAGACACGCAGGGTCAGAATCCCTTACAGAAAATGGCGACCGCGGCAGGACACTGGCAGCGAGAGGGTAGTGTGTTAGATTTTGGAATGACTGTACGAAATGTTATGCAGGAAAAGATAGCGGATTATGTGTTTGGAAAGGTTAATCTAACTAAGAAATGGATAAGTGAATTGTTGGCGGATAAGAGCCCACTAGAGGCAGCTGAAAGGTGGACAGATAGTAAAGAACATAGAAAGACACTTGAGAAAGCAGTCTGGCTTATGTGTTACAAAAGGCAGGTTCAGATTTCAAACCAGACCATTACAGCGCTAGTAGCTCGAATCAGTCATTTAGAGGGAGAAATGGAGGAGAAGGTTTCTGGAGGGGAGGTGCTCATTAAGAATTTAAATGAGTTACACCAAGAAAGCCAGGAAGTCTCCAGTCACCTTAAAACAAGGATAGATTATCTCGAGTGCCAGGTCACTGAGGCAAAATTGAATGAGAGCAGGTTAAAGGAAAGATGTAACCGCCAAGCTGCCCAGATAAGAACTCAAGAAGAGAGCTTGATGGGGGTTAGGGCGGCATATAAGTTGGCCCTTGAGGATAAGTTTCAGGGAGCCGATCATAGCGCCTGCCAAAGGGAGATAGAGCACCTCAAAAAGGCCGTGAACAATGCGAACGGCATGGTGTGCCTTATCAATCCGTCGGCGCACCAGCCGCTAGTAAATGAGAGATTTAGAAAATCCCCACCAAGTAAAGCAGAAGAAGTAGTAGCCACTGCGCCCTCCGCGCCACCCAGCTATTCAGAAACCTGGGTTAGGGAGGAAGCAATGGAAGACACAAAAGAGCCCATTGAAAAGGAAGTAGAAAAGGGATCGTTGTATCCAGTAACGGGTATTAAAAGGGGCCCAAGCAGAAACGGTGGGGAAGAACCGGGGGATCTCCTTGGACAGCTGGTGTTGCCTCACAGTTCACATCAGCTGAGAGCTATGATAAATCACGTACGGAAGCTGACCGAGATAGACGACCCTTCCGTACATTTCAGAGAAGTTGAGCAAGCCGCAGCCATTAACGGCTGCGATGATGGGGAGACAGCAAAAATGCTGCTGTTCTCATTAGACAGCTCGGTCCTTCAGTGTCTCTCAGGCGAGAGCAAGAGGGGAACCAAGAGTTATGAGGAATTAAAGAATGAGGTCCTGGAAGTGTTGGGGGCGAACGACGAAGGTCCGTTTGCTAGAGTGGGACAGACAGTGCAGATGGAGGGAGAACCCCCGAAGGTTTTTGCCGACAGGCTGTGGCCAGTATATGAGCGCAGCTGTCTAGGTGCGCCCGAGCGCGAAGATGTGGAAGGTTTAGCTTTAACTCATTGGCTTAGGTGCATAATAGCCAACAGTTTACCAGCCGTTAGAGAGCAGGCAAAAGCATGGTTTGATCCCAATGACCCCAACATTACGGAAGAGTCGGTCTTGAATCGACTCACGTTAGGTTATCGCAATATAAGGGGTATGGCAACACGTCCCCTTAAGGGAAGAGTACATGAGGTACGACCCGCAGCCCCGTATCAAAGAGAGTGGCATCAGGAGGGTAATCGCGCCCCACAGGCAAGTAATGCTTGTTACGGGTGTGGGAAGACAGGGCACTGGCGCAAGCATTGCAGGAACCCTTGGAAGGATTCCAAGGATAAAAATCCCGCGGTCCGAGCCCAGGCGCCTGTCCCGGCTAAGGAAGCCAAGGCACCCACCCCTCCCGACGACCTCGAAGCAGTGTTAGGAGCCATGCGCAAGCTGGTCTTGAATGCGCGTGGACAGGTGGCGGTCGCAACCGGCCCCGTAGGTGCCGCAGGACCGTCTAATAGTACCCCATGACTAGAACCAGCACAGCCCGTCTACCTGTGTCCGCTTAGCTATGATGCGTGGAGGCGACCTGTGGTGGAGATGGAGGTAGAGAAACAGAAGGGTAGTTATTTGTTGGACACGGGAGCTTCTTGCACCATAATCCATACAGATAACCCTTTTGACTCGCCGCTATCTACCAAGGTCCCATTCACGTTAGCAGGGTTCACAGGAAAAGAACAGGCTGGCACGTTTTCCCTTCCGCTATCCATTCGTTTAGGAACACTTCGCCTTAAGTGGAAGTGTATACTGATGGCATGGCAAAAGGGGGGTGGAAGAGGTATTCTCGGGTCCGATCTCCTAGCGGGACACGGGATCCTCGTGGATCTCAGAAATCACTGTCTCTGGGGGGCTAAAGGTGAAAAGGGCGAGGTAATAGTGATTCCGGGGGAGGAAGAAACAGGGGTCCTGTGTACCGTACAGCCATCCGGAGGCTACGACCTCAGGCTTATGGTCGCAGATGTCCCAACGGACATGCAAACGTACGTGTCAGATAATATGCACGCGTTTGCAACCCACAAGCACGATTGTGGGAGAGTGGTCGGGTTTGAGGTCAGCGTAGATGGGGACCCCATGACCCGACCCCAAAAGCAGTATAACTTCCCCAAAGAAGCAGAACCCGATATGGAGACAGCAATGTCTTCCTTGGTGCAGCAGGGCGTGTTGAGGCCGATAGCCACACACGTGAACTCCCCATTATGGCCGGTTAGGAAGCCGGATAATTCGTGGAGAGCCACGGTGGACTACAGAGTCCTTAACAGTAACATTCCCGCCTGCGCGCCCACAGTAGCAGCAGTTGCTGACCTAATAGGGAGCATCCCAGCGTCCGCGACCACGTTCACGGTGCTGGATATCTCGAACGGTTTTTGGTCCATCCCGCTGCGGCGAGAGGACCAGTACAAGTTTGCCTTTACTTTCAAAGGGCAACAGTACACGTGGAACTGTCTGCCACAGGGTTTCCACAATAGCCCCAGTATTTTTCATCAGTGTATGGCAGGAAGTTTAAAGGAGTTTAGTCAGCCCAATCAGATAGTACAGTATGTGGATGATTTGCTCCTATTTACGGACTCAAGGGAGGAGCACGGACCACTACTGGACGAGTTATTGGAGCTGTTAGCGAGAAAGGGTTTTAAAATAAACCCTAAGAAAGCACGTATCGGTCAGCGGGAAGTAAAATTCCTGGGACTGACCATACGCGCTGGGGAAAGAGCCATAGACAAAGCAAGGAGGGAGTCGGTGCAAGAATTACCGATTCCCAACAACGTGAGGGGTGTGAGGTCCTTCTTGGGACTGACCGGTTACTGCAGGGATTTTATCGAAGATTATGCGGCCACAGCGGCGCCGCTCCTCCGACTCCTCCATAAGGGGGTGGAGTGGTTCTGGGACGAGGGCTGCCAAGCAGCCTTCGAGAAGTTAAAAAGGGATCTGCAGACCGCGCCAGCCTTAGGGGCCATAGATGGGGGGAAGGAGTTTTTCCTGGAGGTAGCTGCCAGCGGAGACAGCTTAAGCGCCGTGCTGCTCCAAGAGCGTCACGGCAAGCTGAGGCCGGTTGTCTATTCATCCAGGGTATTAACGGATGTGGAGAGAAGTTTCTCCAATTGCGAAAGGCACCTTTTAGCCACGCATTGGGCTGTGAAAAGATCAGCGATCTTCACAGGGCTCTCTCCCATCACTCTCCTCACACATCACACACCAACTAAGATGCTTCTGGATGGGAGGATTAAAGACGGGACCGTAAGCAGCGCACGCATTGCGCGTTGGACCCTTCTTCTCTCCCAGTTGGATCTTAGAGTAAAAGGTCTTTGCGAGCCCAGGCTTGCGGCCAATTTGGTATACCCCGGTACAGCCCACCGGTGTTCGGTGGAAGGGGTGTGGGACGTCAACATAGGTTTACGGGCCGGGATACATCCCACTGGGCGCGAGATTTATGTTGATGGGTCTAGCACAGTGTCTGCTGGCGAGCGACTCACAGGGTGTGGAGTTTATGACCCTGCGGCAGACCTTGCCCTGGCGATCAAGCTCCCTAGCACTATGAGCGCGCAGCAAGCTGAGCTGTCTGCCGTGGTGTACGTTGTGACCCACCCAGACATTTTCCCAACCCCATACACGATTTGCTCGGACAGCATGTTCACCTGCAATTCGTGTACGGAATACCTGGCCATTTGGTCCCGCCGCGGATACACCTCCGCGGACGGGCGACCTTTAACGGTGAAGCCCTTGCTGGAAAAGATCTTAGCAGCAGCAGTAGGGGAGGAAGGAGAGATTTTCATCCATAAGGTGAAAGCTCACTCCTCCACAGAGCCCCGTGGGGAGGGCAACCGGCAGGCGGATGCGCTAGCCAGGGAGGGTGCCCGCGACGGCACTTTCTGGAACCCCTATAGGACCGGACCCATAGCAGCGGTCCGAGGCGGGGACGGGAATCCCGGGAACACCAGGGTAGCATTGCCCCTAGACCTCAAGACCGTCCAAGCCCAGGATCCCGCCCTAAAAACAGTCCTAAAAACGATTGCGGAGGGGAGGCAGGTAGAAGGTCCGTACAGTACGGCAACCCTCTCAGTTAAGGAAGGCATGCTGTTCCGCGAGGAGCAGTGGGTTGTGCCGCAGCAGCACAGGAGGGAATTCCTCCAGTTGGCTCACGAGGGACCAGGGGCAGGGCACCCCGGGCCCGAGGTTACCTGGCAACGGGTAGAGCAAGCGGGATGGTGGCCAGGGCTCAGGGAACAAGTCCGCGAGTTCTGTGCAAACTGTCTTGTGTGCGCTGCAAACAACCCAGACCCCCAGAAAAGGAAGGTGCCCATGGGACACGTAAGAAGGGTAGAGGGACCATGGCAGTCGATACAGATCGACTATATAGGACCCCTGCCCACCACCCAGGGAGGTTATAAGTACTGCCTCGTCCTGGTGGATGTGTTTTCCAAGTGGGTGGAAGCCTTCCCTTGTCGAACAGCTACGGCACTGGGTACAGCAAAAATCTTGGTCCGGGAAGTGTTCTCGCGGTGGGGACTCCCCCGTTTTGTGGAGTCAGACCAAGGGAGTCATTTCACCGGCCAGGTGATGCAGAACACCCTCATGCTTTTGGGCATTGAAGGGAAGTGGCACGTAGCACACAATCCCCAGTCATCCGGGATTGTTGAACGTATGAACCGGACCCTGAAGGAGAAATTGAGGAAAGAGACTAGGAACTCGCCCCAAAAATGGGCGGAAGTTCTGCCTTTAGTCCTCATGGGGGTCCGGGCCAGTCAGTCAAAAAGTACGGGGTACTCCCCGCACGAGGTAATGACCGGCAGGCTCATGCGAACCCCCACCCATGTGCTAGCCCCGGTGCTCACTGAGGGTCAGCTCCAAGAGATAAGCAGGGACAAGTTCGCCCAAACTCTCTTGGAGCGCCTGAAGCAAGTTTATGAGCAGGCGGCTGGGAACATGGGAAGGCAGCATCAGGGCAATCGCTTGTTGCTGGAACCCCGCAAAACGCGGGAGTGGGAAGTAGGAGACCAGGTCATGGTCAGAAACTACGCCAGAGTAGGGAGTCTGGAACCACTGTATATGGGACCCTACAACATTGTAGACAAGGCGAGTCCCATGGTTTACGCCGTAAAAGTACCTCGGCGCACTAAGTGGTTCCACATAAACCAATGCAAACTGTACCAGCCAGGTGCGCAGGGGAAAACTACAGGGGTAAATCCCGCCAATGGGAAAGCACAGCCCCAGGTAGGACCACAAGGCACACAGGCAGGCATAGCAGCTTGCATCAGGGGAAGGGACATCCCGGACGATCATGCAGCGTTTTTCTGGAATTGGGGGTTAGATGAGGAAGAACTCAGGGTACCCTGGTCAGATGAGGATAGTGCAGATGAGCATAGTGATGATGACGGGTGGTTCCTGAGGAACGGTCTGGAGGGAATGGGGGCTGTAGGTAGAGACCCACACAGGGTGGACACACAAGCTGCAGGTCCCGAGGACAGGAGGGAGGAGCTAGAGGAGGCAGGGCCAGCCGCTATAGGAGCACAGAGAGTACCGGTGTGGCTCCCAGAGATGTGGCCACCCGCTTTGAACGTCCAGTCCTCAGGGGAGGCAGAGATCACGAGTGAAGGGCCGCCTGCTGGGCCGAGCAGGGCGGAGCCACGAACTGCCAGCCCCGAGGTTAGGGAGGCGGAGTCAGCGGAGGCGGAGCCGGCGACTGTGATGGAACCCCAGGTCATCCCGATGGAGGTCTCGGAACCCGGTCCGTCCGTCACGGAACCCCCGCCCATAGCAACTCCCCGTAGGTCAAGCAGAGAACCCCAGCCCAGGAGGATGTGGTCATGTCCCCAGACTGCCCCAAGGCGAAAATTTCAGGTTAAGATAACCCAGGTACAGACCGGCCACATCGCAGCAGTAACAGGCTGCGGCAGATCAGAGGGAAGGGTCAGTGCCCTCCCACCGTCGGGAAGAGCTCGCAGCAGCCTTCTCAGAATTTAAAGGGGCCGCCCTGAGAACGGGCGGCACTGTATAGTAAGAAGTTGTAAGTTTTAAGTTTATAGTTCAAGGTTAAGTTTTAAGTTTATAGTTCAAGGTTAAGTTTTAAGTTTATAGTTCAAGGTTAAGTTTTAAGTGTTTTTAACAGAAAACGATAAAATGATGGGAGCTTTAAAGATAGGTTTAGTTGAAGTTTATTCAGCGAACGTTGAAGTTTACGTGAGGCGGGGTCAGGGGACCCGCTCACCCTTCACAAAAGCCAGAGACTCTTGCGAGGCTGGCTACCTCATTCTATCTGATCACAGGAACCAAGGAAAGATGGAACGAATTCTAGTATTGCTCGTGGCAATCGGATGTGGATTGGCCTATCGAGGCCGCACCAAGGATGTCGTGGTGTTTGGATGTTCCGGGGACACGGCCCCCATCGCGGTGGATGGGACCGGAAGACGGGAGGCAGAGGAGACCAGCACCTATTTCCACAAGGGAAGGTGGCCAGGATGGCTGGGAACGAACTCAACGGAGTATTCCAGCACGTCGGGGTTTGCCTACAAAGAGACTTCTTTACTGTGCCCCAAAGTAAGGATCATCGCACCCAGGATCAGCGTCACCGTCGGCAAACGGATTTGTTTGACTTGTAGTGGGAAGGTCCCATTGAGCCGATGGTGGTGGCTGCGAAAGCTGAGCAAAACTATGAGGAACTCTTCGGTCGAGTGGGAACGACTGGGTAATAATACCCATCGGACAATTACGGGGACAGACGGACAAGTGAAAGTCTGTTGGGACAAATGGTGGGAACCGGATGAGGGAATTTATGTATGTATGTGGGGGTCAAAGTACGTTTGCCCCAAAGGCATCTCCATATTTTTTATTAATCAATGGCAGGATAACGGACAGGGGATGAGGTGGGATGCGAGCACCAGGGGGTGCGGAGCCCCATTCTCCCCAATCCCAGTAAATGCCACTGAACTCATTACGCGCCCACGCAAAGCCCCGCCCACGATTCCGGTGGTTCTAGCTGAGGAAGAAGGGTGCCCTAAAACTAGTAAGGGACCTGGGAATGGTTTGGTACTGGTCCCCACAGACCAGATACTATTTCAGGGAGTACATTACGCGGTGGCCTCGGTGATTTTAAATCTCACTGAGGTGCGGTTACCAGAGTGGTGCCCCAAAAAGACGGAACAGTTGTATCAGGTCCTGTTGACCAAGATGTTCAGACAATTTTACGAATTCGATTTCGCGGAAATTGATAAAACAAGTTTGTACACCGCACCACAGGAAGTTTTGGATCAAGTAGGGAGGCAAAGAAGGGGTTTGGTGAACGATGCGTTCACTGCTTTTAACACAGGTACATCTGTGGTCAACGCTCTAGACAGTGTGGAGCTGCAGACCCAGATTAATGGTTTAAAGACACAATTAAAGGACATTCTAACAGATGAGAATAAAGTGGTAGGGTCGGGTCTACACGAGGACCAAGCCATGACCCTCCATTTAAAGGAAATTATAGCAGAGTTGGAGAAACATGCAAAGACGGTAAATGCCCTGATTAGGGAAGATCGGAATGCATCCGATCAAGCTGCGCAGAACGAGGTGTGCGTGCTTTACGGGGCGTGGTTACTGGGCGAGGGCCGCAGTAATTTGGAGGATTTAAAACAAGGTTTGGTTCCGTCCTAGATAAGTAACAAACACCTACGGGCGCTCCACCCTTTTCAGAACGCATTAAGCCCGTGCCAGCTCAGGCTAGCTTCAGAGGCTTACCCAGTCCCCGTGGACTGCGGACGTTCGAACCATACCATCATGGGTATAGTTTTACGTATGCCGGTTTTGGGCGACACAGCAAAGCCCGCCCCGGTATATCGGGTAGAGAACATCGGTGTCATTCAGGGGGGAGCCCACATTCGTTATGCAGCGGTTCCACCTTACGTCATCCGCTGGGAGCAAACGATGACAGGTACAGATCTCTCTGGTTGTCGTGGCAGGGGAGCACACATAATACTGTGCCCCCAGCACTTGAATGCCTTTTTAACACCACAGTGCGGGTTCAGAACGGCTGGCGCCAAGTCCATGAATTGCACCATGGAGGCAATGGCACAAGATCATGTGCCTCCGCAGGTAGCATACATCGGGGGTGGAACATATTGTGTTACCACTGCAGCGCAACACTACCAGCATGGAAACCGTAGCCGGTGTCCGGTGAGTGACAGCAGTTTCTGTTTTAAACCCAGGGCGGAAGTTCAAGTAGCACAACAGCGAATTATCCCAATCCCTGAACCATCCACTGTTCATCTCACAGTAAAAGAGAATTTCACCGACTTGCAGCGATTCGTCGCGCATTTTGGATACCTCATTCCCCCTCTCCCTGAACACCTCACCAAGCTTTTAAAAGCCGTCGCGGTGTCACAGAAACACTTTTACACATTAGAGCAGAAAACTGTCGAAATAGGAACAGACATTCTGGATATAGTAGTTCCACCGTGGTGGAATCTGTTCACTAATATTGAAGTGCCTTCATGGATTAGAATAGCCTCCCACATTTTAGTCGTATGCCAAGTGTTTATTGTAGTGTACCTATTGGTCGTACATTGTAAAAGAGACAAACGCCTCACCAAGCATGAAAACACGGGAGAGTGGCGAGAACGTTACGTGCGCGTGCACGATGAAAGCACCGTGTAATCGGAAAATGGCGTCACTCCCGCTCGCCGCGTGCGCCGCGGAAGTTTGTACTCATATAAGATTTTCAGAGATTGTAAATACGTTGGGAACTCGACATGTTTTAAGAGTTGGTGTTGATTTAGTTTGGTGATGGTGTTACAGTTAAAAATGATTGTTTGGTTTCGGGTTTTGTTTCTCCTTTCCCTGAATAAAAGATGAATATACAGGTGATACGAGAGGCATCGGCCTGGTTACGCCGGGAAGGAAAACAAGTGGTGTAAGTTTAAGGGCAAATAATGCCTACGGTGATATAAAATGTAGTTTTCTTGGGAAACAAGGACGACACAGAGACCCTAGCTAAGTTAAAATTATGGGATTAATTTACTGGATTCGGAGAGAAATCGAGATAACATTGCTCACCACTATGATTTTTGATACGATAAGCGGAGTTATTCGCATCAACAGGAGGGACTGTAGAATTCGCAATATATCGCGATTTTGTTAATAAGGAGAAAACACAGAGTTTCGTTCAAACAGCTTTTATTTCAGCAGAATGCTGGCAGGTTTAAAGTGGACACAAGCAGCCTGTAAAATGGCCGCCGCACCTCGTGACAGAACATTCTAGACTTTTCAACAGGCAGACAAGATGGCGTTCCAATAAACATTTGTGCAAGATCGATTAAGATTCAGCACAGTGAAGATAATACACGAGACATTATGGGTTTGCAGCATCAACATAGATACTGGAATCGGTCTCCCAGGTACAAAGGAAAGCCATTGTACCGAGTAATCAAGGGCCCATCCAAAAGACATTAATATGTAAAATCCCAACGACTCTACGATGAGAGAGCCGTTAGCAGGTAGTTATACAGGACACTTGGAAGCCCCAAACCCCTCCAGGGAGAACACCGACCGATTTAACAATGGGAGAAATATTAACAGGTACTCAGACATTTACGAGTAGCCCCGAAACCCATTAAGAACGGAGATCACCCATACAAGACATTTGGGCGCCAAACCCTAAACAAAAGAATGGACATTATAGTTGGGCGGGAAACGGAAGATTTTGCACTATAATTGCAGGCTCCAAACCGTCCATTCTCTCTCTTGCTCCTGTGTTTTTATCCGGCCGATTCGTAACCTCGTGGCTGCTCCTGTGTACTCGTAGTTGGGCTTCTGCTTGCCTGTTGCCTCTTCTGAAAAGACTGTTGAACTTTCTGATCCGTTTCGGATCTACCTCGTGTCGCGTAACGAAGACCTATGTTGGTAACTGGCAGCGGAACCGAAGGCCCGAGATGAGATGAGATGAGATGAGATGAGATGAGAAGAGAGGAAGACCATATCCATCGCCACAGTCAGTAAATCCCGACCGCGCCTGTAGGTCGATTAGCCAAGTTTTCCTCGCCAGGAAGACTTCTTTGAACTTGCAACGAAACATATTGCATCGATGATAACTGGACTGTGCCCAAAGTAACTGGAACGTGAAAACATATCGTAGCGACGATATCGATAACTGTGCTCCAAGAGTACCTGTTAAGCCAACCAACACAGGTCTTCATCACAGCAGACGGTCCAGCCTGCTAGCCGGAGCAGCAGAAGCAAGTAAACAAGTGGGACCAGGAGATCTCCTGACCGACACGTGGGTGCTGCGGTGAAAAACATCCGATCAGCTATTCGGAATTTCTCCGAGTTATCACGAGTGGTGAGCATGAGTCTCGAGATCCTACGAATCTAGTTTAGGATAGATATTGATAGGGGAGGGTTTAAGGATTAAGGATATTTGTAATGTGTGCCCCTATTTACTTTGTGCCGTTCGTTCCTCGTTTCCCTAAGATCGACTACATAACTGTTTGTAAGATTGTACTGTCATTAATCTGTGCTTATGACATGTATTTCATAATTTTAAGTATCATGCAATAAAGATTTTCCATTTCGTACCAGTCAAACCAAGCCTACATGAGTTTTATCTCCATTACTGCTCTCGCATCTAAGTCCAGTGTCTAGAACCGTAAGGGAGAGTGATTCGAACCACTCACAGGTGTGTCTAGTGTTCCCAGACTGGCTGGAGACCAGAACAGGCAGCAAGGCCTAGACCCGCACTGACATACAGGCTGCACAGAGCCGCGTGAATCTCACAGGCCGCGAGACACGCAGGGTCAGAATCCCTTACAGAACCCACAGCCTTCTGACTCAGAGGCGAGAATGCTGCTATTGAGCCACGGCTGACACCTAAGTGAGTGTCTAAGAATATACTCTTCAAACACTGAAGAACTTGTTAAGCATTTTCCATGATCACAGAGTGACAATGATGGGTGTGAATGAAGATGTAACAGGATCAAAGAGATGAAATGCAATGTATAACAGTTATCGCAGATAGAAAATGAAAAGTATGTTCTCAAAGGTGACCAGGAGTCCATTTAACAATCTGAAGAGCAGAACATAATGCATTCCAAGTTTCTTTCATCAATAGAAGAGCAGAAGAAGAGGATATGAAAAAGAACGCTCCACGCTACCATTCACACTTTAAAGTATGGATCGGCACTTAGGCGAAGAATGTTGAAACCATATTTTTCAAAAAATGAAAAAAATTGAATGAGCAAGAGTGTGGCTAACAAAGTGAAACAAGCAGCTAGATCCACTTCAGAAAAGAAGTAAAATAGAACTGATGAAATGACACACAATTACAGACAAAGTAATGATAACTGTGCAACAAAAATAGCTCTCAGGACCTCACGCAAACAGAAACTGTTATTAGCTCTATGATCTATATAGCATTTATTTTGAGATGTGAAGCACCACAGAGAACTACAATTCAAAATGGAAAGATAATCAACTAATACACAATGCACCAAGCCAGGGATTGCATTTATACAAAAGCAAAATACTGCAGATGCTGAAATAAAAACAGAAAATGCTGGAAATACTCAGCAGGTCAGGCAGCATCTGTGGAGAGAGAAACAGAGTTAGCGTTTCAGGTCGATGACCCTTCATCAGAACTGGAAAAAGTTAGAGATGTAACTGATTTTTAAGCAAGTGCATGGGTGGGGAAAGGGGGGAGGGATGGAAAGAAATAAAGGGAAGATCTGTGATAGGGTGGAAGGCAGGAGAGATTAAATGACAAAAGGTTTGATGGTGCAAGGCAAAAGGAGATGGGAATTGGAAAAGTTAAGAAACAAAGATGAGTCTAGATGAGGTGTAAATGGGAACGGCAGAATCATCAACAGCTGCCATGTGAAAAAAAAATCTCTCACCTTCGGAAAAATTAGGCTAATATTTAATCGTGATGTGTGGCACTACCAACATGCTATGTGGGATAGATTAAGAACAGATCTAGCAGCTCAAAACTGGGCATCCGTTTGGAGGTGTCGGCCATCAGCAGCAGCAGAATTTTATTCCACCACTATCTGTAACCTCATGGACTGGCATATCCCTCACTCCTCCATCACCATCAAGCCAGAAGACCAACCCTGGTTCACTGAGGAGTGCAGAAGAGCATTCCAGGAGCAGCACCAGGCATACCTGAAAATAAGGTGCCAACCTGGTGAAGCTATGACTGCTAAACAGCAAAAGCAGCATTCTATAGTCAGAGCTAAGCGATCCCGCAACAACAGATCAGGTCAAAGCGCTGCAGTCCTGCCACATCCAGTCACGAACAATGGTGGACAATCAAGCATGCAATTAACGTGACGAGGAGGCTCCAAGAACATCCCCATCCTCAATGATGGCAAAGCCCAGCACACGAATGCAAAAGACAAGGCTGAAGCATTTGTAACTACTTTCAGCCAGAAGTGCCAAGTGGATGATTCTTCTCGGTCTCCTCCTGAGGTCTTCACAATCACCGATGCCAGTCTTCAGGCAATTCAATTCACTCCATGTGACATCAAGTAATGGCTGAGTGCATTGGACACAGGAAAGGCTGTGATCCCCAACATCCGGGCTGGAGGAAATTTCAGCTCATCAGGACAGGATGTCGGCTGAGCAGTCTGACACCACAGAGGTTGTGGAGGGGTGGAGGGAGGTGCTGGTGGGGTAGATCTGGGCATCATCAATTTACATGTGGAATCTGACATTGAGGACTGAATTTTGCCGGCACTCAGAGTGCGGGTTTGGAGGCGGGGCTGCTGTCAAAATCGAAATGATTGACAGCGGGTCGGGAGCCCGTTCCGAACCCGCCTCCATGTAAGTTTTCAAAGTGTCGGGTCTGTGATTTCAGAACAGACCCGACACCAAGAGGCGGGGGAAGCATTTAAGATCGTTAAATGCTAATTAAACGCTTGTTAACTACTATTTTGCCAGCCTATTTCTATTTCCCACCTTTTTAATGAGGTTCATGTGTTGTCATACAGTGTAAGATCACGTCAGGTGAGTAGGTCGGGTTCTCTATGTCTCCCCATTGCTGTGAATAGGTGGCAGCTGCAAAAGTGGTATGAACGCTACCATTTCACAGCTGTTCACTTTCCAATGTCAGAAGCTTGAGCCTTCAGGACTTGGAAGGCACTTTTGAGCTGTATGCAGTTTGGAAGGCCACAAATTTAATTCTGGAGGCGGGATGGGGGCGGGTCAGCTGGTTTCCGGGTTCCGGTTCCGCCCCCAGCTGCCTCCGCTCTGCAGACGTGATTTTCCCTTGATTGGCCTTGGTAAGCCCGCCCCGGCCAATTAACAGGAAGCGGGTCTGATGACGTCATTTGATGAAGTGTCATCTGCCGGTTTCCTTAAAGGGACCATGCACAATTTTATTTTGGCAGTTGATCTGTCAGTGTTTGACAGCATTGAGGTGCTGCAAACACTGACAATCACTGCAGAAAGGTGAACACTTGCACCCAGGCTCTCCAATGACTCCCTCTATATGCTTATGGAGGGAATAGCAGCATGCAGGGAGGTTCTCTTCCCTTCCAAGGGTAGAAGAGACCTCCCCAGGACACCAACTTACCTTGAACCTCCACCCAACCCTCTCTATCTACTTTATCACTTCCCCATCTCAATAGCCACCCTTCAAACTCACCCTCATCCTACTGCAAGCATACCAACTAACAACACACAAGGCTAGGCACTTGAGAGGTTTAGCCAATGTCCATGTGAAGTTTCTGGTAATGTGTTGTCATACAGTGTAATATCTTTTTCCAAAAGTGCCCCTTATTGGACAGATCTGAACGCACATTGAGAAGTGTCTTACTGAATTCCAGTGATTGTTCAGTCATAACTTCCCCCCCACCCCCCGCTATAGTGATGAGTGTGCATGGAATGGCTTGGACATTAAAGGGATGCTTCACGGTGCTGGTGTGGGATGGTGTCAACCTGGCACATCATGTGGCAGCCAGGGTTTACAGCATCACGTGAAGAAAATCTGGCCATGGTGATGCCATCACTGGCCTCCTGGCCAGCAATTTTGTCAGGGGCTGATGCACTGTGTCCAGTGCAGCATCAGGTGGGTGAGGTGGTGGTTGGTGCTCCTGGTGCTGGTGCTGCTGTTGTGGCTGGTTGTGGAGCTGCCGCGGCTGCTCTTCCTTCGAAGCTGACGACCAGGATGAGAGGATGTAAATGGTTCCCATCCCGTTGCTTTAGATTTCAGTTGAGGCAAATAGCTTGCAAGCGCACACTCAAAGTGGCCTGAAATTATTCCAATCAGATAACACTGCAGATGGGTATCAGCTTGAACGTCACAAGGTCATTAGATTTGCAAAATCTTATCCCAAGCCTCCAACAACAAAGTTGTTGCATTTGAATGTCAGCCATGTTACAGGAGTGCTTTTAAAGTGCTGCACCAATGACTACAAATCATGTCCACGGGAAACTTGTCTCCTTGCAGCTGGCCTGTTTCTGACAAGACGGAAACAGGAGCCAGTAGCACAAAAATGGGAAACCACTATAAAAATAGGATTAGCAAGGCAGTTAACCGGCTGTTAATTGCCTTAACTACCTGTCCCACCGGTTCCCGTCGGCTCAGTTTGGGAGCGGCTGACCCGACACTCACGAAAATCACATGGGGGCGGGATGGAGGCGGGTTGGCAATCTGAAGCCATTTTTTCCGATTTTGCTGCCAACCCACCTCCAAACCCGCCTCCTCAGGGCTATTAAAATCGAGCCCGAAGTGTTTGGAGTAAACTCTCTATCCACTGTCACCTCCTTGGAGCAAGCTCTCTCACCATTGACAGATCACTTCTGTCATCTCAACTTCAGCTGCTATCTATTCCAGCAACATCGGTGCCCTTGAAAAAATCTCAACTTGGTCCTAGGAATCCCTCCACGATCAGCCCCAACACCAACATCACCAGGCACACCAACAACAACACCAACCTTCTCCGCAATCACCTGATGCTGCACAGGACACAGGCCATTAGCACCCGACCACATTGCTGCCAGGGAGGCGAGCGATGGCATCACCATGGCCAGATTTACTTCACTTAACACTGTACACCCTGGCTGCCACATGATGCACCCAGGTTGACACCAGCATCATAAAGCATCCCTACAATGTCCAAGCCATTCCTTTCACACTCTTCACATTTGTGTGTGTGTGTGTGCGTGTGTGTGTGGGGGGGGGGGGGGGGGGGGGAGGGGGGGGTGGTGGGGGGGGGTGCGGCGGGGGAGGGAGGTTCGGTCTCAACAGTCACTGGAACTCACTAAGACACTTCCAAAGGTGAGACCGATCTGTCCAATAAGGCAAAGTGTTGAAAATAAAGATTTCAATGTTTGACAACACATTAACAGAAAATTTACATGAACATTGCATAAAACACACAAGTGCCTACCCTTGTGTGTTGTTAGTTGGTATGATTGGACTAGGATGAGGGTGATTGTGAGGGGTGGCTAGTGAGGTGGGGAAGTGATAATGTAGACAGAGAGGGATGGGTGGAGGTGCAAGGTAAGTTGGCGTGAGTAAGGTTGTGCAGGAGTAGGGTGGGAATGGCAGGGTGATGGGGATGTGATGAGTGGCACAGCAGGATGAGGCTGAGTGTGGCTTTGCAGTAACGTTTCATGATCTACTGAGATCATTGAAAGGTTTGCGCCACTGCAGCCTGGTCCTCCTGACAACATCCCTGCTTGTGTCCTCCTGTGCAATGTGCAACCAGGCTGTGTTGGTGTCCTGGGGAGGTCTCTTCCGCCCATGGGAAGGGAAGAGAACCTCCCTGCGTGCTGTGACTCCCTCCATAAGCATATGGAGGGAGTCATGGGAGAGCCTGAGTGCAACCGTCCACCTTTGTGCACTGCTTGTCAGTGTTTGCAGCACCTCAATGCTGTAGAACACTGACAGCACAACTGTCAAAAACAATTTGCGCATGGTCCCTTTAAGGAAACCGGCTGATGACGCGTCATCAGACCCGCTTCCTTCAATTGGCCGGCAAACACGCTGGGTGGGCTTAACAGTGCTTCTCAGTGTTTGCAGCACCTCAATACTGTAGAACACTCACAGAACAACTGTCAAAATGATTGTGGACATGGCCCCTTTAAGGAAACTGGCTGATGACGCGTCATCAAATGATATCATCAGACCCGCTTCCGTTTAATTGGCCGTGAACCCTGCAGGTCGGGCTTAACAAGCCCAATTAATGTAAAATCACTCGGAGAGTGCGGGCTGCTGTAGACAGTGGGCTGGGACCGAGACACCAACCCCAGCCGCCCCGGGCCCGCCTCAGTCGGCGAAATCGCAGCCTGTGTTTTTGCATGTTGTCGTCAAGGGACAACATGTAGATGAGAAATAGGAGGGGGCCAAGGATAGATTGTTGGGGAACTCCAGAGGTAATGGCACAGGGGTGTGAAGAGAAACCATGACTACAACTACATAATTAAGAGCATAAGCCGTCAAAGGCAGTCCCACCCAGCTAGACAACAGAGGAGAGTCATTGGGGGAGGATGATGTATCAACCGTGTCAAAGGCTGCATCAGGTGGAGAAGGATGAGGAGTGATAGTGTACGATGGTCACAGTCACAGAGGATGTCTGTGAAAGCAGCACTATAAACTTGGACACTGCACTTAACTATTATTCAGCAGAGCCAAGCTAATACTAAAGCATTGTGATATGCTTCATCTACTGTTGTGCCTATAATGTTTTGGACTCTTGTCAATTGATGGCAGATATCCAGGGCACTTTATGTAATCCTCACTGTTTAATCTTGTGATGGTATTAATTGTGTTATCATAGATGTTCAATAAACTAGCATGGCGTAATGCATCTCTGTTTCCGCCCTCCTCCTTGATGACTCTGCCAAGTGATTGCGCTTTGCTTGGTGTTACCGCAGCCCTTTTGTAATTAGTTTGGCTTGAGCAACTGTCGATATAATTTGAATTGGCTTAAGTGGGACAGTCCGGAGGCAAGCTAATTTAGGCATCTTCTAAACCTCAGACATGAACGGTAGATTTCAATCTAGTTTTCTAATGTGTACATGTTAGAAGAGGGAGGAAACAATTTGTCTGTTAGTCTTTGAATAATATAATTGAACAGTAATGTTCAGCAGAAATAGCACTGGAATTTCATTAATGGTAGCTGATTTATTCAATGAAAAGCCATGTATCATCGGGCCTCCTAGGGTATCAACGCTGCGACCCGGAAACTTGAAGCATACCAGGCTATTCCTGAATGTGAATTATATGTGATTAAAGGAATTGATAGGGTAGATAGAGAGAAACTATTTCCTCTGGTGGGGGAGTCCAGAACAAGGGGGCATAACCTTAAAATTAGAGCTAGGCCGTTCAGGGGTGACGTCAGGAAGCACTTCTTCACACGAAGGGTGAACTCTCTGCCCCAAAAAGCTATTGAGGCAAGAGTTATGAACCCAAGGCAGGTAGATGGAGTTAAGATGCAGATCAGCCATGATCTAACTGAATGGCAGAACAGGCTCGAGGGGCCGAAAGGCTGGCTCCTGTTCCTATGTTCCTATATGAAAGGTCACTGTTGTTCATATATTATTTATAAACTCAGATAGTGAATGCATATTAATATATGTAAATAATTATATAGACTTTGTACATACATATTGCACAGTTCATATATTTGTATATATATTATTGTGCACCTTCTATATATTTATGCACACGTATAGCTCATACACACAGGCTGTTGTAGACACAAAACCCTTTCAGATGTGCGTCAATATGCTTTCTCCAGCTCTTAATCCCTGCCATCAATCAGCAACAAGTTTCCAATGACCTTTTGACGATGGTACAAGGACAGTTCAGATCTGCACTCCAGCACATTTGTTTTATCAGTAATTTCCAATAGAAAATGGATTGCTGGCTGGCACTTAAAGCCCACAATCCCCTGACTGGCTGAGATTAGAGTCTCTGGGTCCATCCGTCACTGGCCAAGCGCCGCTTCAAATCACAGCAATATTTTTCACACTGAAAAACAAACAAGCTTATCTGCTTGCTCCACTGTGGAGATATCTCGGAGAAAGCCTGAATAACTATAATGTGAGAGGAACTATCACTGCCCAAGACAGACAGGGCACTTTTCCAGTAAAGCTTCTATTAATGATTGCTATGTTTCTGGGTCTTATTAACCTATTTTACTCTAGATGTTTTTAACTTCTGTGTTTCAAACGACAACAACAACTTGTATTTATATTGCTTTTTTAGGTAGTAAAACATGCCAAAGCGCTTCACAGGAGCGTAATCAGACAAAATTTGACACCGAGTCACATAAGGAGATATTAGGACAGGTGACCGAAAACTTGGTCAAAGCGATAGGTTTTAAAGAGCGATTTAAAGTAGGAGAGAGAAGTAGAGAGGCGGAGAGGTTTAGGGAGAGAAACCCAGAGCTTGGGGCCGAGGCAGCTGAAGGCACAACCGCCAATGGTGAAGCGAAGAAAATTGGAAATGTGCAAGAAGCTAGAATTGGAGGAGGGCAGAGATCTCAGAAGGTTGTAGGGCTGGAGGAGTTTACAGAGATAGCGAGGGGCCATGGAGGGGTTTGAAAACAAGGATGAGCATTTTTAAATCGAGGCGATGACAGATCAGGAGCCAATCTCGGTTTGCAAGCACAGGAGTGATGGGTGAATGGGAGTTAGGATATGGGCAGCAGAGTTTTGGATGATGACACATAGGTAAGCCCTCATGCCTTATGTCCTCAAGCGTGTTTACAGTTGTCCTGATATCTAGATAAAAAAGAAAGAATAACTTCCATTTATATAGTGCCTTAAATGACCTCAGGATGTCCCAAAGCGCTTTGCAACCAATGAAGTACTTTTGCCGTGTAGTCACTGTTGTAACGTGAAGTGTGATGATGTGTCTCGGACAATGAATAGTAAGCCCTTCTTTAGGCAGCTTTAGCTATTCGTTTGATCCCATGCCCACACAGGATCACCTTCGTCATCTAAAAATGGCAGAACAACAGAACATTAGACCTTGGGCTGGATTTTGACAGCCGAGACAAATTGGGGGCGGGACTGCTGCCTTCTGGGTTCTAGTCCCGCCCCCAGCGACGTCTGATGAACAAACGCCATTTTGCCCTGATTGGCCTTGTTAAGCCCGCCCTGCGGGCTTGCCGGCAAATTAAGGGAAAGCCGATGTCAGATGACGTCCGTGCAAGACGCTTCATCTGCCAGTTTTCTTAAAGGGATAGGCCCCATAATTTTTTGACAGATGAATTGTCAGTGTTTGACAGCGTTGAGGTGCTGTCAAACACTGACAATCACAGTCCAAAGGTGAGCCCTTGCACCCAGGCACACCAATGACTCTCTCCTTAGGAGAAAACACATGGCAGCTGCATGTGAGATTGCAGAAGCCATCTGTTAATTCTCCTGATCAGATGAGGCTTCACAGAAACATCAAATCTTGTCACCTGCAGATACATATAAACAGAATAAAAATATTTCTCACTACATTCTCTCACCTGTCATACTTACCTGTGCACAATTGCACCCATCACACTACCTCTGCAGCTGTCATTTGCACACTTACACTGCAGCAGACCCACAGCTCGCCTCGCTGATCCTGGCGGGGTTCCTGCCATTGGGAAACCCGCAACAGCAGGCTGAAAATGGGGACAGGCAGTTAATTGGCTCTAATCTCCTTCCCGCCGCTAGGAGACGGGTCCCTGTGTGAGTCGGGGACCTGCCTCCCGGGAAGATGGTTCGGAGGCAGGTTGGGAGCGGGGTTGGGTCCCGCTCCCAATTTTTCCCATTTTTCCAGCAGTCCCACCTCCAAACCCGCCTCCTCAGGGCTGGGAAAATCCAACCCCTTGTCTTTAATCGCCAAATGAATTATTCACTGTAAATGAACACGTGAATAAATAACAGAAACGATAGGGGAGCAATTTTCATATATCGGGTTGAAAGGCCAATCGAATATAGTGATCGGGTCTCATTTAGGTATGAATGGTGCACTGCCAGTGCTAATCATGCTGCTTATTGGCAGCTCATCATTTGGGAGGGCAGGAAATCGAGCGGGCCCATCATTTCCTAACGCAAGCATACAGCTTTCAGTGGTGGTGTGTGAAAAGCGCATTAGGAAGTAATGATGGCAGCACTGACTCACACGTAAATGGCGTCCGGGTCCTAATAGTGTCTTAGGACCCTTATTTCATATGTGTATTAGGCTTCCCCATTTCCAGCAGGAACATTGGCTTCTTAAGTCAAGGCCCGCTTCGAAATCGCATTGCACAATCCTTCAGCAGACACTGAGTGATATTATTCCTTGACTTCCATCCCCCTACTGCACTGTTCACACCAAAAAACATGATGGTAGGCAGACAGAAAACACCACATGTATTTTCACAGTACAGGAAACTCTTTATTAACCGGCACCGACGGGACCGGCGTGGTGCCGGTTTATCAAAAAGTCCGGATAACGGAGAGTTATATCTCCCAACGTACGAGAGCCCCGTACACATTGACATGCGCCTGCATTCAGAGCTCCGTCTCCCCGGGGACCGCCAGCTGACCATCTGTCGTGTCCGCTGCCTACCCGGGCTGCACATTCCCCTCCCAATCTACACGCTCCGATACAAGGCAAACGCCTCGGGGTATTTTTTAAAGTTAATCTTAAACGAGAGATGAAGGAAAACCCCGGTTACCTACTCAAGAATTTTGCCGGTTAAGAGAGATTTCCGGATATTTGGGTGCCGGTTAATAAAGAGTTTCCTGTAGTTATTAAACTTTGCTAACTCGTCATAGTAGAAAAAAATAACTGTTTCATAATTCTGTGCGGAACTAATTGCAATCAATCTTCTTAGGTAGTAAATGCTTTATCCTTTTTATGAATTTAACTCATTCTACCTTAACTAATACTCAACAAAAGACCCAAATAGGCTGTCTGTGAATACGCCACTCCCGCCAGATGAGCATCATCAATTTGAAAAGTCCACATTAATAATTCCCCCAAACAGTTAACAGGGTTTTGTGAATTTAAATAATTTTTAGTTAAATTCAAACGACACTGCCAATGAGACACACATCTGAACAAATCACGCAGCATATTTGTGGTTGAATTGTGTGGCTTTGCTCCTCCCTCAAGCAAACTGCCTGGGGAGAATCAATTAGTCCTCAAAACATTGGCCCAGATTTAGCGATGATAATAATGGCGAGGTTATCAGCGCTCACTGTTATTACGGGGAAAATCAGATAGCAGCTTCCGGCGTCCGCATTTAAACATGGAAATCCGGAAATTGCAGTCCGAGTAACCCTGCTCCTCCACTGGGTGCGCTGTAACAGTCCTCGCCGATAGACTCGGCACTGAAATCAATGTAATGGCGTGAAGTTGGGGTTCTTGCCCACTAGTTCCCCACTAAAGACGCCATAAAAAGTTAGGGCTGGTGCATTCAGGAGTAAGTGAATTTTTAACTGCGTGATAAGTGATAATTACTGCCAAACAACCATCCTGGCCCTGAAAATTTTAATTTAATTTTGTCAGTGTGAAGTTTCATTCCTTCAGAAGTTAATCACTGTTGGAGATTTTTTTTTAATTATTTCTTTTTTTAAATTTTCTGTCTGTCTCTTTTATCTCTCTCTCTTAATCCCATCTGTTTTCTCAGTCTTTATTTCGCTTTCTGTACGTGATTTAAATCTAATTTATATTTCCTGCTTTGGACTCTGGTGGCTGGATTTTCATTGACCCGTGGAGGCGGGTTTGGAGGCGTGTGGGGGGTTAAAATTGCGAAAACTGGCGGGCGGGCACAAGCCCACCTCCATCCCGCCTCCACGCAATTTTCATTAAATCGTGTCTGCTGGTCCCGACTCCGTCCCGCCTCTAAGAGGCGGGATAGGCTGTTAAGGCCCTTAACAAGCACTAAATTGCCTCTATAATGCCATTTTGAAAGGCCTTTGTGATTTTAACCCTTTTTCTACGTGAAGCACGCCTGTTCTGAACCATGAATATGAAACCTGGCGGGAGCACATTTGGTTGGTTGGCTGACTGGCAGGCTGGATGGATGGATGGATGGATGTGGTGGTGGTGGATGGGAGGATGACATATCTGGGAGTGGTGGTGCAAAAATATCTGGGAGCAGACTTAGGGCTGCTGCTGCTCATTTTGCATCCAGGTCCTCTCACAGCAAAGGCCAGGCAGTCTTTGCAGACCTTCAATGCAGCAGCAATGATGACATCATCAGAGGCGACTTTCAGACTGAAAACACTAATTGGGTCATGGGTTCCCACATGCTGGAACTCAATTGCCCAATTAGGTGAAAATCGCATCAATCTCCCACATCCAATTGCAGTCGGGTGGATAACACGAAAAGTGGATAACACGACCCCAACCCACCCCAGCATCAAAATCCAGCCCTGGATGTCTCAGTGAGGATTCTTCAGTCTGATAGGTTGAAGAGCCTCGCTGTTGCTTTTCCTGCTCACAGATGCCCTGCAGAGGGCGCCGCGCTGGATCAGATGCTGGATTAGAGCAAGTTTCCACTCAAAAGCCCGCAAAAACCTTCTGGGCAGCTGTCAGCGAGGTGACCGGCGAGCGCTGTTCTTTCGCCACTGACTGCAAAATCCAGGCCATTGTATCAAGTTATGCCGGGGCATGATTTGTTTGAGTGAAGTTGGTTGTTAACTTCTCTGTACCACAATTATATTAAAGGAGCCAATGCGAAACTAAAACTTAGGAAAACATACTTGATTTTTGTCTCTATGATTACCAACCAATAGCAGCTGCAAAATCATGCAACCATTGCAAGTGATTGGCAACAACAATAAATGTCGCATGATTATTTTAAAAAGTAACATAATGCAAAGAAATACATCAATTAACACCTGACACCACCTCCAGGACCCTCCTGTTCTCCCAAACATACAGCACACAGCAACCCATTCGTTCAAAGTTGCAGCTCCTTCATAGACACACCTCCTCCCTCAATTTAATTCTCTCTTCTATGTCACCAGAAAATACAAAAGGCCTAGACGACACCTGAGAATAAAACCTGGGCTGCTCACTAACACGAAAGTGAGAACTTGGAGCTGACTCTCACGACCCCCGGTCTGCAGCGGAATGAGAGAAGCTGAGATCAAATTGCTGTGTTGTACATATACTTCACTCCACACAAGGCCCAAAAATTCAGTCAGGTGAGTGCTGGTGAGATTGCGCCAAAAAAGGCATGCCCACTGGCCATGGTGTCACCCTCAGCCCTTCTGGACTGAAGTCTTGTTGACTATTAAGCCATGACTGGGCTTTCCTTTCATCCAAACCCAATCTCATTCCTACTCAGTTCTCCAGTGGGACAAGCTTGCATAGTCCTCACTCCTTGTGTGTGCCCACCTGCCCCACCTTCTCCCCCCACACAGGAAACATGGACAAATCGCATGCAGGAAATTTGACAGTTTGAGTAAGTGATGCATGAATGCACTTGGATATAGCATTCCACCAGGAGGTGCACACTTCATCCAGTTAACTGCAGCCCCTTTCTGACCTCCCTTAAGAATAGGGAACCTCTGGAGCAACTTCTGTCTTTTTCAAACCTATATGGACCATATCATTCCCCAAACCAACGCTCAACTAGACTTTTGATGCAGCCTTACTGCCCAACCCAGACCTTCTGCCGAGGTTGAACCCTGAGCTGCCTTAAGACTATTGTCACTCAATTACACAGAACAATGTATGACCTTCATTATATATCTGCAAGTACCATGCAATTTGCAATGAAGCATGCATCCTATAATATACTTGGGAAAGCATGTCATTATTATTTTTGTTCTTCTGCTTCTCAATATTTTATTGTTATTGAAACCTTCTTTTTTTTATTGTTATTGAAACCTTCTTTTTTTTAAACTAATGTGCATGTTTTTCCATGTCCTTCATATCATATAATTTCATTTATTACCTGCCATTGCAAGCAAAAGTAAAGGACCCGTGTTCATTGCAAGATGTTTGACTAAACTTCTTTGAAAGCCTTTTTCCCTATCTCATTTTGCCCAAAACTGGCACATCTCCTTTGTTGCACCTTTCTCCTCTTTACCATTCCTTTGAGCCCCCCAATTCACTCCCAACTTCCACCACCTCCTACATCATCTATTGTCTGATTACTTCTTCCACTTTATTTTAATTCCACACCTCCTTATCATATGATACATATAATTCAACCTATTCTCAGCAGTTCCACTACACCTCAACCTACTCCCCAAGCAAGATTTTGTTTGCTAGTTTCAGGTTGAGCTCACTGTATTATCACACATTACTGTATCAGCCATGGCTCAGTGGGTAGCACTCTTGCCTCTGTGTCAGAAGGTTGTGGGTTCTAAGTCCCACTCCAGAGACTTGAGCACAAAAATCTAGGCTGACACTCCAGTGCAGTACCGAGGGAGTGCTGCACTATCAGAGGTGCCGTCTTTTGGATGAGATGTTAAACTGAGGCCCTGTGTGCTCTCTCAGCTGGATGTAAAAAATCCTATGACACTATTTTGAAGAAGAGCAGGGGAGTTATCCCCAATGTCCTAGCCAATATTTATCCCTCAATCAACACCTAAAAAACAGATTATCTGGTCATTATCACATTGCTGTTTGTGGGAGCCTGCTGTGCGCAAATTGTCTGCCACATTTCCTACATTACAACAGTGACTACACTTCAAAAAAGTACTTCATTGGCTGTAAAGCGCTTTGGGACATCCAGTGATCGTGAAAGGCGCTATATAAATGCAAGTCTTTATTTCAAACCTCTAGCACCTACTTTGTGTTTGATGGTTATCTTGTCCAATCTATAGGATATTCCTCCATTTCTATCTCATGAACCCACTGGGCCATACAATAAATAAATGACTACATCTGCTAGTATTCAGAGCAGCTACATGATCTGTCTCTTGCCCTGCACCTCACATCTGTCATCGTTAACCTCTGACAGGTCTATTGCAATCCCATGAACTGCTCTCATGTGCAAAATATGAAAGGTTACAAAGACATGGCAAACCTTCTTCGGGTCACAGTGTAATTACCACTCTGAGAAATCCAGACAACAAAAATGTATTTTTAATATCCCAAATGTATGTTCAATTACCAGTGGTGTGGTTTGGTTCGACTTGTTGCATTCCTCTTAGGCTTGGCCTTGGGTTTTGGAATTTTGTATTACAGACATGACCCAGTGTTCATAGCATGACCTCTGTCACCTATGAATGATGACATGATATTAAGCACACACCACAAACACAATGTAGGCACTGGGGAGAGCTCCTTAAAAGGGAATTTTGCACAAACTGTGTATAATAGCATTATTCTTTAAATAGTAATGGAGGCTACCTACACTGCACAGGAGTAGTTTAGTGTCAGTTAGGGAACACAGATGAATGCAATTTGAAAACTTAGGTGTCTTTCTAATAACATTGCAACTTTTAATCTGAAAGCTGCAACAGCTCTCCAAATAACTGATAATCAATAATTATCCATTATGCTGACAAAATTTTCAATTTAATCTGGAAGTATCTCTTCACATTGCTTCATCATCTTGGCACAGAATATAAAAATGAATTTTCATGATAGTAATATTTAATATTTATGGATAGATTGATTGGGCGATGAACACTCTTAAGTATCACACGTGTTGGTAGCACTTCAACTAGTGCAGGGTCCTCTGCGGCCACATGGGCAGCATAGGCCTAAGACCGGCCATCGTAGAGCTAATGCCGGTTCGTACTTCATAGCAGAGAGGTAGGTTTCCAGTCTCAAATTTCCAGCACTGAGGGAGAAATGGCCGAAGCCTAAGAGATTGATCCACACCGTCCAAATTCTTTAAATTCCTTCATAAAGCGTCTGCTTATTAAATGCGGGGCTGATTCTGCAGCCCTGTCAAAATGGCCACAATGAGCAGCACTAACATACTGACCTGGCCTAGCCCTACAGCCGAGCTGCGGAGGCCCTGGTTATAACACAGCTTTACGAGAGACAGCAGTGCCTTCCTAGCACTGGGAATGTGTAATGTTGGGGATAGCTAATGTTTCTGAATCATTCTTAATGAGGGGAGCACACATTTGCCTCCTTGCCCCACTATTGCTCCCTCAGCAGATTGTAACACAATCAGCACTTCAGGTGACAACACGTCTGTGTGCCTTGCTCATATGACTGGTACCAGTACCACTGGTGCAACTTATTGTAGAACTGGACGGCATGATAATAACTATAAATATTTACATCGAAAAACTCCTTTATTGTCTGTAGCCACTTATTGAAAGCCCCTTTTCTCTGGTTCCTCAATCGACACGAGGTTTTGGGCCATTTTGTGTCTTGACAAGCAACCGATGACATCAGGTTTTTATATATTGTATTACTAATCAACATACAGGAATAGGGTGTATGCGGCAGAGTAGGAGATGGACAGTTAGCATCTATTAATTGGTGAAAAAGTATCAACTGCAAACTCAGGATACTGCTGAAGTTGATCAGCCCGAGGTCCTAATTGGTAGGGTAGCAAGACGCAACGGAATTGAATGGCAGTGGTTCACACTAATGATTAACCACATGATGGGTTATTGATCTCTGTTGTCCAATTGTTGGGGAATACTGACCAGAGCCCAGGCAGTTTCTCAGTGGGAGATAGGGATGGAATGTCACCCATGCCAGTCTCATGTGCCTCCTAGCATCTGGGTACTGAGTGGTACTGGCCGAGGATTTGGAGCAGGTTAGCTGCTTGGTCCCTCCTCCCTCCCAGGAGAATCCATGGTGCGGGGACTCACAGAAGAGGAAACTGAGGAAATAAGCACTCAACAAATAACGAGACAATGTGCGATAAAGTACACAATAGGCACCACTGGTGTAGCGCTAGTCAGCTATAACACCACCAACACTACACAGCACAGAGGTTAAAGGGTATAAGATCATTACATCACACCAACTTCAAAATACTGTATTATTGTTGCTGCAATAGAAGATATAGAAAGGACAACAAAAGCTTTTTAACACATCTCACGGTGCAAAATCAAGCTGTGCAATATTTATGAACAAGCATGTTCGGAAATTCCATCGTCTGATATGTTAAATGCTTCAGTTTCTGTGCACTTTTCTGCTTGGCTTTGGAAATCTGTCTTAACAATTGCATTTACATTTTTTTAAATCCTGGCTTTTGATCGGAATCTCTCATTTGAAGTCCAATGACTTGTTCCCAAGCATCCATCATTATAAATTGGGAAATATTTATTTATATTAAATGGCCGTACAGATTTCACGTTTGGTACAAGTCGATAGTCATGGGATTGTCCAAAAGCCATCTTCTGTTCTGTCACGTACAGCAGTTAGAAAGCTATTGCTAACAGTCGTTAGTGTTTGCTGTTGATAAGAACATCTATTAGTCAGTGTCCAACAAACTACAGCCAATTTATTGCCACTGCAGTCAATTTCTATTTTGTTATTTCACATCACCTTTCAGTGACAACAGCAGTGTCTTCAGTTTATTACAAGGAACATCAAGCCACCATGCTACATGTCTCTATTTTTTTTTGGTCCATGTTGAATTTATAGATAAGGCTCGTTTCTGCTCAATACTTGACAGGATAGGCTGAAAGCTGATGTACTGGCAAAATGTAATCTTACTGTCACCCTGGGGGTAGATAGATAAAGTGATTTCTTGCTGTATATTTTTCCTTTTTGTGTGTCTTGTCTGCTCATGTCAGTAAGGTCATAGCCAGAGGGTGATGTATGAATTCTCAATCCCAATGTATCTAACTTTCTTTTCAACAGGAAACCTTTAGCCTGCCAAACAAAAGATCGTAAAAGCTTTGCGAGGTAGCTGTTTTTGTGATTTTGGAAACCAGCTGTTGAAGAGGTGACAAGGAGCTGCCAATGTGAGGTGATAACCATTGCTCCACATCAGACAGGAACAAGAAGCTTGGCTTGCCAGCATCGGCACTATAGCATTACAGGACAGGATAATGTCACATACTCTGCGTGTATAAAGGCTACCTGAACCCCAAGGTTTGTGTAACAACACCAAGTCATTCGTCGCACAGATAAGAAAGGCCATCAAGCCCATCCTTCTATAGAAACCTTCTATCCCGACCACTACAACATCTAGCTGCCTCTTGAATGATTCCAGAGTTTTTGGCCCCACTACGCTCTCCAGATTACCAATATTAATAACTCCTGAACTTGCCTTTTATCAATTTGTATCTATATCCCCTTGTCAATCGTGATTTAGCTTGAAATAATACACCTTTAGGAATCCACTTAGTATCTTATGTACCCCTATAGTGTCTCCTCATTTCAAATTCAGTCCTCTGACACTAGGGAACAGCCTCACCGCCCTTCACTGCACCAGGGCCCTGGATGTTATTCTTGTGCCTCAGTGAGCAGAACGGAATGCAGTATTGAAGGTACCGCCTAACCAGAGCACTGTATACCTTCAGCATGAGGGCCTTGGATTTATACTGCACTGATTTGGCAATACAGATTAACTGAACATTGTCAGTGTTGACTCTACTGCCATCTACCAGACCTCTGTCAGCCTCTTCTCTTACTGGTTTAGCCCCATTCCGTCGTCATCCCCCTCCTCCCAATTCAAACGGGCACTTTTCTTCCCGTTCCTCGGTTCAAGGTGGCATTCTTCTCCCAATTTCCATTCGAGCTCATGATGGCAATGTTTACCCCCTCCAATTGCATGCTGGCATAACTCTTTCTCCTCAGTGCAAGCTAGCACTCTCCTTACCACCATTGCCATATTTGCCCACCCAGTATAGCCAAATACCAGCAGCAACCCCCCCCCGGCCACCCCCCATGCTGCTAAATTGCAGGACTCCCCCAGCACAGTGCTACTAAAACCCAGCACCATTGCTTGAGTGCTAACAAACCACAGTACCGCACCACCTCCCCCCCCCCCCCCAGCACCCCCCACCAATGTATTCCTGCCAGACACCAGGAGCTCCACTTCAAAGCTGTCAAAAGCCTAGAATAACCCCTTGTTATTACCAAATCACAGGGCGCCTCTCCCCCACCCACCCCCATGCTGAAAACCCTCTACTTTTTCCCAATCTACTCCATTTTCTTCGGTTCTTTCCTCTGTGGGCCCCTCCCCCATGGCATTTTAACATCATAGCTACTTGCAAGTATTTTTGCTTTCCTGATGTCTGTTCATTGCCTGACTGAGATTTTCTTTTTATATCAATTAGTAGTTCCCCGCTTTTCCATTAAACAGTTCACAGATCATTCAGCTTATTAATGTTGTCTCTGTGATTGAAGTATCTGCTTCTTTTCACTCTTTGTTTCTCCAACGTGACTGAAATTGTTGCTTGTTTATCTTTGAGTTTATGTTCATGTTGATTAGAGATGTTGATCTGATTATAAATATTGATCTGCGTCTCTACAGTTATGGATTCAGAGTTGTAATGCTTTTAGGTAATAATCTTGATCAGGGAGTAGTTAAAGGAATTCTGTTCTGGTGCTGAATTTAATGGTTTGCATGAACTCATATCTAAAGTCCTGTATACACACACTCCTTTGTACCAATAATAAATCATATGGACACAATATGGGTATAAATCCCATTAAGTTATAAGATGCTAGCATGAAACCGGTGTGAACAGTTAATATTGGCTGAAAGAAAGAACTGAAAGGAAAGTAAAGAAAGAATCAGAAGGTTGTGGGTTCAAGTCCCACTCCAGAGACTTGAGCACATAATCAAGGCTGGCACTTCCGTGCAATATTGAGAAAGTGCTGCACCGTTGGAGGTGCCACCTTTCAGATGAGACGTTAAACCGAGGCCCCATCTGTCCTGTCAGGTGAATGGAAAAGATCCCATGGCACTATTTGAAGAAGAGCAGGGGAGTTATCCCCAGTAACCTGACCAATAATTGTCCCTCAACTAACATCATTAAAACAGATTATCTGGTCATTATCTCATTGCTGTTTGAGAGACCTTGCTATGTGCAAATTGATTGCCGAGTTTCCTACATTACAACAGTGACTACACTTCAAAAGCACTTCATTAACTGTAAAGCACATTGTGATATCCTGAGGTCATGAAAGGCATTGTATACATGCAAGTCTATCTTTATTTACTGTTGCTTCCCTGATGAAAACAATAAAATCCAGGTGTTTATTTAGTGAAAATGACACTACAGATCTTAAAGTATCATGAGTCCTTAGTAAAACTTGGACTTCCTGAATCTGCAATGTCATCCTCATGATTCTTAACTTTGTATGTTAAGAATTATAGGGCGTTCAATAAGAAAGGAAAATGATTCAAAGCTGGGAATAACCAGAGTGGAAGCAATGCCAGCAAGCCTGTTCTAAAAGTAAGTTATTTTTGTGAACAAATTTATTATAACTATTGATTCAGTGAAAGTGGAGTTGTAGACTGTAATAATCATTTTGCAGACTTGAACAAAATGTAATTATATTGTCCCTGCAATATTTCAAGTAGGGGAAGTGATACAGCCATTCATTAATGTTGCCTTTTAAGTCGTTTGCCTGAAACAACATTAAATGTACAAGAAAACACCCATTAGAAGTTGGTACAGTTGCTGATTTAGTATCATTATGGTCGGGCATTAGCCTAATCTCATCATGCATAATTTGTGCAGTGCAATGGCTCTTTCGTGCCATTGTTTATATGTATCTAATTTAGTATCAGTATTATATGGACAGTACGGGGAAGGCCCTTTGCTGCAATTTGCGGTTGATGAAAGAGAGCAGGTCCTTGCTTAAATGTTATCTGAACTATTTAATATTTGATCATATGCCTAAAATTAAACTCGAAAACAAAAAACAACAAGTGATGCAAATGTGCAAGAGCCTCTTCCTCCAAAAGCAATTGTTTTTGTTCATTTATGTTCCATTCTCTATTTCCCCAAAGAGCCCAACGTTGTCCATGATAAAGCCATCTCTTTGGTGGAGGAATTTATTTTCCTTTATATTTAATAAGACACCTTCGCACTCTTTGTTGCTGCATATGCTGCCATTCATTTCCTAGGAGATTTTAAAGGACGCCCCATGCTTCATTTACATGCAACTTGCATGCTCTTTCGCAAGACCCAGCACATATTTTCTGTGGCGGGATCTGATGGTTTTCAGCTTTCTTAAATTCTAACCTTAAAAACCTTTCTAAAAGATCTCTGTAAACAGTAAATTTGGTGCTCTGTGATTGGTTTCTGGAATCGTATCTCTGCATTTGTCTGTCTCTCTCTTTGTGTCTCACAAGTGTCAGTAATTAGAATGATTACATTTTGTAACTATTACCAAAATACATGATAACCAAGTGATAATTAGAAGCTTTGTTTGCATTCAAGATTTAACATTTTTTTTAGAAAAATAATTCAAATTATGAGGAGGACAGGCATCTCTCTCTTTCCTTTTCTCTGTGTTTCTTGTCTCTCTCGCCCTCCCTTCCTCTGATTTTCTTCCTTGGTCTCACAGGTGTCAATAGTTGGAATGCTGATATTTTCTAACCATGAATAATAAACAGCTAATAACTAGAGGCTCTTTTTGCTTAAAAAAAATCAATTGATTTGTATTTTTATTAATCAAAAAAGATTTTAAATTAGGATGAGAAAAGGTACTGTGTACTTCTCAGCTTAATATGTTTTCTTATAGAGTATAATTCTAACAGCAGTTAAAATTACAAGTTGTATAGGTACCACCTGCCATGTTTTTCTCTTGTCATGTTTCTCTCTCACGCACAGACAGCCTTTGCACTTAAGTAAAATACTCAATATAAATTTCACCTGAGTAAAGCTTTTAAAATTTTTCCTCCAGCTTTTAAAAATAAAGTTTTGAAAAATAACTGAACAGATTTTAGTAGAGATTGAGAAAACCATTCTATCATTTAGCTAGCTTAACGGTTACTGATGCATTCTGGGAAATTGTGACAGTGCACATGATTTGACTGCAGGACCTATCGTCAGCTAAAAGAACCACCACACTGGGCAAAAATATCTTGTCAAGCCCGGGCCTGTGGGAGACACTGTGACCTCTAAGTAAGATCTTTAATGAAGGAACTAAATGGCTTAAAAAGACAATTCAGTGGATACTTTTAATCATGCTGTTGTGAAGTATGTATTATTTTGAATTTTGTTTATAACCATATTTCGAATATTAAAAATGTCAGTTACTGAGAATAAAAATGTTGGATGATTTTGTTTTCAAAAAGCATTCTGACTGATTCAATTGGTTCATCAACGAACGATGACAGCAATGGTGTGTTCCTATTCGGTTTGACCATTATAAATGTGACACAGAAAGTGAAGTTTGTAGACAGAAAGTTCACCCACACAATTAAAAAAAATAAGATTCACATATATATTAATATATTTTCTAAACAGGGTATTAAAGTAACATCTTATCAGTGAATAAATCACTGTGCGCTACACAATGGTTAAAATCATGCAGATGCAACGTTGATACATTACAAGTCTGGATATGCAAACTCATCAACCATTGAAATTGTGAAACAAATTAATCATTCCAGTTATGTGGGCAAAGCATGAGTGACAGGAGCTTAAACAAAATAAATTGGACCTTGAAGTAGCATCTGGAATCCTGTACTTTTTAATAGAGGATTAATATTGAGCACAAAATTAGAACAGTCTTGTCAATCAATAAAACAAGCGACACTACTGCCAATATTTTATGCTCATATTAATTGCATACAGTTAAAAACCTGCTGAACTCCGGTCCCAGTTATTGGAAGCCATTTGTATTTCCAATGAAACTGTCAAAAGGCAGCGGTAGGACAAACGATGTCATACAAATCTGTGCATCTTTTTTTACTATGCTTACCAGGGTGTCCTCTTGGCTTTTCAAGTTATTTAGTTTCAAAATGGCATTGAATACTAGAAGAGACTTCTCAATGCTCATTTTCAATTTGACATAGGAAAACATTGCCATTGGACCCGTGCTTGCTTCCTACATTGCTTGTGCTGTTGCATTTTACTCTAAATCAGTGCCAATTTTCTTGGTTTTATATAGCAAGAATATTGAGTTTAGTGAGGAGATTCACTTAGGTATGGATTAAGAGCTTTTTAAAAAAAACACTCAGCAGAAATCACATGCAGTATAGAAAGGGTATCTGTAAAAACTTTGATGATATAGAAGAAATTGCAGCATTTGGATAATGAGCAGTGGTGTGTGTATCTTCTCTAACACGTGTGTGTGTAAATAATAAGTGGAAGAATTGTGTGGTCATAGAGTCCTCGGGCTGGATTTTGTCAATGGGGACGCGTTGGGGGCGGAACTACTGGTTGTCGGGTTTCAGTCCTGCCCCCAACGATGTCCGGCCAACCCACGCTATTTTCCCTTGATTGACCTTGTTAAGCCCGTCCTGCGGGCTTAGCCGGCCAATTAAGGGAAAGCCGGTGACAGAGGACGTCAGCGTATGACAGGTGAATTGTCAGCGTTTGACAGCTTTGAGAAGCTGTCAAACACTGACAATCTCTGTTCTAAGGTGAGCCCTTGTACTGAAGACTCACCAAACCTCTTTCCTGAGCAGAAATCAGATGGCAGCTGCATCGGAGAATACAGTAGTCATTCTGTCATCTCTGCCGTTGAGATGAGGCACCTCCGGATCCCCAAGGGTTGAAGCCTGCCGGAAGAAGCAAAGGTAAGTAAACTTTTTCTAACACTTTACACTCACCTCTCATACTTACCTATGCACGCTAGCACCCATCACTCACCTTCACAGCGGACTTTTCGATCCCTCTGACCCCCGCAGACCCACTGCTCGCCTCGCTGACCCTGGCGAGGTTCGCAGCCGTCGGGAAGCCTGCACTTGTGTGGGTAAAATGAGGATAAGCCTCTTAACTGCCTGTTAACTACCTGTTAACAGGCAGTTAATTGGCTGTAATCCCCTTCTGCCTCGAGGAGACGGGCCCCTGCGCGTGGGTAAGTGTGGCGTGCTGTGGGTCTACTGTAATGTTTCTTCATTGATGACAGCTGCAGAAGTGGTTTGAAGGATCCAATGATACACTGGTGAGTTTCAGAGTAAGAAAATGATGGGAAAATCATTTTTAATGTATTTAGACTTTTCTGTAGGTAACAAGTTTTGAAGTGTTTGTGTAGTCCCACCTCATTGGGAGAACCTCTCTCACCAGTGACAGATCGCTTCTGTAACCTCACCTGCAGCGGCCATCTGTTCTAGCCTAAGGAGGGAGTCACTGGAGAGTCTGGGTGCAAGGGCTCACCTTTATACAGTGATTGTCAGTGTTTGCAGCACCTCAATGCTGTCAAACACTGAAAAATCACCTGTCAAAAAAATTGAGTGTGGTCCCTTTAAGAAAACCGGCAGATGACGCATCATCAACTGATGTCATCTGACACCAGCTTTCTCCTAATTGGCCGGCAAGCCCACAGGGCGGGCTTAACAAGGCCAATTGACGCAAAATAGCGACTGTGCATCGGACGTTGTTGGGCGCGGGATTGGAACCCGGAAGAAGCTGTCCCGCCCCTAGGCCACACCGAAAGGTAAAATCCAGCCCAGTGTCACTGAACTCCAATCAGATTTTCAATTAAACAAACACAGTTTGATTAATAACATCAACTGTGCAACACAAATATAGAAAAGAAAGAACTTGCATTTATACAGCGCATTTCTAGACTCGACTGTTTCAATGCTCTCCTGGCTGGCCTCCCATCTTCCACCCTCCATAAACTTGTGCTCATCTAAAACTTTGCAGTCCATATCTTAACTCGCTCCAAATCTCGTTCACCCCTCACCCCTGTGCTCGCTGACCTACATTGGCTCCCGGTCCAACAATGCCTCAATTTAAAAATCCTCATCCTCATTTTCAAATCCCTCCCTGGCCTCACCCCTCCCTATCTCTGTAGCCTCCTCCAGCCCTACAAGCCTTCGAGATCTCTGCACTCTTCCAGTTCTGGCCTCTTGCGCATCCCCGATTTTAATCACTCCACCATTGGTGGCCGTGCTTTCAGCTTCCTTGGCCCGAAGCACTGGAATTCCCTCCCTAAACCTCTCCACCTGTCTACCTCTCTCTCCTCTTTTAAGATGCTCCTTAAAACCTACCTCTTTGATCAAGCTTTTGGTCATCTGTCCTGATATCTCCTTCTGTGGCTCGGTGTCAAAAAATGTTTTTTTCTATTGATATCGCTCTTGTTAAGCGCCTTGAGACATTTTACTATGTTAAATGCGCTATATAAATGTAAGTTGTTGTTATTATTTCACAAGGACAGAACATCCCAAAGTGCTTTACAGCCAATGAAGTACTTTTGAAGCATAGGCCAGAATTTTGCCGGTGCTCAGAGGGCGGGTTTGGAGGCGGGTCCGCTGTCAAAATAGCAAAGATTGACAGCGGATAGGAAACCCGCTGTCAACCCGCCTCAACGCGAGTCTCCCAGGTGTCAGGTCTATCAGCGGAGAACTGACCCGACACCAAGCAGCGGGGGAGACAATTGAGCTCATTAAATGGCTTGTTAAGAGCCAATTTAATTTTTTTTGAGGCTTCCTTGCATTTTTACGTGCTTCCCCACAGGTTACCCACTGTTCAGGGAACACACCAGCTCACCTTGGTGTGAGTTGGGTCTGCTCTGATGTTTGTGAAAAGCTGACAGCTGCAAAAGTGGTGTAAAGGATGCCATGTTACAGATGGTCAGTTTCAGAGCGCAGAAACTGTTGGTTACTGCATTTGTAATACACATAGAGATTTCTTTAGCTTGCAAGTGTTTAGAGGCAATTGTATGTCCAGTGCCACCTCATTGGAACAACCTCTCTCACCATTGACAGATCACTTCTGTCATCTCACCTGCAGCTGCCATTTATTCCAGCAACATCGGTGCCCTTGAAAAATTCAGACCTTGGTCCTCTGAATCCTTCCACGATCAGCCCCAACACCAGCATCACCAGGCACACCAACATCACCAACCTTCTCCGCCATCACCTGATGCTGCACAGGACACAGGGCATCAGCCCCTGACAACATTGCTGCCCGGGAGGGAGTCATTGGAGAGCCTGGGTGCAAGCGTCCACCTTTGTGCAGTGCTTGTCAGTGTTTGCAATGCCTCAATGCTGTCAAATACTGACAGAACAACTGTCAAACTCAATGTGGCCATGGTCCCTTTAAGGAAACAGGCAGATGACGTGTCATCAAATGACATCATCAGACACGCTTCCTGTTAATTGGCCGAGAAGCCCGCAGGGTGGGCTTAACAAGGCCAATCTAGGGAAAATCCCTTTGACAGAGCGGCTGCAGCCGGGATCGGGACTGAAACCTGGAAACCAGCTCTCCCACCACCATCCCAACACCACTGAGAAAATCGCGGCCATAGTCACTGTTGTAATGTGGGGAAACACGGCAGCCAATTTGTCCACAGCAAGGTCCCACAAACAGCAATGAGATAATGACTAAATAATCTGTTTATTAGTGATGTTAGTTGAGGGGTAAATATTGGCTAGGACACCGGGGAGAACTCCTCTGCCCATCTCCGAATAATGCTGTGGGATCTTTTACATCCACCTGAGAGGGCAGTCGGGGCCTCGGCTTAATGTCTCATTCAAAAGACAGCCCCTGCAGCAGTGCAGCACTCCCTCAGATATTTTCCAGGTTTGGGGGGATGGAGGCAAGCCGGCTGAGGTCCGATCATACCATTGGCAGAAGGTGCACTGAGCCTTTAAATAAGTATTCATAGCTCCCTGTGTGGATTGGGCACTGCAATATAGGCAGGGTAGAATTTCTGGTGCTGAACAGTTGAATAGAAACTGATGCTGCTACAATTTAAAGGGCCACGGCAAGATTTACAAAAGAACTTTTATAGTGGTAGCAATGTTATTACAAAGGAAGAAAGACAGACTTGCATTTATATAGCGCCTCTTACGACCTCAGGACGTCCCAAAGTACTTTACAGCTATTGAAGTACTTTTGAAGTGTAGTCACTGTTATAATGTAGGATATACGCCAGCCAGTTCACGCACAGCAAGCTCCCACAAACGACAATGTGATAATGACCAGACAATCTCTTTCAGTGATATTGGTTGAGGGATAATTATTGGCCAGGAAACCGATGACAACTCCCTTGTTCTTCTTCAAAATAGTGTTGTGGGATCTTTTATGTCTACCTGAGAGGTCAGACGGGGCCTCAATTTAATGTCTCATCTGAAAGACGACACCTCTGACAGTGCAGCTCTCCCTCAGTACTGCACTGGAGTGTCAGCCTAGATTTAGCACTCAAGTCTCTGGGGTGGGGCTGCTTGAACCCACGACCTTCTGACTCAGAGGCGAGAGTGCCCCGGGGTGTTGAGGCCAATTACGGTGCCCCAACTAATATCCCAGCTGAGATCTGCTATCTCAGCACAGTCTGGGAATCAAACTCGAGAACCTTCTTGACTGTGTACCATACCACACAGTACATTCACCAAGAAGCCATCAGTGTTAAATAGTTCAGTTTTTCATTTCCAACAGGTTTCTCTCCTGAGCACATCAGAAATCTCAATCAGTGTGTAGAAATTCTAATTTATCCCCACAAGCATAGTAGTTATGTTACTGGACTAGTAATCCAGAGGTCTGGACTAATGATCCAGAGACATGAGTTCAAATCTCACCACTGCAGCTGGGGAATTTAAATTCAGTTAATTAAATAAATCCGGAATAAAAAGCTAATATCAGTAATGGTGACAATGAAACTACTGGACTATCGTAAAAACCCATCTGGTTCACTAATGTTCTTCAGGGAAGGAAATCTGCCGCCCTTACCTGGTCTGGCTCTCGACCCACAGCAATGTGCTTGACTGTTAACTGCCCTCTGAAATGGCCCAGCAAGCCACTCAGTTGTACCAAACCGCTACAAAGAAGTGTACTCACTGTGGGAGTATCTTCACCTCACAGACTGCAGCGGTTCAAGAAGGCAGCTCACCACCACCTTCTCAAGGGCAATTAAGGATGGGCAATAAGCACATCCCATAAAAAAAATGAATTTAAAAAAGCAAACCGTCCTTGGTTCATTAGAAATAACAACAGAAAATGCTGGAAATACTCAGCAGGCCAGGTAGCATCCGTGGAGAGAGAAAGAGTCAATGTTTCAGGTCTGGGACCCTTCATCAGAACCAGTTCTGATGAAGGGTCCCAGACCTGAAACGTTAACTCTGTTTCTCTCTCCACGGATGCTGCCTGGCCTGCTGAGTATTTCCAGCATTTTCTGTTGTTATTTCAGATTTCTAGCATCCGCAGTATTTTGCTATTGTCTTGGTTCATTAGACACTGCTGGAGAAATGTAATTTTTCCCCCCAACTAAATATTATTTTACATTCTAATATTCTCATGTTATAAAAGTAGTCAGGATTTCTTTGACACATCAGAGTAAAGGAAAATTGAGGTAAATTGTTGGTTTAAGGATTTATGAGATGGCTCTCTATGGGAGTCACGATTATAAAATGACACATCCAGCTATGATCTATGATGTGAGCCTGTCTACTTGAATCACTGTTTCATTAAGTACAAAGCAAACCTGTGTGTTACTACTGATGAAAGTTAATAATGTTCATATGAATAAGCACTTGATGAACAAACCCTCAAGTGCCACTTGAACTACATTTAGCTCCATATTAATAAACAGGGGCACAGGGCTTGAACACAAACTACCTCAGTGTTCATGTTAAAAGAGAGGGTAATGACAGAGGGGGATTATTTGAATCTCAAGTGCCCACTACTTTCCATGATTTGCAGCGCTTAGTTTAAAATATTTGGGGTGAAATTCCTATTTTAATAATAAATAGGAGAGTTATCAGCTTTTTATTTTTGTTAATCACAATGAAAATGTTACAAACTTAAGGTCTACCTTAGATATTCTCTTGGTTACAGTGAAACTGTTCACACCTGTAAATGGCCTGAGCATCTTGCATTCAGGAGTGTGCCCATACTTCCTAATATTTAATGACAGGACAGTGTAATCTTTTGCACACGTTTATTTTTTGATAAAGTTATCCAACAGACAAATTTCAATCCTCTTGTTACCTACAGGCAAGATTTCCTGTTAAATATTTTGTCCCTTGCTGATCATTTTATTCCAAGAGCTCCACTGAGGTAAGTGAAGAAACTAGAGATCACATCCCCCTTGAGCAATGGAGAACCATACTGTATTGTGCATAAAACATCATTAGAAGATGCAGTAATGTAAGACTGTGCCAGTTTAGACCAGAGACACTCTCTGCTAACCAACGTCAATGTCCCAAAGAGACAATTCTTTGTTGCTAAGTTAAAGATGCCATAAAACTTTCTGTTTGATTTTACATTGGTTTAATTTCCCCTGTGATATCTGCACATGCCACAAATTAAATACATTTTTAAGTCTTCTTAAAGTTTGCTTTTGCTGTTTCCAGAAATATAGATCAGCATCAGTACCACTTTTTAAAACATAGATAAATATGTATGTTTTGCTGAATTGTTGTTTTCATCATTGTAAGGGATATTTAGGGGAGGGAATAGAATATTTTTCCTTAATTGCTACCTAATCTCACCATCAAATATTCTTACTTTAGCTACTGCTTGGAACAACTGTTGGCCCGATCAATTTGGCTGAGTTCAATCTCTCAACGAAGATCCTACTGGACAAGTGCAAATTGTTCCATTTCCCACACAAAACCGAACACAAGTGAGATTGCAAATTTAGCATCAAATTTTCTGCATGTTCTCTCCCTATGATTCTAAACACATTTCCTGCTATTTGATGGAACAGCACAGGAGATCTAACATGCCGTGCCCCCAAGCTGATTTAAAAAAAAAAGGTACTGATGCTAAATACACCCAATGTCAGATTTTTCTTTACTGACCAACTCATTAAGATTTATCCAAGTAAGATACAAGAGCGCCTGCTTTTCATTATAGACGTGTATAAGATTATATAACTAATGCTTGCAGGTCTGAGGAACTACTTGAATACCATGATAAGAGTGGAAGATTTGTCATTTGTAAGAACAGGTTACAAATTAGTTACAAGTTATGAAACCCTTCTATTGAAGCAGAGAACCAATGGGAACACGCCATCATATTTTGTTTAGTTTCGTGTATGGGAGCAAATGTTCTGTGAATCTCAGCATGGATTTTAACTCTGCACCAATACCTAAGACTTCATCTGCCTTTAAGTGCCACGTTGCCCAGGTGCCAATGTTTCCTCTAAGCTGTGCGCGTGCGCAGGCTGGCGGAAATCTTGAAGGTACCGTGCAGGCCGCTCCTAAACGCTCAAACGTGGCCGCACAAAAAATTTAAAGGTACTGCGCATTGAAAAAACTGGCTGCGCACAACAACAAAATTTTAGAGAGAAAATTTCCAGGTGCATCATTTTTTTACTCTCTCAGAGCTCATGGGGGTTGGGGTAATATATTAGCACGGATTGAGGATTGGTTAATGGACAGAAAACAGAGAGTAGGAATAAACGGTTCATTTTCGGGATGGCAGGGTGTCACTAATGAAGTGCCACAAGGATCAGTGCTTGGGCCTCAGCTACTCGCAATATTTACAATCTATGGCAATGACTTAGATGAGGGCGCCGAGTGTAATGTATCCAAGTTTGCAGACGATACAAAGCGAGGTGGGAAAGTAAGCTGTGAGGAGGATGCAAAGAGGCTGCAAAGTGATATAGGCCAGTTAAGTGATTGGGCAAGAAGGTGGCAGATGGAGTATAACGTGGGGAAGTGTGAAATTATCCACTTTTGGTAGGAAGAATGGAAAAGCAGAATATTTTTTTAAAGGGTGAGAGACTAGTAAATGTTTGTATTCAGAGGGAATATAGAACTAGGAAGAAAAATGGCATGTTAGCCTTTATTGCAAGGGGGTTGCAGTATAAGAGTAAGGAAGTCTTGCTCAATTATATAGAGCTTTGGTGAGGCCTCACCTGGAATACTGTGCACAGTTTTGGTCTCCTTACCTAAGGAAGGATATACTTGCCTTAGAGGGGTGCAACAAAAGTTCACTAGATTGATTCCTAGGATGAAAGGGCTCTCCTATGAGGAGAGATTGAGTATAATGGCCCTATATTCTCTGTAGTGTAGAGAATGAGAGGTGAGCTCATTGAAACATATAAAATTCTTAGAGGGCTTGACAGGGTAGATGCTGAGAGGCTGTTTCCCCTGGCTGGAGAGTCTAGAACTAGGGCTCATATTCTCAGGATAAGGAGTCGGCCATTTAGGACTGAGATGAGGAGAAATTTCTTCACTCAGAACGTTGTGTATCTTTGGAATTCTCTACCCCAGAGGGCTGTGGATGCTCAGTCGATGATTATATTCAAGACTGAGAGCGATAGATTTTTGGGCACTAAGGAATCAAGGGCTTTGGGGATAGATGAACAATTGTTTTTTTGGACTGGAGGAAGATATACAGTGGTGTTCCCCAGGGGTCAGTACAAGGACCACTGCTTTTCTTGATATATATGAATGACTTGGACTTGGGTGTAAAGGGCACAATTTCAAAATTTGCAGATGACACAAAACTTAGAAGTATAGTGAACAGTGAGGAAGGTAGTGATAGACTTCAAGAGGACATAGACAGACTGGTGGAATGGGTGGACACGTGGCAGATGAAATTTAACTCAGAAAAGTGCGAAGTGATCCATTTTGGTAGGAAGAATGAGGAGAGGCAATATAAACTAAAGGGTACAATTCTAAAGTGGGGTGCATGAACAGAGAGACCTGGGGTATATGTGAACAAATCGCTGAAGGTGGCAGGGCAGGTTGAGAAAGCGGTTAAAAAAGCATACAGGATCCTGGGCTTCATAAATAGAAGCATAGAGTACAAAAGCAAGGATGTTGTGATAAACCTTTATAAAACACTGGTTCGGCTTCAACTGGAGTATTGTGTCCAATTCTGGGCACCGCACTTTAGGAAGAATGTGAAGGCCTTAGAGAGGGTGCAGAAAAGATTTACGAGAATGATCCAGGGATGAGGGACTTAAGTTATGTGGATAGACTGGAGAAGCTGGGATTGTTCTCCTTAGAGCAGAGAAGGATGGGAGGATATTTGATAAAGGTGTTCAAAATCATGGGTCTGGGCAGAGTAGATAGAGAGAAACTGTTCCCATTGGCGGAAGGGTCGAGAACCAGACACAGATTTAAGGTGATTGGCAGAAGAACCAAAGGCGACATGAGGAAAAACTTTTTTATCTGAATCTGGAATGCACTGCCTGAGAGGGTGGTGGAGGCAGATTCAATCATGGCTTTCAAAAGGGAATTGGATAAGTACCTGAAGGAAAAAAATGTGCAGAGCTATGGAGAAAGGGCGGGGGAATGAGACTAGCTGAAGTGTTTTTGCAGAGAGTCGGCACAGGCTCGACGGGCCGAATGGCCTCCTTCTGTGCTGTAACCATTCTATGATTCTAGAGCAGGAAAGTGGAGTTGATGTAGAAGTTTAGTCATAATCTTATTGAATGACGGAGCAGGCTCAAGGGGCCATATGGCTTACTCCTGCTCCTATTTCTTATGTTCTTATGTAACTTATCACACAAGTGCAAACTAAAATATATTTTGCTCCCCCAGAACAGAAATAAGTGGGGGAAGGAGAACTGGGTGGAGCAGTGGTTTAGAGAGTGGGCTTGTACCTCTGGGTTCAAATTGAGCCTAGATTTATGGGAAGAAAGACTTCTAGTTGCAAATCTCACTCAGAGCGGCCACAAGATGGCTGGTGTGGGAAATTTAAAAATGTCATACTGTGCAGGAAGTGGTGGTCTTTAGAAGTCGGGGCTGAGACAGAGTAGAGGGAGTTTATTCAGCAGCTACCGGCGCTATGCCTTATCTGGGAGCACTTGATGCTGATACTGAATGCCTAAAGTGGCAAATGTTTTGCTACTCAGTACTGACATTCCACCACCTTAAACAACAGGGAATTCAAACACGATAGCACAAACGGATGGGAGCTCGTGGATGCCTACAAACACAAGGGACATGTGTGCGAGTGACAGGTATTATGGTTCTTTGTCACTATCCTCCGGCCTTATAGTAATAACATTGATGACTTATTCGGAGTCTCAGCATGCATTTTCCTGTGTTGCAGCATCCTTTTGTGTGTCTGGTCCCATCCTGCAATAAAACAAAACACAATAGTATCTGATGAATGACTGGAAAGTCCACGAATCTTAGAGAGCTCTTTCAAATGTAAAGCAATATGTGGAACTGATAAGGATGAAAAACAGCCAACAGGATCTATACCGTGTAGCAGCTCCAAAGGATAAGATACAAGGGCCTTATAAATTTACACTGAACTAAAGGAGCAATTTAAATAGATACTAAGATCGTCACCACAGCATCATTAACAATCTGCAGTTTAATTTAAATGAGGGGCTTGATTCAAAGCTGCATCAAAAATGCAACCCCCACCCCCCATAACTACTTATTTATTTAAGTGATATCTTTATTCTGAAGAACATAAATCTATTTTGCAATCTATTTTGCTTTGTACTTGGATGGTTTGATGGTTGTAAGTGAATCGCAATTATGCTATCAAAAAGTTCCTTGAAGGATTTTAGATAAGGGTACTTAAAAAACAGCCTAACAAAAAATCACAAAAGAACTTAAAGAAAATTGGAGCAGCTGTTTCTAAAGGTTCATTTTAACCTCTCAACCAAAACGAGTAATTTATGTATTATGTAGAAAATGTGTAGCAAGGCAAATTACAGTAAATTCGAGCTTCAGCAGATAAATGGAATTCTTTAAGGACAATTAAAGGATAATCTCTTAATTGTTATAGTTGACACCAAAAACCACTTAAATCTGGAGAAGCGTTTTTAAAAATATAGTTTTAGCAGCTGTCAGAATTTCGCAACCTGGGTTATTCACCAGCTAAAGTCCTCAAATTGAACTAACAGTGGTCACACAAATAAAGCAATCGGCAAAACTAGAGGATTGGCATTATTGGTTCCACGAAAGAAGAATGGAGTCACATACATCTCAACATGTTCTGTGTTGGTCACCTTCCCCAAGCCTAAAGAAGGGCAGGATTATGGCTTGCTGTGGGCCAATAGGTGGCAAATAAAATTAAATCTCAGGAGGTAAGAGTGCTACCACTGAGCAAAGTTGCCAGGCAGTAACGTAAATCTAAGTTTCCTGCAGCCCATAATTAAAAGCCAGGCATAAGGGAAGTAGTCACCTCCCTTTTATTGGCCTGGAATTAGGATATGCACAATTCCTGTAGACAGGGGCCAATTATTTACTCAAGGTTCATGTTGACTTCTCAGCAGTGCTGTTATACATCTGTAGTTGGATAGACCAGAGCCTGTTGCCAAAAGGGTTTACTCATGTGGAAACTTTTAGCAGTGATGGAACTCACACCGAGAGCTCTCTGATTTTTGAAAGGCCGCATCCTAACCAGTAGATCTCGTGATGACTCCAATAGGCAGGAATATTGGATATAAAATAAAGTCAACTAGGAACTATGATTATGCTGGGATATTTCATTACTTTGTTAAAACACAATGTTGGTTGGAATTCTATCCATTTGATTAAAAAATCTAATATCCCTTCAGCAGCATCTGGACATACTGAATGACCAGCATTACCTGGAGAATGTTTTGGTACTTAAATTAGTGCCAGTGCAACCCAGTTGGAAGCATGTCACAAATCAAAGCACAACCATTACATTATATACTCTGCTGCTCCTCAGTGATACTGTCATTGAAAATCCTCAAAAGGATTAATAGCAATGGTCGGAATCCATTGAGATCTTGAAACACATCAGTATTATGTCAAGACTCATTTATAGGGCAAGCAAAACTATTATTCACAGTTTGAATCCAGACCTGCCGTCAAGTCTTCTTTGTCATTTCCCTGCCTGTTGCCATTTCTTTTTTATTGTACATTACATTTATATTACACAAAATAGAAACTATTCTGTCATACTCTAGGCAATAATATGTGAGATGTCTAGAAACAATGAGGCATATTTTCCTCTTTCTGTTGATTTGAACAAAAAAAAGTAGACTCGAGTAAAATGATGAGCAAAATCAGTAGAACAGGCTCCCCTTCCAATTTTACCTCTACACAGAGCTGTATTTCCACGCTAAACGGCATATTTTTAGTAGTTAGCCCACAAAAGCAGCCACACCGTTCTTATTAATCTGACTTCCACAGGCAGTCCCAACCCATTAAATTCTGACTCAACCCCTACCGAATCTGAACGGCATCAGGTATGTTATTATCTGTCTTCTCCACGTGCACATCTGCTGCTTTGTGTCGACTGCACTTCCATAGTTGGCCAAGTGACCTCTGCAAGTATTACAACTTTCGGTGTGTGCATTAGAAACCGATACTTCCAGAAAACAGAAACTTTCGGTCATGATCTCATTGAATGGCAGAACAGGCTCGAGGGGCTGAATGGCCTACTCCTGTTTCTATGTTTCTAAAATACATGAAATCATTTTTGTCTTCAAACTACTGGATGTTTGCACTCCTGAATGGAACTGGCTGTTCTTCAACTATCCAGACAGCAATTGTTTCAACCTAAAACGGACACTTTTGGCATATAACAGGTCACATTCAATTGAATATAGTTCGTATTTTATTTATTTCATTCATACATTTTTCTTTAATTGATTCTTAAAATTTCATTCACCACATATATACATCCTCTCTATGTTAAGAGTGGCTGACTTGCCAACTTTAAATTCATTCATTTGGTATACTTTTTTAATCGTATCTTTAGAAAAAAAACAGTGGAGCAGTGGGCAGCCTGTCTCCTGTTACTGCTCATATATTATTTAATTATATGAATGTGCTCATACATACAGACACAACACTGTCACTTTCTTATCACTTTAACAAAACATCAGGCACCATAATCAGATACTAATGTAAATACTTAGAGAAAATGCTTAAACCTAATGGAAATGGATACAGAGCTATGGGGAGCGTGCGGGGCAGTGGGATTAGTTTTGGATTGATACAGAGCTATGGGGAGCGTGCGGGGCAGCGGGATTAGTTTTGGATTGATACAGAGCTATGGGGAGAGTGCGGGACAGTGGGATTAGTTTTGGATTGATACAGAGCTATAGTGAGAGAGCGGGGCAGTGGGATTAGTTTTGGATTGATACAGAGCTATGGGGAGAGAGCGGGGCAGTGGGATTAGTTTTGGATTGATACAGAGCTATGGGGAGAAAGCGGGGTAGTGGGATTAGTTTTGGATTGATACAGAGCTATGGGGAGGATGCGGGGCAGCGGGATTAGTTTTGGATTGATACAGAGCTATGGGGAGAAAGCGGGGTAGTGGGATTAGTTTTGGATTGATACAGAGCTATGGGGAGACGGCGGGTCAGTGGGATTAGTTTTGGATTGATACAGAGCTATAGCGAGAGTGCGGGGCAGTGGGATTAGTTTTGGATTGATACAGAGCTATAGGTAGAGAGCAGGGCAGTGGGATTAGTTTTGGATTGATACAGAGCTATGGGGAGATGGCTGGTCAGTGGGATTAGTTTTGGATTGATACAGAGCTATAGGTAGAGAGCAGGGCAGTGGGATTAGTTTTGGATTGATACAGGGCTATGGGGAGAGTGCGAGACAGTGGGATTAGTTTTGGATTGATACAGAGCTATGGGGAGAGTGCGGGGCAGTGGGATTAGTTTTGGATTGATACAGAGCTATGGGGAGAGAGCAGGGCAATGGGATTAGTTTTGGATTGATACAAAGCTATAGGTAGAGATCGGGGCAGTGGGATTAGTTTGGGATTGATACAGAGCTATGGGGAGAGTGCGAGACAGTGGGATTCGTTTTGGATTGATACAGAGCTGTGGGGAGAGAGCGGGGCAGTGGGATTAGTTTTGGATTGATACAGAGCTATAGGGAGAGTGCGGGGTAGTGGGATTAGTTTTGGATTGATACAGAGCTATGGGGAGAGAGCGGGGCAGTGGGATTAGTTTTGGATTGATACAGAGCTATAGGGAGAGTGCGGGGTAGTGGGATTAGTTTTGGATTGATACAGGGCTATGGGGAGAGCGCAGGGCAGAGGGATTAGTTTTGGATTGATACAGGGCTACAGGGACAGAGCGAGACAGTGGGATTAGTTTTGGATTGATACAGAGCTATGGGGAGAGAGCGGGGCAGTGGGATTAGTTTTGGATTGATAGAGAGCTAAGAGGAGAGAGCGGGGCAGCGGGATTAGTTTCGGATTGATACAGGGCTATGGGGAGAGTGCGGGTCAGTGAGATTAGTTTTGGATTGATACGGAGCTACAGGGACAGAGCGGGGCAGTGGGATTAGTTTTGGATTGATACAGAGCTATGGGGAGAGTGCCGGGCAGCGGGATTAGTTTTGGATTGATAGAGAGCTATGGGGAGAGTGCGGGGCAGTGGGGTTGGTTTTGGATTGATACAGAGCTATAGGGAGAGAGTGGGGCAGAGGGATTAGTTTGGGATTGATACAGAGCTATGGGGAGAGAGCGGGGCAGTGGGACTAGTTTTGGATTGATACAGAGCTATAGGGAGAGTGCGGAGCAGTGGGATTAGTTTTGGATTGATACAGAGCTAAGAGGAGAGAGCGGGGCAGTGAGATTAGTTTGGGATTGATACAGGGCTATGGGGAGAGTGCGGGGCAGCGGGATTAGTTTTGGATTGATACAGAGCTATGGCGAGAGTGCGGGGCAGTGAGATTAATTTGGGATTGATACAGAGCTATGGGGAGAGTGCGGGGCAGTGGGATTAGTTTTGGATTGATACAGGGCTATGGGGAGCGTGCGGGGCAGTGGGATTAGTTTTGGATTGATACAGAGCTATGGAGAGAGTGCGGGTCAGTGAGATTAGTTTTGGATTGATACAGAGCTATGGGGAGAGAGCGGGGCAGTGGGATTAGTTTTGAATTGATACAGAGCTATAGCGAGAGTGCGGGGCAGTGGGGTTGGTTTTGGATTGATACAGAGCTATAGGGAGAGAGTGGGGCAGAGGGATTCGTTTTGGATTGATACAGAGCTATAGGGAGAGAGCGGGGCAGTGGGATTAGTTTTGGATTGATACAGAGCTATGGGGAGAGAGTGGAGCAGTGGGATTAGTTTTGGATTGATACAGGGCTATAGCGAGAGTGCAGGGCAGTGGGATTAGTTTTGGATTGATACAGGGCTATGGGTAGAGTGCGGGGCAGTGGGATTAGTTTTGGATTGATACAGAGCTATGGGTAGAGTGCAGGGCAGTGGGATTAGTTTTGGATTGATTCAGAGCTATGGGGAGAGTGCGGGTCAGTGGGATTAGTTTTGGATTGATACAGAGCTATAGGGAGAGTGCAGGGCAGTGGGATTAGTTTTGGATTGATTCAGAGCTATGGGTAGAGTGCGGGGCAGTGGGATTAGTTTTGGATTGATACAGAGCTATGGGGAGAGTGCGGGGCAGTGGGATTAGTTTTGGATTGATACAGAGCTATGGGGAGAGTGCGGGGCAGTGGGATTAGTTTTGGATTGATACAGAGCTATGGGGAGAGTGCGGGGCAGAGGGATTCGTTTTGGATTGATACAGAGCTACAGGGACAGAGCGAGACAGTGGGATTAGTTTTGGATTGATACAGAGCTATGGGGAAAGTGCGGGGCAGTGGGGTTGGTTTTGGATTGATGCAGAGCTATGGGGAGAGAGCGGGGCAGCGGGATTAGTTTTGGATTGATACAGAGCTATAGGTAGAGAGCGGGGCAGCGGGATTAGTTTTGGATTGATACAGGTCTATGGGGAGAATGCGGGGCAGTGGCATTAGTTTTTTGTTGATTCATGGCTGTAGGGAGAGAGTGGGGCATTGGGATTAATTTTGGATTGCTCTGTCTAAGAACCGGCACAGACATGATGGGCTGAAAGGCCTCCTTCTGTGGTGTAAACTAGTATGGTCGGTCGTATGAAAATCGGGAGTGTTTTACAATGGGCGTGCAATCCCATCTGCCAGTTTACTGCCAAACTGTTCAGATAAAAATTACCCCCATGGAATTTTCTAAATCATGTTTCAATAGACCTTGTTTTTAAAAAAAAATTGGAATTTTTAAAAATAAAATTGTCTTTTTAAACCAGTTCCCCTGGGCCATGTACCAATTGCAGCCAGGAGGACGAGCTGACTAAAAATGTACTGTTGGGATTCTGCTAGCAATCTGAGCCTGCTGCTAGGAAACATGGAATAGGGAAGAGTGACGAGAGCGTGGCAGCACAATGTGGTGGGGTTAGTGCAGGTGGAGGAGGGAGCGAAAGATACCGACACTTTCCCCCCACATTGGGAAATGAAAGGGGATGCTACGTAATCTCTTTGTTTATTGAGAAATCTAGTATAGTGTCAAGGACCACGGTGCACAATATCACCAAGGTTGAAAAGAATACAGGGTAAATGAGATACATCAACAAACAGTGGCTCAAAGACACCAAAAGCCTGGTTTTGAAGGTTTGTACATTCTGGGAGAAAGGGGAGACTGAAGGAGTTAAACAGTTCGGCAGTTTTCAGGCCCTGGGAAATATGTTCAAGGAGGAACAGTATGATGAATTTTGATTTGTACACAGTGAGAATACACGGAGAGGAAGCATGTGTAGAACATAAGATTACACAGGAACCAACCACATACAGTAAACAGGGCAACAAGAACAAAAGCTGTAAATATGCTTCTCCAATAAAAACACAACATTAACGCCCTGGCATCTGGTTACACACGGAACAATTAATGGGATAATACATCTGGTCTAAGTGCTGATCAAAGGGGCTCGGGAATGTAATATAATTGAACTATCTACAGTTTAAGGTTTCACTCTCATCAACACCATTGGCCAAAGAAATCTAATTTAGCTGCCGGCTGCATTTTTAGTAATTTCATAAAGATGAGTACATGTATGCAATTGGGAGATAAGGAATTTTCCATTGGATAGAACCGGATTCCTCAATATAAAACAAATTTGATTATGTCTGTATCAATGTCATCAGACAGCTCAAGTTACATGGGTCTGACCCACCATCTAGTCGTCAAAATCTCATTGGCATAAGTTCAAAAATCCTACATTTCTGTCTCCCCTTTTCCCCCAGACTGATGAATGGCATTGTATTCCCACTCGAGGTGACTGCTCATCGGTGGAAGTGAATCTGACAACTATCAAGGCTCCCAGAATATACACTGGTCCCAAACTTCCTCAATATATTAATCCTAGGGAATGCTGAGTAAGTACAAGGTTAATGGATCAGATTTCTTGCTTATTGAGATTCATGACCACTCATAGAAAGGCCCTCAAAGAGGTTGTCAATGGCAGAGTTCTCAAGAATTATGTGCGACCTTTTGGAAGCCAATTTTGGATTTCACTGAATTTAACTGTAAGCTTCTGAGAAAGTGGAAAGGGCTGAAGCCGCATGCGAGTGCCAATGTACCTCAGAATGTGAGTGAGTGCGTCATTTCCCCGTGTGCACATTAGGGTAAAGTCACCGATCCTGTGCTCCCAGTGGGGAGCCAGGCTCAAAGGGAGCATGGGTCAAAGAATGAATGCTGGTCTTGCAGACCTATCTCTGGCTCCTGCTTCCTTCAAGCGCAGTTCCCCACTGGGGGAAGAAGATCGGTAAATTTACCTCAATATGTCTATAGAGCTAAGACAGTTGAAATGGTGAAATGTGCTGTAAAGTGTTTTAAATTGGTCTCCCTCATCCTGAACATCAAATATGGTACACTAGATTGGAGTAAGTATATACTGTATAGAACTCTGTCTCAAATAGAAAGAATATTTGAAATCCAGGCAATGATGTGAAAAGACTTACAAAAATGTGGATTAAAAATATCATGGACTGGTGTTGCATTTTCTATAGCTACATGAGAAGGTGCCTGGGGAAGAGTAGCCAAGAGCAGGGGTGCTGGAAGTGTGAACAAGGGTTGAATTGTTGATCCCACCCATCCCCTGACCTCTCAACTTTCCTAAGGGACATTTCCTCTGTGGGAAAAAAAAGAGTATGATGAGGTGAAGAGCAATGAGGCGGAGCAGGTGCAGTAACTGTGATAGTGTAGCAGTAACACAGCAGCATCTCCTGTTGCCGTGTCTATGGTATAACTGGCTGCATTGGTTAACACCATAATATAAGCCCACTGTTGAAAGATGGTGGGTAGTCAGTATGTGCACGTATCCTGATTGAAGCGTTGCATTTATAATCCACTATGTCCTATACAACTGCTCATCTTACCCACTTCTTCACAACACCACTCTACTTGTGCTAACAACCTACCTGTGCGCAATCAGGGTATATGTATCCTGAATAAATCACTGCCCTTTCTCATTGATGTAACAAAATTAAATCGTTTCTGCTAGTTCTGTCCCTCTAAATCCAGCACAATACAGGTGCAGCCTCAACCTCTATCATTACATATGTTGAAAAGTTTGCCTGCACCAGGCTAGTGAGAACTTTGTAATTGGTTCACTTGTGAAATTGACAACCTGTTATGCTTTTGAATGGTTATAAATTTCTAACAAACCTTGATAACAGGTCGAGAGATATCAAAAGGATCGGACTCAGAACTGCCTTAGAGTCAGGCCGAGTTGAACAAATTGAAATCCTCATGGAGAGGCAGGTAGATTTAGCTATTTCCTGCAACTTGTACAGGAGATAAAAAGGAGGGAAGCCGTGTATAATAAAAGTTATTTATAAAGGACAATTTAATGAATTGATCAGACATTTGGTTTTTATCCCTTTCGAAAAATGTAATCAAATTTCTATTATGTATACAGTAGAACCTTTAAGATCACCTGCTCTGCTAAGAAAAAGTGAAGGCTGATTTTCGCGGAGTCGCCCGGGAGGGAACGGAATGGTAGCCGTCCAAAAATTGCAACTCTTAACTTACCGCCCTGTTCCCACTCCTGATCCATCCACCACCATTTCAGAACTGCCGTGGGATGGGGCGGCTATAGGATCCGTCTGTTTCAGGCAGGACCCTATTTGTAATATGCAAACAGAGGTCCTATGCTATCTGTAGGAGCCTGATGCAAGTTTTCGATACCAATGGACGGAGCATTTGCCACATGCTCTGCCCATTGATACTATGCATAGAGCAGCCTAGCCAGCGGTCTTTGAAGTGACTGATGCGGGCTCCCTCAAAAACACAGCAAAGAAAGAAAGACTTAACATAAGAACATAAGAAATAGGAGCAGGAGTAGGCCCTTCGGCCCCTCGAGCCTGCTCCGCCATTCAATAAGATCATGGCTGATCTGATCTTGGCCTCAACACCACCTTTCTGTCTGTTCCCCACAACTCTTGACTCCCCTGTAGTTCAAAAATCTGTCTATCTCAGCCTTGAATATATTCAATGACACAGCTTGTATAGAGCTTTTCACAACCTCAGGACGTCCTAAAGCACTTTACTTTTGAAGTGTTGTCACTGTCGTAATGTAGCAAAACATTGTGGCACTCATTTTTGTGCATTCTTCTTCTTAGGCAGAACCTCGGAACCTCGGATGACTTGCTTCCACACTAAAAATGAGTTCTCAGGTGGCTGATGAGTCCACTGCGGGACCTACAGTCTCTGTCACAGGTGGGGCAGACGGTGGTTGAAGTGCTCCTCCTGGCCCCACAAAAGTCTTCCCACCCATCGCCAGCTTCCCTGCGCTCCCCCTTTCAGTCCCAACTTCTGGCTCAGCTCCATGAAGGAGCCGTCGGAATTTCCTCACTCCCCTTCCCCCCCGGTCGGTGATCTGCCTGTGCGCGCTGGCCCAGAACTCGCAGCTCACTGCTAATATGGAGACGAGGCCCAGCCATCAAAATAACTTGGGCCTCTGGCCGAGGACGTCGGGTGGGTAGTGCGAGCGGTCAGCCCATCCGATGTCCGTTTAGAATGAGAATCAGCTTTCAAAACAGGCTTCCCCTCACTGGAGGGACCGTGCACAGGGTGAGAGATCGTGCAATCAGAATATTGCTGCTGCATTGGTCTTCCATCAGAGGGACCTCAAAAAGACAGGATCTACAATATATACATATACAGTCCCCAGCACTACACCGACCATGCTTATCAATAGGAACATAGGAACAGGGGTAGATCATTTAGCCCCTCAAGCTTGTTCACAGGCAGCTCATCAGGGCACTAACCATTGGCCATTACCAGATAGTGGATGCATTGGTTGCAATATACCAAAATTCCCTTTCTCTGGAGAGGTCCCAGCAGATTGGAAAACTGCAAATGTAACACCCCTATTTAAGAAAAGAGAGAGACAGAAAGCAGGAAACTATAGGCCAGTTAGCCTAACATCTGTCATTGGGAAAATGCTGGAGTCCTTCATTAAGGAAGCAGTAGCAGGGCATTTGGAAAATCATAATGCAGTCAGGCAGAGTCAGCATGGTTTTATGAAAGGGAAATCATGTTTAACAAATTTGCTGGAGTTCTTTGAGGATGTAACAAGCAGGGTGGACAAAGATAAGTCAGTGGATGTGGTGTATTTGGATTTCCAGAAGGCATTCGATAAGGTGCTACATAAAAGGTTACTGCATAAGATAAGAGCTCATGGAGTTGGGGGTAATATATTAGCATGGATAGAGAATTGGCTAACTAACAGAAAGCAAAGAGTCGGGATAAATGGGTCATTTTCCAGTTGGCAAACGGTAACTAGTGGGGTGCCACAGGGATCGGTGCTGGGGCCTCAACTATTTACAATCTACATTAATGACTTGGATGAAGGGACCGAGTGTAATGTAGCCAAGTTTGCGGATGATACAAAGATGGGTGGGAAAGCAAGTTGTGCAGAGGACTCAAAGAATCTGCAAAGGGATATAGACAGGCTAAGTGAGTGGGCAAACATTTGGCAGATGGAGTATAATGTGGGAAAGTGCGAGGTTATCCACTTCGGCAGGAAAAATAAAAAAGCAAATTATTATTTAAATGGAGAGAGATTACAAAATGCTACAGTTCAGAGGGACCTGGGGGGTCCTTGTGCATGAAACACAAAAAGTTAGCATGCAGGTACAGTAAGTAATCAAAAAGGTAAATGGAATGTTAGCCTTTATTGCAAGGGGGTTGGAGTATAAAAGCAGGGAAGTCCTGCTACAACTGTACAGGGTATTGGTGAGACCACACCTTGAGTACTGCGTACAGTTTTGGTCTCCTTATTTAAGGAAGGATATACTTGCATTGGAGGCAGTTCAGAGACAATTCACTAGGTTAATTCCAGAGATGAGGGGGTTGACTTATGAAGAAAGGTTGAGCAGGTTGGGCCTATACTCATTGGAATTTAGAAGAATGAGAGGTGATCTTATTGAAACATATAAGATACTGAGGGGGCTTGACAAGGTAGATGCAGAGAGGATGTTACCCCTCGTGGGGAAATCTAGAACTCGGGGACACAGTTTCAGAATAAAGGGTCGCCCTTTTAGAACTGAGATGAGGAGGAATTTCTTCTCTCAGAGGGTCGTAAATCTATGGAATTCTCTGCCCCAGAGAGCCGTGGAGGCTGGGTCATTAAATACATTTAAGGTGGAGATACACAGATTTTTGCAAGATAAGGGAGTGAAGGGTTATGGGGAGCGGGCAGGGAAGTGGCTTTGAGCCCAAGATCAGCCATGATCTTATTGAATGGCGGAGCAGGCTCGAGGGGCCAAGTGGCCTATTCCTGCTCCTATTTCTTATGTTCTTATGTACCATAAGAGTCAATTACAATTATAACATGCCGACTATATTGGGCAGTTCAATAAGTACTTACCCTGTACTTACCCATTTAAAAGGCTATGCTGATTTCAGACGATAGGACAGCGACCTGAAATGTTAACTGTTTCTCTCTCCACAGATGCTGCCTGACCTGTTGAGTGTTTCCAGCATTTTCTGATTTTATTTCAGGCACAGTTGGGTCATCAAGCAGTTTCAATCAGGAGTTTGCATCTCGTTAAAGTGCGATTACCTCAGTGATGAGATTTTTGATGCAACTGCTAAGAATCAGGAGAGGTAGTTGCTAAGTGAGATTTCCTGTTTTATTAAAATATGTTAATCACTTACCTTTTTAGTTTTTCCGACCATCGCGCATAGCAGGCAAATCGCGTTAACACTAACGCGCCCACTATAAGCAGTGGGGGACTGCACAAACACAACCATCCATTCACACATGTAATGCTGTTACATATTCACATGTTCATTGACTTATTCATTCATTTGCTGAACAGTTTAAAAGTAAATGTGAAGTTCTCTCGCATACTGGGGAGTGATTCTGTAGAGGCATTGGTATAATTCCAGTGCCGGAACAATATAAACCAGGACTTTCTGTTGTTACTTTGGGCATCTTACTGAGTGTTTAGCTAGATAGTAAGGCTAGTGAAGACACTCTTGAAAGCATAGAGAGTTGAGACTCACCTATGAGAGTGATGACGACGAACACCTTGCTAAGGCCATCCCCACGCCTCCACTACTCGCCTTCAAGCAGCCGCCTAACCTCAAAAGTACCATCGTTCGCAGCAGATTACCCATCTTTCAGGAGAACAGCAACCACGACACCACACAACCCTGCCACGGCAACCTCTGCAAGACATGCCAAATCATGGACACAGATACCATCATCACACGTGAGGACACTACCCACCAGGTACATGGTACATACTCATGTGACTCGGCCAACGTTGTCTACCTGATACGTTGCAGTAAAGGATGCTCCAGAGCATGGTACATCGGCGAGACCATGCAGACACTGAGACAACGTATGAACGGACACCGCGCAACAATCGCCAGGCAGGAGGGTTGCCTCCCAGTCGGGGAACACTTCAGCAGTCAGGGGCATTCAGCCTCGGATCTGTAGGTAAGCGTTCTCCAAGGCGGCCTTCGGGATACACGTCAGCGCAAAATCATAGAGCAGAAACTGATAGCTAAGTTCCGCACTCATGAGGATGGCCTCAATCGCGATATCGGGTTCATGTCACGATACAGAACGTGACTTGACATCATGGCCGGTCTTTCCAGGTTTTGTTTTAAAAAGACGAATGGAGAGGATATGCAGCCAGCAGGTGTTTTGACACGTTGGACCCCCTGGGACACATCTCATTGTCTTGGCTGTGCTCTTAGTGTGTCTTTGATGTAGGGAAAGATTTGAATAGATTTTTTCTGTGTTTATATTGTGAATTCTGGGAGATTCTCTCACAGCTACCTTACCTGAAGAAGGAGCGAACAGCTCCGAAAGCTTGTAAAATTAAATAAATCTGTTGGACTATAACCTGGTGTTGTGTGACTTCTGATTTATGAGAGTGATGTAAGAGACAAGAAAGAAAAGATCTGGGGGTAAAGAAAGGTAGAAAATGCCCAAAAACTTAACGTGTATTATGACTGAACCAATGATGAGCACAAGCACAGAGGAGGGAGTTTAAACATGGAGGAGTGCATGGGTTTGGGTGCAGGTGTGGGGGGGTTAAAGCCTGCCAAAATGTCCGCGCATCGGGAAGCTGGCTCCAACCTGTCAACTTCCGCATTTAACTGCAGCACGTTAGGCTGCGTGCGCGCAGCCCCCTCGGGAGTGGCGGGTTGTCAATTACCACATGTTAATCACTCGATTAGTGTGATATTGGCACGGATGTTTCAGTTTAACATGTGATCCATGGATTTCCCAGGCTTCCTGAAACTTGCTAGTGAAAGCAAGGCAAGAACACAGCGGCAGTTGAGGGGGTCGATCAATCTCAGGGAAATATGGCAATAAATACCCAGTATTCACAGCTGCTTTCTTAACTACTAGTGGGAAAGTGTTTATTCACAGTACTTTTGCTGAGCGTTTACTTTCTACACTTTGGAGGTTTGATCTATCACGTCAAGATGGGTGCCGCTTATGCTGCCTTGGATTGGACCTCCGACGAGGACCAAGATGACCAGCAACAGCACCAGCAACGGCACCTGCAGCAACCTGCTGCTCACAGACCTGTAGCTGCACAGAAGAGAGGGCAGCAGCAGCAAGGGGAGCAGCAGAAAGGTGCAGCTCGCAGGAGGACCAAAGCGCAGAGCACAGATCCTCCTCGGAGGATTCCAAGGAGGAGGAGAAGGAAGACGAAGAGGAGGAGGAGAAAGATGAGATGGAGGAAGGTGATGAGGGCACTGCACCGCCAGCTGGGCACATTGCTGCCCGGGATGCCAGGATTGCCCTGATTATTGCGAGGTTCACTTAGGTTCCACCAGTGGACCCATCTCACAACCACATGCAACAGTCATTTTTCCACCCCTGCACCCTCCCCCCCCCCACACCCCACTAATGCCACTGGCACAAAGCAGTCCTGCAAACAACCAACCAGCCTTTTCACATTCCCCCATTGGTCGCTGTCAATTCATGTCTTCCCATTCATCATCATACAACTTAAAAGGTCACTTGCCAGCTAGTGACCAAGAATGGGCAAGATGGGAAAGTGGTGCAAAAGTATAATATTTATGTGCTTCAAGTAAAGAACCAAAACTTAACAATATTATAAAGTCTAAGACACCCATGTGCATACCCTTGTGCAAATACAAATCTTTAACCTTCCTTTTCCTGACGCTCCTACGTGGTGCAACCCCTGTGGCTTCAGCAGAGGTAGAGGCAGGCTGCTCAGATCCCTGCTCTGACTGCTGAGATGCTCTTGTTCGACATCCTCTAGGTTTTGGAGCCCGTGAGGGCCCCGCCAAAGACTGCTCCACCTGCACCTGTGCAGGGACAGACTGGGCCATCGGGACACGTTGCAACATGTCAGGTACTGACTGTGGGGGTGGGGGTGGGGGGGGGGGGCAATGGGTGAGAAGAGGAAGCACTTTGAGTGGAATCCCCACTTCCATGTCCCCTTTCGCCATCGTCCCTGAAGTGTCCAGCCGCACTTCACTGCTACCATTGTCCTGGAGAGCACTTTGCAGCAGATCAGTGGGGCACTGCAAGGTCAAGGCTAGGTTATCTGTCATCCTATTTAAGGTGGCATCCAGAGTCTTCAAGCCCTTGCTCAAGGCCTGCGTGGGCTTGTGTGATTGCCGCATTTGATGTTTCATGCAGTTGGTCTCTCTACCCATGCAAGAAGACATCCTTGCAATGCCCTGCGACATCAACCCCCTCATGCTTGAAGCCAACTCCTCCAATCTCTCTGCAATCATGGACAGTGTGCTTGGAAGGCCTGTCAGTACATCGCACATTCTCTGCTGCTGCTCAATGATTATCCGCTTCACCAACGGCCCCCTGGGATACAGTATTTTGTCCAGTTGAGCAGAGCTTGGCGAGGGCTGTGCCCTCCAACGCGGACTCGCCACAGCTGTCCCTGCCACCACCATCTGCTCTTGCTCACTTGTGAAGTGTGAGTCACCAGGTGAAAACCCAACTATCTCTCTAACTAGTCCCACTGAAGTGCCAATATCTGAGCTGGTGCCTGCTATGCAGGAGTCCTGTGATGGTGCACCCTCAGAATGATTGAGCTCCTGTGAGGAATCATCGTCCACAACCTCCAGCGACTTCTGCTGCATGCATGAAGGCCCTGTTGGAGATAAAAGACATGAATGAGTACTGGCAAGGTAAGAATGTTTCAACTTCTCATTATGAACATGATCACATTTCACTCGCTGAGGACATCAGGTCAACATGACTGAGTGCCGTATGGTTGTCTGATATTTAATTGTGTCACCAGGTAGCTGGGAAGTCCCCATCTCCCCATCTCCAACGGCCAGGGAAGCGAGAATTTGCTGATCTCCAGCGCTTCCTCCTCTGCACTTGTGAGTTGTGAGATAGCTGGAGACCCACCTATGGTTCTCTCCCTCTCGTTCTGTGCTCTCTTCTCGTGCAAGGAGGGAAAGAACAGGCCTATGAATAAGTGTAATGGCATGTGTTTATCCGATGGATGGCGTGCATTTGGTGAGGGTATCAGGGAGAGGCATGAAATTGCATAAGGATGAGGGTGAGTGGGAGTGGTGGACTGATAGATGGGGATGTGAGGAAGTGCATAAACAGAGAGGGATGGGTTCACCTGCAAGGTAAGTGGGTATGAGGAGTCATGTGATGGAGTAGCTTGAGAAGGCAGAGTGAGGGAGTGGGGTGATGTGCACAGCAGATGTAGGTTACTGTACACACCTTTCCTGACCTGGTTAGGTCATTAAAGTGCTTCCTGCATTGCATTCTCGGCAACCTCTAACCACACCTTCTTGGTCTCTGCCGCAGGATTCTTCCTCTCATTGCTGGGGAATAGTATCTCCCTCCGGCTCCTCACAGCCCCAAGTAGTACATCCAGGGAGGCATCATTGAAACGGGGCGCAGCCTTTGCACATCTCGCTTCCATTCCTCAACTTCCTCCTCTCTTCTCTTGAACTCCAACACCTCCAAATTGCATCAAAGCATTGTCCCTTTAAATACTGGAGTTGAAATTACATCATGTGGGTCCTCATCGTGCCCGCTGCCGCGCCTTGGACGGCAAACCCGGAAGTAAACGATAATGAGGTGGCTGCATTAAAAAGCCACTGACAGGCGTGCTGAACTTACTTCCAGCTTTCTCACATGAGATCGAACCCCCACACCCCCCCCCACCACTCCCAGCGCATCTCCCAGACAAGATCGGGGCCAGAATCTTACAAGCTCTCTGACTGTGTTTGAACACCTCACAGTATTACTATTACACCATTATTTGCATTGAAATTTCACAGCAGTGAAAGCATAAACAATACACATGAAAAAAATTGTCAACTACATGCACAGGGATGTCACGGGGGCATTGCGTGATCAATGTGTAACATCAGGCTTCAGTGTGGGCCTGCTTCCAGTAGCTACAAAAGATGTCTTTTTGTCCCGTTTTTAAATATGAAACTCAACAAATTAAAAAAAATATCTATATATATCACTGAGACTTATAATTCCACTTGGGCCCAAGGGGAGTCAAAACACAGTTGCTTTTTCTGTAATTTCAAGGGAAAAAAATCAGGAGGAATAGCATTTATGTTTTGGGAGTTTCCCACCCATCCTGTTGCAGCATGGCAGCAGGTCACTTCAGTCACTAGAAGCTAGGCACCAGTGACAGCCAAAGTCATCTAAAGTCTTGTGTGAAAATTTACTGTGGTGAATTGCCCAGTACCTGTTCTCCTCCCTGAGGATGGTTGTGTCTCCACAGTTAAAAAAAAATCCCTCTCCCAATATTCACTGCTTAAGCTTACACAGGAAAATTGCCATTTAGGTGAGTTACTAGAGCGTTGCAGGCATTTGTGGAGCCATACCCCAGTGCGAGTCGCCATCCTTAGGGAAGGAAGAGAAAGGTGATGATTGCAAAAAAACTAGCCTCCCTCAATGAGGCAGCATTTCCACAGGAGAATGTTTCCATTACTGCCAGGAACTGTGCCAAACCTAAAATTCCCCATCGAAAAGTCTACAACCCTTTTTAAAAGGTTCTCATAGGAGCAGTCAATGGTGTAATGAAAGACATAAATCTGAGGATCTGTTGGATGCCTTGTGAAATTTATTCCAAAATATTTTTATAGATGTCTCTTAGGTTTTCTCATATGAGATCGTACTGCCAAGCTTATGAATCAGTCTATAACTTAAAAGGAGACAAAGTTCTATGAATGCTTCATATCCCGAGGTTATGAAATGTTCGGCACTTCAGCTTGCAATGTGTGTCTGAGGACCACAGGAGGCCACACTTCAAAATTCACAGCCCATGTGGAGGGATTCTTAAGAAAGTGAAAGCATCAAGTCTTGCTACAGGTAAAACTGTGCTCGAGGATAACCTTACTTTCAATGAATACTTAAAATGATTCATTTGACTGCACTTATTGCAAAACAGAAAACCCAGCGCCTGTGGGTTTTTAGACAGAAAACATTAAATAGTAAAGTTTTGACTTCTTCTCAAGATGCCTGGAATCAAATAGAAATCTGAAGTAAATCACAGCCCTCAAGACTATAATTTCATCTTCTGATCACAGGACACTGGATGGCCTGTGTCTGAAGCCAACTTCTAACTTTGATTCTCGAACAACATAACTGAGATTGTAAAAAAAAAACAAAGTACTGGATACGAAGGAGCGAGCTACATTGTAGTGCTAGAGATTCGGGTCACTTTACAAACAATAAGGGAGCTGTTTCTCTCCCTTCAGTTGCACAGTTCATTATATGATACCTATCGAACAACTTAAACTGGACTTTTTTATGTTATAGTTCTATGGAGGTCGATATAGTGGCATCTCTTTGGACTGGGAAGGAAGAGTGAAGAGTGATAGGATATGTATCACATCAATCTAAGAGGTGGCATTCTGTGACAATAGGGCCCGAGAATGATGCAAAACATTTTGCAATCTGCTTATATTCCTACATATCTTTCAACACACCATGCGCAGTGTATACAAGCCTCTGTCCTCCTACATGCTTCACGATGGAGGAGATGAAGAGACCTAAGCGCTAGATTCATGCATTTGTATTAGCTACATTGGCACTCTGGTTGATACCTCTGTTTGACAAATTGCCTCCCAAATCAATTTTGCACACACACTCAATTGGTCATCTTCTGTTTCATGCCTTTCTCAACCTTACCAAGTTCTTTGTGCTGAGCTGAGGCCTCCTCTTCCTCTAAGATCACAACAGTTTGTTCTTGTCCCTACCTCAGTGAAGATGATGAGTAAAAATATAAGATTTTGCTTAATTTACATTTCACCAGACATAAGCTGAAAGACCATATAAAACTTCCATAACACAGTTGATCAGAGAAGATTGTTTTGAAATTAAGAGAAAGCAATTGATTGTAGACCATTAATTTTCAATATGGTTAAAGAACTTGTGTTGTAATGACAACAGTTGAAACCATTATGCATGAAATAAATGATTTGGATGAGGGGACCAAATGTAATATATCCAAGTTTGCTGATGATACAAAGCTGGGTGGGAATGTAAGTTGTGAGGAGGATGCAAGGAGGCTTCAAGGGGATATAGACAGGCTAAGTGAGTGGGCAAGAACATGGCAAATGGAATATAATGTGGAGAAATGTGAAGTTATCCACTTTGGTAGGAAAAATAGAAAAGCAGAGTATTTTTTAAATGGTCAGAGATTGAGAAACGTGGGTGTCCTTGTACACGAATCACTGAAAGTTAACATGCAGGTACAGCAAGCAATTAGGAAAGCAAATGGTATGTTGGCCTTTATTACAAAAGGATTTGAGTATAAGAGTAAAGACGTCTTACTGCAGTTATATAGGACCCTGGTGAGACCACACCTGGAGTATTGTGTACAGTTTTGGTCTCCTTATCTAAGGGAGGATATACTTGCCATAGAGGAAGTGCAACAAAGGTTCACCAGATTGGTTCCTGCGATGGGGGGCTTGACAGGGTAGATGCAGGGAGGATGTTTCCCCTGGCTGGGGAGTCTAGAACCAGGGGTCACAGGCTCAAAATAAGGGGTCGGCCATTTAGGACTGAGATGAGGAGAAATTTCGTCACTCAGAGGGTGGTGAATCTTTGGAATTCTCTACCCCAGAGGGCAGTGGAGGCTCAGTCGTTGAGTATATTCAAGACAGAGATCGATAGATTTTTGAATATTAAGGGAATCAAGGGATATGGGGATAGTGCAGGAAAGTGGAGATGAGGTAGAAGATCAGCCATGATCTTATTGAATGGTGGAGCAGGCTCGAAGGGCCGAATGGCCTACTCCTGCTCCTATTTCTTATGTTCTAATAGAGGTAGTTTCATAAAGTGGTAAGAAACTTCGGTGGAATCAAATGAAGGGTCAGATTTTTTCATACACTAGGGAAAATATCTTGGATAATTATGGTTCTGCTTGCAACATTCCAGTAAGCCATTTCTGAGTTTTGCATAACTGTTGGGTATATGGGACAGTCATTTATCCTGCCCCTCGATGCAAGTTCAAGGATCAGGAAACATTGAGATGTCTGATTAATATCTTTTATTCAGCAAATCGTTGATACAATCTGTTACATGCAGTGCACATGAGATTGGTACCGAAAGTAACTTGCGTGTAACAGACTCATCAGGTGTCATGTTAACTGCTCACGCTAGCCTAAGCAAGACCAGATAGAAATCCCTAAGGAGCATCATATCATTGTAGGGTTAATTACGTTTCTCTAACCTGACGCTATTACATCAGCGCCTCCTGTCTATGCCTGATAAATATGAGAGTACGTTTACCTAACACGACACCCCGTCAACTGACATGCCTACATCACTTCCTCAAAACGCGCCTGCGCAAATACAATCGATTTCTTTGTTCATTGTTCTCTCTACATAAGTAACCATGACTGGCAGATATGGCCTTCACTTTTAACTCTTCTTGATGCATTTCACAGCTAGCTCTGTTCATGCTTTTCACTCCCTTCCTGCACCCAGACTATCTGGCATCCAGCCCATTAATCAATTTTCCTTTCTCATCCCTTCCCACGGACTGTTATAGAGTTCTACCTGCTATAGCATTCAGACACTGACCTTGCCCCGACTAACCACTACAGAATTAGTTTGCTGTGTATACATGGCAATGGCTATTCCACCTAGTCTACCTATTCTGATAATAATGAATCTTGTTTTTGACCAATTCTAGTTTTTGTCCATCCATTTGACTTAAGTCATTCAAGTGCTTTTTGTATTCTGCATTTGTTGGGTTTTCTAACTATGCTAATGCATTCCCTTGTAGGTGTTTGGCTTTTTCTGCCTAGACTTATTTAGATTTTCTAGGTTTTGTAAACTGTGCAATGACTACCTGGAGTGTTAAAATTGACTTGGGTTTTCAGTGAAATAGCCTTTGTCATCTGTAAAATTTCAGTGCCTGATTTCTAGTAGTTAAGGTAAGTATTTCCAGTTATCACAGGTGAATTCTGACTGGATCTGGAACTTGAAGTATTTTTCCTTGAAAACCAATCAGCATGCTCCACCTTTCTGTTCCCAACAACCCTGCCCAATATCTTGGGTAATGGTGCTAAATAGCAACATCACAGCACAAACACAATCGCCATGTTGCAGCATTCACAGAAAATCCCCAAATATAAGCATCAGCCAATAAACCTTCACCTTTACAGACGGGTGAAAATAGTAGATAAACCGTAATAAAATTTCCAGACACATTGACATTTACTTCAACATCGAATGTAAATAGCCAAGGATTTTAATTGCAGGCAATTGATTAAAAAAAAAACTGTCAATGCTTTTTCTGTAGCCTATTGGGTTGAGTTTCAGAGTTCCCAAAGCATTAAGTGGAAGGTGACCCTATTACAGGGAATGGCATAATGAATTGCATTTCAGACGCAGTGTGCCGCAGTGTCAAGGCATGGTTTTGTGCCAAGTCTGCGACAGTTTCTGATCTCAGGTGGGACACGGGGACAAGCACTTCATCACAAGGCTGGGGAGAAGGAAATGCTATGCTCATATATAATTGACAGAGAGTCACGTTATGGTGGCTCTACTGCTCCTCCTACTAGCCAATGCCATTGGCACACACTCAGGAGCAATCTGCCGCCCACACTCCCAGCAGGGCGATGGTGTGCAGTTGGAATCAAAATAAGTGAGAAGAGCCACATTTTTTTCCCAATTTTTTTACAGAACATGAGCACGTTTATTTTTATTTGAATGAAGTCAGAATTATAATGAAATGATGAGAAGCCTGAGAAAAGCACGGTTAGATGCCTGCAAGGTACTTTGGCCCCTCAAGCCCAGTAAACAATAATGCAGAGTAATGCATCCTGTAGCGAAATGCTTTCACACCCATTTTTCATTATAATGCAAATCTAAACCTGTCCTGAGAATTTATTACAAAGTTCCAGGGACACTCGCAGAGCCATCTATTTTTTATAAGGCTGGAATAACTGCTAATCAGTGATAGTTATTGAGACAGTCAACAGCCGAGGGCTCCTGGTTTAATTAACGTCATCAAGAAAGGGAGAAGAGCCTCGAGTGGGAAAATGAATCTGCAAGGCATTCCTCATCCATGCTGCGCGCTGATTCACCCCCCCAAACTGAATTTTATTGATACCTTTCAGTGTTTAAAAACAAAATGTAGGGATCTTGGTTTCTTCTTAAAGCATTGTATTTTCTCAATGCGGTTTAACTGGTTTGTAATGGGGGCTTTTTTTTGAGGGGCGGCCATGAGAGGAGAGAAAGAAAGAGAGGCCAGGTGAGTAAAACATATTGATTTTTTTCTCTCCCTCTCTCTCAAGGCTGGTGGTTTTGAAGCTGTCATTCGTGACTCTCATTAATCATTACCCTGACTAAATCAATCTCTCGATTTTGAGGGAAGATAATTGAAGCCATTCGCTCTGTGGCATCAGGCTTGTGAGGAGAGAGAAACCGTGCTAAGTAGAACGGTATAATAGCACAAACAGCTGCCGAGCCGACAAGCAAGAGCAACATTTTAGTACGATTCAATTGCGCATTTTAAATGTGATAAATGGGCGAGCCATTTTTCATTTGTCAGAAGGTTAGATTAGGTCCTCTGTGAGCTGTAATGAATTCCACTGTTGAGCCACAATAAATACTTGCCAGATCAATTTTTAATAAGATTTCACACTTTCATTTAGTTTCTTCAAACAATTTTAACGTTTTGTTTATATAACTCCCTGTTCGGATCGAGACTTTTCATTTTAACAGCGACAGACTACCCCAGAATTTGTTAGGTAATTTTTTTTTAAATGATGTGCACACAACAGACCCAGACCAGAAGCGGTACCGTGACTTTCTGTCTTTACACACAAAGGATATGTTGCTGTGCCCGTCAAACTGAAGTTAAGTGAAATTCTTCTGCCGTTCAGCTGAGGTTGAATGAAAGTTAAACGTGACCACTGTAGGTGTAATTACTGCAATGTACAACAGGCACTGCACCATAAGGCTGAGTATTTCAATGAATTGGGACTTTGGGTAAGAAGGATCCAAATTCCAATGGAATGACTGGAGTCACAAGAAAAACTGTTTCATATAAATCCTTTAATTCTGTTAAATACTTCTGCAAATATGTATCAAGGTTAAAATATGATCGTTTTCAGCAAGACATATTCTGCATTAAATCTTCTGTGGTTCTCTCCATTGTTTTATCATTCCCATCAGTTCGTGTGGAAGTTGCTTTATTTTAGTAAAGAAAATGATAGCTGAAAAATCTCAGTCCTTACAGCATCAGAGTAAATGTTAAAATTAAATGTTATACGGTTTCTAAAATACATCCTCTCAATGTTTCCCAGTAACTGCTGGCTGCACAGTTACATCAGCAAAAAGCACGATTATCATAAAGCAAAGTTTACAAGCCAACCTACATAAGGAACTCCATTTTATGTAGTGTGACTCAATCCTATATAGTGTTATAGCCCTTTCTCCAACTGGTGCCCCTATCAAGCAAGGCTCCTCGGCGGGAGTGGAGTGTTATTAAATTGCCCCAGAGACCAACTCACTCAGTCCAACAAAGATCATTCTTTTAAAACTTAACTTCATTTCAACCATCAAAAAAACATGCACTCATACATGGCTATCCATCACAGGCAACACACAGATTAGGATGTCATCATCAACCACACTCTCTGGTACGTGTTACTTCATATATGATACACACCATGACTGATGTCATGTAGAAAACAGCATTGGGTAATACAACTTGATTCAGGCTTTGCTTTGTGCAAGTTTTAAAAAAATTACTTTTCAAATGTTTTGGTGAATGTTTGTGCCGAGAGAGGCAAGGAATATTATTGGCACAGAAAAATCAATCCTTTTCCCATTTTGGCTGCCGAGCATCACAACCTAGCACTCCCAAATGGGGTTTGAATAAAAATGGAAAAGCTGTTCTGCGACGACAATGTGCCGTTCCCCCACATAGCTACAGAGTTATGAGTCTACAGCACCGAAACAGGCCATTCGGCCCAACTAGTCTGTGCTGGTGTTTATTCTCCACATGAGCCTCCTCCCACCCCTCAGAAGAGCAGCCCTCACTGCACCAGTCTGACATGTTCATTTCCAACACCCGTCATCCTTGTGGCGTCTGGGTGGGATTATCAAATTAGGGGTAGTTTGGCTCTGGAATGAATTGGGAACTGGTTTGCTTGGTTTATTTTTAAATAAGTCCCTTTTGATGAGACGATTGCATTTGGTGGAAATAAAGAAACAAGAAGTTGGCATGATTACTCAAGCCTTTTATTTGTGTCACAGACTCGTAAAAAGCTGGGATAGTGGGCTTTAGCAAAGTCCAGCTTATTACCAGCTGGGAGACACCCACGAGACAGGGAATTAAAAATGCTTACATAGACGACAGGCTCATGTAACAGAAATAATCATTTCAAAGCAAGGTGTTAAGCTTGTCCAAGGCTCCTCGTATTACCAAAATCAAACAGATTCAGTGCACTGCTGTGCAAGGCTCAGTGAAACCTAATCTACTTTTAAATGATACATCTCCATCCCGAGTCATACATTTGGCTGCAGAAACAGAAAACCAGGTGTCTAAGATAGGGCTGTGGTCTCCAAGGCAGCTTTCTCAGGGAGGATTTACGGTTTGCAATTCATTTTATATTTTTCATAAACTTGAAAGTTTCCACAATCTGAGAAAAGAGAAAACATTACAGCAATTTGACTTGAGATCCTATAATGCAAAAATACCAGATAACATAGCGAAATGATCAATGGAATCAATAAAGCCAAGACAACATCTTTGTCAAGGAAGCTGCAGTGTTAATGCAGACACTAGTTTCTCACTACCTTCTCCTCATTCATTTTGAAATGTCACCACCTCCTTTTTTTCTTTGCTCCATCACCCTATTCAACTGCAGTCAGGATAACTGATCGCTGGAACAATGTGCTCCTTTAAAGCTCTGGTTCGTACAATATGTTTATATGCTCTGAGCTGATACTACATGGCTGCCTAAGGACACTGGTGTGCATGAAAGATGATGAGGTGATCAACTTTCTCTTGCAATCTAATGATGAGTGACTGCTCTATAATTGTATCATTCAGTGTATTATATTTTAAACTCTTATCCCGCATGAGACACATGCTAGGCTGAATATTTTTCGCCCTCCTCCTGTAACTGTTCACTTCTTTTGAACAGATAGGTAAGGAGAGAAGAAAAACGTCCCACTGTTACACAGGTCGATGTGTGAGTGGCAGCACTCGCTGTCCAGAACTGCATCAATAAAGGTTCTTTTGGGAGAATTTCCTGATTAAAAAGATGCAGCTTCCTCCTGGTTGGATGCCATTAACCCGGTGATCCCTATTTATTTTTTTAAATGCCCAGAGATCTGATGGTAAATCTTTGTCAGATGCCCTACCAGTTTTAGTACCTGACCCTTGGGGGGTTTGGCAGGCTGGTTGACCTGGTAGGATCTGTCCAATTCCTGTTTCTGCAGAGATCAGTATGTGTTGATATTTCTTAATGTAGTCAAGGGAGAACGGGCTATATTACCCATCGATTGAGGGAAGATTCTGCCAACGTTATTCAAAATCATTCCATAGATTTCTGAATATCCATATTTTCTGAACTTTAACACTAAAGTCGAGCCCTGAAATACATAGTTAGGAAAAACTGCTTACTGAGATCCAGATCTATATTATTAATAAACTATAACGGTTGTAGAGAAATAAATGATTCTTTACCTGACAGGATTCAGAGTTTTAATAACATTTGTAAAAAAAAACTATGAACTATGAATGTAGCACACTTCGATGGTTCTGTCTATTCATCATAATAGTCAATTTGCGCCCAATAATTTGTTCAACAATGAAACAAGCAGCAGAGGGGCTGATATATGGGTAGAGGCGGATATTGTGCAAATTCTGGTTCTTTAATCTTCACCTATATACTAAGTAGGAAGGGAACGTGTTTTTCTCTCAATTGGCCACGTGTCATTCAAATACAAATTGATCCGAGGGATCTACAGCTGAGCCAGCTTTATGTCCACATTTTCAATGGATAGTTAGCATTCCAACTGGATGCTCCAGATAGAACCCAAGTTGTCCAAACAGTCAATCAGTCATTTGAATGTGGCTCCAAGTATTCACTATTTCTTTCTTTCAGGTGAAATGGTCCATCTTGCCCAATGGAAAAAGTAAACAAATATGGCAGTTAGGACAATCACCAGTGTCCCATTCTTCTGGTCCTGTTTCAACCACTCTTCAAGCAGTTCCAGGTCTTTACATGTGACTCCTTCTCACAGTTCAAAAATAGAGCTTAAAAAAGTCAACTGCACATCCCATCAGCACAGAATTACACACATTACAGTCACAATGAGGTTAGGTGTTCACACATTCACATTTCTCTCCCTTCCCAACTCATTGAACTCCTTATTTAGGCTGATTGACTGTTTGGACAGTTGGATCCTCTCTGGAGCATCCAGTTGATAGGAGACATATATAAGGAAAGTCCCATTGAAATCACTTGCGGAGAGACTGGGACAAAACTGAGAGAGCGGAAAGAACCAACATTATTTCTTCTCCATATAAATCCCACTGAAACCACTTGACAGGTAGCTGGGCCAGAAACAGCAAGGCGGTTGGCATCAAAAGTAGGTCAGCATAGAAAATTTACATACGGAGCATTCCAAACTTTATTCTGACACAAATTGCATCTTCACAAAATTCAAGGTATTCATTATATTCCAAATGCTCTAACTTTAATATGCTGAATCATTTGCTTTATTTTTATTGATTTGTCTCGCAATATTAAAGGTATCAGTTAGCACTAAGCAACATAAAGAAGGCTAAATATGACAACGAGAAATACTTCATGACTGTTCTACTTTTTCCTCCATTATTCCTCGACTCCAATACTGGATTCTTTTAATATTTGAAGAAGGAAATCTCAGTAGTCTCTTAGTTTCAGAATCATAGAATCTTACAGCTCAGAAGAAAGCCATTTGACTTACTGCACCTGTGCCAGCTGTCTGGAAGAGCTATCCAATTAGTTTATTTCTCCATATCCTTTTATTTTTTTTGCAAATACCTATGCATTTCCCTGTTTAAAGCTAATATGGATTCTGCTTCAACCACTGTTTCTGGTAGAGCATTCCATCTCCTAACAACCTTCTGCATCAAATATTTTTTTCTTGCCTCTCCCTTCGTGCTTTTGGTGATGATCTTGCATTCGTGCCTTCTAGTTATCAATTCAACAACCAATGTAAATACTTTTTCCCTATTTCGTAATTTTGAACACCTCAATCGCCTCCTCTTCACTTTCTCTGTTCTAATGAAAAGAGCCCCAGTTTCTCTACTTTCATAACTAAATCCTCTCATCCCTGGTATAATTTTAATAAATCTCGTCTTCACCCTTCATCATGACTTTGACGTCCATCCTAAAGTATATTAGACCTACCAAGTCTGAGGGAGGTAAATTCAGAACCATCGTCCTGGATCAATTCTTACCTATTCACATTGAGAAATCACAATACAGCTCAACTCTGGAACCATGTTAAACAGAATTAAAATACATAAGCCTTGAAATTCCATGGTGAGGGATGTCATTCTGGTGGATTTGTGGCAGGGGGTTGAAATCTGGAGCTCCTAACTCCCCACGTCCCGCTGGTAGTCTGATGGCAAATCTGGGAGGCGTTCCCATGCTACCCTGGGAATTCTTCCAGGAGCACCCCGATCAGCCCAGTGATTAGTATGCACTGTGGAGAGTAAAATCAGGTGAGGTGTAACAGGCGCCCACCCAGATCCCGCCAGTTTCCCAGTGAGCAAGTTGTGTTAAAATGACCCCCTAGATTAATATTCTTGAGTTGGGATGTAATAGCATCAAGTGACAGGTTTTGTTGAGAAACAAGTCAGGAGTGATGGAATACTCTCCATTTGCCTGGATGAGTGCAGCTGCAACAACAGTCAAGAAGCTCGACACCATCCATGACAAATTAATCTGCTTGATCGGCATTCTATCCACCAGCTTAAACATCCATTCCTTCCACCACTGGCGCACTGTGGTTGCAGTGTGTACTATCTACAGCACGTACGGCAGCAAGTCGCCAAGGCTTCTTCGGCAGCACCCCCCAAGCCTATGACCTCCACCACCTAGAAGTGTGAAGGAATAAGCCATATAACCTACTCAGAAAAATACACTATCTTATGAAAGAATTCAGGCCTTATTAAAACATGACAAACTGGGTTTGGAAATTTAGAAACCTAACTATGAAATAGCTATGAAAGCATTCTGGCTATTGAAATAAAATAGTTGTTGACCCTGAATAAATAACCTTATTGAAACAGAAGGTTAAGGGCTCCGACAGGCTGAACTTTTTGGAACGAAACAATGGTTCACCTTGGATAAGGTGTTCTAATTTACACTTCGTAAAGAAGCACATAAAGTAAGGAACATCTGCCCTCGTAAAGATGACATCAACTAAGGAACACCTGCTGTCACACCGTTTTTTATATGGTAAACTTAGAACACCTAGAAATGAGACATGAGTCTGGCTGAGCTGGCAGTAAGAATTGCAGAGGTCAGCAGAAAAATGACGAGATAATTAGCTTGCATCAGCAGAAAACTTTAAAGGAAATACCACTGGAAAAGGGTATAAATATTGAACTCTCAAATGGGATAGTAGACTCGCTTTAATCGGGCAAAGCGATTCTTGGCTTCAGAGGCGGCTCTGTAAGTCTCCAACTCTTTGTACCTCAGGGATCAAAGGTATTTGATTTTGGTGGATATCCTGTAGACTTTAAGAACTGTAAAACTGTAGTGAAGTTAAGATTTGAAAGTAAGGTTCTCTGATAATAAGATTGTAAGCTTTCTCTTTTTGGAACTGTTAATGTTGCGATTGACTCACCAACTGTAAATTAAATGTCGGTTCTTTAATAAATCTATATATTTTTAGAATTGTCTCACATAAGACTTCTGTATCAAAAACTCGCAAACCCAATCTCTGTACACTCTTTGGTGAGGAGTTGCAGAATTCTGAGGGAGTTTTCCAGACCCTCATAATATCCGGAACGTTACAGTCTAGCTAAACTTATTAAAAGTGCTATCTGGAGGACGGTAAAATTCTCAGGTTGTTCCTTTCCTTTAGGGAGAGATAGTCCGGACATTTAAACCCAATTAAGCGTCTTTAGGATTCGGCTACCTCAAACTTTAGTTGAAAGTGAACGTCTTGAGAAATACGCCTGATCCGGGGTAGCCCTAAAGGGGCTAGGACTAGTAACTATCCCTTCAGTAGGACAAGGGCAGCAGGTGCATGGGACACCATCGCCTCCAAGTCACACACCATTCCAACTTGGACATATATCATCTGTTCCTTCATTGTCGCTGGGCCAAAATCCTGGAATTCCCCATCTAGCAGCATTGTGGGATTACGTTCACCAAACGGACTACAGCAGTTCAAGAAGAAGGCCCACTACCACCTTCTCAAGGGCAACTATGGATGGGCAATAAATATTGGCCTTGCCAGCGACACCCATATCCCAAGCATGAATAATAAAAGGGGGGGGGGGGGGAAGCACTGATTTACAAGAGATACAACTCTCCTACATATATTATAATGAATCTTCTGGATTCTATCCCACTAGAACTACTGATCCACAACTTACAAACAAGATGGAACATTTCATTGGATTGCTCTTCAAAATGTAGAGTTGCATTTACAGTTAAGGGAGTCCTCAGTTTGGAATACTTGATTACCTCATTAATATGTGAAATTCACTAATTCTGAATCCAAATCAATCTAAACTAGGCTGATTTAGAAGTAAATCATAATAGAATGTTTTGTCCTTAAATCAGAGTCTGACTTTTGGCCACCGTTTGATAATTTGGATTCAAATTAGCACTATTGCATCGGAAGAGGTAGTAGAGAGGTTGTCCATTCAGATATATTTATGATTTCAATTTGTAACAAGTACACTGGGCCAGTAGGATTATGATACAATACAGATCTCATTCTTCAAATCCTGCTGCCATGGCTCTTGTTTGCCCCAAAATAAAAATGCTAATACCATATACCTCTAATTGTCAGTCGTCTATTTTAACTCCACTACTCACAGTCTGCAGCATGTTGCAAGCTTAATTCTGAAATATCAGCTCCCCTTTCAGAGAACATGCATGTTTTTATATCAATTCCATCTTTATGGATAACTAGATAGCTTTATTCACTAGAGTTTAGGTATTCACTAGAGTTTAGAAGAATGAGAGGGGATCTCATTGAAACATATAAAATTCTGACAGGACTAGACAGACTGGATGCAGGGAGGATGTTTCCCCTGGCTGGGGGTTCCAGAACAAGGGGTCAACCATCTCAGGATATGGGGTAGGACATTTAGGACTGAGATGAGGAGAAATTTCATCACTCAGAGGGTGGTGAACCTGTGGAAATCTCTACCACAGAAGGCTGTGGAGGCCAAGTCACTGAATATATTTAAGAAGGAGATAGATAGATTTCTAGACACAAAAGGCATCAAGGGGTATGGGGAGAGAGCGGGAATATGGTATTGAGATAGAGGATCAGCCATGATCATATTGAATGGCAGAGCAGGTTCGAAGGGCCGAATGGCCTACTCCTGCTCCTATTTTTCTATTTTCCTATGTTTCTATGTTTCTAAACATAGAACCATAGGCGTTTACCATAGAAATATAGAAGTTTACAGCAAAGAAGAAAGTCGCTTGGCCCATTGTGTCTATGCAGGCTCTTGGCTAGAACAATCCAAAACTAATCCAATTGCTCCGCACTCTCCTGTATCTTACACTGTTTCAAATATTTAACCATTTTTACCTTAAAATATGCAATGATCTCTGTCTCAACTAGTCCCCATGATAAAACTCAATCTAAAAAATATTTCTCATAACCTTTTTCCTCACCCTCCCAAACAGAAGAAATAATCTTTTCCTATTCACTCTATGAAAACCCTTCATAATTTTAAAATCCTGTTGTCAAATCTCCTTTGAAAAAATTCCAGTATCTCAAGTCTCTCTTCATAATTAGAGCTTTTCATCCTTGGTATGACCCTGGTGAATCTACAAGATATGCTCTTTTTTGTTTTAATGTCCTTCCTATAACAAGGATCCCAGAACTGCATACAGTACTCTAACTCTGGCCTAACCATTGCCTTGTACAAATTTATCATTGCCTCTTACATTCTATGCATTTATTTATAAAGCCCAAAATACTACTGGCCATTTTATGGTTTCATCATGCTCCCTATGCCTCAGTCCAAATGAGAGAGACAGACAGAGAATGAGAGAAAGAGAAGATCCACCAAATCTATAAGCAATGTAAGGTGTGATGGAAGAGGCTGTCAGTAAGGCCCAAAGTATTTTAAGCAAAATAACAGAATTTTGAAAATGGCAGTAATGACTTTAATAGGATTATAATGAGCTCTCAACTGTAGGAAAGAGAATGATCATTAGGTACACATCCAGGTAGTAATGGTGGGACATTGGTACCATGGGATGAAGTCTTAGCAGAGGTGACATTTCTTCATGTCTTCAAATAGACGTGACAGGTTTTTCAAATCTCCATCAGTCTGCTTCAGGACATGTACTGTTCTGCCCGGGGGGAATTCTGCCATTCATGCCATTAACGAGCAAAGTTCTCAGTCAAAGATCTGCAGAGAGATTCAGTAACTGGTCAGTGTTTGCTGTAATCTTTGTCAGACAGCTGGATACTGACAACAGTCATTTTTCCTGATCTCTTTATTTAAATGCAAGATGAAGCAATGCCAAGGTGGTGCAATACTTGAGTGTTTCTCACTAGACAGTCACTCAACTTACCAGTGAAAAATTATAAATAGGTATTGTACATTGAAAGCTTCTATTTTATGATTTGTTCAAGGGACGTGGCTGACGCAGGCAAGGCCACATTTTGTTGTTCTGAGAAAGTGCCGTTCTTAAAGTGATTGTGCTTCCACAATGATGTTACAAATAGAATTTCGGAATGTTTTGATCAAGCGCCGATGAAGGAACAGTGATACATGTCCAAGCTAGGATGGTGTGCCACATCGAGGCGATGGTGTTCCCATGATATTGTGGCTCTTGTCCTTCTTGGTGGTAGAGGTTAAGTGGCTGGAAGGTGCTACTGAAGTAAGCTTATTGTGTTACTGCAGTGCATCTTGTAGACCGTATACACTGCAGCCATAGTGCACCAGTGATAGAAAGGGTGAACATGCCGACCAATGGTAGTGGTGCCGATCAAGTGGACTGCTCTGTCCAGGATAGTGTCGAGTTTCTTGAGTGTTGTTGTGGCTGCACCCATCATGGCATGTGGTGAGCATTTCATTACACTTCTGATGTGCCTTGTAGATACCAGAGAGAAATCAAAGATTTGCCATTCCTTGCAGAGGACTCAGCCTCTGCCCTACTCTTGTAGCCATGGTGTTGATATCGCTGGTCCAGTTAAACCTCTGGTCAGTTGTGACGCCTTGAAGATTTTGATGGACAATTTTATAATGGTGGCATTGAAGGTCGGGGGAGGTGGTTGAATTTTTTCTTGTTGGAGATGGTCATTGCCTAGCAAATGTTAGCTGCTACTGTCAGCCCAAGTCTGGATGTTGTCCAAGCCCTGCTATGGGCCATTATGTTATTTTATTACTAGAGGAGTTGTAAATGGAACTGAACACTGCAAAATCATTAGCAAACAGCTCTGCTCCTAATTTATGATTGAGGGAAGGTCATTGATGAAACAAGTAAAGATAGTTCGGCTGAGAGTGAGGAACTCATGCAACGATGTCCTGGGGCTGTGATGATTGACCTCCAGCAATAAAGACCAACTTCCTGTGAGTCAGGTATGATTCCAGCCATTGGATCTCCATTGGCCTCTGTTTTTCTGAGTCCTGCTTCAGCCATTATGCTCTCCCATCGGGTAGGTTCCTCGATACAGGATGGAATCTGGTCTGGAGCCTGCTGAATTTAATGCTACTCTATGCCTAGACAATTGGGACAGTTGGAACTCCCATCCCACTGAATTGTGCCAGGATGCCAAAGCAGAAAAACCCACCACACACCTCAGATATCTGAAGTAGAGATCATGATTCTTTTTAGTGCGATCACTTTTATCCTTGGTGCCATACTTGGTCAAATGCTGCCTTGAAGTTGGGGTTAGCTATTCTCACCTCTCCTCTGGCATTCAGCTGTAGCATCCTTTATATTTCATTAAGCCAGAAGAGACAAAAACAGTTAAATCATTTAAACTGCTCTACAATATCACAGGGAGGTAACTGTGGCCCCAGTTAATGTGGACACTGAAATATTCATATATATAACACTTATTTATCAATCATTTGTAGTATAATAGACATATGAAGGAGATACATTCTCTTGCATGCTCCTCCTTCCTCATAAAATCTAAAGTTTTTTTTAACACCCATGCCCACCATCACCCTAAAATACCATCTGATATCATGGCCAGGATTTTCCATTGGAGTTATGCTGGCTCCCCGGACATCACTCCTTCAGACACATGCAGGGACTTCTTGAGAGCTGCCTCTGGTCCCCACCACTTCCAGGATATTCCACCAGAAGTATCCGGGGACATAGAATGCCCAGGCTCTAATATGGGTGGGCATATTCAAATTAGATGGAAATGATGGGAATACGTCATTCATTGTATTCCCATCATTTGTGCCCTAGCAACACTGGGGGTCATTTCAAAATTTAAACGGTCACGTTAGTTTAAGCAATTGATTGAATAGGCTAAGGCATGCTTTTAAACTCCTGGTCTTGCTCTACTTTGTAAGGCCTCTATGCTTCATGAAGGAATCTGGACAGGAGTCTGCTGAATTTAATAAATTACTCTGACCCCAGAAACTTGGGGTAGGCGGAACTCGTATCGCACTGAATTGTGCCAGGATTCTGCCAGAGTGGAGAACCAACACCCCCACCAGCCCCCCCGCCCCCCCGCCATGATAGGTGATAAGGGATCCTCCCAGATAGATCCGGTATAAAAATATAGATCACTCCCTGTTCTGCCCTCTTGTTAATCAATTCCCTAGCGTGCCTTTTGATACATGATTCATTCTGTTGTAATTCTATCATCATGTTACACCCATTAGCTTCTTCGCTGTGATAATAGATAGCATAACTGTAGTTTGACCTCTGTATTATGTTTGTCCCTTTCCCTTTGTATTTGGCCAGTCTTATGAAGGGTTCCACCCTAAGCATTAACCTCCTTTTCTCTTTCAGATGCTGATTAACCCTATTCTCCATTTCCAGCAATTTCACTGTGGCCTAAGACTATCAGTTTCAACCCTTCTTTATTTTAGCTCATGTTATCCTCTTATGTTATTGTCACCCTCACAATTTCAGGTTCTTATTAGAACTGTCTTCTCGATTTACATCGCTGCTCCTGCCTTCAGAGGAACAAGGGAAAACCATTTCTTCAGATAGGTCTCTACACATCCGGAGACAGCAGTGCCACCTCCTTCACCTTACATTGCTGAAATCAGGGAATCTGCTCCCGCCAGCGCTGTAAGATACATGCAATATTAGTAACTACTAATTTAATGCTTGTAGGAGTGTGTTAACTCATGTTGGCTTTAAGTTATGTTGTTCTTTTTCAATTAGCCTGGCAAATCATCACAGATCAAATAGGGATACCAGTGTAATTCACTTAAGCCCACTTATATTGCATTTAACCGTAGTTAAAATAAAACAATGGTTTAATTAACATATATAATTTATTCCAGACCAGTTTAAAGAAAAAAAGGTGGCTTCTATTTAGGAAAAAATTTAGATTATTCCATTGGAGGTTCACAGCATTTTCTACACAAATAAAACGTGACTTTAAATATTTTTTCCCTTGTTCTAGCAATACAGTTGATTTAAAATTGTTTATACTTCCATTTCTCTTCGGAAAAAAATTGTAAGTGCAGCTGCACAGAAACTAACTTCCAAGAAATGGCTCAGAGTTTTTGAAGAAGTCGCCATTTCGTTCGTAAAGTTTAATGTTAGGGCTCACGCTTGCAGTTAGAGCTTGACTGTGCTTTATGAGAGGGTCTCACTGGTTGTGAGCCCAATGGTTAAGGGAGTGCCAATTCCAAGGCAAATGGAAACACATTGCTATAAAAAAAATCTGTGCAATAAATTGTTGAGGAGACTCATCCCGCTCCACAAAGCAGCTTTCTTACAAAGTTGTAGATATTTTCTTACCAAGTTCATCAGTCTCTGAAATGCAGAATTGTAACTAGGAAGGTGATAAAGTAGAGAAGAGAGAATTTGAGGGCGTTTTGGAATACCCTTTGCCTATTGTCCTTTTTGGCTGATAAGAAACGATATGAAAAAATAAAGTAAATTTTTATCAAACTAAATTCTTTGTAAAATATGATCCATAGGTCTTCGGATTTGCTCTTTCGTTTTTTCCCTCCTTTTGGGAAAGTCATGTCATTTCCCCTCATTCCCTCCCCCATTCCCAAGACTGCTTCAGAAGAATCGTGGAGGGGACACGGTTATGTCCTATCACTCGGTGATACAGCAGGGCACACGTTGGGTCAATTATTCAGGAGAAACTTAAGGAGGGTTCAACATCTATGTGATGAAGATAACCTAAATAAGGCGTTGTTTAAAAAGGGAGAAAGGGATAGACCGAGTAATTACAGGCCAGTCAGCCTAACCTCGGTGGTGGGCAAATTATTGGAAAAAACTCTGAGGGACAGTATTAATCGTCATTTAGAAAGGCACGAATTAATCAAGGGCAGTCAGCAAGGATTTGTTAAGGGATGGTCGTGTCTGACTAACTTGATTGAATTTTTTGAGGAGGTAACGAGGAGGGTCGATGAAGGTCGATGTCTGATGTAGTCTACATGAATTTTAGCAAGGCTTTTAACAAGGTCCCACATGGCAGACTGGTCAGAAAAGTGAAAGCCCATGGGATCCAAGAGAAAGTGGCAAGTTGGATTCAAAATGATCTCAGTGGCAGGAAGCAAAGGGTAACGGTCAACGGGTGTTTTTGTGACTGGAAGGCTGTTTCCAGTGGGGTCCTGCATGGCTCAGTACGAGGTCCCTTTCATTTTGTGGTACATATCAATGATTTAGACTTCAATGTAGAGGGCATGATTAAGAAGTTTGCAGATGATACAAAAATTGGTCATGTGGTTGATAGTGAGGAAGAAAGCTGTAGACTGCAGGAAGATATCAATGGACTGGTCAGGTGGGCAGATAAGTGGCAAATGAAATTCAATCTGGAGAAGTGTGAGGTAATACATTTGTGGAGGGCTAACAAGGCAAGGGAATACACAATAAATGGTAGGATACTGAGAAGTGTAGAGGAACAGAGGGACATTGGAGTGAATGACCACAGATCCCTGAAGGTAGCAGGACAGGTAGATAAGGTGGTTAAGAAAGCAGTTGGGATACTTTCCTTTATTAGCTGAGGCATAGAATATAAGAGCATGGAACTGTATAAAACACTAGTTAGGCCACAGCTAGAGTACTGCGTACAGTTCTGGTCACCACAATACAGGTAAGATGTGGTTGTACTAGAGAGGGTACAGAGGAGATTTACGAGGATGTTGCCAGGAGTGGAGAATTTTAGCTATGAGGAAAGATTGGATAGACTGGGGTTGTTTTCTTTGGAACAGAGGAGGCTGAGGGGAAACTTGATTGAGGTGTATAAAATTATCAGGGGCCTAGATAGAGTGGATAGGAAGGGCCCATTTCCCTTAGCAGCGAGGTCAATAACCAGGGGGCATGGATTTAAAGTAATTGGTAGAAGGATTAGAGGGGAGTTGAGGAGAACTTTTTTCACCCAGAGGGTGGTGGGGGTCTGGAACTCATTGCCTGAAAGGGTGGTAGAGGCAGAAACCCTCATCGCATTTAAAAGGTGCTTGGATGTGCACTTGAGGTGCCTGGGCCTACAGGGCTACGGACCAAGAGTTGGAAAGTGGGATTAGGCTGGATTGCTCTTTTTCGACCGGCAAAGACACGATAGGCCGAATGGTTCTATAATTCTGTGATGAAGGGATCATTGCCCATCCTTTAGCTAATGCCAGTTAATGGTTCCCAATTTATAAGAGAGACAAGTTCTTTCCATACATGGTTATACAGGACTTTTTCTCTCCTAAACCGAGCAAAATTCAGACAATAGATAACATTATCTCTGGATATTTGGATTGGCTCAACGTGTCCCATAAGCAGAAATTCAACATTAGCTTTGATCTTTATTATGAATCACTGTGTTCTCAAACTACTATCTTTATGCCAGGATATGATGATAGTTCTAAAGTTGCCAAGAACTGCAATCAGATTCTGAGACCAGGGCATAACAAGAATAGAGTCAATTTTTTTGTTACTCTCACAGATCCTGGGAGTTGGGTGATAATATGTAATGGATCAAAATTTGAGAAAATAATAATTCACTCATGCCTTGAATAAACATCGTTGTACAGCATTAAGATTAAATCTCTAATGCAATCCATTTATTCTGAAACAGAACATAGTGAGACCACACAAGAACAATTCTTTCAACTGATTACTATACTCCTTTGCAATGTGATCTCTTCATTAAATTGTGGAATATAGAAATTGTGTAATCAGTCCATTTTTGGCTAGAAGCATCTTTTATTCCAGTAAAGGGCCTAATGAAGAAGTATTAACAGAAAACCATTCTCCTAAACTGTTTATCCAATAATGTCATCAGTGTAAGAGAGCCTGGATGTGACATTAATGTCTCATACGTGTTTGCAAGTAATTATTGTTGAGTTGGCGGCACTTTGGAAGTAGATGAAGTAAAGAAGCTGGTGAAAGGCATGGAATTTATGGTGGACTCTTATACATGAGGCTGGAAGGTGTATCTACAACAACAACCACATCTTGCATTTATATAGCAACTAAACCTTGGTCAAAGGGGTAGGTTTTAAGGAGCATCTTAAAGGAGGAGAGAGCGGTTGAGAGGTTTAGGGAGAGAATGTTGGGGCTTCGTCATACTTTTCGTCTCACGGCTTCTTAGGAGATTGTGATGTGGAAGACAGCAGAGAAATGTACCTCAACTAAAGAAAGCCTGCATTCAATTCAAATGGAGGGGCAGGCATGCTGGTTGTTCGGGATCTATGTGCTGGCTCCATCTCATCATCCCACCATCATGAGGGAGTAACAAAACATGGTCAAAATCCTCAGCGACAATTGTTGCTGATCTGTTAAACCTACTCACCAGCACCTGGGTTAGTCTAAAATGATATGATTTTTAATTCCTATTCTTTTAATGCCACAGTTCCATTATTTTAAATTCATAATTCTACAAGCCATCACGTTAGTAGAGAGAGATGACTCATTACTTTGTACTTTTGGCATGGCAAGAATGACTTGCAGAGTGATTCAAGATGGGGTTAGTCTTGTTACCAGAAATGGACAATGCCTGCACTCCCAACAGAGGCAGCATGTTGGCACAGCACGGAATGGTCCAACTAAGTGACAGAACAATTCTTTTATCTACAATTTACCACACAGTGATTTCCTCATCTCAACTGTGCAATCGGTGGGGAAGGATAGCTTAAGACACTGAATTCAGTATAGATGCTTTACCACAGGAAGAGATGACTCCCCAAACCACTCTCAAGCACATCTTATCAGTTGGCCAACATAGGTAGAGGCCAAGATTATTCTTGGCATCATAGAGAGATGCAAAAGGACTCCCCAGTGACTCAAGGTACTGAGCACACAGAACAGGATAGTTTAGGTTTGATCCTCAGTCTGTGCTTAATTAGCTGCTCTGGTGGGTAGAGGAGCTATAATTGTCCTTAGTGTTATCCAAGGACTCCTGCTGGAAAGGGCATGCATGTGAACATTTGGCAAGGACAGCACTAGTTCAGGTGCCTAAAGCCCCACTCCAATAACCTTCTCATTTACAGAAGAGAAATGGCCACTTTGATGATTTTTTCTTATTCATTGGATGTGGGCATCGCTGGCAAGGCCAGCATTTATTGCCCATCCCCAATTGCCCTTGAGAAGGTGCTGGTGAGTTGCCTTCTTGAGCCGCTGCAGTCCATGCAGTGATGGTACTTTGTTGCGGTTTGGTACAACTGAGTGGCTTGCTAGGCCATTTAAGAGGGCAGTTAAGAGTCAACCACATTGCTGTGGGTCTGGAGTCACATATAGGCCAGACCAGGTAAGGATGACAGATTTCCTTCCCTAAAGGGCATTAGTGAACCAGATGGGTTTTTACGATGATCTGGTAGTTTCAGGGTCACCATTACTGATACTAGCTTTTTATTCCAGATTTATTTAATTAACGGAATCCCCAGCTGCCGTGGTAGGATTTGAACTCCTCTGTTCTGGATCATTAGTCTAGATCTCTGGATTACTAATCCAACAACATAATCGCTATGCTATTGTTCCCTTAATGTACCAGTGAACATCCAGTGTGCATCAGTATGAGTCAGCAGGTTGAGTAGCGTTAGGGAGAATAGGGTGGGTTTTGGGGGGGGGGGGGGAAGAAGATACTTAAATGGAGGGGAAACAAATTAAATGTGGAAACATTTACTTCATTCCAAACCGTATCACCAGCTGATTCTCTCTACTGATTTGAAACTTTTGTTCTGATTTACAAGGGATAGTGCACAAACACCATATACAATGTCATGAGCTGCTAATGATGCAGATTGTCCAATGAGGCCTCGGGGACTGGTCACTAGGTCAAACCAGCTGTCATGGGACTCTCCATCAATTTTCCCATTTTGTTCCTTTGCCCGCAACTCCCTAATCCCAAAGTTCAGATCTGAGGTTTTATCAATTAAAAATGTATGAGCTAAAGCTTCGGAGAATACCTTTTCCTTAGTGTCAAAGTCCTGAAGTAACTCTTCCATTACTGGTGTGACAGCTATGTAAGCATTGTCCCAGTACAGTCCTTAGGACAGAATTAATTTGAAGGTTCTAAACAAATTGCCCTATAGAAAGGGCATGTTTATTAATTGGACTCTCTCCAGTGAATTAATCCCTCAATTACTCAATATCCGTCCTCCTTCCAAACACTATTATGCATCACTTTTCCTTCTGTTGGGAGTCAGCAATATGTCAGACAGGAGTATAAGAATTTAAGGCTCGATTTTTAATTATGCTAACCTTTGATGAGTGAGTGATGAAGGGCAAGATTGTTTTTAATCTGGCAATGAGCTTTTAAAGTAAATCACCTTCCTGCGCTAATTGAACAAGTGATTGTGAATATTCAGGTTGGTTGTTAAACAAGATTCTTTATTTTTCTTGGGGCGGGAGGGAGGGGGAAATACAAAAATTTTAGACCCTGGTTAAAAATCCTTTGGAATACCATAAAGGAAAAGGTGTTGGCATCACTTCTTAGCACTTGCTTTGATCAAACTTATAAACCAACTGGCCAGACTACAGACTCACTGGGGTAGATTTTCAACTTGTGGCCCGGGTGCAGATCAGCCACCCGTTATAGAAACCGCCCAATTTTCACTTCCATTAATTTCAACGGAAAAGAAAATCAAGCGGTGTCTATAACGGGCGAAGCAACGGCAGTTATTCGCCCGGGCAGCTAGTTGAAAATCTACTCCCACAAATACTGGGAAGTGGCAAGAACAGACACCTTTTGTGTCCTATAAAAATCTGAACCGGACACTATTTAATTGGGTACATCTCACATGCAAATGGTATGCTACAACCTTATTCTGTTAGGAGAGGGAGAAAGGTCATTTGTCATTATTGTCATGAGGACACGGGATGCAATGTTGAGTTTCAATCCATTTTATATCATTGCACTATGCATTTGTTTACAAATGAATTAAGGTTTGAGAAATACTTTTTCCAAAGAAAATAATCCTTTAAAATCCTTCTATTTGTTTTAAAAAAAAGTGCACTAGAATCCAAATATATTAAAAATGATGTTCCAGTAGAATCATAGAATCATAGAAAGTTACAGCACGGAAGGAGGCCATTTTGGCCCATCATGTCCGCGCCGGCCAACAAAGAGCAATCCAGCCTAATCCCACTTCCCAGCTCTTGGTCCGTAGCCCTGCAGGTTACAGCATCTCAAGTGCACATCCAAGTACTTTTTAAATGTGGTTAGGGTTTCTGCCTCTACCACCCTTTCAGGCAGTGAGTTCCAGACTCCCACAACCCTCTGGGTGAAGAAATTTCCCCTCAAATCTCCTCTAAACCTTTCACCAATTACTTTAAATCTGTGCCCCCTGGTTTTTGACCCCTCTGCGAAGGGAAATAGGTCCTTTCTATTCACTTTATCTAGGCCCCTCATAATTTTATACACCTCAATAAGGTCTCCCCTCAGCCTCCTCTGTTCCAAGGAAAACAAACCCAGCCTATCCAGTCTTTCCTGATAGCTAAGATTCTCTACTCCTGGCAACATCCTTGTAAATCTCCTCTGTACCCTCTCTCGTGCAATCACATCTTTCCTGTAACGTGGTGACCAGAACTGCACGCAGTACTCTAGCTGAGGCCTAACTAGTGTTTTATACAGTTGAAGCATAAACCCCCTGCTCTTGTATTCTATGCCACGGCTAATAAAGGCAAGCATTCCGTATGCCTTCTTAACCACCTTATCTACCTGGCCTGCTACCTTCAGGGATTTGTGGACATGCATTCCAAGGTCCTTTTGTTCCTCTACACTACTCAGTATCCTACCATTTAATGTGTATTCCCTTTCCTTGTTAGCCCTCCCCAAATGCATTACCTCACACTTCTCCGGATTGAATTCCATTTGCCACTGTTCTGACCAATTTATTGATATCTTCCTGCAGTCTACAGCTTCCTTCTTCAGTATCAACCACACAGCCGATTTTAGTATCATCTGCAAACTTCTTAATCATACCCCTTATATTCAAGTCTAGATCATTGATATATACCACAAAAAGCAAGGGACCTAGTACTGAGCCCTGCAGAACCCCACTGTAAACAGCCTTCCAGTCACAAAAACACCCATCAACCATTACCCTCTGCTTCCTGCCTCCGAGCCAGTTTTGAATCCAACTTGACACTTTGCCCTGGATCCCATGGGCTTTTAACTTCGTGACAAGTCTGCCATGTGGAACCTTATCAAAAGCCTTGCTAAAGTCCATATACACTACATCAAATGCACTACCCTCATCTACTCTCCTTGTTACCTCCTCAAAAAATTCAATCAAGTTTGTCAGACACGACCTTCCCTTAACAAATCTGTGCTGACTATCCTTGATTAATCCATGTCTTTCTAAATGAAGATTTATCCTGTCCTTCAGAATTCTTTCCAATAATTTTCCCACCACTGAGGTTAGGCTGACTGGCCTGTAATTACTCGGTCTATCCTTTTCTCCCTTTTTAAACAAGGGTACCACATGTACGAAAGGCTGATATTTAGACATATTTAGTAGACAAGAATCATATATGTATAACTTCAAGTGTAGCCATTGACCAAATAATGTTACCCATAATTACTCCTGGGTAACTAAAAATCTAAGACTTGTTCAAAATACAGCTGCGAAGGACAGTCAAAAACAGTTTTGACTAAGTTTTGATAACAAACAGCCACAGACAGCGAGTGAAGGTTAAATTGCTAAAAAAAAAACATATTATGATGCAAAGTAGAAATTAGAATTCGCTTAACAAAACTAATTGCAACAATATTTTAAAAATAATTAGTATAAGGACATAAAATGAGAGAGATCATGGAGATAAGGTATTTATCTGGTAGATTAAAGTGAGATAGTCTGGATACCTCAAGACAAGTGAAACAGCACTGATATGGGCTCTTGGTATAAAGGCCTTATACCAGGGAAGCGAGAAATGAAAGCGATAAAGTAAATTCCAATGGGGTGAAAATCTATAAACAAGATAACACTGAACATGGCAAAGTTGGTGGAAAAATACTGGAAAGGCGGGATACTACCTTAGTCTGAGTGACAATGGTATTTTGACCATTAGAACCAATTATAAAAGGTGATTTTGTTAAAGACCATATATGGACACTGGCCAAGCCAACTTTTGATAAGAAAAGGGTTAAAACCTCGATACTCAAAGAACAACTTTACACAGATGTACTGCGAGAACAAAGGAACAGACTTAAGACGACGTCATCTGTGTCCGAGAGGTTCCAGAGACCTAGGGCTGCGAGCTACTCGTTAAAACTATCGCCTAATATTAAGTATATTACGCTGTATGCTTAATAAATCTTGATCTATTGCTCAAACATACTGGCTGCTGCCTATTGGTGTCTTGTCCAAGAACTCAGAGATTATTAAGATCTTACACACATTAGCAGTCCTCCAGTCCTCCGGCACCACACCTGAAGCCAGAGAGGATTGGAAAATGATGGTCAGGGCCTCTGCTATTTCCTCTTTTGCTTCGCTTAACAGCCTGGAATACATTTCATCTGGGCCTGGGGATTTATCCACTTTTAAAGCTGCTAAACCCCTTAATACTTCCTCTCTCACTATGTTTATTTCATCTAATATTTCACACTCCTCCCCCCTGATAGCAATGTCTGCTTCGCCCCTCTCCTTTGTGAAAACAGACGCAAAGTATTCATTAAGAACCCTACCGACGTCTCCCGCCTCCACACACAGATTACACAAACTTCGGGCAACACGGTGGCATAGTGGTTAGCACTGTTGCCTCACAGCGCCAGGGACCCGGGTTCGAATCCGGCCATGGGTGACTGTCTGTGTGGAGTTTGCACATTCTCCTCGTGTCTGCATGGGTTTCCTCCGGGTGCTCTGGTTTCCTCCCACAGTCCAAAGATGTGCGGGTTAGGTTGATTTGGCTATGATAAATTGACCCTTAGTGTTAGGGGGGATTAAATACGTGGGGTTATGGGGATAGGGGGGGATTAAATACGGGGATTAAATACGTGGGGTTAAGGGGATAGGGTGGGATATGTGTCGGTGCAGGCTCGATGGGCCGAAATGGCCTCTATCTGCACTGTGGGGATTCTGTGATTACCCTCATGATCTCTAATAGGCCCTACCCTTTCTTTAGTTATCCTCTTACTCTTAATATATTTATAAAACATCTTTGGGTTTTCCTTGATTTTACTTGCCAAGAATTTTTCATGCTCTCTCTTTGCTTTCCTAATATCCTTTTTAATTGCACCCCTGCACTTTCTGTACTCCTCCAAAGATTCTGGAGTATTTAGCCCTCGGTATCCGTATTCAGTTAGAATATGTACTGGACTTTGAACTTAAGAGTAAGAAATTACAAATTGTTGCTTGATTAATTTTCAGAGAAAATATTAATATATTGTAAGATCACGGAGTCACCATCTTCAGTGTCAGCTGGTGCCAACACAAAAAGGACCAGAAATGGAGACAACCTGCAGCTCCAAATACATTACATTTAAAGAGTATGAGCTATAAGATATCCCCCAGCATTTAATTGGTAAATGAATGGCCAAGTGAATGTATGGTACGGAGCCTAATGCCACCTGAGCTGAGGTCAGCTAATTCAGCACACACGGGGAATGAAACCAGGAAGCTCCCAGAACAATGACCTGACCTCAGCTGGGGTGGCATTAGAGAAGGTGCAATTGGCCGCGGCACCCCTCGGATGGGAAAGGGTAAAGGACGATCCATGAAGATTCCTGCTCTCGATCACTATTCAATGACCCTGCTGGAAATGGCACATGTCGACTTAGGGTTAAGAGATCAGACTCAGCTGAAATATCCTCCGCAGTTAAATAGCCTGTCAGCTCTTTCAGTCTAAAGTCACACAGGAAGAATAGGCCTTTGGATGCAGATCGGAGGTGACTGTCACCTGAGGTACCATCTCACTCCATGGGGCAGGTCTTGACTTTGTGCGATAGTGTAAAATGGGCGATAGCGTGTCAGCAGCCCATTTTACATCTTCTGATTTTTATTGCCATTGGCTTCAAGGTCCCTTTAATCCAACAGGAAAAGTCAGAGTGAGGTTTAACTTCTTTGTGCTTTAAGCGCCATTATCATGTTTAACCAATTTATTGGAGTTCTTTGAGGAAGTAACATGTGCTGTGGTTAAAGGGGAACGGTGGATGTACTGTACTTAGATTTCCAGAAGGTGGCACATCAAAGGTTATTGTGGAAAATAAAAGCTCATGGTGTAGGGGGTAACATATTGGCATGGATAGAAGATTGGCTAGCTAACAGGAAACAGAGAGTAGGCATAAATGGGTCATTTTCTGGTTGGCAAGATGTAACGAGTGGTGTGCCACAGGGATCAGTGCTGGGGCCTCAACTTTTTACAACTTATATAAATGACTTGGATGAAGGGACCGAAGGTATGGTTGCTAAATTTGCTGATGACACAAAGATAGGTAGGAAAGTAAATTGTGAAGAGGACATAAGGAGGCTACAAAGGGATATAGATAGGTTAAGTGAGTGGGCAAAGATCTGGCAAATGGAGTATAATGTGGGAAAATGTGAAATTGTCCATTTTGGCAGGAAGAATAAAAAAGAAGCATATTATCTAAATGGTGAGAGATTGCAGAGCTCTGAGATGCAGAGAGATCTGGATGTCCTAGTGCATGAATCGCAAAAGGTTAGTATGCAGGTACAGCAAGTAATTAGGAAAGCTAATAGAATGTTATCATTTATTGCGAGGGGAATTGAATACAAAAGTAGGGAGGTTATGCTTCAGTTATACAGGGCATTGATGAGACCACATCTGGAGTACTGTGTACAGTATTGGTCTCCTTATTTAAGGAAGGATGTAAATGTGTTGGAAGCAGTTCAGAAAAGGTTTACTAGACTAATATCTGGAATGGGCGGGTTGTCTTATGATAAAAGGTTGGACAGGCTAGGCTTGTATCCGCTGGAGTTTAGAAGAGTAAGAGGTGACTTGATTGAAACTTATAAGATCCTGAGGGGTCTTGACAGGGTGGATGTGGAGAGGATGTTTCCTCTTGTGGGAGAATCTAAAACTAGGGGTCACTGTTTAAAAATAAGGGGTCGCCCATTTAAGACAGAGATGAGGAGACATTTTTTCTCAAAGAGGGTCGTGAGTCTTTGGAACTCTCTTCCTCAGAGGGCGGTGGAAGCAGAGTCTTTGAATATTTTTAAGGCAGAGGTAGATAGATTCTTGATAAGCAAGGGGGTGAAAGGTTATCGGGGTAGGCGGGAATGTGGAGTAATCAGATCAGCCATGATCTTATTGAATGGCGGAGCAGGCTCGAGGGGCCGAGTGGCCTACTCCTGCTCCTAATTCATATGTTTGTATGTTCGTATTATAACCCAATCACAATATTTTATTTCTCCCACCCCAAGTGACGACTGTGTTAAAATAACACACAATGGAATTTTATGTGACGCTAAGCCAGCGAGCTACCAGATGAGAATAAACTCAACATACAGTTTGTTTTAAATTTTACACCTGTTTTGCATTTACATCAACCCCTGCTCCTCAAACCCCTTTGCTTGTCTCCTCACTGCTTACTTCCATTGGGCAGAATGGCTATGAAGACCGCAGGCTTCAACCCCTCACTTCCCCCTCACAGTGTTTGCAATAATCAACTCACAGGAGTTACTTTCCCAACCCCCACCCCTCATACATACTGATTCACCTGAAGTTACATCTGGCTATGAAATATGAGAACAGATTATACAACGGGCAGCACTGGGACTCAAACTTGTGACCTTTTGAATGTGAAAGGAGTGCACTTTACAGCTACTTCACTGAGCGGCCCAAAGAAATTATTTATTATTCGTAATAATACAAATAAATGGGACTCTCTAACAGAGCCCGCGTGATTTTTTTTTTCCCCAGGCCACATTGAGCTATTCATCATCCAAATGTCTCTGGTCTGACTGCAGCATGAATCTTTAATCAGTGCCTCCCCGGGCTCCAGATGAGAGAACGAGAGTGAGCTGTTTGCAAGAAGGGTGTAACATTGGCAGAACAAGTACAAATCACTAATCCATCAGAAGTGTTGTGTGCCACTTACGCCGCATAATTGATCCAAATTTCCCTGCCAGAGAACACTGCAATTTTTATTTTCGACTTGACAAGTACAGCACTGCCAATCTGGCAGGCTGCACATGTCGTGTGTTATCTGGCAACCAGCTTCAGGACAACTGAGAGTACCTCCGCTTGTACAATAATCAACTGCAACATTTCCTCCCTCTCCCTTTTTCAAAATGGTCATAGTTTACTGTCAGTTACAGATACTTGTATTTTCATAACATGTACATACACATCACATCATGTACCTAAAACAAGGTGCAGTATATTCCGATTATTATTTTTTTAAATTCATTCTTGGGATGTGGAAGTCGCTGGCAAGGCCGACATTTATTGCCCATCCCTAGTTTCCCTGAGGTGGCGGTGTTGGCCTTCTTCTTGAACTGCTGGCAGTGGTTTAATACAACTGCGTGGTTCGCTAGGCCACTTCAGAGGGCAGTTAAGAATTAACCAGGTTGATGAGGGACTGGAGTCACATACAGGCCACATCGGGTAAGGATGGCGGGTTTCCTTCCCGAAAGGACATTAGTAAACGCATTGGGTTTTTACGACAATCCGACAGCTTCATGGTCACTGATAACAGCTTTTTATTTCCAGATTTTTTAAATAAACTGAATTCAAATTCTCAAACTGCCATGGTGGGAGCTGAAACCTCCCCCTGTGTTCACTGGGTCCCCCAAAATGACTCATCAATGCTTCACAAATCCCCTTCCTCATCACTCTAAGCACCATAGGATAATAGCTCATTTTTTTATCTGTCAATTTTCAGCCAAGTTAGATCTTCTGCTTCCCTAAAGTTCTGGAACATACACATTTGATATTGAAAGGTACATTACCAATCATTGGGGACTTCCTGGGGCTTGCTTGATCACCAATGAGAGGTCGGAGGGGAATTTTTGACAGAGCACTCCTGAATTAGTTACAAGTCTATGTTTTTTTTGCCTCTTTCATGCTTGAGGGAAAGGGATGGTTGATAAATGGTAATCAGCCAAACAATGTGGGCTAGAACATATGGACCTGAAGGTCTTTTCTTGGATACATAAACATAATGTCCTTCCTTGTAAAGATCTTGTTGGAATATTAGAATAACGTTTTGGCAGAGGATATTGCATTTGCTGCTATGACCCTTCCCAGTTTCCTCTTGGAACCCCAAACTCTTTTTTTACCGGCATCTGTATAATGACACACTCCATCCAATTGTCACCCTCTCCCTTCTCCCTACAAAGTTAGCAAATTGTTTGTTCCCAACTAATCTTTCTGCTATGGAATGAGACCAAGGACAGTGTATTTTATGGCTCTGTCCTGCTAATTATGGCCAACTACTGCTGCAGCAGGTTGGCACAGATTCAATGCGATTGCTTTGGTCACCATTTTGATACTTATTGCTCCAGTGCAGGCTAATCTCAGCATAAAACTTGAGAATGGGATGGGATGGGGTTCATACACTGTACCTCCAAAACTCAGCTATTTTACCTGCCTGTGGTGAGGATGACCACATTTGAAAAGCCACCATGTTAAATATTGGAGCATGCTGGTACAAAGTATTGCAATAAGAAGTGTCAATTTCCCTCATGATTTAGTGGATGAACCATGAAATTCCCTGGAGACCTGGCAAAGATCCAACTTTTCACTTCCCCTCAACCCCTTTCTGGTTAAGAAAAACACTGAAGTTGTCATTCTCAAGGAGGTAGTGGAGCTTACTGCTGCTCTCCAGTGGGCATTTTGTCCGACTACAGCTTCCCAATAGTTTTAATTGCACACTAGATTTTAAATAGTATTGATTTCATTATGTGTATTGTACCATGCATTCAGATTAACTCAATTTTGGCTGAATTTCTGTCTCATTCCGATTAAAGAATTTAATTGAGCAATTCTGATTATATGGTGTAGGCAGTTGTAATTTCTGTGGCAGCCACACTTTGGGATGCATCTCCTTACACACAGCAGGAACATTTCCAATGTTTGCTATATTTTGGCAAAATCACAATCCCGTCCATTTAGAAAGAGCAAACATAGGAAAGCTTTGTACTATATTTACAACCTCACTAAAACACAACAACCAAAGGAAATCATCCCCCATGTGCCGACCTAATCTTTACCGATGACTTCCTGTCACCCACGAGCTAAAATGCACTGAAACTCTTTGGGCTAGAAATTCTGTTGCGCCCCGTTTGGGGCGATAACTTTTGAAATCTGAGAAAAGTATCGCCAGGCGATAATCCTTTTTTGATCCCGGGAACTTCAGCTTTAGCACTCCAAGAGGGAAGTGGCGCGCTAAATCAAGCGCTAACCACTTCTCTTCAGGCGCTAAAGTGTGTGAGAGGGGCGGTAGCGGCAGAGCGCTGAAGAATGTGCAGTGCAGCGCTGCCGGCATCAGAGGCTCTTTCCCTCGCTTAAAGGGAAGGGCCAATGATGGTTTGCAACATTCTTCTTCTTAGTTCTGTGGGGCCAGGGGACCTGCGCGACTTCCATTACAGCCCCAATCAGTCTCAGAGAGTGGAGGGCTTAGGCATCGCGCAGCAATGAGGCTTCAAAAACTTTCAGCAGGCACCAGACTAATGCGAAGAATAAAGTTTGGCCTACCCGACCACCACTGCCTTTAATTATCGCTCCCCAAGCGGCCAGCCGAGGTGACAACGCCTCCTGTTTTCTGCTGTTCTTCACGCCCGGCGATGCAGCAGGGGACGGGAGCGAATTTCACATCTGGGGCAGTAACGGGGCGCTGTGCACTTGATGATGTCACAATCTACGGGGCGCTAGAGACCGAGGCGGTAAGTGTTAGCGCTAGCGCAAAACCGTCAGGAAAGTTCACGGGCGTCGCTGAATTCGCCGCGCCCGGTCGGTAACCCCTTAGCGCCCCGTTACCTGCCCCCCGCAGGCACTAACGGGAGGCGCAAAGCAGCCGAATTTCTAGCCCTTAGATAATTATATTTTGGCTTCCTTCTTATTTCTTCTCATCAAAGTTTGAAATGGAAGCTTCACAGATGAGATAAAGCACAGCTCAGGTGCAGAGTTAAACTCTGCCTAAACGGTGCTTTTGTGGGGAGACTGCAATATGTCAGCCACAACATATAATGGGCCGTATTTTGCGACCCCTACAGGTGTGTATGAGGTGCGTACGCGCCCGTAGGGGCCGCGCAAGTGCCGGGTTTAGGCATGCGAAGCGCATGCACTAAAACCCACCACTTGCAATCTGTCAAGAATCTTCTTGACAGATCCTCCGCATCCCCGGGAGAAGGGCCTCTGCGGGTGGAGAGTTGCGCTATTTGCACAACTTCCGCCCACTGAAAGGCCGTGGAATTCTTACACCTGGTAAAAGCAGGTAAGGCCTGCTTTTACCAGCATAAGAGTTTTAAAAAATAGAAAAATAAAATGTTATCACTAACTTATACATTAAAAACCCAGTCCAATAAGATAAGTTTATTTTTAGCCCCATTAAAACATATTAAAAAAATTCTCAAAAAATTAAATTTTTGTTTAAAATATTTAATTAAATGCCATTTTAATTAATTTTATATATGTCATTTAAAAAAATGTATTTCATGTGTTCGTGTATTTTTTAAGTCATCCCCATTCATACTTATAACAATTCCGTACGTACAGAACTGTCAAAAGTATGAATGGGTTGGGCTGGCCCACGTGATTCCAGGGGCACTTGTGAACCGCATGCGCCCCTGGGATACGTGGCCCTCTACGCATTTCTACCAGGAGAGTCCCAGGATCGCAAGCCTCCGTATCTCCCGGACCACCGGGTAAATGCGTAGAAAATGTGATGATCGGAGGCATTCGCCCGCGGGAAGCCTCCGATCGCAAATTCAGGCCCAGTATTCTTAGAAAAGGCAGATAAAGAGAATGTGAGCTCCTTCTTTATGACACGTTTCCATTTGCTGGATTCACAGAATCCTGAGGTGAAACTTAAAAAGAGGATCACCATTTTCTCCATAATATACAAGTCGCTAACAAAATTGTATTCTTTGGAATCGTACTTTTCTAAACTGTGTGTTGCCACAATTTAATTCATAACCCTGAGAGATCAATGTGAAGCAAGTTCAAACTAACGGTTTGTCAAACTAAAGTACCTCCGCTGAAATGCCAATATGAAATTACATTTTGGGTTACAGCCATTCTTACCCTGGATACTTAGCTCAGGTACAATGTCAAGTCTAAGTAGCCACAGTCTAATGCTACTGAAGAAAATGTGGTATAAAAATCATTCCTCAGGATTCTGGTTCTGTGTTGGCATCATTAGCGTAAACCGACAATGGATCGGCAACGACATAAACAAGTCAACATGCAACAGGAGTATTCAAAATGGCTGCCTTTGGTGGAATATTACTTTCATGAGCCACTGTTTGGCAAACATTTTTCCCATGTTAACCAGCACATTACACAATCTGATAAATCAAGTTGAAATGTATCACTGTGTCCCCCAGTCCTTCAATACACCATCAAAATTATTCTATCAGTTCAAATGCCCCTGTTCAAAGCAATTCTATCCCCAAACAATTCTGCCTTGCTACCTGGCTCCCTTTAAAAGTCTCTTAAAAAGTTCTTTGATCATGTTTTCTTTCCCCTTCATCTTTCTTACATTCGATTCACCAGAGTCATAAGTCTACCGGCCCCATTTTGAGGCCATTACCACGCTGTTAATGCTGAATTCGGTAAGTTAAAATTGACCCCACCATCTTCCACGCTCCCTCCTAAAGCATTCTGTGATGCACCCCTAGCTGAGGGATACAAAAAAATGCAAGGTATGTATTTTCACAGAATGTCACTTTGAATTTTTTTTCTGCCTTACTAAACAAGTGACTCTTTTTAACTTCTCCTTCAAAATGCAATGACTTTCCCCCACAGGCTCTTGTGAATGCCAAGCTGTGATAGCAGTCATTGAGCTTCCAGTGCCCACCTCACTGTCGTGTAAATATTGTCGGAATTCTGAAAATTCGTGTGGTATCAGAGGTATCTGGGGCAACTGCCTATACCAGTTAAAATAGAGCTCAGGTTACAGCTCAAATGAGATTAAAGTTTGGCTTCAATTTGATTTGCATTCAAATCTTTTGGAGACTTGGAACACTGAAGATTTTAAGACTTGCTTTGAATCCTCTGTTGCTTGGTAACCAGCTATTGGGAGATGCACAAGAGTAACCTAGATTACATTCCCCCGGATTTTCAATTTTCTGGGTAGTTCCTCATCTCTGCTCAGCACCTCCCAGACACCCTAACTATGATTGGGAATCCATGGTGTGGGGAATGACAGGGACCGAGACTTGCCTTATCACTCAGTGTTACCATGATGCACATGTTTGAAGAAACCCAAACACCACAAATAAACCTGGTCAGTCCCAATTCAATTCTCTGTGAATGCCATTCCACGCCTAAAAGCACCTACATATTGGCAGCGGTGCTGTTTAATAGAACTTTGTCCCAGTTTGTATTGCACTTTTTTATAATGGGTCAGAAAGAAAAAAATATATAGATGCAATTTTAAGTTGCAGTAGCACGTATGAACCCAGCAGGATTTGAGCTCACGTGACATCACAAAAAGCATCTACTGAAAAATAAGACTCCCATGAATAATGTGCCTTTCTCAAGAGTTCAGAACTGACAGAATAGTCTCAGGAGAAGACAAAAGTTGATTTTTGTTTTCAAGTACTGAGGAGTTTCAGTTATTTCCAGCAGTGGGAATAAGCAATTGTGAATGAATTGTTAAAAGGAAGTTCAGTCTATTAAAAACAATTACCGTCAGGAATTTACCACCCACTGTTACATGAGTACATTCAATAGGACTTCTAAAGCAACACAATCAGTGGTCTGCACGCATTAGGGATCAACAGAAAACAAACTGAAAGCCCAAAATTACCATAATTGGACAAGATAGAGGAAGAAAAAGAATACTGTGAATGCTAGAATTATGTAATAAAAACAGAAAGGCGGGAAGTACACAGCAGGTTGGTCTGTAATGGAAAAAAACCAGAAAAGACAGGTTGACATTTCTAGTGGAGAACTCCTTTTGTCACAACTGAAGTAAGGCAGGGCAGCCATTACCTGAGTAATAGCAGCTAGCATTCCTCATGTCCCCTCTTTGTTTTGGTCTGTGCTATGAAAGGTTTCTCCTGCTGTTTTATTCTAGCTCTGATGTCTCCACCTGCCTTTTGCATATCTGGCATTTATTTTTAATTGAGCACAATTAAATTGAGGTTGTTTACCATAATACCTGAACTTAACTTTTATTTGAATGCTTGTGGTTCAAATACGCCAGTCTCTTGGCAAAAACAAAGAGAGCACACACAATCAGAGGGACAGCATTTCCCTTTTCCCACCATGATGCATATAGATATGTTCTATTTATTCTGGGTAAATGTCCATTGTCTGTAAAGGAGTCGCAGCAACAGAGCCTTTTCCATTTATTTTGTGACAATCTAAAATGTCTACGTTGGTTGAGGTGGGTGGTGTTAAACATCCCCCAGTGTTCATCGTCTCTCGGTGTTCAACGTCCCCCAGTATTCAACGTCCCCCAGGTGTTCAACATCCTCGGTGGTCAACTTCCCCAGTGTTCTGTCTCCTAGCGTAATAGCTCAGAAAAAAGCAATTGTGAAGACGTTATGAAGGAAATATTTCAAAAGGGCAGACATGTGCTCGAATTGCACCATCAGTAAAGGGACAGATGATATTCCCGCAGAGACCACTGATAGTTCGAACGGCTCATTTACGCACGACAAAAACGCCAAAAAATAAGGTGTTACACAACCCATTAAGCAGAGTACTGAGACATGGAAGAAGCCCTGCAGCCAAAATGGATGCTAAAGAGCCAAATACAGATTTATTGTCGGTAATGGCTAATAGTAGTTGCAGACTGTGCAAATCCCAAGTTTGCTTCCCCCTGGCGATGGACTGGAAAACAAAACCAATTTTTCAGCAGCTGTCCTGACAGAATTTGACTGACACTTCGCAAGCTTGCTGAACAAGTAAAATTAGACTGGAGTCAAAAGCAAGTGTAGTCTTCAGTTCAAGCAGGGTTAGAGAGCGAGGGATGTTTTGACTAGGACACGTAGATGAAATTCAGTTGTCATTTTATTCTATCCTCATTTTTCATTAATAATTGACATTATATTATTATTTATAGTTACATAGCAAAACATACAACAACTTGAGCAGCAGATATGTAGGGCTGGATTTTCTGTCCGGAGGCGGGTTGGCATCAGGTTCGCTGTCTGGCGGGTTCCAGACCTGCTGCCAGTTGGATCCGCAATAAGATAACGATTTTCAGTAGATTGGGCTTATTAAGCCCACTGTGCGCACTACCCGGCCCAATCAGTGGGTGCGTGTCTGCAGCTCGCCTGTGATGACGTCTTTGGAGCAGTTGCATTTAAGGGGGCCATGTACCCTTTGGCTTTCATTTACATTTGATGCTCCTGAGTGCTGTTGTTTGCCGAGATGACAGCTCCTAGAACAAAGGCTGCTCCCCGCTTTGATGATGACTCCCTCCATGTTCTTCTGGAGGGAGTAAGAGGGCACAAGGAGGTACTGTTCCCTTCTGATGGAAGGAGGAAGCCTCCTCAGGACATCAAGACAGCCTGGCTGCAAATTACTGAAGAGGTAAGTGCGAAGTCAAAAATAACAACAGAAAACGCTGGAAAAACTCAGCAGGACAGGCAGCATCCGTGGAGAGAGAAACAGAGTTAACGTTTCAGGTCGAAGACCTTTCGTCAGAACTGGAAAAAAGCAGGAAATGAAATAGATTTAAAGCAAGAATAAAGCTGGGAAAAGGGGGAGGGGATGAAAGAACAAAAGGGAAGGTCAGTGGTAGGATAGAAAGCAGGAGAGATTAGGAGACATTGAGAGACATTAAGAGATAATCAAGGCAAGAGGAGGTGTTAATGTGACAGGTTGAGGCTAGATGAAGTGTGAGATGCGCTGGCAGAATGAAGGACAGCTGCCAGCTTCTGGGAGGGAAAAAAAGGCCAAACAAAAGGGTGGATGAAAAAATAAAATAAAAAAATATAAATGTGATAGGGGCCGAGGTTATGATCTGAAATTGTTGAACTCGATGTTGAGTCCAGAGGGCTGTAGGGTGCCTAAACGAAAGATGAGGTGCTGTTCCTCAAGCTTACGCTGAGCTTTTGTGGAACAATGCACGAGGCCGAGGACGGTGAGGTCAGAGTGGGAGTGGAGCGGAGAATTAAAGTGACAGGCCACCGGGAGCTCAGGGTCCCCCTTACGGACTGAACGGAGGTGTTCCGCAAAGCAGTCACCCAATCTGCGTTTGGTCTCCCCAATGTAGAGGAGACCACATCGTGAGCAGCGAATACAGTATACTAAATTGCAGGAAGTACGAAGTCAATCTGTACACATACCTGGGTCCAGTGTAGGGAGAGGTTCAATGATCTCCTGCGTTCAGCAAAAGTGAGTATAACAGCACACTTAACTTCATTCTGCTGTGCCTGTCTTCACATCCCCATCACTCTGCATTGCCAGCCCTACTCCTGCACATCCTAACTCATTCCAACATCCCTTGCACCGTCACCCATCCCTCTCTCCGTATGTACAGAATCACATCCCCATCTTTCTATGCACCCCTCACACTCACTCTCAGTGTTATGCCATGACAGCAACTAACAACTCACAAGGAGGGAAATTGGTATTGGCACCTCACTCCATCATAGTCTCCCTCTAAACATCTATCCTATCCATTCATTACACTCATTCCATCACTTCTGTCCCTCATTGCAGGAAAAGAGATCCCACAATAAGAGGGAGAGGGTGAGAACAGGAGGAGGACCACCATCCGTGGCGCAGCTCACCCACGCTGAGGAATCAGCTCTGGACATTGTTGGAGGTGCTGAGGAGCTTGAAGTGGGGGGATGGAGAGACGGGCTCAGCCGAACAACCTGGTGACAGAAATATTTTCCAAATATCTGATTTGGCATTCAGGAGTGACTGATATGGGATCTGATGTTCCTACAGATTGAGTGCTAATGACTTGCACAAGGGAATGTGTTTGCAACCTACATATCACATGTCTAAATCATGTCTTTACTGTCCCACAGGACCATCAAGAGCCCCCCTCCCTACTAGGAGCAAGAGCAGGAGGACTCCGCAGAGGAACCTCCAGACTCTGAGGGAGCAGTGTCAGCAGAAATGAGAGCACCCTGCACTAGCGCAGAGACGCACACCTCGGTGGGTCCAACGCGAGATAGAGTAGTGTTGTCACCTGGTGTCTCACAACTTAAAAGTGAGCAAGAGCAGATGGTGGAGACAGGGACAGCAGTGGAGAGTCCTCGTTGGAGGGCGCTGGATGCTCTTAGCTCTGCTCAGCTGCATGTGGACGCTGAGCCTCAGGGGCCATCCAGAAAGAGAGCGGTGCTGGAGCTTCAGGAACAAGTGCAGGAGGCTCTGACTGGGTTAGTAACCACGGTGACTACGAGTGTGCAGAGAATGGTGGAGTCCATCTCAAATATGACTAGCGCCATGGTGCAGGCACTGGCAAATATAGGTCCCGCCATGGAAAGGATGGCAACCTCCGTGGAGGACATAAATTGCCAGACACAGGAGAACATGGCAACACTTCTAAATAGATGGTCAGCTATGGAGGATAGATGGGCATCTATCGAGGAGAGAAACCAGAGGTACATGGACGTCCTTGTTATGAGGAATGTCAGCATAGACACGGGTCCTCATGGCCCCACTGATGTGCAGCAACGTGTTCTCCAGCTACTGGCTGGCAGAGAAGTGTGGGTGGCCCATGAGAGGGATGGTGGTGGGAGGGGACATGGAAGTGGGGGCTCCTCTCCAAGCGCTCACACTGCCATCCCATTGCCAAGCCCTCGGTCAGAGCCCTAGATGTTACCACCAACAGAGATGGCCGAGTCTGCCCTACACAGCTGCAGGAAGAGCAGACTTTGGCGGGGCCCTCACAGGCTACATGACCTAGAGGATGGCCGCCAAAGACATCTAAGCAGACGCAGCAGGGAAGTGAGCAGGTTGCCTCTGCATCTGCTGAAGCCACAGGGGAAACACCACGAAGAAGCACGCATAAGAGACAGCTAACACATAAATAGTCACAAGGGTAGTCACTTGAGTGCTTTCATATAAAGCAGTGTAACGTTTGTGTTCTTTTATTTTATTGTATTAAAGTGATGTCATGTGAATGTTTCAAAGCGTTGCTCTATGTGTGCTCACAATTGGAGGTGGCACAGCGAGGGGTGAGGTCGCCTTTCATCTGAAGCAATGGTGGTGAAAGGGCTAGGAATGCACAGTTCATTGGAGAGATGCTCTCTGGTGTGGAAGTGGGGTCATGCGAACCCTCACATGCATGTGGCAGCCACGTGTATGTGATGCCTAAAGTTAGTTGAATCTGGCATGGATTAGGCCATCCCTTGTGACAGGCAGCAATGTGCTCGCGTGCTGGTCACACGCTGGTCGCACTGGGTCAGCCGCCTCCTCCAGGTGATCTTCATCTGCAACCTCATTCGGCTCTTCCTCCTCCTCCTCCTCCTCTGAAGAGGCTGTGCGCTGTGCAACGTGTTCCTCAGGCAGCACTAATTCCCGGTGCAGTGCGATGTTGTGCAGAGCACAGCAGATGACGATGATCCTCGAGAGCCTGGCTGGTGCATACTATAGGGCTCCACCAGATCTGTCCAGGCATCTGAAATGCATTTTGAGCAACCCTATTGTCTGCTCAATGGCACTTCTGGTGGAGATGTGGCTCTGATTGTAGTGCTCCTCAGACTCATTTGATGGCCTCCTCATCGGCGTCATTAGCCACGTCTTCAGGGGATAGACTTTGTCTCCAAGGAGCCATCCGGAAAGGTTGTTTGGAGGAGCGAAGAGCTGAGGCACAGTGGACTGGCGCAGGATGTAGGAGTCATGGCAGCTGCCAGGGTACTTTGCACACACATGCATGATACTCTTCCTGTAGTTACACACCTTCTTCTCTTCTTAGGCAGTCCCTCGGAACCGAGGATGACTTGCTTCCACACTAAAAATGAGTTCTCAGGTGACTGATGAGTCCAATGCGGGAACTACAGTCTCTGTCACAGGTGGGGCAGACGGTGGTTGAAGGGGCGGGTGGGTGGGGTGCTTGGGTTGACGTGCGCTCCTTCCGCTGTTTGCGCTTGGCTTCCGCTTGCTCCCGGTGAAGAGACTCGAGGTGTTCGGCGCCTTCCCGGATGGTTCTCCTCCACTTTGTGCGGTCTTGGGCCAGGGATTCCCAGGTGTCGGTGGGGATGTTGCATTTTTTCAAGGAGGCTTTGACGGTGTCCTTGAAGCATTTCCTCTGCCCACCTGGGGCTCTCTTGCCATGTTGGAGCTCCGAGTAGAGCGCTTGTTTTGGGAGTCTTGTATCGGGCATACGGATGATGTGGCCCGTCCATCGGAGCTGATCGAGCGTGGTCAAAGCTTCGATGCTGGGGATGTTGGCTTGAGCGAGAACACTGATGTTGGTGCGCCTATCCTGCCTATCGATTTGCAGGATCTTGTGGAGGCAGCGTTGGTGGTACCTCTCCTGTGCTTTGAGGTGCCTGCTGTACATGGTCCATGTCTCTGAAGCATACAATGAGCTTGGTGCTGGGTTTGAGGTCCTGGTCTTCAAACACTCTCTTCCTCAGGTGACCGAAGGCTGCACTGGCACACTGAAGGCGGTGTTGGACTTCGTCATCGACGTCTGCCCTTGTTGACAGTAGGCTCCCAAGGTATGGAAAGTGGTCCACGTTGTCCAAGGCTTCATCATGGATTTTGATAATCGGGGAGCAGTACTGTGTGGCAGGGGCAGGTTGGTAGAGGACCTTTGTCTTATGGATGTTCAGTGTAAGGCCCATTCTCTCATACGCTTCGGTGAAGGTGTTAACAATAGTTTGGAGTTCGACCTCAGAGTGTGCACAGACGCAAGCGTCGTCTGCATACTGTAATTTGATGACAGAGGATGGGACGACCTTGGATCTGGACTGGAGGCGACAGGAGGTTGAACAGTTTCCTGTTACACACCAGCTGCATGTTAAGGGAGTGGAAGCCCTTGTGGTTCACAAATACTGCTGGGTTGTAATGGGGTGCCCTGATGGCCACATGGGTGCAGTCGATGTCGTCCTGCACCCGTGGAAAGCCAGCCAGATTGACAAAGCCTAGCGCCTGCGCGGTAATACTTACTTCATCAGTTGAAAAGTGGATGTAATTGGCAGACTTTGCAAAGAGGGCATCGGTGACCTGCGTGATGTATCTGTGGGCGGCCGACTGGGAGATGCCACTAATGTTTGCTGCTGATCCCTGGAAGGAGCCTGACATTAAGAAGTTGAGGGCGGTGGTGACTTTGACAGCCATTGGTAAGGCATGTCCACCCGCTCCTCTGGGCTGCAAGTCTTGGTCCAGCATTGTGCAGATGTCTGCGACTACCTCTCGCGAAAGTCTCAGCCTCCTTTGGCAGTGCTGCTCACTCATGTTGAGGAAGCTCATCCTCTGCCTGTAAACCCTGCCTGTGTTGGAGGTATCTCCTGCATCATGGGCCAGCCCAGCGCTGACGGCCTCTGCCCTGTGCAGCATCAGGTGGTTGAGGAGAAGGTTGACGCTCCTGTTCTTGGTGCTGCTGCTGTGCCTGGTTCTGCTGCTGCCGCGGATGATCCTCTTCTGAATCTGAGGACCAGAATGAGAGGGTATACATGGTTCCCATTCTGCTGTTATATCTGGCAGTTTAGGATGAGATGTTATCAGGAGTAAGTCAATGGGGAGAGACCTTATTCCGAGGAGGTGACAGTGCATATAGAGTTCACAGCACACACTCACAACCTCAATACAGCTCAAAAGTCTCCTCAAAATCATGAATTCAGCCACTTCAGCCATTTGAAGTTGAACTGAAGTGATAGGTAAGTTTATATGCAGCAATTGCAGCTGCGAACTATTCAGCTCATTGGAAAACCCGACACACTTGGCTGGCGTGGTTGCTGAACGGTGTGAAACACGTTGAAAATGTGTGAAAATTGAATTACCCTGAAAAAATAGCATTTAACAAGGAGTTGACAAGCTGTTAACAACCTTAAATATCTCTCCCGCCACTTGGTGTTGGGTCGGCTGTGAAGGCGCTGACCCGACACTTTGGAAAGTGGTGTGGAGGCGAGTTAGCGGCGGGTTCCGAAGCCGCCGTCAATCATTTTGGATTTAACACCTAACCCGCCCCCGAACCCGCCCTCTGAGCGCCAGAAAATTTGCGGCCGTAGAGTTGGTTGGAACACAGGAGTTTCTCTGCAGTATAGACTGAGGAGCTGGGAGAGGCAAAACTGAGTCACTACAGCACTATAACTGGCAGGAGGATGAAATTACAGTGTGACGAGTTTACATAGGCTGTTTCCATTATAAATGTTGGGCATAGAAACTTATAATGGGAAAAATCAACAGGAACTGCACGCAGAGCTAAATTGTTTAATATATTACTAGTCAATCCCCAATGGGATTGCACACAGAGAGTCAAGACCAAGTACAGTCTTTAGATAAAGTGAGATTAAGGTGTAGGGTTGATTGTACCAGGGTTGAGGGAGCACTACAATGCTGGAAGCCAAAGAGGGAACGTAGAGCAGAGTTGGAGTGAGGGGGAAGGTAGGGTAGGGTAGGGTTGGAGGCTAGGAAACAAGGCAGAAGAGGGTTAAAAGTTGGGAGAGCAAGGGAGAAGGGTGAGCACAGAGGTTGGAGCAAGGGGGAAGGTGAAGTATAGCTAGAGACTGGAGGAGAAAGGGGAGGAGGATGAAGGAGTGAGAAAAGGGGATGTGGAGGAAGGGGACGAGGAGAGGGGAGGAACAATGGAAAATGGAGGAGGGGAAGAAGGAGACTCAGGGGGAGTGGAGGTGAATGGAGAAGAGGAAAGGTGGAGAAGGGGAAAGGTGGAGAAGGGGAGAGAGAAGGAGTCAGGGAGAGAAACAGCGAGAGAGAAGGGGAGAGGGAGAGCAGGGGAGAGGGTAGGAGGAGAAAGGGAGAGTGGGACAGGCAGGAGGAGAGGGTAGAATTGAATGCCTAATACTGTATTAAAATTGGACAACTCTCAGTACTTCACCATTCAATAAGTTGACTTAAAAAATCACAGCACTTCAGAATTGAGTAAGTTAAAAAATGATTAAATACATGTTTTACCATGTGGTAAGCAGGAGCCACAGCAATCACTCCAACCAGGCAAGAATCAACCAATTGGTAGGGCAGCGAGCAGAGGCGACCCAGAACAGGCCAGCCACAAGATGGGAGCAACCAGTTTAAGGAGCATGCAGGTGGTCACAGGCACACTGGGGATGCTGCAAACACCTACAGTCAGGTTTAACAGGGTCAGAGACAGAGTGGACCCCCCTGAGCCAGGCTGGGAAAGAGTAAATCCTAGAAAAAAGGTTTCATTTTACTTCCTATTTTAATTAAATTAATTTTTAAAAAATTAAACATTTTAAATTAGGTCAAAACTCACTGACCCGAGGAAATAATTTACTGGAGGGTAACAACGCGATGGCGATGGAGCTCACAGGGAAAGTTAAGAAATGTGCTCCATACACAATCCAGTTGGGACTTTGTGTAATTACATTGTGACAAGATTACATGGGTAAAAGCCATTAGAAATGTGGACATAGAAATTGATCAATGGGGAAAATTTGACACAGAAAGTGTGAAAAGAACATTAACATGAAGTCAAGTTTTGTAGCCAGGATGTATGTGCAGACTAAGTTTAAAAAAAAATATGATATAGGATAGAGAGTGTTGTTCAGATGTGTGGAGAATAGAGCTGAGATAGCTTTGGCAAAAAGATCAACATGGCTATAAAATGGGTTTCCTGTTTTACGCTTACGCCAACTTTGGGGTAAAATAGAGGACAGGAGGATTTTCACCCCCTCGTCTTGTGAGCTGTTCAGTCCGGCATGTGACTCGGCTGCACTGATTGGCAACTTGCTTTTCAGGCCGTCAAAAAAACTGCTGTTAAATGTGCTCATTATTCTTGGTGACAAAAAAGATTAGGACCTGCCCTGAGGAGGTTGTCCGGGAGACCTTCCAAAGCTCCCCTCAATCATCCTCAGTCAGCAAAGTGGTGACTCTGAATCTGACCGACATGCTTATTTAGCAATAAATATGCATTCATCATCGTTGGTGGCAGGCAACCAAACTGTAATGGGGTCTGAATTTTAGAAATGGGAAAGCCAGAATTACTCACCCAAATAGAAGTAACTGGACATGAAAAGTATGGTAGCTTTAAAAGTCCATTAGGATTAGAATGGTTCTGTCAACAAATCATGACAAAATGCCCAGCTTCATTTCCAGCACTGGTTTTAAGGTAATTTTTGAATTGTGTCATGTCAGCACACATATGTGTTAAAGCAGGAATTCAGCTTTAAATTTCTTGGGTATTTTGTTTTTATTTTTTTGACTCGCAACGGTAACATTCAATGGGTAGAAGACTCAGATTTAAAACAGGAAGGTACCTGATGATAATCAATTAGTTCACCAATAGTTATCGGTCTTTCAGCTCAACCAGTATTTTAGCCATGAAATCATCTCCCTTTGAACAACTTCTTAAAAACGAGAGGTAGGTATTAGCCTTGGCTCAGTGGTAGCACTCTCGCCTTTGAGTTATTTGGTTCGAGCCCCACTGCAGAAACTTGAGTACAAAATCTAGGCTGACACTCAGCGCAGTACTTAGGGAGTGCTGCACTATCAGAGCTGCCATCTTTCAGAGGAGATGTCTGCCCTCTCAGTTGTATGTAAACGATCCCATGGCACTATTTGAAGAAGAGCAGAGAAGATGTCCTGGTCAATATTTATCCCTCAATCATCAAAACTAAAACAGATTATCATTTATTTCACTGTGTTTGTGGGAGCGTGCTGTGTGCAAATTGGCTGCCATGTTTCCCTACCTTACAACAGTGCACTTCAAAAATACTTAATTGGTTGTAAAACATTTTGGGACGTCTTGAGGTTGTGAAAGGCACGATTATAAATGCAAGCTCTTTCCTTCTGAGTGAATAAAATCATTAGATAAAAGTAGACGGTTTATTTTTCATAGCCTCTGTCCAAAATTAGTGAAATTAAACCAACTGCAGGCTTCAACTTGCAAGCAGTTGTTTTCAGGCTAGAGGGAATGTTGTTGAACAAAAAGTAACAGAATTTTTGAACATTTAGAAAATATGATGCAGCACAGTATTAAGACGTGGCAAATGGCTTTCCTAATCAAGGTAATGATCTCTTTCAATATATCCATTATCTAGGGTAATTAATTGCTCAGACACATTTATTTCTACAGCCTAAAATGAAAGCAGATTAATATTCATCCAGAAAATCTATCAGAGCAAATGAATGAGATCAAATGGCATTTAATAAAAGAGAGGTGTAAGGGTGCTATTTAAAATAGCTAATGAAGAACGTTAGTTATTGAAACGCAGATGAGACTAGTGAAGCGCATCGGAGCGCAATGGTATTAGGAACCAGATCTCACCAGGGAATGAACTCATTATCTGTGGAATAAGGATGATGCAATGTTATTGTCTTTTAATATTTTTGTAATTATTCCTATTATTTCCACAGCTATTTAACCACACAAATGGTAATGATAAAGGTAATTTTAAAGTAGATGCAAAACATTTGCTGTAACAAAGCAGGGTTATTTTTCAGCATGGGGACATCTTTGGCAAAAGCCTCCAAGTCTCTCAAACCTTCTTGATTTGTCTACTTCATTTTCATCAGTTTCTACAAGCTTGGCTTGCTTCTCGTCGAACGTCCTCCAGAATTGATATCTAAGTATACACAGCACAATCGCATCCAGATGACACCAGAAAATGAATTTGCAAGATGCAGAATGAAGTCACCTCACAGGATCAAAATTTATTGTAAGGACTGGGTGATGCAGTGGATTAGCGCACTGCACTTTAACTCGGAGTTATTGACCAGCCCAGATTGAATAGTATTAAAGTCTTTGCTGTCTGTTGGCTAGTAGGGGACCAATGTGAAAAGATTAACGAGCAACTTAAAGCAAGTTCCATGTGGGCTTGGTGTCACAACACAAAACTGCCAGGAACTCAACATTAGGTTGGCAATCTCAGACAGGCCAGGGGATGGCTGGTGTGGACAATGGAAAGTACAATATGGTGTTTTTCTGAGGTTAAACCCGAGGCATTGGGGTAATTTTGGCAGAGGATCGGTGGTATCCCTGGAGAAATTCTACCGTTAATGCAAAATCAACCAATGTGGGGGGCAGTAGAAGGGGTTTTAATCTGCATTGAACTATACAATGCCTAACCGGGAGATCTCACAGCTAACACTGGATGGCTGAGATGTGAATGATAACATCCCGCACTATGAACACAAAAAAATATAACATTCTCAAAGATCCAATTTAAATTCCATTCCTAAACACACTTGGAAACTCCCCGTACTGTTTAAAACAAAAAATCAAATTGATAATAATTGTTGGACAGTATTTAGCAGCAGCCTGGATCATTCTGGTTGTATGATAATATCTAGGTAATATTAAGCCGAAGATGCACACAAGGCAATGGGAGAGTCAGCACTGAATAAGCTATTTGTTCCAGCTCATACCTCTTGAACCTGACAGATTTTTCCTTTAGTAATGGGTTGAGTGTTAAATATTTTATTTAGTACAATGCATCTGGTGCTTGAAAAGGTTCATTGGTTAAACCCATTTTTGTGCTTTTTAAAAGAAGAAATACATGTTTTGGTTAAAGCTTTCCTAAAATCAATTTCCATCTGTTCCCTCTTCCTCTTTGTAAGCAAGGTTATACTCAGTGACTGGCATGACTGACAGCCTGTCAGCTCTTGCCAATGAACCATCACATTCGATTCATGGTTTTGTTTGGGCGGGATTTTCGATGCTGGTTTGAGCCACAGCAAGTTCTCTCAGCCAATGAACTCAAAGCGGACAGTGGGGGGAGGGGAGTACTTACAGTCAATCAGTTTTAAAAATTGTAAAATAAAATTCTTGAACCATAAATGATATTGCAAACGTAATACTTGTAAGTAGAGCAGATTTATTCTGTCAAGAGAATCGAGTCACCTATACAAACCCTTTAGACTGAGTTCACCAGATGCTGTTCAACAGGGAGACCAAGTGAGTGTGCAGTAATTATTCAAGCCCCATATTTAATTAAGTGCTGAACTTTCATAAATTATTACAATTAAATGCAGAATCCCGCAAGACTGTGCAGCACTGTAACCTCTGTTGGAAAGAATATAACAACTAAAACTGGTGGAAAAAGTGGACTAAAATGCCTGGAAAAATTATATGAAAATTCAGGCAATGTTCTTTTGTTCAGTTTATTTCGACTTTGAAGAAATAATCAATGCAAACCTTTGAACACTGAATCACAAAGAGAAATATTTGTTTTAACTGTCGACTGAACTGCTCTCTGGTGGCTGCCATGACCATCTGGTGATCATTAATATTAACCATTTCAACAGTTAGGGAATTTCTACATAGTTGGGGGAGGCGCAATAATGAGTCTCTCTCCACCAGTGCAAAAGATTCCCAGATAAACATCTATACATTGCACAAAAGCACTTAATTAGTTGGTAGCAGTGCTACCAACATTCCACACCCATATCTCAATAGAAAAGGAAGTGGGATAATAAGAAATTACAAAGTGTTGGGAGAAATCGGACTTTCTGGAATCTCTGCAGTCAAAGGCCAGATTCAGAACCCACATTCCTGAATCTCTTAAATTAAAGTTCCAATCAGGATATATTCAACATACTTTTTTTTTGTTTCTTAAAATCTGCAACAAGCATATCAAATGTGAAATCCACCAATGGGGGGATGTTTTTGGGGGGTCAGCAAGCGCGTTTGGTGGCGGGTCAGGTGGGAAATGTTTCTACTGACCGGGTAGGGAACCTGCTGTCAACCCGCCTCCACATGAGGCTCCCAGGTGTCGGGTCTGTCATCGCTGAACAGACCCGACACCAAGCCACAGGGGAGGCAATTTGGATCATTAAGAGATTGTGAAGAGGCACTTAAATAGTGGCCCAAAAATTAGTGTCTCTACGCGAGAGTACGCACTGTGTACTCTCGCGTATTCTGTCTCCAATTGCCCGTTTTCTGCATGCACTGCGCATGCGCAGAAAACCGGCACTTGGTGATTTCAAAAGGGGGCGGTTCCTAGGTGAACCGCGTGCGCGCTACAGGCTGCGCGCACGCAGTGCACTTAGTGCTTTGAACGCGCAGGTAAGCATGGAAGATTTTGCACATAAAGAAAGGAGGCGTAAGACCCTCTTTTAACAAGGTAAGTAGTTAATTAAGTATTATTTTGAATTTTTTTCAACAGGTATATCTTTTTTAGAGACTTTAAAGAAAGGTAAGTTTATTTTTATAACTTTTTAAAAGATTTTACATTTTTTCAAAAATTTAATTTTTTGTTTAAAGTGGTTAATTTATTTAACTATACTTATTTTATTAATGTGATGGTTTTTAAAAAAATTTTTATTGAGGTTTAGCTGTTCTTTTGAGGGGGTATAGATTCATAGCTTTCACAGCACTTGCTGTGAAAACTATGAATGAAAGATGGTGTGCTGCCATTGGCTCTAACTGAATCACGTGATCCCACAGCTCGCACGAATTAACTGCGCCTGTGGGATATGGAAGCACTGCACAGCTGCTGTCTAGAAAATCAAGTTCGTGCGAGATCGGAATGAAAAGGCAGGCGCGCAGTGAGATATCGCGGGGAAGCCTTAGCCCCGCACGAAGGCTCCGTCATTAATTTCTGGGCCAGTATTTTAAGCTCACCTTTAGATTTTAAGAGTTCTCCAACAGCTTCCCCGCTGCTCAGGGATCACGTCAGGTAAGGAGGTCGGGTGTTGTGTCAGCATGGGATGATTTACTAACTTGACAGCTGCAAATGGTCTATAAAAGCTCCCATTTCATAGGTCTTCACTTTCCAAGGTTAGAAGCTGTTGCTTACTGCATTTAGAAGACAGATTAAGCTTTATGCAGCTTGCAAGTGTTTGGAGCAAATCTCTATCCAGTGTCACCTCATTGCAACAAGCTCTCTCACCATTGACAGATCGCTTCTGTCATCTCAACCTCATCTGCCATCTATTCCATCAGCATCAGTGCCCTTGAAAAAATCTCACCTTGGTCCTTAGAATCCCAACACGATCAGCCCCAACACCAGCAGCACCAGGCACACCAACAGCACCAACAACAACACCAACCATCTCCGCAATCAGCTGGTGCTGCACAGGACACAGCATCAGCACCCGACCACATTGCTGCCCGGGACGCCAGGGATGGCCTCACCATGGACAGATTTACTTCACTTGACGCTGTACACCCTGGATGCCACATGATGCGCCAGGTTGGCACCACCCCACACCAACACCATAAAGCATCCCTAGCCATTCATTTCACATTCATCACCATTATTGGGGGTACCGTTATGTCTCACCATTCACTGCAACTCACTAAGCCACTTTCAAAGATGCACACAAATCTGTCCAAGAAGGCAAAGTGGTGAAAATAAAGATTTCAATGTTTGACAGCAAATTAACAGAAATTTCACATGAACATTGGCTAAAACACCCAAGTGCCTACCCTTGTGTATTGTTACTTGGTATGATTGGACTAGGATGAGGGTGAGTGTGAGGGGTGGCTAGTGAGTTGGGGATGTGATAATGTAGATAGAGAGGGATGTGTGGAGGTGCAAGGTAAGTTGGTGTGAGTAAGGATGTGCAGGAGTAGGGTAAGGAAGGCAGAGTGATGGGGATGTGATGATTGGCATAGCTGGATGAGGTTGAGTGTGGCTTTGCAGTAATGTTTCGTGATCTACTGAGATCATTGAAAGGTTTGCGGCACTGCAGCCTGGTCCTCCTAACGACATCCCTACTTGTGTCCTCCTGTGCAATGTGTAACCAGGTTGTGTTCATCTCCTGGGAAGGTGTCTTCCGCCCATGGGAAGGGAAGAGGACCTCCCTGCGTGCTGTGACTCCCTCCATAAGCATATGGAGGGAGTCATGGGAGAACCTGGGTGCAGCCGTGCACCTCTGTGCAGTGCTTGTCAGTGTTTGCAGCACCTCAATGCTGTAGAACACTGACAGCACAACTGTCAAAATCAATTTGCGCATGGTCCCTTTAAGGAAACCGGCTGATGACGCATCATCAAGTGACATCATCAGACCCGTTTCCTTCAATTGGCCGGCAAATGCGCTGGCGGGCTTAACAAGCCCAATCAACGTAAAATTCATTTCACAGAGCGGGCTGGAGCCAGCAGCGGGGTCGCACCCCGCCACCGACCCCAGCCACACTGGACCCGCCTCGGTTGGCGAAATGCGGCCAATGTCTCTACCAAATCCAAAACATAATGAGCTGAGAAAACTTACACAAATCTAAATACATTTCAATTTGTCCGATTAGGCTTTTGGAATGACTGAGCTTATTCCTGAACACAGTCATTTTCGGGTCCAACCACTCAAAAGATTTTTGGTCTGAATCCCAAGTCTATGGAAAAGAGGCTCAAAGGGTTGTATGAAGCTACCTCCTGGTTATTCTTTTTATCCTATTCTGCCAGTCACTTGCAACAAAGCTTATACTGAACCAGTACCGTGTCACTCCTTCGACTGCTGCTCATAAAGACACCACTGTGATCTCTGTTCCTCTTCTCTTTCTCTAGGTGTGCCAGAGGAAGATAAGCCAGTCCATCTGGGTACTTCACAGCATGCACTATCACTCACTATCTCCCTCAAGCACTAGCCCAGGTGCACGCACCCTGAATAACATGGAGAGAGAGCTGGAGGGACGCGTACTGGCTGAGACACAGAGTGTGAGTGAAAGGCAGCAGACGGTGGTGGCAGAGGCATGAGCACTTGCTGTTCAGCTCATGTGCTGCCTTGACTGATACAGAAGTATGCTGCCTCAGCATCGAGCATTGATGCAGTCATTGGGAACCATGCAAACAACAAGGAATCCACTGAGCATGTGTGCAGCCTTGCACGATGGGTTTGCAACACGAGTCCACCATGGAGTGTGTGGCAGCTCCAGGGACATCTGAAGTGGAGCCTCTCAGGTAAAGCCCGCAAGGCCTGTCGACACTTCTCACACAGCTCAGACTGCTGCAATAGAGACCTGCGGATCTACGATGGAACAGATTATCTCTCCCAGATTCGATAGGCCTGGAGATCAGTTAGTGAGAACGAGAGCCATTAGCTCTGTTGTCTTCAGGCACCAAGATGAAGCAGTGCCCAGCACAAGTGGCCATGCCTAGAGTGGGCATAGATGGTTGTGCTGTCTTTCAGAGCAGCCTCACCTGCCAGCTCCCTCCAATGGCTGTGCATGTGCCAGGAAGTGCGCAGGGCCAGACCTCCCCTGAAGTTGCAACAGTGGTGGAGCTTACAGTGCCTCAGCTGCCAGGGGTCAAAGGCCATCTCAATCACACAGCAACCAGCCACTTCATGTATTGCTGCCCTTGAGGTAACAACTGAATGAAGCACAAGAATAGGTTTAAGTAAATATACTTCCTGCACGGTCACCAAGGAGCAGCACAGCACCGCACCAAAGAACCAAACAGTGGGCAATCACACCCATCACCTGTAGGATTATTAACAAGTCGTTTGCACATGAGTTGGATTGTGCAGAGAATATTCTTCCTAATGGCCCGAAAATTAAACCTAATGCGTGAGAGTACGCACTGTGTACTCTCGCGTATTAGATCCCGAATTGCCGGTTTCCTGCATGCACTGCGCATGCACTGCGCATGCGCGGGAAACCGGAACTTCGTGTATTGCAAAGGGGGCGGTTCCTAAGTGAACCACGTGCGCGCTACAGGTTGTGCGCACGCAGTGCACTTAGTTTTTTTTTCAGCTTTGAACGCGCAGGTAAGTGGTGAAGATTTTACACATAAAGAAAGCAGGCGTAGGACCCCCTTTTAACAAGGTAAGTAGTTAATTAAGTGTTATTTTAAATTTTTAACAGGTTTATCTTTTTTAGAGACTTTAAAGAAAGGTAAGTTTATTTTTGTAACTTTTAAAAAGATTTTAAATTTTTTCAAAAATTTAATTTTTTGTTTAAAGTGGTTAATTTATTTAACTATACTTATTTTATTAATGTGATGGCTTTTTTTTAAATTTAATTGAGGTTTAGCTGTTCTTTTGGGGGTTTGTAGTATTCATAGCTTTGACAGCTCTTGCCGTCAAAACTATGAATGAAAGATGGTGTGCTGCCATTGGCTCTAACTGAATCACGTGATCCCAGAGCTCGCACAAACTAATTGCGCCTCTGGGATACGCACACACTGCGCGGTTGCAACAAGAAGAGGCTCTGAAACTAAAGTTCGTGTGGGCCCCAAACAAAAAGGTAGGTGCGGAGTGCGATATCGCGAGGAATCCTTACCCCCGCGGGAACCATCCATGTTTAATTTCTGGGCCAATGTTTTGTATCATGTTTGAGCAGCTTCCATGAATGGCAGTTCAGGCAGGGTTAGGGCACTGTAGTGTGAAGGTACATTAGTGAAGGGCAGGGGGAAGACAAAAATGCTGGAAAAACCGAGGCAGCATCTGTGGAGAGAGAAACAGAGTCAGAACGAAAGGTCATCAACCTGAAATGTTAGCTCTGTTGCTTTCTCCAGAAAAGTGCAAAGTGATACATTTTGTAGGAAGAACGAGGAGAGGCAATATAAACTAAATCCTAAAGTGGGTGCATGAACAGAGAGACCTGGGGGTATATGTGCACAAATCGTTGAAGGTGGCAGGGCAGGTTGAGAACATAAAAACATAAGAAATAGGAGCAGGAGTAGGCCATTCGGCCCTTCGAGCCTGCTCCGCCATTCAATGAGATCATGGCTGATCTTCTGCCTCAACTCCATTCACCGGCCCTATCGCCATATCCCTTGATGCCCTTACTAGTCAGAAATCTATCGACTTCTGTTTTGAATATACCCAATGACTGAGCCTCCACAGCCCTCTGGGGTATAGAATTCCAAAGATTCACCATCCTCTGTGTGAAGAAATTTCTTCTCATCTCAGTCCTGAATGACCTACCCTTTATCCTGAGGCTGTGGCCCCTGGTTCTAGCCAAGGGAAACATTCTCCCAGCACCCACCCTATCAAGCCCTGTAATAATTTTGTATGCTTCAATGAGATCCCCTCTCATTCTTCTGAATTCAAGAGAATACAGGCCTAGTTTACTCAATCTCTAATCATACGACAGTCCCGCCATCCCAGGAATCAATCTCGTGAACCTTCGTTGCACTCCCTCTATGGCAAGTATATCCTTCCCTAGGTAAGGAGACCAAAATTGTACACAGTACTCCAGGTGTGATCTCACCAAGGCCCTATATAATTGGAGTAAGACTTCTTTACTCCTGTACTCAAATCCTCTTGTAATGAAGGCCAGCATACCATTTGCCTACCTAATGGCTTGCTGCACCTGCACATTCACTTTCAGTGACTCATGTACAAGGACACCCAGCTCCCTTTGAGCATCTGCATTCCCCAATCTTTCACCATTTAGGAAATACTCTGCCTTTCTGTTTTTTCTACCAAAGTGAGACAGCAGTTAAAAAAACATATGGGATCCTGAACTTCATAAATAGAGACGTAGGGCTCGATTTTCCACGCCCCGAGGAGGCGGGCATGGAGGCGGGACAGCCGGTAAACTCGGAGAAATTGGGGCAGATGGCAAACCCGCCCCCATCCGCCTCTGTGCCCACTTGCCAGGAGGCGGAAAGATGTGTAGCTTCGGGTCCCGTCTCCTGGAGGCGGGAAAGGCATTTAATCCTTTTAACTGCCTGTTAACAGGTAGTTAACAGGCAGAAAAAAGGATTAGTGTCATTTTACCTTCACAGGTGAAGGCTTCCCGACCTCGGAGAACCCCGCCGGGTTGGAGGAGACATGGAGGAGGTCTGCGGCGGTCGGAGGCACCTGGAAGTAAGGTGTAGAGATGAGTGATGGGTGCAAGTGTGGAGTGGTAAGTATGCAAGGTGAGTGATAAGTTTAAAAAAGTGTTCACTTACCTTGTTTTCCTTCCATAGCCTTTAGCCACGCTGGATGGGGAGAGCGGACATCCACCTTGTCAATTTCAGGTAATGACTGATGGACCCTCCGATCCATCAGACATCTGAAATTTACAAATTTGCAATGTTTGATGAGTCCTCACCTCAAAGACTCATCAAACTAAAGAGAATGTCAGTGTTTGACAGCTTCACAGAGCTGTCAAACGCTGTCATTTCTTCTTTCAAGAAGTCGTGACAGATGGCACGTCTGATGTTGACGTGATCTGTCAGTGACTTCTTCCCTAATTGGCCTGCTGAGCCCACCGGGCGGGCTTAACAAGCTCAATCAGGGGAAAATCCCACTGAATGGTCAGGCGAGGATGGAGGCGGGACATTGACACGACAAGCAGCAGTCCCGCCTCCAACTCGCCTCCATTCACAAAATCCAGCCCGTTGGGCACGAAATTCGGTAGCGCCCGTTTTGGGGCGGTAACGCTGGCGAGGTGGGAAATCTTGCGCCCTGCAAGGAAATCCCGCCCCAGCCGCAAAATTCGCCTTACCGCCCCACTCAGGAAATGGAGCGAAATGTCGGGCGCTCCACTTCCTAGTGGGGCGGTAACCTAGGCGATGTCGGGGCGCCATCGGCAGCACTCGGCGGAGGCACCGCGGAGCACTGCTGCGTTTCAACGCCCCACCCCTTCAATTAAAGGGGAGGGCTGCTGCACACTCTGCAGGGCCTCCGATAGCCCCAACTAGGCCACCAGGGCGGCGTGGTGCCATGGCAGCAGCCCAGCGCCGAGACGCTGCGCGATGGTGGCCAGGACCACGCCACGGCACACCACAGAGGGCCGACCTGGAGGTCGGCCAAAAGATGAAAATGATGCGCGGGTCGCGGCCGCACCTCCCCTTTAACTACCGCCCCGCGAGCGGAGGTCGGCCTGGCTCGCGACCCGTAGCGGGGTGCTAAGGGGTTGCCACGCACAGCAATGTCGTCATTGCCGGAGGTGCGGTAGCCCGGGGCGTGGTGCTATCAGGTAGCACCTCAGCAACGCTCCACCAAATTTCACGGGAGGCGCTTTTTGCCCCCCCCCCGGGCGATAACCCCTTTTTGCCCCGTTCGCGCCCCCGCCCCCCCCCCCCCCCCGAGGCACTAACGGCAGGCGCAAAGGAGCCGAATTTTGCCCCCTTAGAGTACAAAAGCAAGGAAGTTATGATGAACCTGTATAAAACACTGGTTCGGCCTCAACTGAAGTATTGTGTCCAATTCTGGGCACCGCACTTTAGGAAGGATGTGAAGGCCTCAGAGAGGGTACAGAAAAGATTAACGAGAATGGTTCCAGGGATGAGGAACTTCAGTTACGTGGATAGACTGGAGAAGTTGGGGTTGTTCTCCTTAGAGCAGAGATGGTTGAGAGGAGATTTGATAGAGGTATTCAAAATCATGAGTGATCGGGACAGAGTAGATTGAGAAAAACTGTTCCCATTGGCAGAAGGGTCGAGAACCAGAGGACGCAGATTTAAGGTGATTGGTAGAAGAACCAAAGGCGACATGAGGAAAAACTTTCTTACGCAGCGAGTGGTTAGGATCTGGAATGCACTGCCTGAAAGGGTGGTGGAGGCAGACTCAATCGTGGCTTTCAAAAGGGAATTGGATAAGTACCTGAAAGAAAAAAAATTGCAGGGCTACGGGGAAAGGGTGGGGGAGTGGGACTAGCTGAAGTGCTCTTGCAGAGAGCCGGCACGGGCTTGATGGACCGAATGGCCTTCTTCTGTGCTGTAACCATTCTATGATTCCACAGATGCTGCGTGACCTGCTGAGTATTTCCAGCATTTTCTGTTTTTATTTCAGATTTCCAGCATCCGCAGTATTTTGCTTTAGTATTGGCATGAGGAAGATGTCGATAGGACTGTTAATGCAGTAACCAGATCTTTACATCAGCTGATGGTCTCCTCTATGAGATCTTGCCAAATAACACATGCAGCTGGCAACCGATCTCATCATCAGCCTCTTTGTGCTTTCCTGCTGGTCCCCTTGATGCAGCTGAGCGTCTTTCTCCTTCAGGTCGTTCGTGATGATGCTTCCTTGTAGGGCAAAGTTTTGTAGCATGCAACACAATCCCTAATGCCTTAGTCAGGTGGCATTGCAGAATGACTACAGTCTTAGAATCATAGAAATTTACAGCACAGAAGAGGCCATTCGGCCCATCTTGTCTGTGCTGGCCAACAAAGAGCTATCCACCCTAATCCCACTTTCCAGCAATTGGTCCGTAGCCTTGTAGGTTGCGGCACTTCATGTGCATATCCAAGTACTTTTTAAATGTGATGAGGGTCTCTGCCTCTACTGCCCTTTCAGGCAGTGAGTTCCAGACCCCCAGCACCCCATGGGTGAAAAAAATTCTCCTCAAATCTCCTCTAAGCTTCTGACCAATTACTTTAAATCTAGGCCCCGGGTTATTGACCCTTCTGCTAAAGGAAATAAGTCCTTCCTATCCACTCTATCTAGGCCCCTCATAATTTTATACACCTCAATTAGGTCTTCCCTCAGCCTCCTCTGTTCCATGGAAAACAACCTCAGCCTCTCCAATCTTTCCTCATAGCTAAAATTCCCCAGTCCAGGCAACATCCTCGTAAATCTCCTCTGTACCCTCTCTAGCGCAATCTCATCGTTCCTGTAATGTGGTGACCAGAACTGTACGCAGTATTGTAGCTGAGGCCTAACTAGCGTTTTATACAGTTCAAGCATAACCTCCCTGCTCTTGTATTCTGTGCCTCGGCTAATAAAGGCAAGTATCCCGTATGCCTTCTTAACCACCTTATCTACCTGTCCTGCTACCTTCAGGGATCTGTGGACATGTCCAAACACCTGAAGCCTTGTGTCAACAAACCAATGGTGTGCTCTCTGATGACTAACGTGGAAACATGTACCCGTCATTATACCCGTTTTCAGCAGGGGCTTCTTGGTTGCTACATATGGTAGCATAAGGGATTGCCTTAAAATTAAATCATTGTGATAGTTGCCTGAAAAGTGAGGATTGCCTTGCATAATGTGGTCATGTTGGCCAAATATGAGCTGCACATGGAATCCTTTCTGATTCACATAAGTAATGGCATTGGGTGAGGGAGCATGTCAGGCAACATAAATGCAATCTATAACTCCAGGACCATGGGAATCCTACCACTTTGCAAAAACACAATGTCCTCTCATGCTGCTTGTGGTTGTCCACAGGGAAATTACCTGAAGTGTTCAGCTATGTGCTCAAGTCCTGGCATAGGTTTGAACCCATGACCTTCAGACTCAGAAGGCAACTGAGCCAGGCTGACACTTAAGGGGACCTCCCATTGAGCAACTCATACTACTGTAAAAGTGAGAAATGGCAGAGCCTCAACAACTGTCTCAAAGGTTACTGGCTATCTAAAGGGCAACAACAGAAAAACAAAAAAACCTGCAGAGGTATCCTCTAAATGCTTGTATTAATCCTTTAATGGAGGACTCTTTAAATCTAATTCCATAAACAGTATAGCCCCTTGTAACCTTGGATGTCCATTTTATATGGGTGGGTAAATGGAACAGTGCTGTGCCAGCGTGAACTCTGGGAAAGTACAATGGTGTAATTTAGGTCTCACGGGCATGGATTCAACTTGTAAATCCAATGCCAGTTAAAAACAAACAATTTTTAAAGGTTCATTCTCGGGATGTGGGCATCGATGGCAAGACCAGCATTTATTGCTCAACCCTATTGATACAACTTAGTGGCTTGCTAGGCCACTTCAGAGCATAGTTAAGAGTCAACCATGTTGGTGAGAGACTGGAATCACATATAGACTCCAAATGGATGTATATAGAGCCTATAGGGACTGCAGTCACATGGGGATGCAGCGCAGATTCACCAGATTGATATCGGGGCTAAAAGGGTTAAATTATGAGGACAGGTTGCATAGAATAGCATTGTATTCCCTTGAGTATAGAGGATTAAGGGGCGATCTAATTGAGATGTTTAAGATGATTAAAGGATTTGATAGGGTGGATAGAGAGAAACTGTTTTCTCTGGTGGGGGGATCCAGAACAAGGGGGCATAACCAATGTTCCCTTTCATTTTTGGGGGGAGGTGCACAGTCACTTAGGGCTGTGTGGCCCATTCAAAATACCATGCATGCACGGTTTTTCCCATTTAAAAGCTGGTGAGCCGGCTGCACGGGATCTCCAGAGCGTTGGGCGGCCACGTGGCCGTGCAGCTTAAAGGGAACATTGCAGCAATGATCTAACTGAATGGTGGAACAGGCTCAAGGGGTTGAATGGCCTACTCATGTTCCTATGTTCCTCTGTAGACCAGACCAGACCAGAAAAGGATGGCAGGTTTCCTTCCCTATAGGACATTAGTGAACAAGTTGAGTTTTTATGACAATTTGACACTATTACTAATACCATTTTTTTATTTGTTTAAACTGAATTGAAATTCTCAAACTGCCATGGTGGGATTTTAACTCACATTCGCTGATTAAGCCAGGCCTCTGGATGGCTAGTCCAGTAACACAACCACGACACAACTATACCCCAATAATCATGGAACATTGACTATTTTCACAAGTGAGTGAATGTACAATGACTGAACATCTCATCAAATTCCATTTGTATATTTTGCCACACTAATTACAAGAGGTTCCATCTTCCATGTTATGGACACAACCAAAACATTCCACCCATAAAGCCCAACAAATGCAATTAATCATTATTGGGAAATTCCCGATGAGAGGCATCTGAAAGTTCCTGCTACCGTAGTCAGAATCTCAGGCCTCGATATTAACACCCCCACGATGGGCGGGGGTTTAAAAAGTGAAATACGCGCAACACGACCCCAAACCACCGCGCCTGCCACCTTTTTTACAGTGGTGGATATCGGGGCATCCGAGAGTCCCTCTGTGCTGCTGTGTGGGTTTCCCAGCGGTCGGTATACTCGGCAGTGAAAGGGAGGTGGGAGCCGCTGGCTCCACAAGCTAAGTGCCTCTTCCAGCACTGCTTGTGGGCCCCCAGGTCCCTCAAGGAAGCCTTTGGCCTCCCCCAGCCCCAATTGCCGACCTGCCTCCACCCAAAGCCCGGATTGTCGACCTGCCCCCAGCCCTCCCAATCGCAGGCCTCGCCCCCCCTTCCCGATCGCAGGCCTCTCCCCCCTCCCGATCCCCGGGAACCATCTCCATGGGTCCCCAGCTGTGCCCTCCAGCCGTTGGTGTTCCCTCCCGCCCGTCGGCCAGGCTGTCCATTTGGCCGGCTGCCGTGCGGGAGACGGATCTACAAAATGTTAATGAGGTCCCGCTGTTAAGGTTGGTGGAACCTTCGTGTCCTTCGGCCATTTTTGACCTCACCTGCACCGCGTAAATATCAGAGCCATAGACTCAAGAAAAGGAATCAGAATAGTCCTGTTCTGTCACAAAGCACAGCAAAAACTGTTACAAATGGATAATCTCATTATATTTTCTTGCAGTACTGCTCACTGCATCCCAAAGCAACAGCCATTGTTGTGTGGTGAAACTATCTGTCATGTCGATGATAGCACTAACGGCACAAATTGTATTTGTTACATTTTAAAACCATATCCATTTTACAGCTGCATTATCAAGGTTATTGTGTGAAGGTAATATAACTGCATCACAATTTTACACAGGAAATTTGTTGCTGGAGGCAGATGAGACCAAGACAAAGAGTGTAACCGTGACTAAGCATCAGGATGGTACATCCATATAAACATGGAACATAAAGTTACCATTCATGGCAACTGTCCATCATTAATACAATAGCAAAATACTGCGGATGCTGGAAATCTGAAATAACAACAGAAAATGCTGGAAACACTCAGCAGGCCAGGCAGCATCCGTGGAGAGAGAAACAGAGTTAACGTTTCAGGTCTGTGATCCTTCGTCAGAACTGGAAAAAGTTAGGGATGTAACAGGTTTTAAACAGGTGCAGAGGCAGGGAAAGGGGGGGAGGGGGAGGGGAGGAAAGTCTGTGCTAGAATGGAAGGCAGTAGAAATTAAATGCTGCAAATGGGGATGGCAGAATCATCAACAGCTGCCGCCTGAAAAAATGGGGGCTGGGGTTATGGTCTGAAATTGTTGAACTCACTGTTGAGTCCAGAAGGCTGCAAAGTGCCTAATCGAAAGATGAGGTGCAGTTCCTCGAGCTTACGTTGAGCTTCATTGGAACAGTGTAAGAGGCTGAGGACAGAGGACAGAGAGGTCAGAGTTGGAGTGGAGCGGAGAATTAAAGTGACATAGAAACATAGAAACATAGAAACATAGAATCTAGGAGCAGGAGTAGGCCATTCGGCCCGTCGAGCCTGCTCCGCCATTCAATACGATCATGGCTGATCATCCAAATCCAGCACCCTGTCCCTGCCCCAATCCCCACAGTACTCACATCCCACCCTACCCCCGTAACCCCACGCATTTAATTCCCCCTAACATATCCCATCCTATCCCCATAACCCCACATATTTAATCCCCCCTAACACTAAGGGTCAATTTATCATAGCCAAATCAACCTAACCTGCACATTTTTGGACTGTGGGAGGAAACCGGAGCACCCGGAGGAAACCCACGCAGACACGGGGAGAATGTGCAAACTCCACACAGACAGTCACCCGAGGTCAGATTCGAACCCGGGTCTCTGGCGCTGTGAGGCACCAGTGCTAACCACTATGCCACCGTGTTGCCCGGACATGCGACCGGAAGCTCGGGGTCACCCTTACGGACTGAATGGAGGTGTTCCGCAAAGCGGTCACCCATCATTAATGTTCCTTAAGATGACTTTATTGAACCAGTTATTTATACCCCCCCCACCCCCACAATTTTCTCCTGTCCTCTCATGCTAGGGTATTGTATAATGGGTGGGAGCAGTTCTGCAGTAGCTCACCCTGGAGGTTGTTCTTCATTTGTGAAGCTAACCAGTGCGAATCAGCAGACTATTAGACACAAGTCATCATGCTAAATTGGATAGATTAAGAACAGATCTTGCAGCTCAAAACTGGGCATCCATGAGATGCTGTGGGGCCATAAGCAGCAGAATTGTATTCCACCACAATCTGTAACCTCATGGCCCGGCATATCCCTCACTCTACCATTACCATCAAGCCAGGGGACCAACCCTGGTTCATTGAGGAGTGTAACCGAGCATGCCAGGCGTACCTGAAAACGAGGTGCCAACCTGGTGAAGCTACAACACAGGACTGCATGCCTGCTAAACAGCGTGCTATAGACAGGGCTAAGTGATCCCAGAATCAACAGATCAGGTCAAAGCCCTGCAATCCTGCAGCACAAGTGATATTAATACTGTGAAACTCAATTTAGAAACTTCAACTCAAATGGAAAAAAACAATTTACAATTGAGAAATTTTCATTAAATATGATTCCTACACAAAAGTAAACAGATTGCAAATAGTTCGCTGGACCATTTGACAATACAATCAGAAACTCCTCCAAAAAGTAACATTTGAATCTTAAATTATTAGAAAGCATTTAGTCACAGTACGGTTCCCAAGATGTGCAATTAGTCACTGTCAGGTTCATATTTTCAGTACTTTGAAAGAGACCGAATTACAGCTGTTTTAACAAGTAGAACAAAAACATTTAAATTAAATGCAGCAAACAGGCAAAACTGTGAGAATGTTCATGTGTACTACACATAACTTCTTGTGCATTGCCTCCTGGTCCTTGAGAAACACATTGACATATGTGTAGAGTGTTAATTCCTTTGTGTGGGAAGATGAATTAGTTGGGACAGTGCAATCTATTGCCACCAATTTTGAGGGAATGGGCAGAATTGTTTTTTTGCTAGTGTTCAAATCTATTTAAAGCTCATCATTCTCAGAGGGAAATGATAATACGGGCAACCAGCCCCTACCATACTCCTATAGGTCCAAGCCTCTGCAGAACCTGCAAAGCAGAGCTACCCTTTTCCTTGTCAGGGGAAAGCCTTCTTTGATAAGATATTTGTACTAGTAAAACTTTGTTCATGAAAGATTTGGACATATCCTCATCGCAACCCTTTCTCCTCATCAACATAATCAAATCCCCGTTGTCACTGATTGTTCCTTTGTTCAACTGAATTGATCTAATCAAGGCTCTATAATATGTTATAATACGCAACAGCATTATCTTCCTTCCTCCACTTGCAAAAGACAAAGAGACTGGGATTTCGACTTATAATGAGCCTGGGCGGTCTATTTATTAGCACACTAAACAAAGGGAATCATTTCAAACTATATTAAAAACTGTAAATTTGCAACAGATGACAGCATTCTGACAGTTTGATATCACAATCTGTCACTTTTTATTTGATGCCCAGAACTATGCATATTTATGCATTATGCAGATTACAACTCATTCTTAATTTATTTTATTAAAATTCACTCAACTGTGAATTTTCTCTTTCAGATATAACCCTGCCTTAGAAATGGAGACAATTTTAAACCAAATTAAACCTGTACAAAAGAAAAATAAAATAATTACATAAACTGTATGCTTCATACCTGGGTATGCAAAGGGAAAAAATTGAGAGGTCGCACAACACCAGGTTATAGTCCAACAGTTTTATTTGAAATCACAAGCTTTCGGAGCTTACTACTCCTTCGTCGGGTGAAGTAAAAAGATACTCTATATATGCTTTGGCGATTCTGTATCTTTTTACTTCACCCGACGAAGGAGTAGTAAGCTCCGAAAGCTTGCGATTTCAAATAAAACTGTTGGACTATAACCTGGTGTTGTGCGACCTCTCAATTTTGTGCACCCCAGTCCAACACCGGCATCTCCGCATCATATGCAAAGGGAAACCAGAGTATCACAAACTCACCCTGCTGGATTGTCTATACTCAAACTGCAGCAAAGCCACACAAGCACACCATTTCAACATACAAATCGTCCAGCATTGCTGTGCAGTGGAATCGCCATTATCTGTCCATTCGTCACAATGGATAGAACTTCCCTGCATCCTCCTGCGAGATAATGGAAAATGGTGGATAATTTCAGAGTCCCCAAATTTGGGTCTCACAAGTGTGGTACAACAATACTCCTCAGCACAGGAATGAAGACAAGTCCAATACAATAAGGTAGACGGAATTTAATCTTTCCTGGGCCGCGAGGTTGATTTTATGTCAGACAGGAAGTTTAGAGTCGGTGGGCTGTGTAATGAGGTGACGTCTCATAAGTCTTTCTACTATGATAATATAGAAAGAAGAAAACATCCCAAAGCGCTTCACAGCCAAGCAGGTACTTCTGCAGTGTAGTCACTGTTGTAATGTAGGAAAATGCAGTAGCTAATCTACGCACAGCAAGATCCCACAAACTGCAAAGACATAAATGACCAAATAATCTGTTTTAGTGGCGTTGGTTGAGGGGAAAACGTTGGCCAGGTCACTGGGGGAATGGTCTTCTTTGAATTATACCATGGGGTCTTTTACATCCACCTGACGTCTTACCTGAAAGATGGCACCAACAGTGCAGCGCTCCCTCAGTAACTGCATTGAAGTGTCAGCTGACATTATGTGCTCAAGGCTTTGGGGTGGGGCTTGAACCCACGTCCTTTGAACTCAGGTAAATAATCAAAAAGATGGATAATTGGAGTACGGAGGTTCTACTCATATAAAGCTAATACTTTCTTTCCAATAATTCCTTACCTCTCTCAGTTTCCTCTTTCTCTTATATGGGTTTTTAAACCCAAGCTTAGCAGAGCCTACATCTCATCCAACCAACCAAACTAGCTAATTTAATTTCCAATATTTGTATTTAACCAAAATATTTTTTATTCTGAAAGGCTAGAATCTGTTTAGTTAAGATTCTGTACTATTCTGGCATACTGTACTGGTAAGGGCTGGCAGAAACTCTAGAATATTTTAATTTTTCCCAGCCTATTTCAATCCACCTCCTAATCTCGAGTAACTGTTCTATTCTAGTGCTGTTTCACCTACATTAAAGGAGTAATTTCCATTTGGATTTTCCTGTTGTGGAGAAGATAATGGACATTTTTTGTTATTTATTCATTCTTGGGATGTGGCATCGCTGGCAAGGCCGGCATTTATTGCCCATCCCTTGTTGCCCTTAAAGGAGCACCATCTCCATGAGAAAATACTCGTGCAGTCTTTCTTCGGTTTGATCATAAATACACAATGCAATAACAATGATGTCAAAACACATTGCTGTATCACTTGCACACAAAATCATTGCATTGGGAATTATGTACAAGCTATTCTGGCTCTTCTTCCTCAAAACAAAAGATAAAGATTTGCCAAGCCCTACATCATAAAAATGGTCACCCTTAAAATAGATGAGAGGAATACTTCTCAAGGGGAACTGGGGATGGTCAATAAATGCCAGCCTTAGCAGCAATGGCCATATCCCGAGAATGGATATAACACTAAAACATAAAGGAGCATGAGTAGCAAATGTCATTTTGCCCATGTGCTCTTCAATACAGTCAGAAACTTTCAGCACAGTAAGGAGTAGCACAGCAACATTTCAGGGACATCAACATTTCAATTTATATAAGCTACACTGAGGTAATTTTTCAAGCTAATTCTTTACTCAGTCAGTTACTCAAAGCAACATATTCCAGACAGTCATATGCAAACAGATGAACAGGGGCAGTAAGAAGCAATAGCTTCAGGCCTCATTAGAAAGAATTGATATGTTAGTGAGAGCAGTTCCATGAAATAAAACAAAAGGATTTCTGATTGTCATTACTATTGTCCCAAACACAGCAAGGTAGCAAGTCTTCATGTGCCTCGGAGCTCTATATATAGTGCTTATGGTGCTTTCTCTCACTTGTATTACATGGCTAAGTGAAAACCTATGAAACATTTACATAATTATATCACTTCAGTGCAAAGATTGCTGAAAGCCAAATCAGTTACGGGAATAAATGTTGACAAGTGCCCAATTTAAAATGTTAAGAGGACGTAACATTTGGTTATGATGGGGAAATCAAACTCAATAAATATGTCAGAGGAAAAACAATGGAGGCGAAACAAAGGCAATAATAAATAAATCAAGATAATAATAATCTACTTTCAGCAATATATCAAACATTTGCACCTCTCACTACCATTATTCTTTCTTCCAATAAACAAAGGTGGATAACAGTATATTCATGAACAAGCATGCAAGTGTGGGCATCACAGACTGATGGCAGGCAGGTAAACAAAGTCCAAGAGTCACAGTGGAGCCTGTCCATCTGACTTCAGTTTTTCAGGAATCCACCTGCAGACAGTTACAACTCAATCATGCCTTTAGTACTCCCTTTGTAAAAATCAGTTAAGACTCGTAAAAGATTTGTGTCTGCAAGCATCTAGGAATGTATGATTGAATTTTCCATTTGATGAATCAGATCCCAGAACCAGCGACCAAACAGTCCCTATGGCCAATCTGATCCCAGCGTCATCTCTGTAGGCTCATTTGATTGGTTCAGTCACCAAGTGACCAAACAGATTCTACCCAAGAAACAGAGATGTTCTCTGATGTACAATTATCGTGAAAGTTTCCCCCTGGACTAAATCAGTCCACTGCCCCACTTCCCACTCCAAGCCCTGCTCCCACCATTCTTCATGGGTTTCAGGCCCACCTTCCACTGCTCCTCATACCTGAAGCCACTTCATACTGCCACTCCCTGGCTCCAGTTCCACTTCCCACCAACTTCTGGCACATACTTGGTCACAACCAAACCCAAGCCCTTCTCTTCAAAACTGAGTTCATTTCAAAAACTACAGCAGTAATACTTATTTTTAATAAAAATTGCTTCATCATATGTACTGGGGCCTAGAGGCGGCAACAAAACTACAAAAAGTATTGTTCTAATTTTTGCAATACTAGTATCAGAGCTTCTCTCTAAATTCCTATGGAAGGCAGAAGGCCCTGCTCATTTCAACCCTGATTCCTGGTCCCAGACAGGCCCCATTCTCCCCACTTGCTCCCTCTTGGGACTGAGCTCCCTGCTCTCACCCCATTGCCTCCCCTATTCACTCCTCCTGGCCCTTTGATCACACCATCTCAGCCCTAGGCTCAGTAACACTCTTCTGGCACTTCTGCTCATTCCCTCCTATCCCGAGCTTCCCTGTTCACTTGTTCCAAGACAGGCATTAGTTGTCTCTCCACAAGCTCCCTCCTATCTCTGCTGTCCTGCTTCTTCTGGCCCTGGTCTCCCTGCTCATTCTTTCTTGGGCTGGTAATGACAATAAGATCAGTCTGTGCTGGGATACAGTGAATGACTGGGACTGCAGAGCCATGTCCTGTGGGTGGGACATGGGCACACGTGCAACAAATGACAAGCCCACCATCCACAACCCCAACCCAACTCTCAGAGCGAGTCTAGTCAGGCTCTGGGTCTCCATGAGAGGAAAAAGAGACAGTGAGAGGGAAAGAAAGAAAGAAAGAAAGAAAGAGCTAGCGAAAACAAAGTTTGTGGCAAACAGAAAGTGGAAGATGCGCAGAAAGAGACAGACAACATATAGGAAGTATCTGAGATGCAGAAAAGAGAAAGGCAACAGAGATGGAAAGGCACAGTTCAGGAAGAAAGAAGTGTTTCTGTCCAGGAGAAAGAAAGCAGGAGGCTCACTCATAACTTTAATTAGCTTTTTTGAATTTTCTGGTAACTGATTAGCCAGCATGATTGAAAAGATCACAGAAAGCATCCTGAACAAATTATTTCTTTCAATCTATTGGATTCAAGAAATAACTTCTCCAAGCTGTTTACCCTTAGTCTTATCATCACTTGTTTTTTTTTCACCTTTCCTAATGCTTCCTCTCCTTCAGCCATGAACGCATTGAATGGCGGTGCAGGCTCGAAGGACCGAATGGTCTACTCCTGTACCTATTTTCTATGTTTCTATGTTTCTATGTTAAGACAGTCACTTAAGGCAGTTGGTTATGGTTCCAGAGGCCATATCATTCATGAGCTTGATCAGTAAATATTAACACCACCAGGGACCGTCACAACCAAGCTCAACCCTGCACTCACCCAATGTCTACACTCAAAAATTTCATAACAGGCGGGGTCACTGGACAGTAATCAGGGATGAAAACATTGACTGAATTTCCCGAGGGACAACGAAAGTGATTAGAGCACTGCTTGACTGCTGCCCTGGCTGAAATTGGATAGCTCAGCTCAGACCAAGGATCAAACCTGGGACTTGTCCTTTCTGTATTGCTCAGTACCACATCAGATGGTGCATTTACCCACAGGACCATCAAAGCCGCTTGCACTCACTGTTTAAAACAACATGTGTGATCTAGAGGATTGGGCTGTGTCATGGGTTAGTTAGCACACTATCCTCTTACTTCTAAGTCTGAACCAACCCAGTCTTATCAGATGAATGCCAATTACTCTCCAATGGCTGTAAGGGTCCTACATCGAAATAATATGGGCAGGCTTGATCCACTGATAAATGGATATGGGCCCTTAGCATAACATTTGCTATAATTCAGCACAAAGTGTAAATCTCAGATGTTAAAAGAATGGTGAGGAAATGGAAGAAAAATTACAAGGAGGTGCTGTTCTGAAGTTGAAGTATGTTGTCGAAGCACAGTGGAAGTGGTTTTACTCTGGAAGTGTTTAACATTAACAGTGGGTACCAGAGGTGTTGCCGTTCCATTTCATGAGGTAGTCCTGCAAATCATATCAGTAACTGAAAAAAAGAAAAAACACAACTTGAGGCCAGTACTCACCTGAAGCTGCGTTAAATATTCCCCTAGAATGGGCAATACAAAACACATTTTTAAAGCTCGTCAGCATTACATAGAGCCTACAGCACAGAAACAGCCCAACTGACCTATGCCAGTGTTTATACTGCACATGGGACTCCTCCCACTCTAATTACCTCTTCTCACTTTGCCCTCATATCCCTCTATTCCTTTAATCGCTGGTATGGATCAAGTCTCTCCTTAAATGTATCAATCATATGTACTTCATGTGGCAGCCAGTTCCAGATTGCCACCACTCTCTGTGTAAAGAAATCCCACCTAAATTCTTTATTTGATCTGTCTGTGGATTATATCTATGCCTCCCCATTCTGGACTCACCCACAAGTGGAAAGAGTTTCTCCACATCCGCTCTACTGAATCCCTTCCTAATTTTAAAGACCTCTATCAGATCTTCGCTTTGTCTTTTTTCCACAGAAAAGAGCTCCAGCCTGTTCAATTTTTCCTGATAGTTGCATCCTCTCAATTCTGGTAATGAACTTGTAAATCTTGTCTGCCCTTTCTCCGGTGTTTCTGTATCCTCCATAGTCCTGCACTGGAGATCACCCTTAACAACAGAGTGCTGCCAATTCCCCGGCACTCAATGCAAAGATATCATCGACAATCAGAAACAAAATGGGATCACTTTCCATTAAATTTGGGAATCATTCCTTGTGAACACCTTACAGATATGAATAGAGATTCTCGCTGGACAGACTTGTGTGAATGAATGCTGTTTATCCCAACAGCGAAATGCACCGGTTAGTTTTGACAGGCAATTTTCACGGGGCTTCAAACCACAAGGGGATGGGGAGGGCCTTACAACCTGTTGGCAACCGGTTCCAATTCCCATTTTTGCACTTTCAACAACAACTTGCCTTTATATAGAACCTTTCACATATTAAACATCCCAAGGTGCTTCACAGGAGCATAATCAGGCAAAAAATTTGACACCGAGCCACATAAGGAGATATTAAGACAGGTGACCAAAAGCTTGGTCAAACAGCTAGGGTTTAAGGAGCGTCTTAAAGGAGGAGAGAGAGGTGGCAAGGTTTAGGGAGGGAATTCCAGAGCTTAAGGCCTAGACAGCTGAAGGCACGACTGCCAATGGTAGGGTGAAAGAAGTCGGGGATGCACAAGAGGCCAGAATTGGAGGAACTCAGAGTTCTCGGAGGGGTTAGGCCGTGGAATGATTTGATCATGAGGGTGAGAATTTTTTAAATCGAGGCGTTCGGGGACCGGGAACCAATGTAGGTCAGTGAGCACAGGGGTGATGGTCAACAGGACTTGGTGCAAGTAAGGATATGGGCAACAGAGTTTTGGATGATCTCAGGTTTATGGAGGGTGGAAAATGGGAAGCCGGCCGGGAGAACGTTGGAATAAAGTGAATGCTGAAGTCAATTACAGAGATCATTATAGAGATCAACAAAACTATGTTTAATTACTGCATTTAGTTCACTGCCAAATGTTTTATTATTTTGTATGTTATATAATCAACAAAAAATTTGGGTGGATGGGGGGGCAGGGGAGGAGAGGAGATGTTCTCCCTCATTACATAAGAACATAAGAAATAAAAGCAGGAGTAGGCCATATGGCCCCTCGAGCCTGCTCCGCCATTCAATAAGATCATGGCTGATCATCGACCTCAACTCCACTTTCCCGCCCGATCTCCATATCCCTTGATTCCCCTAGAGTCCAAAAATCTATCTATCTCAGCCTTGAATATACACAAAGACTCAGCATTCACAGCCCTCTGGGGCAGAGAATTCCAAAGATTCACAACCCTCTGAGTGAAGAAATTCCTCCTCATCTCGGTCTTAAATGGCCTACCCCTTATCCTGAGACTATGTCCCCTAGTTCTAGATACTCCAGCTAGGGGAAACAACCTCTCAGCATCTACCCTGTCAATCCCCCTCAGAATCTTATATGTTTCAATGAGATCACCTCTCATTCTTCTAAACTCCAGAGAGTATAGGCCCATTCTACATAATCTCTCATCATAGGACAGCCCTCTCATCCCAGGAATCAATCTAGTGAACCTTTGTTGCACCGCCTCCAAGGCAAGTATATCCTTCCTTAGATAAGGAGACCAAAACTGTGCACAGTACTCCAGATGTGGTCTCACCAAGGCCCTGTACAATTGTAGCAAGACTTCCTTACTCTTATACTCCAACCCCCTTGCAATAAAGGCCAACATGCCATTTGCCTTCCTTATTGCTTGCTGTACCTGCATGCTAACTTTCTGTGTTTCTTGCACGGGGACACCCAAATCTCTCTGAACACCAACATTTGAAAGTTTCTCACCATTTAAAAAATATTCTGTTTTTCTATTCTTCCTATCAAAGTGAATAGCCTCACATTTCCCTTCATTGTACTCCATCTGCCACCTTACTGCCCACTCACTTAGTCTATCTATATCCCTTTGCAGACTCTTTGGGGGGAATTTTGCCGGTGCTCAGGGGGCGGGTTTAGAGGCGGGACTGCTGGCAAAATTGCAAAGATTGACAGCGGGTCCCGAACCCGCTGTCAACCCGCCTCCATATAATCTTCCCAAGTGTTGGGTCCCCGATTTGCGCAGGGACCCAACACCTAGCAGCGGGAAGAGGATTATAGGGACTTAACTGCCTGTTAACAGGTAGTTAACAGGCAGTTAAGAGGCTTTTTGCAATTTTGACAGGTCGACTGTGGGCTTCCCGACGTCCGGACACCACGCCAGGGTAAGTGTGGCGTGCTGTGGGTCTACTGTAATGTTTCTGCATTGATGACAGCTGCAGAAGTGGTGTGAAGGATCCAATGGTACACTGGTGAGTTTCAGAGGTAAGAAAATGTTAGGAAAATCATTTTTAATGTATTTAGACTTTTCTGTTGGTAACAAGGTTTAAAGTGTTTGTGTAGTCCCACCTCATTGGGAGAACCTCTCTCACCAGTGACAGATCGCTTCTGTAACCTCACCTGCAGCTGCCATCTGTTTTATCCTAAGGAGAGAGTCACTGGAGAGCCTGGGTGAAAGGGCACACCTTTGTACAGTGATTGTCCGTCTTTGCAGCACCTCAATGCTGTCAAACACTGAAAAATCATCTGTCAAAAAAAAAATGCGTGTCCCCTTTAAGAAAACTGGCAGATGATGCATCATCAACTGACGTCATCTGACACCGGCTTTCTCTTAATTGGCCGGGAAGCCCGCAGGGTGGGCTTAACAAGGCCAACTGACATAAAATTACGTCTGTGCGTCGGACGTCGTTGGACCCGCTCCCAACTCGCACCAAAAGGTAAGATCGCGCCCTTTGTGTTCTCCTCACAGCTTACTGTCCCACCTAGCTTTGTATCATCAGCAAACTTGGATACATTACACTCGGTCCCTTCATCTAGGTCATTAATATAGATTGTAAATAACTGAGGCCCCAACACTGATCCTTGCAGCACCCTAGTAGTTACAGCCTGCCGACCTGAAAAAGATCAGTTTATCCCTACTCTCTGTTTTCTGTCCGGTAACCAGTCCTCTATTCATGCTATTATATTACCCCCAATCCCATGAGCCCTAATGTTGTATAATAACCTTTTATGTGGCACCTTATCGAATGCCTTTTGGAAATCCAAATATACTACATCCACTGGTTCCCCTTTATCTACCCTGCTAGTTACATCCTCAAAAAACTCTAATAAATTTGTCAAACATGATTTCCCTTTCATAAAACCATGCTGACTCTGCCTAATCATGTTATGATTTTCTAAGTGCCCTGATACCACTTCCTTAACAATGGATTCCAGCATTTTCCCAATGACTGATGTCAGGCTAACTGACCTGTAGTTCCCTGTTTTTTCTCTCCCTCCTTTCTTGAATAGTGGTGTAACATTTGCAACCTTCCAAACCGGTGGGAGCATTCTAGAATCTAGGGAATTTTGGAAGATCAAAACCAATGCATCCACTATCTCTTCAGCCACCTCTTTTAGAACCCTAGGATGTAGGCCATCAGGTCCAGGGGATTTGTTGGCTTTTAGTCCCAATAGTTTCCCTAGTACGTTTTCTCTACTTATATTAATTACGTTAAGTTCCTCACCCTCATTAGACCCTTGGTTCCCAACCATTTTTGGTATGCTTTTTGTGTCTTCTACTGTGAAGACAGATACAAAATATTTGTTTAACGTTTCTGCCATTTCCTTATTCCCCACAATAATTTCTCCTGTCTCAGCCTCTAAGGGACCAACATTTACTTTTGCTACTCTGTTCCTTTTTACATACTTGTAGAAGCTCCGACAATCTGCTTTTATATTTCTTGCTAGTTTTTTCTCATATTCTATTTTTTCTCTTTTTACTAATTTTTTGGTCAACCTTTGCTGGTTTCTGAAACTCTCGCAATCCTCAGGCTTACTATTATTCTATGCAACATTATAAGTTTCTTCTTTCAATCTAATGTTATCCTTAACTTCTTTAGTTAGCCACGGTTGGATCACTTTTCCCATGGAGTTTTTGTTTCTCAATGGAATGTATTTTTGTTGAGGATTATGAAATATTTCTTTAAATGCTAGCCACTGCTTATCTACCACCATACCTTTTAATCTATTTTTCCAATCTACCTTAGCCAACTCGCCCCTCATACCTCTGCAATTGGCTTTATTTAAGTTTAAGACTCTAGTTTCGGACTTAGGCAAGTCACTCTCAAAATTAACGTGAAATTCCATCATATTATGATCACTGCCTCAGAGGATCCTTTAATATGAGATTGCTAATTAACCCTGTCGCATTACACAGTACAAGGTCTAAAATAGCCTGTTCCCTGGTTGGTTCCATGATACCTGAACCTGTTCAGCACAATAGAGGTGACATCATGAACTTTTAGCTCCTACATCGCTGTGTAGCATGACCAAACTTATTCATAAAGAAATATAGCATGTTATGTAACCTACGGTGCAGAATATTTTGAAATACTAGGAAGTAATGTTCCAAACAAAGGTGTGTTTCACCACCCCCCGCATACATTACAACAGTGACTACACTTCAAAAGTGTATCATTGGCTGTAAAGCGCTTTGGGATATCTGGAGGTCATGAAAGGCGCTATGTAAATGCAGGTCTTTCTTTCTTTTCTTTTTACACACACGTACACTCTGACTTGAGTATTTCAGTTTTGCAAAATAAACATGGAGTGTGTTTTAATAAATATTGGTGTTGGATGGCCCTTTGCTGAGGGACTGAACATAGTCACACCCATAAACTCAGTTAATACGAACTATTTGTGAGGTAAAGCAGCATCCTTAGACTAAAGTATACCAGGAAACGATGAGATCAGTGAAAACAAACTGCAGCCAAAAGAATTATTCATTTGATTGACAAGATTAATCATTTCCCCTGCTCAAACCACTTTAGCTCCTCTACTGTGCCATTCAAAACCATTTATTTCTCTTCAGTCCCACTTACATTTTGCTTCAGCTGAAGGAGAAGTTGGCTGTAAGCGTGACCACTCGCCGTGCAAAATAACTCGCCTACTTGCGTTTAAAGTAAACTGACGGGACAGGGCAGTAGTCTTCTTCTAAAAAAAATCAAGGCTTCAAGTTTGCCCATGGACACCATTAGTGGTGTGACAGCAGCTTCCCCACGTGGTTCCTGACCATCATCATGGTGCCGGAATGGCAGAGTTACACCACAGGTCTTGTCTCAGAGCAATAGTGAGTAGGACCAAACCACTGCAGTGAAAGAGCTGCATTATAAGTAATGCAGTGTTAAGGCCTAGGTCTGAAACTCAGTCTAAACGCAGTGGAGTCCACCACTTCCAGTTATTTCCTTCAAGCATGGAAAAGCAACTGACCGTAACACATTGCCTGATGCATTATTTATGCATTTACCAGGCATTCTATGGCATTGTATTTATTTCATGAAGTCTCTTAATTTCACAAATGCCCATCAATGTCAATTTTCATTAGCAGTGTAAACGCTGACAGACATATAAACAAGGCTGCCATCCTCACTACAAATTTACCTCCCTTCCCGTTCTAAACCCCCAAGTGTCGGAGACTGATTTTGCTCCTCGACTACCTTTCATTTATAATTGCAGCAGCCAAATAGCAATCTTAAACCATGTGCTTATTTGGAGCTGTCAAAACTGAATAGATATGTTGATGAGAATCTCATATCTCTGCTGAAATGAAATGTTAAATTGTCTCTCTAGGAGAGGTCTGCACACATTGGACTCCTAACAACAACTGTCACCATCAACTTGCATTTGTAAAACACCGTTAACATACAAACTGTCCCAAGGTACTGTGCAGAGTAATAGTAAGAGGAATGGAATGTCCAGTCAGGGCAAAGAGTTTAGGAGGGTGATTGGAGGCTTAGGTGAAAAAGGTAGGCTTTGTGACAGTGTTTTGAAGGAGGAGAAAGATGTAGAGAAGTGGTGGGGTTTAGGAAGGGAGTTCCAGAGAGCAGGCCTCGGTAGCAGAAAGCTCTGCCACCAACTGCAGAGGGCGGGGGGTGGGAGGAGGTGGAGGGAGGGGGAGGAGGGGGTGGAGGGAGCGGGTGGAGGGGGTGGAGGGAGGGGGAGGAGGGAGGGGGAGGAGGGGCTGGGAGGAGGTGGAAGGAGGGGGTGGAGGGAGCGGGTGGAGGGGGTGGAGGGAGGGGGAGGAGGGGGTGGAGGGAGGGGTGGAGGGGGTTGAGGAGTTGGAGGGAGGGGAAGGAGGGGTGGAGGGGGTTGAGGAGGGGGAGGAGGGGGTTGAGGGGTGGAGGGAGGACAGGGCGGAGGGAGTGGGGGAGGAGGGGGTGGTGGGAGGGGGGGTTGCAGAGTCAGAAAACCAAAGGTTACAAGAAATAAAATAAGCCTGGAGGAAGTTGCAGCAGCAGTGTGGAGCAAGGCCATAGAGGAGTGTGAAGACAAAAAAAAAAATAATTTTAAATTGAATGTACTGGGGGACATGGAGCTGGTATAGGTTGTGAGGACAGGGTCAGCTTAAGTCAACACAGACCAAGAATTAATGCTGGGACCTTTGTTATCTATATGGACTGGAGATAAACATCTGGAATTTCCGTGGGAGGTTTTCCGATCTTTTGCCGTAACTTCTTCGAAACCCTGGAGAATTAGCATAAATAGCCATTTCCGCCATTTTTCTGGGGTTTCTGCCTATCTTCCACTGACTCCATGGCTGGAGTTAGGAAAACCCCTGTGGAAATTCTGCCCCAGAGACGTCACCTTCCGGATCCAAGCAACAGCCTGCCAGTTCCCTTCTTGTGGCGGTAAGGAGGCTGATTTTATCCTCTTGTTGAGGTGCTAGCCCTACATTAGGAACATAGAAACAAAAGTAGGTCATTCAGCCCCTCGAGTCTGCTCCACCATTCAATTAGATCACGGCTGACCTGTAGTTCAACTCCATTTACCTGCTTTTGCTTCGTATCCCTTGATACCCTTGTCTAACAAAAATCTATTGATCTCGGTTTTGAAAGTTTCAATTGATGCAACATCCACAGTCTTTTGGGGGAGAGAGTTTCAGATTTCATAGCTCTGCTCTGGTAAGTTCAATAAATTTAATGAACAGCAGAGAGAATGGAGCTGCAGCAGTCCCACATATTTGTTAACTTGTTTGCCTTTTGTGAACAGTTACTCCATTCAAGGCTCAAAAAGTTGACAGCGAAAACAAAATTGGCACAGATACCTTTTGCAACACAAACGTTTCAATATATTTTTCAGAAAACAGAACTTAATTTAAAAAAATGACTGAAACAAACTCACAGAGACATTAGATGGCATTAGGCCTCCCACACAACACCAATTGTGTCATTGTTGCCTGTAATGAAATGTGGGAACTTGACTTGTGAGATGCATTGCCATGGAGACACTATCCCTTTAAGAAATGGATCTGAATGGAACATTAAGCAAATCTTACTAGTGCTGTAAGTAAATGAAATTTTGCACCCTATTTTCTCCAGAGCCATCCAATCAAAACTTTGGCTGATTCAGACAAACATGTAACATTACTGTTAATTTATATGCTACTTTATTTTTAAGGGCTCTGTTGTCACATGGAGGTCATGATTGATGCTGTGTATTCCACGTCGTATATAAATGTGTTGTCAGCATTTGAAATTTATTTAGATTTTATTTGCCTTTACATCTGCTCCTAAGTGCTGAAGTACCATTTCCCATCATAATCAATACCTAAAATGGTTGGAATTTTCTCCCTTCTGTTTTTCAAGGAATCCAATTAGCCTTTCGCAAGCCACAATCATACCGTAACCACACAGCCTTTTTCCAGCACAGTGATCAACGAATTAGACTTAGTCAAGTTATTTTAAAAAAAAGGAGAGAATCATTCGAGGGCTGTTGCATGTTGCATGTTTTATTCATGTGTGGACTTTTGGTTTCAAGGTGGGGGCTGGTTTTGACCAGCAATGATTTTTTACTAAATGGCTACTTAATTCGTGCTGACTGGACAGCATCTGTATTGGCTTCCTGACATTTGCTGCTTAGTGTCTGTCTGGCTCAATCTTGCGAATTGGACATTCATAAGTGAAATGATCTCTCTGTTGGGTCCTCTGGGCTCCAAACATAAACACCGTGTGACCATCAATATGACCTGTCTTTACTTTTTGGTGTCTTGCCACCCGTTTCTGCTGATTCAAACTTATCCTGGCTGTGTTCATCATTGTTTTGTCCATTCTTAGAAAGACCAACTGTATGTTTTATCGACATTTGGAGATAAACTTACGTTTCTGAATCTTGGACAGTAGGAAGTTGCTATTTTTCACCACAGTAATGCTCTGAACAGCATCCATGATCACTCCTTGTTTAATGAAAAATTAGAGAGAAAACATCTTTTAAGTGTAGGAAGTCTAGCACCAAAAACCCCACTAAAAACAAAATGGTTACCATTGTCATCATTCGTTTCTGGTTTGCAAATGTTTCACTTATAAACAACACCAATTTAAAATGGTCATGTAGCCATTTCACAAGATATAAACTCGTTTCCTTTTTATTTTTGTGCTCGAGGTGAGGGATATTAATGCTGGGGAATAGCAGTCTTCCCACTTCAGGCACCCAGTGCCAGTATCAAGTACCCCCCAGGCTAAGCATAGCACAGCTCGTTGCATGGTAAGCCCCGACAATGTGTTTCATTCTCAGCGTCAGAAGAGCATCGCCTACTGCACTAGTGTGACTGTTCTTCCCCATTTCCCATACCAGCCATCTTGTAGCCTCTCCAATGTAAGACTGTGAATTAGTGGTAAATCAGCAGCAGTATTGTGATGTCGGCCTGTGCCCATTAGGAGCTGGGTTTGAGACTGCCCAAACCCATTTCACAGAACCCTTATAGCCAACAGACAGAGAAAACATGCATCCTATAAATTTGAGCTATATTTAAGCCCATGTCTCAATGCTGAAAGGTTTGTATCTAACTCACTATGCCACCCATTTCTCAAGTTTGTATTTCTATTCAAAAACAATGGTAGATTCAACTTTTTTGATATCTCTCCCTTCCAACCCCATTTTTCTGCAGCAAACCAAATAGACCACACAGCAATAAACCTTTAAAATGACAAATCACAGAACCAAGAGTTGTTGTTCCTGGGGCACGGAACCTAATTCTTGTAGCTATCTAAAATGGATGATTCTAGCCCAGTGCTTAGTGTTTGTCTTAATTAGATGTTCAGCTCTTTTTGTGTGTTGAATGTTTGTTATTTGCTTGTTTAATGGCAAACCAAATCTTGGAACTGGAGGAGGGATCAGCAATGTTAAGAGTTCAGTCTTGGCCTTAGACCCAGTGAAGGTCTATTTTTTATCCCTATTGTAGAAGGCCTTGATTAATTTTGGGCACATCCCTAAAACAAAGATAACTCAGTGAAACCATTTCATGAGGCCTGCGCTGCAACAGCCTTTTATCATCACATTCAAGACAAGCACAAGATTTGAATTTTACATTCTGCTTCATTTATTTATAATGTCCCCACCACTTACATCATCCACGCTTGTCACGGGCAGCCGCCTATGTCGGGCAAATGTCGCTAGGAGTCAATTACAAAGGCGCCGCTTAAAACGTAGCAAGCTCGCCGACTACTTCAGGCAGTTCAATAGGTTCTTCATTAAGATTGTACCTCGTTAATCCCCTTTATTTGTGAAATCGGCCCTTTGAATAATTGGATTCATGAAAGGCATCAATATAGAGCCATGGAGAGAAGAAGACCGAAACACACAGTTGAAACTGGCCGTGAATTCATAGGCTGCCGTTTAATCCTTAGCACCTGTATATTGTTTGATTTCAGCCTGTCGAGAACATGTTAGTTCCTTCAGTCTGTCATAGCAACGTCGTGAGGAGGCTTAACACCGAGATCGAAGTGAGCAGACTTAACCTATTATGGTTTAACCGGACACTGCTTATAATGGGCAAATCACGTTAACACCAACACACTCGCTATAAGTGGCGGGGACTGTACATACATTTCTTATGTTCTCTTACATTTACCATTAGCCTTCATCATCAAAATATATTTTTAAATGACAATTTGAAAGCATTTGTTTTCTGCAAATTAGACAGGAGCATCCACCCTGGAGAGGGAAATTCCACTTCCAAAAAGAACAAAGATCAATTGGTTTTGAATTTACTGTCTCATCCTTGCTTCCTCACTCTCCTGGGAGCCAGGTAATGTGTGTTACACTGCAAGAGTGTCATTCTCTAAATTACTGAAAACAAAACAAGAACAAACAGCACCAAACAAAGTTCGGCAAACCTTGTTTGGGGAAGGGAGCAAAGTCAGAAGAATTGTGCATCATTTTCATTTCAAGGACATCCCATGTATGTGATGGGTCTTAAACAGGAGCTTTGGCAGTGCTTGATGTTTTCAAACAAATGGAAAAAGGTTTGCTAAACAGCTTCTGAAGATGTTGTCCCTTTACTTTGGACCAGCACTGCTTTAGGCATACATAGGTTTTATAGCCAGCATTGTTACCACCAGAGCCTAGATTAATCCAAGTTCTAGCAGCTGAATTGAATTTGACTTTAACTTCAACATGATACATGTCTCCATCCTCTAGCTCATCAAGTTGTCATACTTTCATTTGCTGCTTTTCAGAGCTACACGAGGTTTGACTGCTGGTTTGCCACAGTAGCTGTAGGCTCATTATATGCGTATCCAGGTCAAATAATCCATATTCTCTAACCGTTACCGATGCATTATGGGCCCATCCAGCCTTTAGGTTGTTGTTGTGCTCCATCTAATCACATACGATGCCGTCAAATCACTTCAACAAGATGCGGCCTTGATCAAGTTCAATCAACAAAATGACAACTTTTAATCTCAGGTGTTTCAAAACCTTCAAGTATGAGCAGTTTTCCAAACTATGAGGTAGCAATTAAGAATCTAAAAACAGGGGCAATAGTGGTGAGTCATATCACTTATTTACCACTGCATTTTATTCGTGTCACATATACGGTCCAGGATATGGCAATATTGGACTATTTCCATATTTGGAAAGGTCAGAATTGTTCAGCTATGGCAACTTTCCTACTGTTTCGTCGCGTCCCGCCAACTAAATAACAACAAAAATAACTTGTATTTATATAGCGCTTTTAACGTAGTAAAACGTTCCAAGGCGCTTCACAGGAGCGTTATCAAACAAAATTTGACAGCGAGCCACATAAGGAGATATTAAGGCAGATGACCAAAAGCTTGACATAGAGGTAGGTTTTAAGGAGTATCTTAAAGTATGAAAGAGAAGTAGAGAGGCGGAGAGGTTTAGGGAGGGAATTCCAGAGCTTAGGGCCTCGTCCGCCAATGGTGGAGCGATTAAAATTGGGGATGCGCAAGATCCAGAATTGGAGGAGCGCAGAGATCTCGGAGGGTTATAGGGGGTTACAGAGATAGTGGGGGTGGGGGGGGGGCGAGGCCATGGTGGGATTTGAAAGCAAGGATGAGAATTTTAAATCGAGATGTTGTTTAACCAGCAGCCAATGCAGAAAACAGATGGAGTCATGATATATCGCAGAAGAACAGTCTCACACGCATACGCACACAAAACATAATTACCTGTCAAAATTCACTTTTGAGCACTGCACAGAAATAATATTCCTGCTTCAGTTCCACATCACAGGTCACAACTGCAGTACTGCCACCAGAATCAGGTTGTGCTCTGTGTATTGTGTAGCGGCACTGAGTATAAAGTGGAAGTGGAACAGTGGAACCTCCAGTAAGAGAAATCATGGAGGGGACACTGCCCAGTAGGCAATTGAAATTGACAAGATGTTGTAGATATGGAACAACAATACCTTAAGAATGAGAATAAAGACTAGTGCAGTACAAATAACAAAAGAAATATTAGACAGTTTTATTCACCAAAAATAGTGATGAATTACAAACAGCAGGCAACGTCCGCGCAAGGCTTTGTCCTGCGAAAATTCTAGCAGTTAACTAGGATGGCGGATTCCAGGAATACAGATAATGGTGGTCGAGTGCAACTTAGGGGTGGGTGTTGATGTAGCCAACAGACCATTTCAACAGAGGTTTAGCTGGTTTAACCAAATATATTAGAACAAACATTTCAACAGATCTCTAATCAATGAGACAAACAAAACATGTAAAATCAATGCTCCTCAACTCTGACTATCTCACTTGGTTTGTAAAGAAGATTTCGTTTTTCATAACATGCATAATAATCACCCTTTTTAAGGAGTGTGGGGGAAAATTTCGCTACTTACTGCCACCCGTTACCGGCAGATGCGTGAAAAAAAATGACGACTGCCTCACTTGCGCCCGCCTGTGGCGCAGGACTCGGTGGCCACCATTTTGGTGAGTGCCGTAGCACTGTCGTTAGCAATACTGGCCCTAGACATGCAAATCTGGAGAGCGTGACGTCAGTCTTCATGCAACGCCGACTTGATGCCACACTCTACGAACTTGGACCCTTGCGCTGAGTTTAGCGCCGGGCCCTAAGCTCGCTCTGAGAAATGAGCATGCAGCAGATTGGCAGAGACGCTGTCAGTGCTTCTTAAAGGAACGCACACTTCTTTCAGGTAAGTTTGCATTTAAGCTTTTGGGCTGAATTTTTTATATTTTATTGAAGTAGTGGCTTGGTGCAATAGATGTTAAAAGTTTTTAAAGTGTGCAGAGAGTGCAGGGAGTGCTGCTGGATGCTTGCAAGGCCTCGGATGGTAAGGAAAGGCCTCTGAGATGACAGAAAATGCTGGAAATACTCAGCAGATCAGGCAGCATCAATGGAGAGAGAAACAGAGTTCACATCTCATGTCGAGATAATGCCTACCTGCTGAGTATTTCCAGCATTTTCTGCTTTTATTTCAGATTTCCAGCATCTGCTCGAAGAGGAGGACACAGAAGGAAGGATGCAACCCAGACAGCCCCGTTTTGGCCGGGATATCCGAGATGGAATCATCTGCCTGCGGTACCAGTGACCACAACTCAAATTCCCCTTTCAACATTTGTCCCACACTTTACCTTCCCTCTGTTACTGACCATCACAGCATCCTCTTGGCCAGAATACTGAAATAAAAGCCACCACAAAGCAAACTTTCCAATCCAACTTTATATATCTATCAATCCAATATGAGATCAAGAAATCAACTAATCACCCTTGCGCATTCCTTAGTGACTGTCTTGCATGTGCCTTTGCGTATCCTAGTGATGTTACGCAGTGCTACCCCAGTGGCTGCAGCATGGCTGGTGGAAGGCGGCTGACTTTCAGTGGGGGACACTGCAGATAGCCTTGCAGGACGACCTCGAGGAGCTGGTGACTAGAAGTGTGAAATCGAGTGATGGTGCTTCTTCTTCTTCTTCTTCACATTCCTCTCCCTCTTCTTGGTCACCCACTGGCTGGGCAGGCTGCATTTCTTGGGTGTCTGAAATGAGCAATGCACAAGGGTGGAGTTGTGATGAGGGGAGAGCGGGAAAGCAAGAGGTGCATGCCAGAAGGAGGATAATGTATGAGGATACCAGCATCTTGTATCCTTTCTGCCCCGTTGCTGGTCAAGGGCTCAGCCCTGCCCCTGCCAAGAATGGCCAGCACCATCTCCTCCAAGGAGGTGAGGTGAAGCTAGGAATGGAAGGTGTGCCTCGAGTTTGGTGCAGATTGTTGGTAGGTGAGTGAATGGGGATGGAGGAGTTATGCAATGAACAGTGTGTGAGGCTGGTGGTGCAGTTGGTAGGAGATAGCTTTTGAAAATGCATTCACTGATTTCGACCACTGGTCTGAGTTCATAAAGCTTCTTTGGGCACTGGAGCCAGGTTGTGGGGGCGGCACTGCTGGCAGTAACGGCCTCGGTGATCTGGTCCCACATCCTTTTTTCTGGAGGACCTCCTAACTCCTGTGGGTAGAGGACCTCTCTTGCAGTGTTGACCCCCTGCACAAAGCTGGAGTGCTGCACACAAGACCCTGGATGCCCTTCCCTGGCTTGCTGAACATTTGTGTTAGTGCTGAAGCACTTTTCCCATTTTTTTAGGTGTGGAAGGCAATTCAACTTTAAGAGCTTTAATTTGGGAATTATTTTTAACGTTTATTTTTCTTTTCAGAAGGCAGTTGATCTGTAAGGGCTAAAAACTGCCTATTTTTAAATGATTTTTTTTTCTCATTTTAGAAGGCAGTTCCCCTTTAAGGGACTGATACTGCTTTCTAAAATGACAGCCTGGCTTTAAGAGAAGGCTGTTCTTGCTCCAGGGACACTACGGCCACGCTACATTCAGCCTCCTGCTGAGACTACTGCCCAAAAACTGGCCTTATACAATAAATTTAGCGCTGCGCTAATGTTAATTAGCAAGGAACGCCAATATACCAATGCTGCCAGAGCTATTAATTTCGACAGCTGTTAACTATGGCCCGCGGTGGCACCGGCAGGTTTTCAGCGCTCTGGAATTTTTAGCCCTGTGTTTCCTAATCATTCAAGATCTACTTTTAAACAGAATTCCAATCATCTAGAGTGTCACTGAACAGAATGGGAGCACAGGTTGCTAATTAAAAATATTAAGATGCCCAGACATATGGACTATTGCAAAACAGAAGACTGTTGTACAGATAGCAACAGCCCCTTTACTACCATGGCCAATACATCATTCATGTAAAGGGCCAGACAGTATTCACAGGCAATTGGACCGAGGGGGCCATCATAGCCAAGCATAGTCGTTTTAATGCCCGCATATATGCGTTTTGCAACAAAGATTGATGGTTAACAATCAGGCACTATTGTTTTTGCCCCCATCTTCTCTAGCTGTGGACATTTAGGCCAATTTTCATATCAACTGCCACAGTAGCTGAAATTTTGGGCTCCACTGATGTTTAAGGGTTGGATCTGGGACCTTTCCTGCCTTTATAGTCCCGTGTTATACCATGTAGTGTATTTACTCATTGAGCCACTGGGGTGTTCTCATGTGTTTATCTTGAAGTTCACAATAAAAGAATTCCATCTGGGGCTTAGGCGCCCATGAATTAATGCTTAAAATCCATTTTGAAGACATTCAATATGGCAGCCAATCATCTCCAGAGTAAGTTGAAACATATCTCTCAGAATATCATGAAACATAACAAAACACCAGCTTACACCACGGGTCCCGTTAAAATTAAATTTACAAATAAATGTCAGTGTAAATTTTTAAATATTTGATAAATTTATTGTGGCACAGCCAGTCATGAAGTATGATTTCTGTTTCCACTCTAGAGAGTAATCATGACTCATTGGTGACTGGGTTAGTGAGGTCAGCCTCATGTATGGAAATACAAAATAATATTCCATGTCTAGCCACGATAGCACTGACCCAGTAAATAGTTAGAAAGGTGCATGGAACACTCCTTTTATATCTGACATGGAAATGCACACCATAGATAGAGAAAATCTATTAATACGAACTGTTCAATATCTTTGCAAAAGACATTGCTAATTCGATGGTTTTGTGGCATAGTTAGTAGGAAACACCAGAACCTACTTTTGTTTAATACAGAACACTGTGCTACACAAAAGAAAAAACTGAAAGATTTTTTGATGATAATGTCACACAGGTTAGTAAAATATAAAAAGAGACTATAATCATCAGAAAAGGAAGGTTTTTTCTCAGATTAGGAGGTCTTGGTTAAAGACAGGGGGGGGGGGGTGGCTAAATCGGATAGTGCCCGAAAACGGGCGTGGGGATCGTGATACACGATTAACCCCCGCCCGTTGCTTGAAATGCAGGCAGCACGCCATCTTCGTGCTGCCTGCTCATTAGCATGATTTCTGCATGCAGCCAGCCTTGAAGTCAGTAAAATGTCCTTCAGCACCTGCCACACCACTCCCTGTAGACTTTTGCAACTTGAAACAACGAATGGAAAGCACCAAACACTTGTACAATCGTACCAACAGCCAGAAGAAATCAACTAGCAACTAACCTGTAAGTAGGTGATGATCCCTTTAAATAGCACAGGTGGGGGGATCTTTCATGCTACTTAACACATGTTCAGCTGTGCAAGGTTAAGAGAGGGTGTCGGCTGGAGTGTTGAGCTCCAACATGGCAGCACTGGCATCAAATCAGTGTTGCACGCTGATTGACATCATGATCTGCCTGCTCTGCATACTTCCGGTGGATGTTAGCTGCGTGCGGGCTAACACCTTCACCAATATGGCATCTGATGCGATACACGGCAGAAGTGTGTGCGCGTGCAGCGGACACCATGTTGGTCCCTGAATGGCACCCGTAGCACTCAAACAATGGGCACTATCTAGCCAATTTCCGCACCCTTGGTTACTTGATTAAAATAGAAAGGAAGATTCTGTATAATCCACCTTAGGATCAAACTCCAGACCAGAAACTTTAACTCCGAACATGACTTGGAAGAAACTGAATTACACTCTAGGTATGAATAAAGTCACAAAATTGTGACAAGGGAAAATATGCTTGACAAACATACATATAATATTACAAACAAGAGATCGCTAGATATATATAAATTAATGAGGCTCCCTGACTATTTCCCATTGTTACAATTTAATAATGCTTTTGTGTATGTCTATAAATATATATAAATATAAATAATAATTTGTAACAACGGGAAATAGGCTTGACAAACAATATATTTATATTGATATATATATCAGGCTGTTTCTAAAAAGCAGTTTCAAAGCAAGAAAAAGGAACTTGATAAACACGGAATAAACAAGTATTTCACCTTTCTTAAATTTTGGATTATGTGACCTTTAATGGCTATTATACACAGGATCAAAAAGAAAGGAACATTAATCTAAAATATATAGACTGCCCTCTCCAGCCCCCCTGATTTCCATGTCATTGCAGCCAGCCGCTAGCACCATGACATCTGGTGACAAAGGGGTGCTAATGATCTCACCACGGCAACCAATGACAACTCTCGCCAAGCCCATACCATCCATTTTACAACACATTTTCACTGTGGAGGTAAAATGAGAAAAATTAATGAGGACTGCCGACCAGACGTGAAAGGAATGCATCTTTTGTCTCATGGAGCATGGAAACAGATGTCTGATTCATCAGAAGAATCTGTCAGCTGCTTATTTGCTCCTTTGTGAAACCATCTCAATCAGAGGTGGCTTCATGAGCTGGCAGATAGGAGGGAAAAACATTGACACGACTCCCCTGACCACTCCTACCCTTCCACGCAGCAGTTTCCCCTCTAACTAGCAACAGATTTTCTTTTGCTGGTTCCATGCATAGCAGCCAACGTAAGGCGATAACCCACTCAGAAGTTGGGCAGCCTGCATTCTGCAGGATGGTATGAGTTTGCCGCCTTCTGCGCCCATTTGGATATCGACAACAAACACTGTTTCTGCAGGGGCAAAACGGGCACAAGCCTGACTATTGTGGTGTGTCTTTTTGGACACAAAGGGAATCAAGGGATATGGGGATAGGGTGGAGTGGAGGTAGAAGATCAGCCATGATATTATTGAATGGCGGAGCAGGCTCAAGGGGCCATATGGCCTACTCCTGCTCCTATTTCTTAGGTTCTTTCAATGATCAAAATTACTAGGCACCTCTCCTCCCCCAGACCCCACAATTAAACTGAATTGTCCAGCTTCAAAACTGAATAGCTGACCACTCAGTCATAAGCAGTAGTTATTTTTATTATTTGGGTAGGGTCCAGGTGTCAAGCTTATAACCTCCTTCATCCTCACGCCACCCCCCCCCCCCCCCCCCCCCCGCCAAAGCAGGCCAAGCCTCTGAGCTCAGTCTGAGGTGGGTCTAAAACCAGTTTGGAGATGTAGAGTTAGCACATTTTCCTTTGCAAAATGGTTGCTGAAATAGTTTGAATTCATATACAAATGCGACATCGTTTTTATAAACTTAACTATAGAGGTAGAGTTTCTGCTTTGGCCGCAATCGGTGATCCGGGCACAAATTTTGTCCGTTTTGAGAAGTGATCTTTTTCTCTCGCGTTATCGCTCAAGTTAATTTGCATATCGCCAACCGCAAACTCTGCCATGAAACAGCACGATTGGGCAGCGTTGTAAAGCGTAATGTGTTCAACAAAAATTTGCTTTAAAAACATAATCCTTGATATAGTTAAGAGTGGTACCGTTTGATTAATACAGCTGAAAATGCGTTTATCACGGACTCTCCCTCTTGATGAATTCTGTAGTCCCATCGGCTTTTATAGTATCTGGGAGCCGGGTGAAAAAAAAATTCTTCCAGCCCTAGCAATTCACAATTGGGCACTAAAGAACTCATCTTTGGCAGATCACCATTATAATGTTGGCTTATGCAGGGAGCTCTTTGGTAACATTTCTCTCACCCTCAAATCGAAATTGGATTTTTCTAAAACCATGTACAGTTCGGATTTTAATGAAATGTCATTTTGGACTTGATCGCAACTGGAGACTAAGAAATAATTAACTTTAGGATCTGTATTCAAACATCTGCACTGCATTTGAATCCAAATGTGCTCCCCCATGACCTGCTCTAGCCTGATCTTAATGATTTTATCAATTTGCAGCCTCCAACTTTGGACAAGTGCCCTGTGCCTGCACGCAGATACACACACCAGTCATTACCACCCTGGAATTAACTTAATTAGCATCATTCACAGGGCCCTCAATTCCAATCGGCTGTTAAGTCTGGACCAAGTCCAAGCTTACAGTCATTGAAGCAAGCAGGACTAAAGAACCATTGCCAGCAAAAACACTGCTGCTGTCATCCCTTCTCCAGCCTGGGTGACACCACTTCTGCGTGGGTCACATTTCCAGTCGTCTGTAGCACTGTGCCCGATTGTTCGTTCAGAGCTCAGCGAGTGAGGTGGGGGCCTCCTGCATTGATGCACACTTTCCCACCATCCACAAATGGCATCGGACAAAGCACTATGTAAATCGGCAAGAGGGAAAGAATTCCAAATGGGGATAATTGCACAGGCAGAATAGCTTACAGCCAGGATTTGTGTTCCCCGCTAGATCGCCAATAACAAACACAAATAATGGCAAAATTGAAGCTTTTAAAAGGGGCTGTCAGACGCTCAAAGGGCAGGCAACTGCTAATTTAAGGCTATTGAGTAAAGTTCAATACTGTAGGCAGTTAGCAAGGCGAGCTGCAATTTACTGCCGTTAATAAACATAAATAAAGCTGATTGTTCCTGGCACAGTGAACTTGCTTTGCTGCACACTGGAGGCTTTGGGCTCGCAGATCAGCTAGTGAGCCGACACCAGTTCACAGAGAAACGCTGTGTTCAAACCTCGCCGTGCGTAAAGATTCATGCACAGTTGGTACTGCGGGATGAGCTGTGCTACAGAGCTGGTGGAATTAGCTAATCCATCCGTCATTCTGTTGACTTGTCAGACAGCAGTATACCTCCCTGGGGGGACGGAAACTGGTCTTGTGAAAGGAGCCGCAAAAGACTCCCCGTGTTCCACAAGATTCAGCTGACGACGTGGCTACATTCTTACATTGAGAAGTGCTGCTCATGGAGTAGGCAGGCTCACAGTAACAGTACCAGAAAGAATCTGCAATTGTGCAGGCCCTTATCACACCCTCAGGTCAGCCCAAAGATTGCTACAACCAATCAGCTGCTTTTGTAAGATAGCTGCTATGTCGGCAGCCAATTTGCACAGAGCAAGGTCCTACATACAAGAGCTGAATGAATGACCAGTTAATCTGCTCTCTTCTTATGGTGTTGGGCAAAAGGAACATAGGAACAGGAGTGGGCTATTCAGCCCCTCGAGCCTGTTCTGCCATTCAGTTAGATCATGGCTGATCTGTATCTTAACTCCATCGACCTGCCTTGGTTCCATAACCCTTAGTACCCTAACCCTAACAAAAATCTATCAATCATAGTTTTGACACTTTCAATTGACCCCCAGCCTCAACTGCTTTTTGGGTGAGAGAGGTCCAGATTTCCACTACCCTTTGTGTGAAGAAGTGCTTTCTGACATCACCCCTGTATGGCCTAGCTCTAATTTTAAGGTTATGCCCTCTTGTTCTGGACTCCCCCACCAGAGGAAATCGTTCTTTCTACCTACCCTATTGAATCTTTTAATTATCTTAAACATCCCAATTAGATCACCCCTTAACTTTCTATATTCAAGGAAATACAAGCCTAGTCTATGCAATCTGTCCTCATAATTTAGCACTTCTAGGCACGGTATCATTCTGGTGAATCTGCACTGCACCCCCTCCAAGGCCACTATTTCCTTCCTGAGGTGTGGTGCCCAGAACTGAACGCAGTATTCCCGATGGGGTCTAACCAGAGCTCTGTACACCTGTAACATAACTTCCACCCCTTTGTATTCCAGCGGAGATAACGGCCAACATTCCATTAGCCTTTTTAATTATTCTTTATACCTGTCCACTAGCAGTGTCAGCTGTGGCTCAGTGGGTAGCACCCTCACCTCTGTGTTAGAAGGTTGTGGGTTCAAGTCCCACTCCAGGGACTTGAGCACATATAGCTAGGCTGACACTCCAGTGGAGTGCTGCACTGTTGGAGGTGCCGTCTTTCGGATGAGATGTTAAACCGAGCCCCCGTCAGGTGGGTGTAAAAGATCCCATGGCACTATTTCGAAGAAGGGTAGGGGAGTTCTCCCTGGTGATCTGGCCAATATTTCTCCCTCAACCAACACAACAAAAACAGATTATCTGGTCATTATCACATTGCTGTTTGTGGGACCTTGCTGTGTGCGAATTGGCTGCCGCGTTTCCCACATTACAACAGCGACAGTACTTCATTGGCTGTAAAGCGCTTTGAGATGTCCAGTGGTCGTGAAAGGTGCTATATAAATGCAAGTCTTTCTTTTAGTGATTTCTGTACTTGGAGCCCTAAATCTCTTTGCTCATCTGCAGGTCTTAACTTCTTACCACCAGGAGCCCCTACTCTTTGAATAATACCATGAGGATATTTTATGACCACCTGAGAGGGTAGACATGCCTTTGGTTTATTATCTCAGGCAAAAGATGGCACCTCCCACAGTGTTGCACTTCTTCAGTACTGTACTGAAATGTGATTTTAGATGATGTGCTCAGTGGGAGGGCTTGAACTCATGCCCTTCTGACTCAGATGCAAGAGTGCTGCCAACTGAGCTAAATTAACACCTGCATGGTATAAAGGCAACACACAGTATGATAAACAGTGTTAATACCTTTGTCAAAGTAGTGGACAGAAGAATTTCATATCGACATGTTGAAGGCATGGAGTGCAATTTCAACCCCACAGATCTTGTCAGACCAGTGTCAAAAGTTGCTTCTTTTCTCTGTACAAGTACTTTGATGCGAAGACCTTTATGGGGGAAAAATTCGGTTGGTTAGTGCCTCCCGTTAGCGCCTCCGGGGGCGCTAACGGACACTAGGAACTTAGCGCCCGAGCGCGCCGATTTTAGCGCCACTCGTGAAATTGACCACTCATTTTGTGGCGGCGCTAAACACTACCGCCACAATCTCCTGCGCCCACAGATCGTGACATCAGTCGAACGTGCAACCGGTAGCGCCCCGGACCGGATATTGACTCACGCCCTCTGCCTTACTGCCTGCCGCTAGCAACAACAGGTGAGGGGAACGTTTTTCAAGTCCTGCCTTTTCTTATCGGCAAAATTTTTGGAACACGCAGGTTGAGAGGGAGAGAGACGTCTGGAGAGATTTAACGCTGTCCTCAGGAGTTTTGGCCCTCAGCACCACTTTGGAGGTTCCTAAGTGTCAAGCTCTTTCCCTGGGCCTATCCATTAGTGCTTCCAACATAATTGCTTTAGAGGTCTCTTCAGACCACGATTCAAGGCTGCAATGAGCAGGTTGTGGCTGGCCAGCAAGATGGACCCTCCCCTTTAAACACGGTGGCATAGTGGTTAGCACTGGTGCCTCACAGCGCCAGAGACCCGGGTTCGAATCTGACCTCGGGTGACTGTCTGTGTGGAGTTTGCACATTCTCCCCGTGTCTGCGTGGGTTTCCTCCGGGTGCTCCGGTTTCCTCCCACAGTCCAAAAATGTGTGGGTTAGGTTGATTTGGCTATGATAAATTGACCCTTAGTGTTAGGGGGGATTAAATATGTGGGGTTATGGGGATAGGATGGGATATGTTAGGGGGAATTAAATACGTGGGGTTACGGGGGTAGGGTGGGATATGTGTACTGTGGGGATTAAAGCAGGGACAGGGTACTGGATTTGGATGATCAGCCATGATCGTATTGAATGGCGGAGCAGGCTCGACGGGCCGAATGGCCTACTCCTGCTCCTAGATTCTATGTTTCTATGTTTCTATGTTTTAAGAACTGGGTGGCGCCAGTCTGTCTGGCTTCCATGGTAACTGACATCGCCTGAGCTTCGGTAGCGCTCTGAGGTAGCGCCTCGCTCCCTGACGTTAGCGCCTTAAGAGAGGTGTGTAGCGCCTGATTTAGCGCTCAAATCACCTCCAGGGGCGATAGAGGCGAATTTTGCAGTCGGAGGCGATAATTAGCGCCGGGCGCTAAACTTTGCACCCGGCCAATATCAGCGCCCCAAAATGGGCGATACCCAATTTTTCCCCCATAAACTCTAACTTATACAACCTGCAGGCATCACAGCATTTCTGACTTCACGGTATAGCCCTGTTCACGCTCTGCTGCTCAGACAGCTGATTATTTGGTATAATCAGAGCAGGCAACGACAAAAAAAATGCAGAACAGTTGTCATTTGAATGAGTGATCAGACAAAAGCCTCAGTATGGAACAAAAACAAGGTCAAACCAGTCACAAAGGCACCTCCGGCGATTGTCTCACGTTAGACTGTAAAATCACCAATTACACACTCTGAGCAGAGAGTGTTCAATGAGAATGTGGGTAGGGTCGCAATATTATAGCACTGATTCCCTCACCCACACTCCGCAGAGGGCAGCTCCCTGCTGAGAACATGGGATTGATCAATGTACCCTAAGGTGCATATTTACTACCCAGACCTGTGATACCATTGAGTGGTCAGAGTTTAGCACTTCAATGACGGGGCTCGTACTATATTGGCAATAGTTCAGTCATCTATACACAGCCACCAATACAGTGTCCCACCCATCCTCAGTCTGTAGAGGATACAGGATCGGGAAGACGGGAAAACAGACTCTAGCTTCGTCAGGGCCTTCAGGCAATATCATAAATCAAAGTTAATCATGGATCAAATCAAGCAGTTCACTAATCATTGCACAATGAGGCAAAACGACACATGACCTCACAAAACACAAGCTGATGGAAGGAAACCTCAGAACGCAGCAGGCTGGTTGTGCAAAACGATACAGGGACCATGTATCTGATTCAAAACGGTGGCAAGTTCTAAAAGAAGCCCTCCAAATCCAGGTAAAGCTGCTCTATGCTATGCTTTCAATTCCCATTAATATCAGCTGCAAAAAAAATGGATTGATTTCGACATATTTGAACGCCAAGTGCTGATGACAGCGAGTGAATTCAATTAGAGGAGGCACAATATCTAAGAGGGCGAAGGAGCTGATTATTAGCAGTTAGTCATCAACCATGGGAATTTCAGTGAGTATGTCATTTCAACTTGAGTGTTGTTGAATTCCATATTCAATTAGAGGGTGAAAAGGTTGGATCTCAAACAAGCGTGCTCAGCTTGAATAAAGGTGACTATGAAGGTATGCGAGCGGAATTGAGTAGAGTGGATTGGGAAAATAGATTAAAGGGTAAGACGACACATGATCAGTGGTGTACATTCAAGGAGTTATTTTACAACTTCCAAAAAATATATATTCCACTGAAAAGAAAAGGGTGTAAAAGAAAGGACAGTCATCCGTGGCTAAGTAAAGAAATTAAGGATAGTATTCGACTAAAAACAAGGGCATATAAGGTAGCGAAATCTAGTGGGAGGCCAGAGGATTGGGAAAACTTTAAAAGGCAGCAAAAAATAACAAAAAGATTGATTAAGAAAGGGAAGATAGATTATGAAAGTAAATTAGCAAAAAATATAAAAACAGATAGTAAGAGTTTTTATAGTTATATAAAAAGAAAAAGGGTGGCTAAAGTAAATGTTGGTCCCTTAGAGGATGAGACCGGGAAATTAATGGTGGGAAATATGGAGATGGCAAAAACACTGAATGAATATTTTGTATCAGTCTTTACAGTAGAGGACACTAAGAATATCCCAACACTGGACAAACAGGGGGCTATAGGGGGAGAGGAGCTAAACACGATCAAAATCACTGAGGAAGTGGTACTCGGTAAAACAATGGGACTCAAGGCGGATAAATCACCTGGACCTGCTGGCTTACATCCTAGAATCTTGAAGGAAGTGGCGGTAGGGATTGTAGATGCATTGGTAATAATTTTTCAAAACTCCCTGGATTCCGCTAAGGTCCCGGCAGACTGGAAAACTGCTAATGTAACACCCTTATTTAAAAAGGGCAGTAGACAGAAGGCTGGTAACTATAGACCGGTTAGCCTAACATCTGTGGTAGGTAAAATTTTGGAGTCCATTATTAAGGAGACAGTAACAGGACATTTGGATAATCATAATTTAATAGGACAAAGTCAGCATGGTTTTACGAAGGAGAAGTCATGTTTGACAAATTTGCTGGAGTTCTTTGAGGAAGTAACATATAGAGTGGATAAAGGGGAACCAGTGGACGTAGTGTATTTAGACTTCCAAAAGGCATTTGACAAAGTGCCATACAAAAGATTATTGCTTAAGGTAAAAAATCACAGGATTGGGGGTAATATTCTGGCATGGATAGAGGATTGGCTATCTAACAGAAAGCAAAGAGTTGGGATAAATGGTTCATTCTCAGACTGGCAATCAGTAACTAGTGGTGTTCCACAGGGGTCAGTGCTGGGTCCCCAACTCTTTACAATCTATATTAACGATTTGGAGGAAGGGACCAAGTGTAACATATCAAAATTAGCAGATGATACTAAGATGGGAGGGAAAGTAGTGAGTGAGGAGGACATAAAAAACCTGCAAGGGGACATAGACAGGCTAAGTAAGTGGGCAGAGATTTGGCAGATGGAATACAACACTGGAAAGTGTGAGGTGATGCACTTTGGCAGGAAAAATCCTAGAGCAATTTATTATCTTAATGGCAAGAAACTGGAGAGTACTGAAGTGCAAAGGGATCTGGGGGTCCTGGTGCACGAAACTCAAAAGGTTAGTATGCAGGTGCAGCAAGTGATTAAGAAGGCAAATGGAATGTTGGCTTTCATTGCTAGGGGGATAGAATATAAAAATAGGGAGGTATTGCTTCAGTTGTACAAGGTATTGGTGAGACCGCACCTGGAATACTGCATACAGTTTTGGTGTCCTTACTTAAGGAAAGACATCCTTGCTCTCGAGGCAGTGCAAAAAAGGTTCACTCGGTTAATCCCGGGGATGAGGGGGTGGTCATATGAGGAGAGGTTGGGTAGATTGGGACTCTACTCATTGGAGTTCAGAAGAATGAGAGGCGATCTTATTGAAACATATAAGATTGTGAAGGGGTTGGATCGGGTGGATGCGGGGAGGATGTTCCCGATGACGGGTGAGACTAGAACTAGGGGACATAGTCTTAGAATAAGGGGCTGCACTTTCAAAACTGAGATGAGAAGGAACTACTTCACTCAGAGGGTGGTAGGTCCATGGAATATGCTGCCACAAAAAGCTGTAGAAGCTACATCATTAAATAAATTTAAAACAGAAATAGACAGTTTCCTAGAAGTAAAGGGCACTAAGGGTTACGGGGAGCGGGCAGGAATTTGGACATGAGTCTAGGTTCGGATCGGTCATGGCCCTGTGGGTAGTGGAGCGGGCCCAGGGACCGTGTAGCCTGATTCTGCTCCTATTTCGTGTGTGCAATTCTGTTAGATGCAGGAGATGGTTCTGTGATAGATAGTAGATTGGCGGTTGGGATCAGATCAGCCATGATCTTATTGAATGGCGGAGCAGGCTCGAGGGGCCGATTGGCCTACTCCTGCTCCTATTTCTTATGTTCTTATGTTCTTATTTAGCTCCTTCGCTCAATCAGGCTCAGAAAGGCTCCTCAGCCAGTTCTTCTCACAACACACAAAAAAATTACCATCCTTAAAAAAAGAGAATTAGACAAGAAAACAAAACGAGAAGGATGTTAATCATGATTGTTCTCAAGCCTTCAAAATCATTCGAGGAATTCTGAGAAACAAAGTTAGAGGACTTTGTTTCCATGCAGATGATTTACTATCTTCTCTCTCTCTCTTTCTCCAAGATGCTGATGGCCTGAGTAACTGGATGGACAAGAGCCACTTGTGGGGTAAGGAAAGAATGTTTCTCTTAACGGACTCTCCGTGAATTGCAGATGCTTTCCAAGTAGGACTGTTGCACAGAACTGGACATAAACTTCACTTCAAGTGGAGCGAAGAATACAAGCTTAGAAACTGCTGTTGGTGTAAATCTTTACTCCAGTGGCAAATGAGCGATTGGGGTCAGCAACGTGGGAGGTGCAGCACAGCAGTCACATCCCACCTGGTCTGAAATTGCTGTGGCGGCACTGAGCATGTTGAGTGCTCCTGCACTTAAGCCATGCGTCGTGCTAATTGCCACCACACTCTCTCAGCAAGAAGTTACTGCTCTGAATTTCTTCATGCAATGCGCGACCGATGCACTCCTTCTGTGCAGGTTGAAATGGGTGTTGCAGCTGAGCCAGGCTCTCACGCAAGAAGTTGAGATTGCTTTCGCCGCGCTTCCGATGAGGGAACGTCCACTAAAATGTGGATGGTGTGGATCTGCACTTGGCATAGTGGAGGAGGATCAGCAGGAGCAGATAAGGCCAGTTACAGAATGTTGGGTGGCACCAAAGACGTAGGATGAGAAATTGGATTGTGCCAGAATAGGCGCACAATCCTGGTGCCCATGCCTAATGAGGCCAGTGGCACGACCATGGCAAATTATTCTACCTGCCCCATTAGGATTGTGCTGGCGAGCTGCGGGCACCGTTCGCGGCTCCAGAGGAAGCTCACCGGCCGCAGGGGTGCAGCAAGACTAGCCGGTGCAGATGCCGGCTGACGGTCTGAGGGGAGTCCGGGAGAGGCAATTGGGGAGCGGAGGTGGGGAAGGCGAGCTTTGGCTGGCAATGGCCTTAATGTAGAGCCAGGAGGAGCATTTGCCTTTCGGGCGGCAGTCTCCGGCGGCCCCTTTAAGGACCGTTGGTTTGGCTAATGAGCATCTGAAGAAACGATTTTTGTGTCTTTTGCGACCTACACTCCCGTAGAACAATGCTTTATGCTGGCTGACTGAATTTACTCTGTATTGCATGGCGATTGCAAATGAAATCTGTATACATCACTTAGCAAAATGGGAAGACTCTGAAGATCTGCATGTAGCAGCGGTAAGTTTAAGTCCTCAAAAAAAATCCCATTATGTATTGGCATATGTTGAGACCTTAGTGGATCAGAATATGCAGCACTAATGGTTTAGCAGTAAACATATGCTCTTAAAACGGTCTGCAATGCCTTTGAACCCAACATCCTGAACATAAGGCCCATGGCTTTATTTTAAATGCAGTTTCAAAAACAAATAATTAAAAAAATTTTTTTAAACAGATGTTAAAAAATACAACACGCAAAGCAAATATTTCCTTTTGTGTGTGTGCAAGCTGTCTGAATGTGACTTGTAATATCAATGGATAACCCCGATGCAACACTGATCTGATAGTTCACAGACTGGCTTTGCTCATTGCCCATGTTAAATGCCAGCTGTGGCCACATTAAAAATTAACCGGAAATATGAAATACCAGCACAAAATAAAAGCCATCTGTTGGGCAACTGAAGCTAGCAGGGATCACCTCGATCTGACTTAAAGGCGGAAAAGCTGCGTCAAGAGAAAGATAGCAACTTTCTCTTGAAATGTTACCACCCACAAAAGCAGACTGGTGCCATCCGACAGTTTGATTAGCATTCATTGTGTGTTCTTGGAACGGGCAGACAGTACCACCAGGAAGGAATTGGGGGAGGGGAGGGAGAGAAATAAGATTTTCAATTCCCGTTTCTCTTACTGCCTTTTTAATGCAACAGCGATGGCTTCCTAAACAATGTCCCCAGTTCAAGCTGAGGTTCACAAGCATACAGCAATGTCATTGTGGACCTCTCTAGAGTGAAATGCTGGGGTTTTTTTTATACTGGAGCAGCCGTTTCTGTAGGTCATCTGCAGGAACATTCTCAATTACATCTAAGAGGCAGAAATACATAATTCAAATATTCTGTTTTATTGGAAAATATAATGCCTCATAAATTTCACTGCAAAGTTCCTGTAACTACAAATCAAATACCAAAAACGCCATTTAAACAAAAAAAGTCATGTTTCATTGTCCTTAACTCATTGCTGTGCAAATTCCTTAGAAGGAAAATCTGATCTGCTTAAATTATGATATTCATTTTTAATCAGGTTTGATTGGAGTGCTTTTAAAGGAATGGCACATTGAAGGTGATCAACGTGCAATTTTCTTTGAAAATTCTCGTCACTCGTTGCTGGCTTCACTTATACTCCTGGGTCAAAATCCTGGAACTCCCTCTCTAACAGCACTGTGGGAGTACCTTCACCACACGGATTGCAGCGGTTCAAGAAGACGGCTCACCACCACCTTCTCAAGGGCAACTAGGGATGGACAATAAATGCTTGCCAGTGACGCCCATATTCCAAGAATGAATAATTTAAAAAAAAACATCATGTCAATTGATGAATCGCCTTAATCCACAGTGTTGCAGTGGATATTCTGAATTCTACATGAAGAGCGCAGCCCTATCACAGCCCTATTAGTATTCTGCATCACGAAGTGGAAGGACAAATCAGTACACAGTGAATTTTATTTGTGGAGGGAGTAACTTGGGAGAACTTGACCTAAATGCTATTTCTCATGCAATGCCATTCAGAGCGTGTGTTGAAAGATGTCACATCTGATGACCAACCTTCCTGTTCACTTAGAACAAAAGGGAATGCACAGGGATAAGGGACACGCATGAAAGAGGGCCAAATGAGGGAATGACCCACTGTTGGAGGTGCCATCTTTCGGATGAGACATTAAATAAACCGAGGCCCCGTCTGCCCTCGCAGGTGGCTGTAAAAGATACCACAGCACAATTCAAAGGAAAGGGTGAAAGAACAGCAAGATCGTTCTGATATAATGGCTGGGCAGGAAAGGATGGATTTATTGGGAAGCAGTAATGAGTTGATACAAGGAGGAAGCGCCCATTAATATTAAGATTGTTGATGATGAAATGGAGCGACATCCCAACATGGAATCATCATGGCAATAATCATCTACAATCGTAGGTGACTAATCTCAATTATGCTGTCTTAGGGTGGCGCGTGGCCGAGACCAATTACTACCTCACAGAGAAAAATGGAACCAAAACTTTGTTATCCTGTGCAAATCTCGTACAGTTCCCAGTGGTTGGTGTCAGAGGGGCATAGGTTAGCAAAAGCTTGGGAGCAGGTGATCTATCCTCTCACCCACTAAATTAGCTGGTTTTATAAGGAGACCTCATTTCAGCAAAATGAAACTGACAGCACACAGACTTCCATCAACGGTTCAAATGAAGCTGAAAGAATATATGTCATTTTTCATTTTGGTGCTGAAATCTACGCAAGATGTTCAGAAGAGTACAGACAGAATATGGGTCACCTACCAAGAACATCAACGTCACCAGAGAAAAACTACTCCCTGATGAATTTAAGAGCAGGGTAGGAAAATAGCACTCAATTTTCATAATTTTCCAGCAATACCATTCAAGCAAAATTAAAGCACCTTTGAAAAAGCAAAGAAAGCTTTGTAACAGACACCTTTGGGTGTTTATCTTTCCAGTTCTAATGACTTCCTGAATTTTAGTGCGTAATGTTAAATATTATTGGAGGAACTGACTGGAGAGAGTAACTGAACTCGACAGTGAGTGGAGGCAAGGTGCAGCACTGATCGCATTTAACTGTGTGTGCGAATTCATTCCCTTTTCTTAGATTAAGTATTTTTGTTCAGCATCAGTCATAATTAGCAGTTTGACCTTTAAAGGGAGTGCTGGTGCTCAGACTCACTAATATTGGGACACTTGGAAGACTCTGTAGAATAAAGACGCCAGAGATTTGAGCACATATTCCACGCTGACATTTGAATGCAGTACTGAGGGAGTGACCCACTGTTGGAGGTGCCATCTTTCGGATGAGACAGTAAACCGAGGCCCCATCTGCCCTCTCAGGTGGCTGTAAAAGATACCACGGCACAATTCAAAGAAGAGCAGGGAAGTTCTCCCAACACCTAAGACATGATCTGATCATTTATTTAATTGCTGATTGTTGGACCTTGGTGTGTGCAAATTGACTGCCGCATTTCCTGCATTACAACAGTGACTACACTTCAAAAGTACTTCATTGGCGTTTTGGGACGTCCTGAAGTTGTGAAGGTGCTTTGTAAATGAAAGGCGCTATATAAATGCAAGTCTTTCTTTGTCTTTTAGAATAAAGATTCAAATTACAGTAATTTAAGACAGGAAGGAATTAATTTTACCCTTATCACCAAATACCTATATTTCAGAAAGTATGGCCGCAAATTTAATTGAGGAGGCAGGATGGGGGCGGGTCAGCTGGTTTCTGGGTTCCGGTCCCGCTCCCAGCTGCATCCGCTCTGCAGACATGATTTTACCTTGATTGACCTTGTTAAGCCCACCCTGCGGGCTTCCCAGCCAATTAACAGGAAGCAGGTCTGATGATGTCATTTGATGACGCATCATCAGCTGGTTTCCTTACAGGGACCACGTCCACATGGAGTTTGATAGTTGTTCTGTCAGTGTTTGACAGCATTGAGGTGCTGCAAACACTGACAATCACTGCACAAAGGTGAATGCTTGCACCCAGGCTCTCCAATGACTCCCCCTATATGCTTATGGAGGAAGTCACAGCACGCAGGGAGGTTCTCTTCCCTGCCAAGGGCGGAAGAGACCTCCCCAGGACACCAACTTACCTTGCACCTCCACCCCAACCCTCTCTATCTACTTTATCACTTCCCCATCTCACTAGCCACCCCTCACACTCACCCTCATCCTGCTGCAAGCATACCAACAAACAACACACAAGGGTTGGCACTTGAGAGGTTTAGCCAATGTCCATGCGAAATTTCTGGTAATGTGTTGTCATACAGTGAAATCTCTTTTTCAAAAAGTGCCCCTTATTGGACAGATCTGAGAGCACCTTGAGAAGTGTCTTATTGAGGTCCAGTGATTGTTCAGTGATAACGTCCCCCCCACCCCACCCCGTTATAGTGATGTGTGTGCATGGAATGGCTTGAACATTAAAGGAATGCTTCACGGTGCTGGTGTGGGATGGTGTCAACCTGGCGCATCATGTGGCAGCCAGGGTTTAAAGCGTCAAGTGAAGAAAATCTGGCCATGGTGATGCCATCGCTGGCCTCCCGGGCAGCAAATTTGTCAGGGGCTGATGCCCTGTGTCCAGTGCAGCATCAAGTGATGGCGGAGAAGGTTGGTGATGTTGTTGGTGCTGCTGGTGTGCCTGGTGATGTTGGTGTTGGGGCTGATCGTGGAAGGATTCGGAGGACCATGGTCTGATTGTTTCATTGGCTCTGATGTTGCTGGAATAGATGGCAGCTGCAGGTGAGATGACAGAAGCGATCTGTCAATGGTGAGAGAGGTTCTCCCAATGAGGTGGCACTGAACATAAAGTTGGATCTAAAATCTTGTAAGCTAAAGAAATTTCTATATGTATTAAAAATGCAGTAACCAACATTTTCTGTGCTCTGAAACTCACCATCTGCAACGTGGCATCCTTGACACCACTTCTGCAGCTGTCAGCTTTTCACAAACATCAGAGCAGACTCAACTCATGCCAGGTTGAGCTTGGAGTGTTCCCTGAACAGCAGGTAACCAGTGGGGGAGAAGGTAAAATTAGAAGTAAGCCTCAAAATACTCTTAAATTGGCTTTAACAAGCCATATAACAAGCTGAATTGTCTCCCCCGCCGCTTGGTGTCTGGTCAGTTCTGCACTGACAAACCCGACACCTGGGAGACTCGCGTGGAGACGGGTTGACAGCGGGTTTCCTACCCGTTGTATATCTTTGTGATTTTGACAGCGGACCCGCCTCCAAACCCGCCCCCTCAGCACGATTGCATTCACGGCCTATGTTTTAGTATCAGTTGCAAAATCTAGACCTGTTGCTTTAAAAATGTCTGGCATTGTCACGCCCTGCCTGGCTGCTACATAGGAAATCAACATGGTATTTACATGGTTTGTAAATACATAACCAGAGAGAACAGGTTCAAACCAGTTCTATAGTGAGTGCAAAAAGCATGGAGTAAGGATCCAACCTCTACAAGATAAAGCTTCTGTTATTTCTTTATTAATATGTCTCATAAATGATATACCTCAAGAGACATTGCACCAGAGCTTTAACTACTGAGGTACAGTATTGAAAATTGGTCCACTAAATCACTTCCAGAAGCAGCACAATGTCAAACTCTGAACAGAAATAAAGACACCCAACCTAAGATGAGCACAGACACCTATAAATTCAGAATGGTTTTGAAACGAGTACAATAATGCACTACAAACTAAACTAATGCAAGGCCATGCATAGAAAAATCATTTTTGGCAGTTAACAAACATGCAGGTTCCAAAAGGCATTGAGTACTCAAAGGGGTTAATCCGCACCGTTTCCTTTCAGTGATGTGTGCCAGTGGCAAAACACTTGCTATGGGTGTTTTTTTTTATATTGCAGTTCACTGCTGTTGCGACTACTTTACTTTGAACATTTTCCTCTTTTGGGGAATCTGATTGCATGTTAGCAAATCAAGAAGTCGAATTTGCATAGCCTTCCATTTTACATTTGCACCTGACATTAAATAATTTCTCTGGTACCTTCTTCAAGCGGCCATTCTTCACGAATAGACCTGGGAGGGGAGTGAACAAGTGCAGCTGAGCAGAACCCCCATCCTGCCCATCCCAAATTATGATAATTTAAATGGCCAGGGTGGGTGCGTCACTCTTGCAAGGGCACTTCAAAGGCACCTTTTCCCATACTGCTGGCTGGTGTTGGATCTCCATCCAGCAATGCCTGAGGCCTCAGCTAAGAGTTAGTGTGTGTTTCTGAGATCTGTTGAGGGCAGCTTGGGTGGAATTTCCCAGGGAAGCTCAGGACCTCCGCCTGATATGACATTGTAACATAGTGAAAGATCCACTCTCTCTCCCCCCACCCCCAGTGGAATTTGAAGGTGAGTTGCAAATAGGGAAGAACCCCAGCAGAAACTGGTTCCGCCCCAAATTCCTGGCCTTCCTTAGGTGGAAATCTTGCTTTCTGCCATCCGCCCCCTCAGGAATGGAGGACTGCATGCCTGTAGGCTATTCAACAATAGATAAAATCAACTAATTCAGCATAGACAATAGATTGATCCTGGGATCTTGCTGGTCTTTACAGGGATAATGCATTTACCTATTTATCCAGGGGTAATATTTTCATTTAGTTTTTCAAACCTACAGTGCATGATTTAGGAATATCCGCATATTTCATCTTCCCCGAGGATTTTGAAGGCACACAAGTTCGGTCAGAATTGCAATTCAGTCTTTATATCTGTGCACCAAAGTCCTACTAACCAGCTCACAACTGGGAATGGTATATTTCAAATGTTCTAGGTCAGAGAGCTCCTATACATTGTAGCCAACAGATATTGGAGACCAGAGATACTGTCATTTGCCTTTTGGTATTAGGCAATCACAGAAATAGACAGGTTAGTATTTCCAATTTATCCACAATCAGCTTCTGCAAATTTACAAGATGAGTTCCCCAGTGTTATTATATTGACCTACAGACTGTAACATTGGATCAAGACAGAAGGCTTTTCATTTTTCGAGGGAGATTGCCTAAGGAAAGCAATCACACACTGAAGGCTACACTCACTGGCCTACAGCAGAATCCAGCCATGCGGCTATGTTGGGGGAAATGTGCAGATTGAATTCTGATGTTGACTTCAGGATGTCTCGCGACGTTGATGCACGTGTGAGCAGAATTGCCACTATTTTAAAAAAGAGATAAGACATTTTAAATGGAGCTCGTCAGAGGAAATGGGACAGAATCCATTTTACATTTCAGGAGCAAAAGCAGAATGCAACAAGTGAACAGAAGGAATGGTACTCCTTAAATTCTTTATGCTGCTGCTGCACCCTTGGGTGCTGTTCACATCTCCGACTAATTGACTAGATTATTGATCGACATATTTTAGAATTAATAATGGTGGACTGCCTGTTCTGTAAGATAGAATGCCAGTTGGCAGGCTGATTGCAGGACTTGACCTGGAGCCTTGCCCTTCAGATTGGCTTGTCTATCCTCAATTTCCTGGTGCAGCACAGGCAGTCACCCTTTATTCTTCGGCCAGCGTTATTTGCTACTGCTGCAGCCAATACCTTGTTATTGAGGTCCTAAATGAATAACTATCTGGCCAGACAGCGGTAGAGGATTTGGAACGAAGTTGTGGAGAATTCTCCGTCGCCACTAACACAATGTGCAGCCAGCCTTGGGCTTAGTGGTAGCATTCCAGACTCCGAGTCAGAAGGTACAGGGTTCGAACCCTGCTTCAGACAGTCCCGGCGAGTGGAGACCGTATGGATTGTGGGAGCCTATAACTCCCTGTAAACAGATTATCTGGTCATTATCACATTGCTGTTTGTGGGAGCTTGCTGTGCGCAAATTGGCTGCCGCGTTTCCCACATCACAACAGTGATTCCAGTTTAAAAAGTACTTCATTGGCTGTAAAGTGCTTTGATACGTCCGGTGGTCTTGAAAGGCGCTATAGAAATGTAAGTCTTTCTTTCTTTTTCCCGCCATCAATGTTCCCTCAAAATAAAATTTGCGCGTGGTACCTTTAAATTTGCTGCGCGGCGCTTGGGAAACAGTTTGCGAGCGGCCTGTGCAGTACCTTCCCGATTACTGTGTGGCCACACACGCGCACAGCTCAGAGGGAACACTGCCCGCCATACAGGACTAACCACCCTATCGGTTGGTATAAAGATAGTTACAGCCATGGAAGGAGTGTTCATGTCGTGGCCTGTCAGACTGTTAATCAGCCTGCGAATCATTCCACTACTTCACACTATTCTCTAAGGCAAGAGTGCGAAGATACAAAAATAACTGACACAATGTAGGGGATAACTGGGCAACAGTCACAAGATGGCTGACCATGCCTGCACAGAGTATGCATGTTTGACTGTACAGTGTTTAACCAATGAAGAATGCTGCGTTATCCCAAAGGGAAAATAAAGTAAGTACAGATTATTTTTTGGGAGCTAAGTAATATTCTAAACTAGTTTCAGGGAGCTAAGGGCTTTGTTCATTTGGTGGTGAAATTTTAATAAATAGTTGGCCTAAAGATAAACTGGGATGGGGTTCATTTAAAGCCCCACTCTAGCAGACAGAGTTTCTGACTGAATTTCCCCCGAGGCGTTTGATTGATTTTGGTCATTCATGAAGAAAATCCTTCATAAAGAAATGCTTTGGAAAATAACAATACCTGTGTAAAAATAATTTAAGTAAAAGAAATCCTATTGGGTAAAAAGGTAACACTATTGTCAGTTAAGTGTAGTTTTGTTTTTAAACTGATAAACAAAACTATACAACATTATGCTTCTCCTTTACAAGCACTTGTACAGCACATTCTGAAGAATACCCCCAGCACGTTCTTCTCTTGGTCACTGAGTTTCTTCAGGGGCGTGGCTAGTCCCCTGATGACCGAAAGATCTTACCGCAACTACATTGCATTGGCTCTTCTATCAAGAAGCAAGATCAATGAAGTCACTTCCAAATAGGCTCGACTTGTCGGAGTTTATTAAAGACAAGTAGACAAAATTGGTTTCAATGCAAATAATCCCCATTATAATCCAGGTACCAGAGCTGTGTCAAGATCAGCCGAAGTCCAGCACTAAAAGGTGAATTGTGCTGCCCCAGTTGTCCCATTCTGCAATGGGGGGAAATTGACACTAAAGGGTGACGGAAGTCAGAGCATTTTGCACTTCACTTTAGGTTGCTATATATATTCTTGCTATAGAGATCATGTGACTGAAAATTTGAAAGGAGAGTAATTATTCCATCTCTGATCATATTAGTCGATCTCCCGTGGCATTGTGAATGGAGATCAAGGGCAAGCGCAATTTCAGGTCAAAGCAGGGTTAAAGATAGGGTGAGAATTGGATGGAAGCAAGGGAAGAAGAGGGGTAGATGGGGTGGCAGGGTGGAGAAATGTAGAGGGTAGGGAAATTTGGTGAGGGGGGGAATTGGGTGAGGGTAGGAGAAGATGAGATTAGAGAGGCAACAGGGGAAGGTGGGAGAGGATGAGGAAGGAGGCAAAGAGAGTAAGGAGAAATGGGTTACCTCACGTAAAGTTATCTCTCACAGTGCCACCTACAGGTGAAATACCTTTGGAAAGTTGTGACCATGTACTAATATATAATGGTATGATATTCATTGGAGGTAAGGAATCTAGTAGATTATTTTAATGTTGTTCTGCACTCATAAAATAACTTTAATTTCCTTCATATAAGTGGAAAACCCCAGCCTTTATGTACTATGATCAAAATAAAGGAATTAAAACAAGATACAACTGTTCCAATTTTTGTCACCGTGCTCTCCCTTGATCCTCCTCTATCCAATGACTCAGTGACTGTCAAAGAACTCTGCTGAGCTAGTTTGTTTTGACCTACCTTTCACTTAACTATGAAAACTCTATATAATCTTAAACCTTCCCAAGTGACCACTTACTTTGTCCCTGATGGTGGATTCTAGCCATTTTCCCACTCCCATTAGCACCAGGACAGATTAACTGGGCATTTATTTCATTGCTATTTGTGGGACCTTGCTGTGTGCAAACCTGGCAGCATATCTGTGTGCATTGCAACAGTGACTACGACACTTCAAAGCTAACTCATTGGATGTGAAGTGCATTAGTTGACCCTGAGGTTGTGAAAGGTGCAAGTTCTTTCTTATGTTAAACTCACTAGCCTGTAGTTACATGGCTTGCTCTTTCCTCCTTTATTTGAGGTGTAATGTTTGCTACCTTTCAATGCTGTGATACTCTCTCTAAATCTAATGAGTTTTAAACTTCCTCCCCTATTTCTTTTAATACACTTGGACAAAACCGTCTGGACTTAGAGATTTGTCCATCTTCAATATTACTATTTTATCACAAGATAATGTTTCTGTTTGTTCTTATTTCCATAAGTTTTGCCCATCCAGTACCTCTGATATTGTATTCTCCTTTGCCACTATGAAGAGAAAATTTATCATTTCCACCTTGTCTCTGCTACCTAAATCTGTTTTTAATGGGTCCACCTTCTCCTTCACTTTTTCTTGATGTACTTCCAAAAACATTCACTACTACCCCATTACCATCTGTAAGATTTTTTTTTTCATACTCCATTTTTGCCTTGAACATCTTGAACAATATAGCATTATTATCTGCAATGAGAAAATGAAGAACCATTTGAATTAATAACACATCAGCAATTCAGTACACAAGGGCAATCATTCAAAACTGGGAGATCTCCAACTAGCACTCAGACGGTTCATTTTCTTCAGGATCTGTGCAATGTTGTATGGAGATGATATTGCAATATGGAATGGACTGGCTGCTTGCCAGGTTATGTTTTTTTTTTCAACCAGCTTCAATTTCTTAAAAAAAGAGCTGTGAAAATATCAGCAGGTGGCAAACCGAATAACTACCCCAGTGCTATCTCCAATTGACTCCTGCTGGCACAAATTGCCCACATCCAGGTGGTGATGTCGGAGCTCTTTGATGTTGTGCCAGCAGTGTAACAGTGAGCTATTTTCATAAAAAAATGGCTTATTCAGCACCCCACGTTCAGTATCCCAGAAATCATTGCATGCTCAGTATCCCATAAAACCATTACAATATTTATAAAACTAAGTACAAGAACAGAATTGAAGAAAATAATTGAAAAGTTTACAAATAAAGAACCTTGACTTTATGCTTATTTTTACCTTGAAGCAGACAATGATCTCCTGGCATTAAATGTTTGTTTATATAGGAAGTCCATACACATTCAGTGCCATGTACACACTTTCAAGTACCACTGCAAGGCTCTAATAACTGGTTTCTCCTCCTCCATCTATTTACCATTAAGAGTTGACACCAGCACTAAGATTAATGCTTCATTCAGAGTTTCAAATGGACTTCACATTTCCATTCTACATCAGCTTAACCCAAAAGCTACTTGGGAAATTAATCAGCCCAAATTCCCCAGACCGACCTCATCCTGGGCAGACTCCAGCCCGGAGTCCCAGAATGTTAGTGAATACACACCATTGTTCTCGAATGCTTCCACTTGTTAGTACTAGGTCTGGGACACAGGCCAGTTTAAACCTTGGTCAGGCTCCAGAACTGAGTCCCACATGGGTAATAAATAGGCACCATTCTCCTTTTTATTTTTATTTCCAATTTTCTCTATCCAGTCCATCCAGCTCGTGAAACTAACCTTAATATAAACAGTGTGATTTTACACACTGCCAGAGATTGATCAGATGAATTTGACAGCTAATCCAATGTGAAAGGGAGTATAATACAAAATGGCCTTATTGACATGAAGGTGTCAGTTTGTGATGAATTTGCTGTCAAATGGTTTCTCAACTATTTATTGCATTTCAACTTTGAAATGCCCAGGTTTTGTGGTGCAATAGCATAGACTTATTCAAGAACTAAAATCATTTTAGTGGATTTAGATACCCCACAATATAAAAGCCTCCAAACTCTGCCATTAATACAGATCTATTACTTCTGGAAATCTGCACCATTTCTGTCCAATAATTTTCATTGGCAAAGTCTTGGATAACATTTGGTATTTCAGTGTTAAGTCAAATAATTGTTAAACTGGACACAAAACTCACAACCTTCTGTTAGGAGTTAATATTTTATTACAATAACAAATCCATAAAATATGTCCTAATTGTCAATTGTGAACAAATCCCTGCCTTTGAAAAGTATGCAGGGTTTTACAACCCTGAAGTCAACTCCTTCTGTGCCCAATGTATAATTACAATCAGTCCCGCACTAGAAATCTCAAACATTATAATTATAGTCAAATCTTTTTCCATAACACTGACAGTAATCAGTGAGGCATTGAGCTATCCGAAACAACTTTGCACTCTCTAACACTCAATGCTGTAATGGATTTCTGATTGGAGACAATCTGGATGCTTATTAACTCTTTGCTGCTCAGAAACACAAGAGTCCTATCACGTTAGAGACATGCTGGTGGCTTACACTGCAATATTTGGCTGATGGAAAGTGATTCAGAGGCAGCCTACTAGCTGTAGACGCAGAGCATTGGAATTCACATTTTGATGACCTAGTTCGTCTTGAGTAAAACTCCAGTACTCATTGTGGATGGCCCTTAGCCAACCAGTTGGATAAAATGTTGAGGCATTACACGTTGTGACAAAGATACGTGACATAAAGGTACATGACATAAAGGAACGTGACATAGTGTTATGCGACACAACATTACATGTGACATCGTTAGGTGACATTGTTACATGACACAACATTACATGACACAATGTTACAAGTTACATGTTATGTGACATTACGTTATATGTTGGAGTGACTTTACGTTATGTGACATGGCTACCTATAGCAAAAATATAAAAAGCACCTCAGGAAACATTTTTTTCAAAAGTGCACGATAACATTAAAAAATCTACAAGATGACTTTACCACTAATGAATATTATATAATTATATATTAGTACCTGGTCACATCAGCCCAAATTTATTTCACCTGTAGTGGTGCTGTAAGACAACGTTATATGATGTATGATGAGTGGCATAATGATACCTGACATAGTGTTAGGTGCCATAGTAACGTTACATGTTGCATGATAACTTAGGTGACACAATGTTTGGTGACACGTTAGGTGACATAGCGTGCAATAATGTTACATGAAACGTTACACAACATAATGGTGTGTTATGTGACACAATATTACAGAATACATGTTATGTGACATTACATTATATGACATGGCTACCTAAAGCAAAAATATAAAAAATATAAAAATGATTTTGAAGACAATTTTTTTAATTTTAACCTTTTTTAAACGTGCTTTTAAAAAGTGCAAAACATTAAAAAATCTTCAAGATTACTTTACCTCTGATGAATATAATATAATTACATGACATACCATTACATCCCCACTCTCCCTCCCACCCCTCACTATCACCTCTTCACCCCCTACCCCATGTCTCCCTCTCCCCTCCCGTCTTCACCCAATTATCACACTGCCTTTAACCCTGCTTGATCTGAAAATTGCATTTAGTCTTGATCCCCATGTGCAATGTCATGAGAGAGCGACTAAGATTGTTTAAAAATATATGTCTATGCATACTTCCTGTCTGTATTTTCACTCTTTTTGCCGACCAGCCAAACAGGGAGTTCCGTGCTCCAGCACACACAATCCATTTTATACCGGGTTTGCATTCATTATATTGTTGCCTGGTATTTCTTTCTTCCCCTCCCCATAGCGTTGGCAATGGCTGACAAGTAGTCAAAATTATTGTATAAAGTCTAAAACAATAGCTGCCTCCATATGTGGTCATTTCTCTTCAAATGGGCACATGCCGTTAAATTGGAGCTGCTAGACTGATTTTCTGCACTCCCCCATCAGGCTAACTGCTGGTGCAAGGCCAAAGCTACACCAGCAGCTCATGGTTACCTCAAAAAATGCAGTTTTGGCTGGCTTCCGGCTGGCAGCTAGACCTTGCTGGCTCCACTTCACCAGGATGGCAAAAATCAACCTTTAAAACTGATGCTTCATTTGTGGAGTAAGATGAAACTTGGTTACATTGTAGTTCATTTTTAAGCATAGCCATCACAAGATTTACTTGCATTAATAATTCAGGGAATGTGAAGGCAGTTTATATAACCAAGGCAGGATTTCAAAAGGAGGACCCTGGATTAGAAATCATTCCAAGTTGCAAATGCAGAGTGGCTATGTAGAATTAATGGGTTGTTCTTCCAATTTTTACAACTCCTGGCCCATCTCTCTTGTTATCCACCAACACGAGGTGAGAAGCAATAAGATGAAAGGATTCAGGTCATCAGTAGATGGTCACAATGCCAGAGTGTTCTATTATAATGGGGAGAACATTTTGCGCAGTTATAATTGCGTGAGGCTTAGGAGTCATCTGTGAACAACCCTCCATATACAAGTCTCTTACTTTTGATTTCTACATCTGCTTAAAACTATCACATACTGGGGTATTAAAAAGAATCAAATGAAAGAATTCTTGATAGCAGCATCAAATGGGCTACATATATTTTCTCCCAATGCCCTATGAATGTTGAGCTGGAGTATCCTTTGATTGACAGGGATGAAAGCAAATTGTAATCATTCAGTGCTTACTAGATGGTTCATTTCAAATCTGTGAATATGATCTTTCCATTCTGTTGAGCTCTCACTTTAGACATCCATCTTATGGAATGCAAAACCAAAATACTAATGATCAACTAAAAGATGCCACTCCTGATTGGTCAGGTCATTCTGGAAATCTAAGTACTTACAGCAGCAAGCAAAATAAACTAGAAGAGCTTGATCCTCCTGTATGGGAAGGGCAGAGGGAGAGAAAGAGAGAAAACGAGAAAGAAGAGAGAGGGAGAAAAAGAGAAAAAGAAAGAGAGAGAAAAAGAGAAAGGGAGAGAAAATGAATCCCTGGATACCAGCAGTTTGCATTATTTCCTTGAACCGTTAGCAGTAGTCTCTTTGGGAAGGCTGTCTTGAAAGCTCACAGAATGAACTCTCTCCCACCCCATTCTGATGGTAGTTTCCAAGACTTGCCAAGAGAAGCTCCATGCTTCTACCAACATCAAGAAAATTAAGGTACAAAGATGGAACATGCTTGGAGGTCTGATATTGATAAATGGTACAAAACTAAGGATTATGATAATGTAAACGTAAAACCACAAAGTTGATTATAAAATTATTATAATGGGAAATTACTGACTGCTGGAATTTAGCAAGGCTCCTTTGGGAACTATGCATCAGCTATTTTCAATTATTCTGAGTGAGAGAATAAATGATTGCAATTTTTGGAGATTTGAATAAAATGACTTCCAATGTCAGTTAGGTAAGATAAATAATGTGGCATCTCTGTCTATACACATTTCATATCTTTTCTCACTGTCAGGACTATCCATTCATTTCAGTAAGCCTTGTAAATATGACAGGATAGAGCACTTAGAGATTAGAAGAAAATATATAAAAACCTGAAATAAGAACAGAAAAAAATGAAGTTGATCTTGTGGCATTTTGAAATGGAAGATCAATACTGCACTAATCATTTTTTTTTAATTACACTAACAGGTTGAAAAATTTCAACTATGTATATCCACTGGACACTTAACAAAGCATTGGTAAATAAGCCAACAGTTTAAAAGGAGCAGCGGCAGTGAGCAGCTGATACAGGCAAACAGAGGGAAAACAGCAAAAAGTGATGTTATAGTCAGCACAGAGTGAGGAGCGACAGAGCCGAGGAATTTAAGCTAAGTGTTTAATTTATCATTTATCTGAACTATTAAGAGCATAATATCATTTAGGCAAACAAATAGATCCAAGAGGCTAAATAGTCTAAATAAATCTATGGGGACAAAATAGACTAAGTAGAGGAAACCAACATTAAAGGCATCCAATTTGCATCAAATAAGTATCTGTTATACATAAATAATCAGAGCAATTAATTACTAATTAATTTGAAATCGAACCAACAGATACAATGTACTTGCTACCTGTGAGGATAAGGATAAAGGCTGCAGGGAGGATGGCCAGAATGCAACCATGGCATCATGGAGCAGGAGGCAGTCCAAAGCAGGAGGTGGGGGGAAGAGCAGAATAGTAGGTTGTAGTCATAGGGGATCGTTAACAGTAGATAGCGTTCTCTGCAGATGTGACAGAGAGTCCAGGAGGGTGCAAAAGTAAGGGATAGCTCAGGGCAACTGGAGAGGAACTCGGAAAGGGAGGGAGAAGATCCAGTTGTCCTGCTCCATATCAAGATCAATGACGTAGAGAAGAAAAGGGAGGAGGTTCTGTTAAGGAAATATCAGAAGTTAGGAACTAAATTAAAAAAACAGGACATGTGGTAATCTCAGAATTAATACTCAAGCCACGTGCTAATTGGCATAGAGACAGACAGATCAGGCAGGTGAATGCATGGCTGAAAACCTGGTGTGGGACGGGGACGGGGGGGGGGGGTTCATTTCATGGGACACAGGCACCTGTACTGGAGTGGAAAGGAGCTGTACAGCTGGGATGGGCTCCACCTGAGCCAGAATGGGACCAGTGTTCTAGCGGAAAGGATAAACAGATAGAGCTGTGGATGGGACTTTAAACTAGTAAGACAGTGGGTGGGGGTGCTCTGGTGAAAATAGCACAAGTCTGAAGATAAAAACATAGGAGATGAGAGTAAAGTTCAAACCAAGGAAAGAAATAAGGGTAACATAAATGACCAGGAAACAAATACAATTATAGAACATGGGGTAGAGTGTCCGCTTTGGGCACAGCCGGCAATCTGGTGCAAATTGCGCTAGTTTTCCGAAGTGAAGTTATGGTTCAAGTTTCCACTAAAACTCATTTACATAATCACAACTGTAAATCTTCCATGAACCACTGCAATCGGGCAACGTTTTAGAAAGTAATTACTTTTTTTTCTTGCATTAGAAGATATTCCTTGATGTATTTAAAAGTGGTAACCTGGTGCAGTTTTGTTAATACAGCTGAAACTGGGTTTATCACAAAAAATAAGCATTTTTAATTAGAGTATCTAGTCCACCACCTGTGAGTAACCCAAATTTAAATAACTGAAAATGATTATAAAAAACAATACTGAAACACTTACTAGTTTCATTGGTGTATACTAGTCAGTTTTTTAGTAAATTAAATATTTTTTATTATTTAATAGCTTTTAAAACATGCCTATTAGTGCATTTGTGCCAAAAAAAAAAGCTTAATTTTAAGAGCCTCCTTGAAGGGCTGCAAACAGGCGCAATGTTCATTAATTCGATCTGGGGGGCGTGGCCAGTTTTGTGGGCAAGGCTGGCTTCCAGTGCCATGTTTTTTAAACCAGCCCAAAAGCCCGACCAGAAAGGAATTACTGCCGGGTCTAGTAATGGGAAATGAACCAGAGCAGATAAGAAAAGTAAGCGTAGGGGAACATCTAGGCAATAGTGATCAGAACAGAAAAAGGTTTGAAATAATGATTGGGAAAGACAAAGGCCAAAGTAGTAGATTGGAAAAAAAGCTCATTTTGAGGACAAGCGAATGGAACTAGGGAAGATAAACTGGGAAAAAAATTGACAGATAAAGATATAGAACAGCAGTGGGAAATATTTTAAATGGTGAGCAATAGAGTTCAGGAGAAATATATTCCTCTTAAAAAAAAATCAAGAACAAACTAGCCAATAATGAAACACCATTGGATGAATGAAGACATAAGGGTAAAATTGAAACTGAAGAAAAAGGCTTAACATCAGTGGTTGGTAAGATAATAGAAACTTTACTCAAAGATGTAATTTAAAAAAATGAAAATATAATAATGAGTAGTCAGCACAGATTTCAAAAGGGAAGGGCATGCTTGGCCAACCTTATTGAATTATTTGAAGAAGTAACAGAAAAAGTAGACAAGGGTAATGTAGTAAATGTAATATATTTGGATTTTCAAAAGGCCTTCGATAAGGTACTGCATAGTAGACTCATGACTCAGATCAGAGCATGTGGAGTCAGGGGACAGGTATCAGAATGGATAGAAAGCTGGCTACAAAACAGAAAACAGAGAGAACCAACCACTGGGGTTCATTTCTAGAGGGATAGAATTGAAAAGCAGAAAAGTTATGTTAAACTTGTATAGAACCTTACTTAGACCACACTGTGAACATTTCTGGTCTCCATAGCATAAAAAAATATATAGAGGCATGGGAGAAGGTGCAAAAAAATTCACAACAATGATACCAGAACTGAGAAGATATACTTATCAGGAAAGGCTGAACAGGCTGAGGCTCTTTTCTTTAGAAAAGAGAATGCTGAGGGGTGACCTATTAGAGGTCTTTAAGATAATGAAAGCATTTGATAGGGTAGATGTAGTGAAAATGTTTCCACTTGTGGAGGAATCTAAAACAAGAGGTCATCAATATAAGATAGTCGCTAATAAATCCAATGGGGAATTCAGGAGAAACTTCTTTGCCCAAAGAGTGGTTAGAATGTGGAACTTGCTGCCACAAGGAATAGTTGAGGCAAATAGCATAGATGCATTTAAGGGGAAGCTAGATAAGCACTTGAGCAGGAAGGTTATGCTGATAAAGTGAGATGAAGAGGGCTGGAAGGAGGCTTGTGTGGAGCATAAACACCAGCATAGACCAGTTGGGCCGAACGGCCTGTTTCTGTGCTGTAGGCTCAATGCAACAAACAATGTTATTTGATGTGTCTGATCTAAGACCGAGCTTCACAATGTTGCACAGTGATGTGCCTAAATCCTAATTTCAGATGATCATCAGGATGACTTTCTTTTGCGGCAGCAGAGGTTTGCACTCCTAGCGACGGGGGAAGGGGGTGCTCAAGGTTGCATTATCCAATAGATGGGGTAACATTGAGAGGCTTTTCAAGCTGGCCTGAAATTGCACTGTATGAAATTACTAACAGTAAGAACATCAGGAGCAGGAGTAGGCTAATCGGCCCCTCGAGCCTGCTCCGCCGTTCAATAAGATCATGGCTGATCCAATCTTGTCCTCAACACCACTTTCCCACTCTCTCCCCTTGACTTCCTTGTAGTTCAAATGTTTGTCAATCTCCGCCTTGAATATATTCAGTGACCCAGCCTCCACAGCTCTCTGGGGTAGAGAATTCCAAAGATTCACGACCCTCTGAGAGAAGAAATTCCTTCTCATCTCCGTCTTAAATGGTCGACCCCTTATTCTGAAACTATGCCCCCTAGTTCTAGATACCCCCATTAGGGGAAACATCCTCTCAGCATCCACCCTGTCAAGCCCCCTCAGAATCTTATATGTTTCAATAAGATCACCTCTCATTCTTCTAAACTCCAATGAGTATAGGCGCAACCTGCTCAACCTTTCGTCATACGTCAATCCTTTCATCCCAGGAATCAACCTAGTGAACCTTCTCTGTACTGCCTCCAATGCAAGTATATCCTTCCTTAAACATGGAGACCACAACTGTACGCAGTACTCCAGGTGTGGTCTCACCAGCGCCCTGTAAAGTTGCATCAAAACTTCCCTACTTTTATACTCCATACCCCTTGCAATAAAGGCCAACATTCCATTAGCCTTCCTAATTACTTGCTGTACCTGCATGCTAAGTTTTTGTGTTTCATGTATTAGGACCTCCAGATCCCTTTGTACCGCAGCATTTTGTAGTCTCACTCCATTTAAATAATAATTTGCTTTTTCATTCTTCCTTCCAAAGTGGATAACCTCACATTTTCCCACATTGTACTCCATCTGCCAAATTTTTGCCCACTCACTTAACCTATCTATATCCCTTTGCAGACTCTTTGGGCTGGATTTTCCAGCCCCGAGGAGGCGGGCATGGAGGCAGGACTGCCAGCAAAGTAGTAGAAAGGGGAGGTGGAGGGCAAACCCGCCCCCATCCCAGCTCCAGGTAGTTAACAGGCAGAAAAAAGGATTAGTGCCATTTTACCTTCACAGGTGAAGGCTTCCCGACCTCGGAGGACCCCGCCGGGTTGGAGGAGACATGAAAGAGGTCTGCGGCGGTCGGAGACACCTGGAAGTATGATGTAGAGGTGAGTGATGGGTGTAAGTGTGGCGTGGTAAGTATGTATGGTGAGTCATTAGTGTTAAAAAATGTTCAGTTACCTTGTTTTCTTCCTACAGCCTTCAGCTGCGCTGGATCGGGAGACCCGACATCCTCCTTGTCGATTTCACAAACTGGCTGTTGGATCCTCCGCACCAACAGCCATGTGAAATCGACAAAGTTAAAAGGTTTGATGAGTCCTGAACACAAGGCCTCATCAAACTACACAGAATGTCAGTGTTTGACAGCTTCACAGAGCTGTCAAACGCTGACGTTTCTTCTTTCAAGAAGTCTTGACAGATAGCACATCTGACATTGACGTGCTCTGTCAGTGACTTCCTCCCTAATTGGCCTGCTGAGCCCGCAGGGCGGGCTTAACAAGGTCAATCAGGGAAAAATCCCTCTGGTTGGTCAGACGAGGATGGAGGCGGGACATTAACACGACAAGCAGCAGTCCTGCCTCCAACTCGTCTCCATTCACAAAATCCAGCCCTTTGTGTCCTCCTCACAACTTGCTAACCCACCTATCTTTGTATCATCAGCAAATTTGGCTACAGTACACTCAGTCCCTTCATCCAAGTCATTAATATCGATTGTAAATAGTTGAGGCCCCAGCACTGATCCCTGTGGCACCCCACTAGTTACTGGTTGCCAACCGGAAAATGACCCATTTATCCCGACTCTCTGTTTTCTGTTAGGTAGCCAATCCCCTATCCATGCCAATATATTACCCCCAACCCCATGCGCTCTTATCTTGTGCAGTAACCTTTTATGTGGCACCTTATCGAATGCCTTCTGGAAATCCAAATACACGACATCTACTGGTTCCCCTTTATCCACCCTGTTTGTTACATCCTCAAAGAACTCTAGCAAATTTGTCAAACACGATTTCCCTTTCATAAAACCATGTTGACTCTGCTTGATTGTCTTATGAAAGAAAGACTTGCATTTATATAGTGCCTTTCACAACCTCATAATGTCCCAAAACGCTTTACAACCAATGAAGTACTTTTAAAGTGCAGTCACTGATGTAATGTAGGAAACGTGGCAGCCAAATTGTTCACAGTAAGGTCCCACAAACAGCAATGAAATAAATGACCAGATCATGGGGGTTATTTTGGCCCAAGGGTGAAAACAGGCACGCAATGGGTGTTGTGCTAATAAGAAACGCCTGTTTGAAAGTCCGGATTTAGCACGCAATTTTCGGGCTAATTGGTGATTATCATGATGTGAATGTGCCTACAAGTGCTAACCAGAAACCTGCAGGTTTAGCACTCAAGTGCTGATTAGTCAGAATTTTCATGGAGCAGTATATGTGGGCTTCTCGCACCCACTTCCACTGAAGGTGCGGAGTGCTCTGGCTGGCACACAGCAGCATGTTGCAGGATGGCTCAGGGACCGAGGGAGAGGGCACACAGGTTATCGATGCGGCACTGGAGACCTGGTGGAGGAGGTCCAGAGGAGGAGGGATGTCCTGCACCCGCAGGGGCAAAGGACACCACCTTGCCCCCCTCACCCTTCCTGTCTGTCTCTCCTGCAGCAGCTGGTACTGCTCTGCCTGGCCTCATGTCCTTCTCCCATTCCTCGTCCAGACCAAAGGGGACCCCTAGCAAGATGCCCATTATCAAGTACTCCCTTTCTCCTGGTGACTTGTATAAGGTGTCCAATAAGGTCGAGTAGCACAGCACTTACTCTTTCTAAGTGAACTCCTCAGGGAATTTTCGGAATAAATGTTGCTCGACTGTCGGTGAAGTCTTGAAAAAGTGTGCCAGAAAGTCTCCCGATGTTTCAGAGGTCCTCCTCACAGCTCCAGCAGCACTGAAATGGTGAGTATCCCTTTAAGTAGCGCTTGAAATCCACATCAACGCTTTGTCGCTATTAGGAGAGGGCGTTAGGACCAAGCGCTAGCCACCAAAATGCCGTGCAGCCTCCTTAGTGGCAATCAGCTCCTTAATGATCCTTCCGGTGGCTGTACCTAGCGCAGGCTTCAACTCCTTTACTAAGATGGTGCCTTGCGCCAAACGTGGGCTAAACTGGCATTTCAGCTCAAGACCTCATCTTGGCCACTTCAGGGGCTCTTTAGCGCCTGAACGTACTGCCAAAAATCACCGCCACTGTATCTTCAGGTATTTAGCTGAAACCAGAATCGTTAACTCTCAACAGACCAGGTTTTAGCAGAACTGCTATGCAGGTGACAATCTCGAGTGACTTCTCTTCCATCAAGTATACCAAGGCAACTTTGCTACTTCCAAAATGGCAAGGTATACACAAAAAGGTAATGAGAGATGCTACAGCGAAACAACAATCACAGGATTCATTAAATGTGACGCACAAACTGAGCACTGTTGAAGGTGGTATAAAAATGCAAGTTCTTGTTGGTGGTAAGAATATGGACAGTGCTTTCAGCATATTGGCTGTACAGAAAGATGTAACGTGGTACAGTAATCGCGAGCCCAGGTAGCGGTGTGAAGTGATATATCATGGTGCTGAACAAAACCTGATATATACACAATGACACAACCACCTACAGACAAAAGTCATGAAAGCAGGTAAATAACTCTTTATGGTACAGACAACAACATGTGAGGACTAGACAAGAGGGAAAAAGATAAATTTGCACTCCTATTGACTGGGTCAAGGATAGACCGTGCACTCTGTCTGAAAACTGCCTGAAAACCAATATATTAGAGCAAGCAAAACAACTATAGTAAATGAGCTGCTATATTCGTGCTTGAACAGGGAACTGCTTGAAAGAGGAACAAAAACCCAATAGTTTAATCAGCCCACCATCCCATTCTACTACAGAACCAAGCGGAGCCAACTAAGTAACTGTTCGATATATTTTAAAAGCCTGTTTAAATTGTTGAAGTACAAAGCTCCTTTCTGAATTTAAATTCGATCAGTATTCCAAGCAGCTAGACCTTCAGTTGCAATTAACAGCTTCTCATCATTTATATTCATTTAATTTTGATAACGGGGGTTGGAATGTATTATCACATGGTTTGTCACATAGTTTGGTATGAGCATGCTCAGTTCGCTCTGGCCTAGTAAAGCAAGCACATGAACTAGCAATTCATCGTGTCTCTGTCCTTCATTTGTTCGACCCACATATATTACATTTTTGGTGACGAGAATGGGATCCCAAAGCCATTTTTAGGGATCATGAAAGGACACAGCGTTCAACCGTTGAGTGGAAAAGTTTACGGTACACAGGTAGTGTGCTGAGTCACTGTTCGAAGGGACCGGGACAATCATGGTCACGCCTACGGGATTCATCGGAAGCCTCGGCATGTATGACCGAGCTCACGAACCATTCAATTTTACATTGAGCGGATGGAGATGTTTTTTAAGGCCAATAACATTATTGAGACCGAAGGTGCAGATGAGAATGTTCAAGCTCAAAATAAACTAGTTCGTGAACGGAAGAATGCAATTTTTCTAACAGAGATTGGGCCAGATGTCTACAGAACGTTGGCAAACCTACTCGCGCCAGGGAAAGCGAAGGATGTGTCGTTTGAAGACATTGTCGAGAAACTCGAGGACCATTTCGACCTAAAGCCGTTAGAAATAGCAGAGAGCTATATGTTTAGTAGCAGAAACCAAAAACAAAGTGAAACCATCAGTGAGTACATTATAGCTCCTAAGAACCTGTCTTTGCATTGTAACTTCGGCACATTTTTGGATCGTGCGTTGCGAGGTAAGTTTGTGTGTGGACTGGTGGATGAGCGCACACAGTCCAAGTTACTGAACACTCTGAACCTAATGTTTGACATAGAATGCAAAATTGTCCTATCTATGGAGATGGCATCTAAGAATGCTAGGGAGCTCCGTCCAACTCAAGTGGCTAGTGCAGCTGAGGTCTACAGTCACAAAGCCACCGCCAAATCTAAAGCGGTGAGACTGGGTCAAAAGCATGTTGGTTAGAACAGTTCAGTGAAATGTTATTGCTGCAATGGAAATCACTCACCACAGTCCTGCCAATACAGAAATGCAAAGTGTTTTCAATGCCAGAAGAAAGGCCATATTTCAACAGGTTGCAGAGCTAGATTGAAAGCAGGAAGTAAGAACCATTCTAGTGGCAATGCAAAGCAGCGACAACAAAAGGGAGGAGTTCACAATATTGAAGTGAACACACTTGATGTTGAAGAACTAGGCATCTACAGTATCTATGCCACTAGCAGCAATGCTAGCAGGTGTGAGAAAGACTTCCGTACAAAACTTTTGATCAATGAGCAATATATTGATATGTATATCGACACAGCGGCGGACTGCTCTATCATGACTAAGGACACATATGAAAGTAAGTTTAATCAAATACCACTTACAAAGAGTACCGTAGAGTTAAAAACCTACTCCGGAGAAATCCTAGAGACATGTGGACAAATGGAATGTACAGTTCAACACAATGGCCAGTCAGTAAAGCTGCCTATTATTGTAGCGAGCTACAACAACAGGCCAACCCTCATGGACAAAGACTAGATGAGAAAGTTAAAACTGGACTGGAAAAACATCTTCAGTGTAGATGCTTCAAAGAAGCGACTTGACACAATGCTGAACAAGTATGAAAGCATGTTCACAGACAGTTATGAGGGCATCACTCGGTATGACGTGCATATCCGCATCAAGTCCAATGTGAAGCCTGTCTATTGTAAGGCAAGGCTGGTCCCCTATGCGTTGAAAAGTCAGGTGGAGGAAGAGCTAGCGAAGCTCAGAGAGAACGGACGCTAGTAAAAACTGACAAAAGTGAATGGGCTACCCCAATTGTGGTAGTGCTCAAAGCAGACAAAACTGTACGCTTGTGCGGTGACTACAAAGTTACTATCAACCAAGCAGTTGACAATGAACAGTACCCGTTACCTACATCGCAAGATTTGTATGCAGCACTCTCTGGGTCAAAGGTTTTCTCAAGCTTGACCTGTCGCACGCTTACGCTCAGCTGAATGTTGACAAAGGGAGTCAACAGTATCTCACGGTTCACACACACAAGGGACTGTATTCATACACCAAGCTGCCGTATGGTGTAAAATCCTCCCACAAAATCTTCCAGGCTACGATGGATAAGATTTTGCAAGGAGTTCCAAATTGCTTATGCAATCATGACGATGTGCTGATCGCAACAAGCAGCGAGGAAGAAAATCTAGAGGTGTTAGATTTAGTGCTTCAAAGGTTGAATTGCCACAATGTCAAATTGAAAAGGAGCAAATGTGCTTTTGTGCAGCCTGAGGTTGTGTACCTTGGTCTGAAAGTTGATGCAAATGGCTTGCAACCAGTGAAGGAAAAGATTGATGCTGTCATCAATGCTCCAAAGCCACAGAACGTGTCTGAGTTAAGATCATTCTTTGGAGTGGTCCAGTACTATGCACATTACTTACCTGAGTTAGCGACCATGTTAGCTCCATTGCACGAGCTCCTTAAAAAGGATGTCTAGTGGAAGTGGACGAAAGCGCAGCAGGAAGCTTATGACGCTTGCAAGAGAAGTCTCTCTAGCGATGCTCTATTTGTGCACTATGGCACAGAGCTTGACCTTAAGTTAGTGTGTGATGCTTCCAGCTATGGTGTGGGAGCTGTCATAAGCCATATAATGGATAACGGCCAAGAGAAACCAATCGCGTTCACATCGTGCAAATTGGCTGTCGCGTTTCCCACATTACAACAGTGACTCCACTTCAAAAGTACTTCATTGACTGTAAAGCGCTTTGAGACGTCCGGTGGTCATGAAAGGCGCTATATAAATGCAAATCTTTCTTTCTTTTTTCTCACAAAGAGCGAAAGAAACTACGCGCAAATTGAAAAGGAAGCACTCGCCATAGTGTTTGGATTCAAGAAATTTCAACAGTTCCTGATCGACAGAAAGTTTACCCTGATAACCGATCACAAACCACTCCTAGCAATATTGGGGCCCAAATCTGCCATCCCTGCAATGGCCGCATCAAGAATGCAACGTTGGGCAGTGTTGTTACAATATGACTACACGATTGAATATCGCACTTCAAAGCAAAACGCAATCGCAGATGCCTTGTCCAGGTTGCCACATGAGGACTCATGTTGGGAGTGAAGGTGAGATTTTCACGCTAGGTGCAATTGACAAAGACTTTCCCGTGAATGCAACTGAGATTGCAGATGAGACTCAAAAGGACTCAGTACTGAAAAGAGTGTATGAAAACACCTTGAATGGATGGACTGATCAGTGTATGGACACAGAATTGAAATCATTCCATAGCCGTCACACTGTGAGCAAGGTTGTATCAAGTCGGGAAACAGGGTGGTGGTACCTACTTCTTTGAGAGATAGAATTCTGGCCGAACTTCATATTGAACATCCAGGAATCATCAGTATGAAATCAATTACAAGAAGCTTTGGTTACTGGTCTGGATTGGACAATGATCTTGGAAAAACTTGCCAATTTGTATTTCTTGCTTTGATGCTGTGCCGATTTGTATTTCTTCACTTCACCTGACGAAGGAGCAGCAGCTCCGAAAGCTTGTGATTTCAAATAAAACTGTTGGACTATAACCTGGTGTTGTGCGACTTCTCACTTTTGAAAAACTTGATCATGAACACATACATGAGTTTGACTCAGTTCAGACTTCAGTAACTGAAGTACCAGGTTCAACAAGTCTGATATAGAAACAGGATCATCTTTGAGTTCGGAACCAAAACAAAACAGCCCGAAAATTGGTTCAACGCCAAAACCTTTTGTAAGGAGATAAGGAAGGCTCCGCAAACCTGTTATTAAATTGGATTTGAAGTTCATTTGTAGGATTTGTAGTTCATTTAAAAGAAAAAAGCCAGGAGTTTTTGTTATGTGGGAAAGGTGGGACCATAGTTTTGTTGTATTTGAGAGGAGAATACATACATTTTTTTAAGGGGAAAGCAGTGTAATGTATTATCACATGGTTTGTCACATGGTTTGGTATGAGCATGCTCAGTTCGCCCTGGCCTAGTAAAGCAAGCACATGAACTAGCAGCTCATCGGGGGAGAAATTCATTATCGCCCAGGAACGGGCGCTAACTTTGTAAAAGTTTGAGATTTAGCGCCAGGCGCTAATGAATCTCGCTGCGCGCAAAATTCAGTGTCATCGCTCAAAGGATGGGAGCGCTAAATCAAGCGCTAACGGCCTAGCTCAGTGGTATTACACTCAAAGCGCTAAGCAATTTCAGGTGCAGTCTAATCGCTAGTCATCATTGCCACAGGCTCTTTCCAGTTCTTAAAGGGGAGGTTCATTCATGCTGCAGAACCTCATTCTCAGCATTGCTGGTTCTGCAGCTGTCTCAGCCAGGAGAAGGACAAGGAGAAGGAACCGGACCACTGAAGGAGGCGTCATTATGGCAGATCAACGGCCCAGGGAGAGAGTTCACAGATTCTGCCACCAAGCATTGGAGACGTTGGTCTTCGCTGTGGAGAGACGGAGGGCCGTGCTGTACCTGGCAAGTGACAGGAGGCCCTCGCCGCAAGTCTTCCGCACCATGTGGAGGGAGGTAGCCCAGCAGGTCTCAGGCAGCACTGTGGTCCCCAGGACCCACACACAGTGCAGGAAGAAATTTAACGACCTCACTCGGGTCAGGGTGGGTCAATGCTTCAACAAATGCTACATACCACCATCTGAACCACAGTCTGCACACACTGGCCAAAGCACCACACCCCCAGCACTCACCCACCAACAATCTCCACCTACCAACACTCACACCCACATCTCACACCTTGCACACAATGACAGCTATTCAACTATGGCAGGCACATCTCCCAAACACATTGCTCCACACTCACTCACACACTTTCCTCTCTCTTGCAGGCCAAGGTCACTCACAACAGGAGGGAGCAGGAGTGCACAGGCAGGGGACAACCTGACACCCAACCACTTTCTGAGCTGGAGGAAGGAGTGCTGCAAATCACTGGGCTCCAGGTGGTGGGCGCTGTGGCCACCGGCGACGTTGACCCCCTTGGAGACAACAACGGTTCATCCCTACTCCTTCTTCTCACATCCCACTTCCCCCTCACCCAACAAGCATTTCCCACTTTCCAGCTAATCATGCCTTTCTCCCTTACTGCCCCCTCTCCTCACCTTAACCCATCTCTTGTGCCTTTATGCTTTCAGATAATAAGCAAGCAGCTGAGCAGCCTGTCCCTGAGGACATCGTAGAGAGCGAGGCGGGAGAAGAGGAGGAGGAAGAACATACCGCGTCACTGCATGTCTCACCTGCAGGCACAAGCTCAGATACTGGCACTACACGTTCTTTAGAGGCTAGTACAGTAGCGGGATCTGCACAGGGTGAGGCACCGGGGACGAGCGGGCTGCAACAAGGCCAGGGGGAAAGGGTAGCTCGTGGGCCAGCTCCCCGGAGGGCGAGTTCGCACGCGAGTTCTGCTGCACAGGACTCAAATGAGTACTTCGATGGGGAGGCCTTTAGAAGAAGGGTGATGGACATGCACACGGAGATGATAGGTGCAATGGCAAGGGTGTCCGAGAGCCTCTCGGCAATGGTAAGGAGCGTGGAGGAGTCCGCCTCCAACATTGCACAGAGCTCTGCGCACACCATGGAGCCCATCATTTCCAGTCTGCAAAGGATTGTGGACTCCCACAGAGACCATGGCGACCCAGACCTCGTGCCGCGTGATGGGCGATCTGGCAGCTTCCATTGCAGCACAGGTGGAAGCGATGCAACATCTTAGTGCTGTAATGCAGTCTATGCTTGGTGCCATTCAATCTCAGACTGCTCTCATGCAGTCTCAGCTTGATGCCACGCAAGCTCTGACTGCTGCCATCATGGCTGGGTCGACCACCATCCACTGGGGCTTTCACGGTGTTGCAGAAGGCCAGCAATCTGTGCTGCAACAGATTGCTAGAAAAGCTGAGGTGCTGCCCCGTGGGAGTGCCAGTAGGTCAGTGGAGCAGGAAGCTGCTGTCCTCTCTCAGGATGACAGCATTCCTGCTCCCACCACTGCCACCCCGCCATTGCCCTTGTCGCTGCCTGTCATCCAGCCAGCCCAGACTGCTGGCACCCATACTGAAGTGGTGCAGTCGACAGCCGGGCCTTCCAGGCCCAGAGCTGGTCGAGGGCATCCTGCAAGGCCATTTGAAGTTACCCACACGGACACTCAGCAGCCTTCCACCAGCCCTGCTGTAGCCATTGGGCCAACACTTCGTCGGAACACTAGAGTAGGCAAAGACACAGTAACGAGAGGCACTAAGGGATTGCACAAGAGTGAATAGCCAATATTATTGTTGTAAATATGTGTTCACTGATGATTGATAAATTTATTAATTGGCTTTGGATGATTTTGTGGTGTCTCTCATTTCAGCTTTGTGCTGTGATATGGCTTGCGACAGGGATAGAATGATGGGGATGTGGTGAGCAACAGGGATCTGGGGTTTAATTTATTGGAACCGCAGTCTGATGAGGCGGTCATAGACCGCCCTTCCAGAAGGCTGATTGAGTGGCTGCCTCCTCCCTTGCTCCTGTTCCTCCTCCTCCTCCTCGTCTTCCTCTTCCTCATCGTCCTCCTCCTCCTCCTCCTCTCCCTCTTCCTCCTCTTGAGGTGGTTCCTGTAGAATTCGCAAAATTATCGCGATTTTATAAATTAAGAAGGAGACATAAAGTTTCGTACAAACAGCTTTTATTTCAGCAGAATGCTGTCAGGTTTCAAAACGGACACAAACAGCCTGTAAAATGGCCGCCACGCCTCGTGGCAGAAAGTTCTAGACTTTCAGTGGGCAGACAAGATGGCGTTCCAATAAACATTTGTGCAAGATCGTACAGGACTCAGCACATTTGAGATAAATGACAAGACAAGATGAGGTTTGCATTTTAAACATAAATACTGGAATCGGTCCCCCAGGTGCAAACAAGGGCTATTGTACTGAGCGATCAAGGACCCATCCAAAGACATTAATATGCAAAATCCCCACGACTCTACGATGAGAGAGCCGTTTGCGGGTATTTACAGTAAGCATTTGGAAGCCCCAAAACCCCTCCATAGAGACTACTAGCCGGTTCCACAATGGGAGAAATATTAACGGGTACTCAGACAGTTACAAGTATCACCGAAACCCATTAAAGACTGAGATCACCCCATACAAGAAGTTTGAGCGCCAAAAACCTGACAAAAGATAGACATTAAGATTGGGCGGGAAAAGAGGAATTACAGCACTATAACTGTAAAGTACAACCGTCCATCTCTCTCTTGCTGCTTTGACTCGCTGGAAGGCTGCTGAACTTTTATTCTCTTGCCTGACGGCTCTGGACTCTGATCCGCTAGGATCAACCTCGTGGCTTGCCGCGAAGATCTGTGGAGAACTGGGCTGTGAGGCCTGGAAGCGGGCGCACCATACCGAGAAGTCGGTAAACGGTGTTGGAACCGAAGGCCCGAGAGGAGATGAGATGAGATGAGATGAGATGAGAAGAGAAAAAGACGACAATACGTATCGCCACGGTCAGTAAGCCCCGACCGCGCCTGTAAGTCGAATAAACACTTCTTCGAATTTTATCGGCTACTCCACAACTGGCCTAGGAAGACCCTTCTTTGAGTTCTACAGACAACTGGTGTAGGGCACAGGAAGACTCTTTTTCGAGTGGTGTCCGAACTCCGAGGGCAACACAGATCTTCATGACAGCAGACGGTCCAGCCTGCTAGCCGGAGCAGAAACGAGTAAACAAGTGGGGTACAGAGACCCCTGATCAACACGTGGATAGTCAGGTGCTGCGGTAAAAACATCCGAGCAGAGTTTCGGAATTCTCCGAGTTATCACGAGTGGTGAGCATGAGTCTCGATCCTACAAATCTAGATTAGGACAGGTATTGATAGGGGAGGGTTTAAGTTTTAAGGATAATTATAATGTGTGTCCCCTTTTACGATGTGTCATGCGCTCCTCGTTTCCCTAAAATTAGTTTCATAACTGTGTGTGAGATTGTACTGTCATTAATCTGTGCTTATGACATGTGTTCTTGTACACCAGTCACTGAAGGCGAGCATGCAGGTGCAACAGGCGGTCAAGAAGGCAAACGGTATGCTGGCCTTCATAGCAAAAGGGTTGGAATACAGGAACAGGGATACCTTGCTGCAGCTGTACAGGGCAGTGGTGAGACCACACCTCGAGTACTGTGTACAGTTTTGGTCGCCTCATCTGAGGAAAGATGTTCTTGCCATGGAGGGGGTGCAGCGGCGATTCACCAGGCTGATACCAGGAATGGCGGGATTGACCTATGAGGAGAGACTATGTAGTTTAGGGATGTACACACTGGAGTTTAGAAGATTGAGAGGGGACCTCATAGAAGTGTATAAAATTCTGACAGGTCTAGACAGACTAGATGCAGAAGGAATGTTTCCCTTGGCGGGTGAGAACAGAACTAGAGGACATAATTTAAGGATAAGGGCTAAACTATTTAGGACAGAAATGAGGGGGAATTTCTTCACTCAGAGGGTGGTGAACCTGTGGAACTCATTGCCACAGAGGGCAGTGTACGCCAGCTCATTAAATATATTTAAGAGGGAATTAGATATATTTCTACAGGCAAAAGGGGTTAAGGGTTACGGAGAGAAGGCGGGGACGGGATACTGAATTGGAGGATCAGCCATGATCTCATTAAATGGCGGAGCAGGCTCGAAGGGCCGGATGGCCTACTCCTGCTCCTATCTTCTATGTATCTATGTATCTATGTATCTCATAATCTTGAATAATATGCAATAAAGATTTTCCATTTCGCACTATTCAACCGGGTCTACCTGAGTCTTTCTCTGCATTATTGCTCTCGCACCTAAGTCCAGTGTCAGAACCGTAAGGGCGAGTGGGTCGAACCACTCACAGGTGTCTAGTGTTATCAGGCTGGCTGGAGACCAGAACAGGCAACAAGGCCTAACCCCGCACTAGCACCCAGGCTAAGCACAGAGCCGCAGGTCACCCCTTACAGATAATGGCGACCACGAAGGGACACTGGCAGTGAGAAAATAATGTGTTAGACCCTGGTATGAATGGGCGAAATGTTATGGAAGAGAGAATAGCAGATTATGTGTTTGGAAAAGTGAATTTGACTAAGAAATGGATAAGTGACCTGCTGGTGGATAAGCGTCCACTAGAGGCACCCGTGAGGTGGACAGGTAGCAAGGAACATAAAAAAACAGGAGAGAAAGCGGTCTGGCTGATGTGCTATAAAAGACAAGTCCAGCTTTCGGACCAGGTCATCTTAGCGCAGGCAGCTCAGATCAAGGGTTTAGAGGTGGAAATGGACGAGAAGGTCGCGGGGGGGGGCAGCAGCTCATCGCGTCTTTAAATGCGTTGCATCAAGAACGCCAGTTAGTCGCCAACCACCATGAGGCGAAAATAGATTACCTCAAGTGCCAGGTCACTGAGGCAAAGTTAAATGAGGGCAGAATAAAGGAACGATGTGCCCGCCTAGCTGCCCAAATAAAAGCCCAGGAAGAGAGCTTAACGGGGGTTAGGGCGGCATATAAGATGGCCCTCGAGGATAAACATCAGGGGGCCGATCACAGCGTCTGCCAAAGAGAGATAGGGAACCTTAAAGAGGCCCTGAATAAAGCGCACGGCTTGGTGTGCCTTATCAGCCCGTCAGCACACCAGCCGCTGGTGGGTGGGGAATTTCAGAAATCCCCACCGAACAAAGCAGAGGAGGTATTTGCCACTGTGCCCTCCGCGCCACCCAGCTATTCGGCAACCTGGGTGAGGAAGGAAGTGGTAGAAGTAGAGGAAGAGCCCCCTGAGGTAGAAGTGAAGCCGGGACCGTTGTGTCCGGTCACGGGTATCAAGAGGGGCCCGAACGGAGCAGGTGGGGCAGAGGGGGATCTCCTCAACCAGCTTGTGTTGCCTCACAGCTCACACCAGCTGAGGGCTATGATCAGTCACGTACGGAAGCTGTCCGAGTCAGACGACCCTTCCGTACATTTCAGGGAGGTAGAGCAAACCGCAGCCATTAACGGCTGCGACGATGGGGAAAAAGCAAAAATGCTGTTGTTCTCATTAGACAGCTCGATCCTTCAGTGTCTCTCAGACGAGAGCAAGAGGGGAAATAATACCTATGGGGAATTGAGGGACGAGGTCCTGGAAGTGTTGGGAGCGGACGATGAAGGTCCGTTCGTTAGATTGGGACAAACAGTGCAGATAGAGGGAGAACCCCCGAAGGTTTTCGCCGACAGGCTGTGGCCAGTATATCAACGTAGCTGCCCAGGCGCGCCAGCACGTCACCGCATAGACGGTGTCGGTTTAACTCATTGGCTCAGGTGTGTGGTAGCCAACAGTTTGCCAGCCGTCAGGGAGCAGGCCAAAGCGTGGTTTGATCCCACTAACCCCGCCACAACAGAGGAGTCGGTCCTAAATCGACTCACGGTAGGGTACCGTAATACCGTAATACCAGGAGTGCGGGAGCACGTCCCCTTAAGGGAAAGGTGCATGAGGCGCGGCCCACAGCCCCGGCTCAAAAGGAGTGGCATCAGGAGGGAAATCGCGTCCCACAGGCCAGTAATGCTTGTTTCGGATGTGGAAAGACAGGGCACTGGCGCAAGAACTGCAGGAATCCTTGGAAGGAGTCCAGGGATAAAAATCCCGCAGTCCGAGACCAGGCGCCTGTCTCTGATAGGGGAGATGGTGCACCTATCCATCCCGATGCGATCGAATCAATGTTGGGAGCCATGCGCACCCTCATGATTTCGCAAGGAAGGGTGGCAGTTGCTACCGGCCCCGCAGATGCCGCAGCCCCGTCCAACAGTACCCAATGACTAGAGCCCGCACAGCCCGTCTACCTGTGTCCGCTCAGCTATGATGCGTGGAAGCGACCCCTGGTGGAGATGGAGGTAAAGAAGCAGAAGGGTAGTTATTTGTTGGACACGGGATTCATACGGATAGCCCTTTTGACTCACCGCTATCTACCAAGGTCCCATACACATTAGCGGGGTTTACGGAAAAAGAGCAGGCTGGCGCGTTCTCCATTCCGCTATCCATTCATTTAGGAGCACTCCACACCACATGGAAGTGCATACTGATGAAATGGCAAGAGGGGGGTGAGAGAGGCATCCTCGGATCAGACCTCCTATCGGGGCACGGGATCCTCGTGGACCTCAGGAATCACTGTCTCTGGGGAGCTAAGGGTGGAAAAGGCGAGGTAGTGGTAATCCCGGGGGAGGAAGGTAAAGGGGCCCTGTGTACCATGAAGCCATCCGGAGGCTACGACCTCGGGCTTATGGTCGCGGATGTCCCAACGGACATGCAAACGTACGTGTCAGATAATATGCACGCGTTTGCAACCCACAAGCACGATTGTGGGAGGGTTACCGGGTTTGAGGTCAGCGTAGATGGGGACCCCATGACCCGGCCCCAAAAGCAGTATAACTTCCCCAAAGAAGCAGAACCCGATATGGAGACAGCAATGTCCTCCTTGGTGCAGCAGGGCGTGTTGAGGCCGATAGCCACACACGTGAACTCCCCATTATGGCCGGTTAGGAAGCCGGATAATTCGTGGAGGGCCACGGTGGACTACAGAGTCCTTAACAGTAACATTCCCGCCTGCGCGCCCACGGTAGCAGCAGTTGCTGACCTAATAGGGAGTATCCCAGCGTCCGCGACCACGTTCACGGTGCTGGATATCTCGAACGGTTTTTGGTCCATCCCGCTGCGGCGAGAGGACCAGTACAAGTTTGCCTTTACTTTCAAAGGACAACAGTACACATGGAACTGTCTGCCACAGGGTTTCCACAACAGCCCCAGTATTTTCCACCAGTGTATGGCAGGAAGTTTAAAGGAGTTTAGTCAGCCCAATCAGATAGTGCAGTACGTGGATGATTTGCTCCTATTTACGGACTCAAGGGAGGAGCATGGACCACTGCTGGCCGAGTTATTGGAGCTGCTAGCGAGAAAGGGTTTTAAAGTGAACCCTAAGAAAGCACGTATCGGTCAGCAGGAAGTAAAATTCCTGGGGGTGACCATTCGCGCTGGGGAAAGAGCCATAGATAAGGCTAGGAGGGAGTCGGTGCAAGAGTTACCGATTCCCAACACCATAAGGGGTGTGAGGTCCTTTTTGGGACTGACCGGTTACTGCAGGGATTTTATCGAAGACTATGCGGCCACAGCGGCGCCGCTGCTCCAACTCCTCCATAAGGGAGTGGAGTGGTCTTGGGACGAGGGCTGCCAGGCAGCCTTCGAGAAGTTAAAAAGGGATTTGCAGACCGCGCCAGCTTTAGGGGCCATAGATGGGGGGAAGGAGTTTTTCCTGGAGGTAGCTGCCAGCGGAGACAGCTTGAGCGCTGTGCTGCTCCAAGAGCGCCACGGCAAGCTGAGGCCGGTTGTCTATTCGTCCAGGGTGTTAACGGATGTGGAGAGAAGTTTCTCCAATTGCGAAAGGCACCTTTTAGCCACGCATTGGGCTGTGAAAAGATCAGCGATCTTCACAGGGCTCTCTCCCATCACTCTCCTCACCCATCACACACCAACTAAGATGCTTCTACATGGGAGGATTAAGGATGGGACCGTAAGCAGCGTTCGAATTGCGCGCTGGACCCTTCTCCTTTCCCAGATGGATCGTAGAATTAAAGGTCTTTGCGAGCCCAGGCTTGCGGCCAATTTGGTATACCCCGGTACAGCCCACCAGTGTTCGGTGGAAGGGGTGTGGGAAGTCAACATAGTGTCCGCTGGCGAACGACTCACAGGGTGCGGAGTTTATGACCCTGCGGCAAACCTTGCCCTGGCGATTAAGCTCCCCAGCACCATGAGCGCGCAGCAGGCTGAGCTGTCTGCAGTGGTGTACGTCGTTACCCACCCAGAAACTTTCCCAACCCCATACACGATTTGCTCGGACAGTATGTTCACATGCAATTCGTGTACGGAATACCTGGCCATTTGGTCCCGCCGTGGACACACCTCCGCGGACGGAAGACCTTTAACGGTGAAGCCCTTGCTGGAAAAGATCCTAGCAGCAGTAGGGGAGGAAGGGGAGATTTTCATCCATAAGGTGAAGGCTCATAGAAACATAGAAAATAGGTACAGGAGTAGACCATTCGGTCCTTCGAGCCTGCACCGCCATTCAATGCGTTCATGGCTGAACATGCTACCTCAGTACCCCATTCCTGCTTTCTCGCCATACCCCTTGATCCCCCTAGTTGTGAGTGTTATATCTAACTCCCTTTTGAATATATTTAGCGAACTGGCCTCAACAACCTTCTGTGGAAGAGAATTCCATAGATTCACCACTCTCTGGGTGAAGAAGTTCCTCCTCAGCTCAGTCTTAAATGGCTTCCCCTTAATCCTTAGACTGTGACCCCTGGTTCTAGTTTTCCCTAACATTGGGAACATTCTGCCCGCATCTAATTTGTCTAAACCAGTCAGGATTTTAAATGTCTCTATAAGATCCCCCCTCATTCTTCTGAACTCCAGAGGATACAAGTTCAGTTGACCCAATCTTTCTTGATATGTCAGTCCGGCCATCCCAGGAATCAATCTAGTGAACCTTCGCTGCACTCCCTCAATAGCAAGAATGTCCTTCCTTAAGTTAGGAGACCAAAACTGCGCACAATACTCCAGGTGTGGCCTCACCAAGGCCCTGTACAACTGCAGCATCACCTCCCTACTCCTGTACTCAAATCCCCTTACTATGAAGGCCATCATTCCGTTTGCTTTCTTGACTGCCTGCTGCACTTGCATTCCCACCTTCAGTGACTGATGTACCATGATGCCCAGGTCGCGTTGCACCTCCCCTTTCCCTAATCTGCCACCATTCAGGTAATAGTCCGCCTCTCTATTTTTACCACCAAAGTGGATAACCTCACATTTATCCACATTGTACTTCATCTGCCATACATTTGCCCATTCACCCAACCTGTCCAAGTCACTCTGTAGCCTCCTAGCATCCTCCTCATTGTTCACACTGCCTCCCAATTTAGTGTCATCCGCAAATTTGGAGATATTACATTTAATCCCTTCGTCCAAATCATTAATATATAATGTAAACAGCTGGGGTCCCAGCACCGAACCCTGCGGTACCCCGCTGGTCACTGCCTGCCATTCTGAAAAGTACCCATTTACTCCTACTCTTTGTTTCCTGTGTGCCAACCAGTTCTCAATCCACGTCAACACATTACCCCCAATCCCATGTGCTTTAACTTTGCTCACCAATCTCTTGTGTGGGACCTTGTCAAAGGCCTTCTGAAAGTCCAAATACACCACATCTACTGGTTCCCCCCTGTCCACCCTATTGGAAACATCTCCTCCACAGAGCCCCGTGGGGAGGGCAACCAGCAGGCGGATGCGCTAGCCAGGGAGGGTGCCCGTAACGGCACTTTCTGGGACCCCTATGGGCCCAGACCCGTGGCAGCGATCCAAGGCAGGGACGGGAATTCCGGGAACACCAGGGTAGCATTGCCCCTAGACCTTAAGACCGTCCAGAACCAGGATCCCGCCCTAAAAGCAGTTCTCAGAACCATTGCTGAGGGCAAGCAGGTAGAGGGTCCGTACAGTACGGCAACCCTCTCCGTTAAAGAAGGCATGCTGTTCCGCGAGGAGCAGTGGGTTGTGCCGCAGCAGCACAGGAGGGAATTCCTCCAGTTGGCTCATGAGGGACCGGGGGCAGGGCACCCCGGGCCCGAGGTTACCTGGCAACGGGTAGAGCAAGCGGGATGGTGGCCGGGGCTCAGGGAGCAGGTCCGCGAGTTCTGTGCAAGCTGTCTCGTGTGCGCTGCAAACAACCCAGAACCCCAGAAAAGGAAAGTGCCCATGGGGCACATCAGGAGGGTGGAGGGACCATGGCAGTCGATACAGATCGACTATATAGGGCCCCTGCCCACCACCCAGGGAGGCTATAAATACTGCCTCGTCTTGGTGGATGTGTTTTCCAAATGGGTGGAAGCCTTCCCCTGTAGAACAGCTACGGCACTGGGTACTGCAAAAATCTTGGTCCGGGAAGTGTTCTCGCGGTGGGGACTCCCCCGTTTTGTGGAGTCAGACCAAGGGAGTCATTTCACCGGCCAGGTGATGCAGAACACCCTCATGCTTTTGGGCATTGAAGGGAAATGGCACGTAGCGCACAATCCCCAGTCATCCGGGATTGTTGAACGCATGAACCGGACCCTGAAGGAGAAATTGAGGAAAGAGACTATGAACTCGCCCCAAAAATGGGCGGAGGTTCTGCCTTTAGTCCTCATGGGGGTCCGGGCCAGTCAGTCGAAAAGTACGGGGTATTCTCCGCACGAGGTGATGACTGGGAGGATCATGCGAACCCCCACCCATGTGCTAGCGCCGGTGCTCACTGAGGGTCAGCTCCAAGAGGTAAGCAGGGACAAGTTCGTCCAGACCCTCTTGGAGCGCCTGAAGCAGGTTTATGAGCAGGCGGCTGGGAACATGGGAAGGCAGCATCAGGGCAATCGCCTGTTGCTGGAACCCCGCAAAAAGCGGGAGTGGGAAGTAGGAGACCAGGTCATGGTCAGAAACTATGCCAGAGTAGGGAGTCTGGAACCACTGTATATGGGACCCTACAGCATTGTAGATAAGGCAAGTCCCATGGTATACGTCGTAAAGGTACCCCGGCGCACTAAGTGGTTCCACGTAAATCAGTGCAAACTGTATAAGCCGGGTGCACAAGGGCCAACCACAGGGGCCAAACCTGCGAGTGGGGACTCGCAGCCCCAGGTAGGGCCACAGGGCACACAGGCAGGCAAAGCAGCTTGCATCAGGGGAGAGGACATCCTAGCAAAATGTAGGATCCTTTATTTGGGTTGGGAGTCAGATGAGGAAGAGCTCGAGGAGCTCAACGAAGATAGTGACACAAGCGAAGAGGAGCTGGAATCGGAGGACGAAAGGGTCACCCCCGATTCCGGTATAGGGGAGACAGGGGCTGCAGATAGAGATCCACACAGGGTGGAGGTCGAAGCTGCAGGTCCCGAACGCAGGGGGGCGGAGCTAGGGGAGGCGGAGCCAGCCGCTGTGGTGGGACCACAGGGCATGGCGATGGAAGCCTCAGAGCCCGAGCCGCCCGCCTTGAACGTCTTGCCCTCGAGGGAGGTAGGGACTGCGAGTGAAGGGCCGCCTACTGGGCCAAGTAGGGCGGTGCCACAAGCTGCAGATCCCGAGTTCAGGGAGGCGGAGTCAGGGGAGGCGGAGCCAGCGACTGTGGTGGGACCACGGGTCGCCACGGTGGAAGTCTCGAAACCCGGTCCGTCAGTCCTGGAGTTCCTGCCCCCGGTAGTTCTCCGTAGGTCAGGTCGGACACCCCAGCCCAGAAAGATGTGGGTAAGTCCCCCGTACGCCCCCAGGCATAAGTTCAGGGCTAAGGCAGCCCAGGGAGAGCCCAGTCACAGCGCAGCAGCAACAGGCTGCGGCAGATCAAAGGGAGGGGTCAATGCCCTCCCACCGTTGGGAGAAGCCTGCGGCAGCAACCGCAGAATTTGAGTAGGCCGCCCTGGGAACGGGCGGCACTGTACAGTTATTAAGATAAGTGATAAGTTTAGGATGAGTTTATAAGTTTATAAGTTTAAGTTTATAGTTTTAAATCAGGTTAAGTTTGTAGTTTAATTTTTTTAACAGAAAATGGTAAAATGATGGGAGTTTTAGAGATAGGAATAGTTAAAGTCTATCCAGCGCACATGTCTTCTTACGTGAGGCGAGGTCAGGGGACCCGCTCACCCTTCACAAAAGCCAGAGACTCTTGGGAGGTTGGCTACCTCATTCTATCTGATCACAGGAACCAAGGAAGGATGGAACGAATTCTAGTAGTGCTCGCGGCAATCGGATGTGGATTGGCCTATCGAGGCCGCACCAAGGATGTCGTGGTGTTTGGATGCTCCGGGAACACGGCCCCCATCGCGGTGGATGGGACCGGAAGACGGGAGGCTGAGGAGACCACCACCTATTTCCACAAGGGAAGGTGGCCAGGATGGCTGGGAACGAATTCAACTGAGTATTCCAGTACATCGGGTTTTGCCTACAAAGAGACTTCTTTAATGTGCCCCAAAGTGAGGATCATCGCACCCAGAGTCAGCGTCACCGTCGGCAAACGGATTTGTTTGACTTGTAATGGGAATGTCCCATTGAGCCGATGGTGGTGGCTGCGAAAGCTGAGCAAAAACATGAGGAACTCTTCAGTCGAGTGGGAGCGACTGGGTAATAATACCCATCGGACAATTACGGGGACAAACGGACAAGTGAGAGTCTGTTGGGACAAATGGTGGGAACCGGATGAGGGAATTTATGTATGTATGTGGGGGTCAAAGCACGTTTGCCCCAAAGGCATCTCCATATTTTTCATCAATCAATGGCAGGATAACGGACAGGGGATGAGGTGGGATGCGAGCACCAGGGGGTGCGGAGCTCCATACTCTTCGATCCCGGTAAATGCCACTGAACTCATTACGCGCCCACGCAAGGCCCCGCCCACAATTCCGGTGGTTCTAGCTAAGGAAGAAGGGTGCCCAAAAACCAGTAAGGGACCCGGGAATGGTTTGGTATTGGTCCCTACAGACCAGATACTATTTCAGGGGGTACATTACGCGGTGGCCTCGGTGATTTTAAACCTCACCGAGGTGCGGTTGCCGGAGTGGTGCCCCAAAGAGACGGAACAGTTATATCAGGTCCTGTTGACCAAGATGTTTAGGCAATTTTATGAGTTCGATTTCGCGGAAATTGATAAAACAAGTTTGTACACCGCACCACATGAAGTTTTGGGTCAGGTGGGGAGGCAAAGAAGGGGTGTTGTGAACGACATGTTCACTGCTTTCAATACAGGTACATCTGTGGTCAACGCTCTAGACAGCGTGGAGCTGCAGACCCAGAATAATGGTTTAAAAATACAATTAAAAAGCATTCTCACAGATGAAAATAAGGTGGTTGGGTCTGGGTTACACGAGGACCAGGCCATGACTCTCCATTTAAAAGAAATAATAACTGAACTAGAGAAACATGCGCATACGGTAAATGCCCTGATTAGGGAAGATCGGAATGCGTCCGATCAGGCTGCGCAGAACGAGGTGTGCGTGCTTTACGGGGCGTGGTTACTGGGCGAGGGCCGCAGTAATTTGGAGGATTTAAAACAAGGTTTGGTCCCGTCCTGGATAAGTAACAAACACCTGCAGGCGCTCCACCCTTTTCAGAACGTATTAAGTCCGTACCAGCTCAGGCTAGCTTCAGAAGCATACCCAGTCCCCGTGGACTGCGGACGATCAAACCATACCATCATGGGTATAGTTTTACGTATGCCGGTTTTGGGCGACACAGCAAAGCCCGCCCCGGTGTATTGGGTAGAGAACATTGGTGTCATTCAGGGGGGAGCCCACATTCGCTATGCAGCGGTTCCACCTTACGTCAACGGCTGGGAGCAAACGATGACAGGTACAGATCTCTCTGGTTGTCGTGGCCGGGGAGCACACATAATACTGTGTCCCCAGCACTTGAATGCCTTTTTAACACCACAGTGCGGGTTCAGAACGGCTGGCGCCAAGCCCATGAATTGCACCATGGAGGCAATGGCACAAGATCATGTGCCTCCGCAGGTAGCATACATCGGGGGTGGAACATATTGTGTTACCACTGCAGCGCAACACTACCAACATGGAAACCGTAGCCGGTGTCCGGTGAGTGACAGCAGTTTCTGTTTTAAACCCAGGGCGGAAGTTCAAGTAGCACAACTGCGAATTGTCCCGATCCCTGAACCATCCACTGTTCATCTTACAGTAAAAGAGAACTTCACCGACCTGCAGCGATTCATCGCGCATTTCGGATACCTCATTCCCCCTCTCCCTGAACACCTCACCAAGCTTTTAAAAGCCGTCGCGGTATCGCAAAAACATTTTTACACCCTAGAACAAAAGACTGTCGAGATAGGGACAGAAATTCTGGACATAGTAATTCCACCGTGGTGGGATCTGTTCACCAACATTGAAGTGCCTTCCAGGATTAGAATAGCCTCCCACATTTTAGTTGTATGCCAAGTGTTTATTGTGATATACTTATTGGTCGTGCATTGTAAGAGAGGCAAATGCCTCACCAAGAATGAAAACACGGGAGAGTGGCGAGAACGTTACGTGCGCGTGCACGATGAAAGCACCGCGTAAACAGACAAAATGGCGTCACTCCAGTTTTCCACGTGCGCCTCGGAATTGTTGTAATCGATCGTGATTTTTCTCAGAAACTGTAATTAAGTTTGGAACTCTACATGTTTAAGAGTTGGTTTTGATTATTTTGATTTGGTGTTGTTGAATATGATTGTTTGGTTGTTGTTGTTTTTCTTTTTCCTTGAATAAAAAATATGCATATGCAGGTGGTGTGAGAGGCATCGGCCTGGTTACACCTGGAAGGAAATGCACGCAGTGTAAGTTAAAGGCAAATGCTGCCTACGGTGTTATAAGAATGTAATTTTCCTGGGAAATAAGGACGACACGGAGACCCTAGATAGTTTTAAGTTATGGGAATTTTTGGATATGGAGAATCGAGATAATATTGCTCACCACAATGTTTTTGATACGATAAGCGGAGTTATTCGCATCAACAGGAGGGACTGTAGAATTCGCAAAATTATCGCGACTTTATAAAATAAGAAGGAGACATAAAGTTTCGTACAAACAGCTTTTATTTCAGCAGAATGCTGTCAGGTTTCAAAACGGACACAAACAGCCTGTAAAATGGCCGCCACGCCTCGTGGTAGAAAGTTCTAGACTTTCAGTGGGCAGACAAGATGGCGTTCCAATAAACATTTGTGCAAGATCGTACAGGACTCAGCACATTTGAGATAAATGACAAAACATGATGAGGTTTGCATTTTAAACATAAATACTGGAATCGGTCCCCCAGGTGCAAACAAGGGCTATTGTACTGAGCGATCAAGGACCCATTCAAAGACATTAATATGCAAAATCCCCACGACTCTACGATGAGAGAGCCGTTTGCGGGTACTTACAGTAAGCATTTAGAAGCCCCAAAACCCCTCCAGGGAGACTACTAGCCGGTTCCACAATGGGAGAAATATTAACGGGTACTCAGACAGTTACAAGTATCACCGAAACCCATTAAAGACTGAGATCACCCCATACAAGAAGTTTGAGCGCCAAAAACCTGACAAAAGATAGACATTAAGATTGGGCGGGAAAAGAGGAATTACAGCACTATAACTGTAAAGTACAACCGTCCATCTCTCTCTTGCTGCTTTGACTTGCTGGAAGGCTGCTGAACTTTTATTCTCTTGCCTGACGGCTCTGGACTCTGATCCGCTAGGATCAACCTCGTGGCTTGCCGCGAAGATCTGTGGAGAACTGGGCTGTGAGGCCTGGAAGCGGGCGCACCATCCCGAGAAGTCGGTAAACAGTGTTGGAACCGAAGGCCCGAGAGATGAGATGAGATGAGATGAGAAGAGAAAAAGACGACAATACGTATCGCCACGGTCAGTAAGCCCCGACCGCGCCTGTAAGTCGAATAAACACTTCTTCGAATTTTATCGGCTACTCCACAACTGGCCTAGGAAGACCCTTCTTTGAGTTCTACAGACAACTGGTGTAGGGCACAGGAAGACTCTTTTTCGAGTGGTGTCCGATCTCCGAGGGCAACACAGATCTTCATGACAGCAGACGGTCCAGCCTGCTAGCCGGAGCAGAAACGAGTAAACAAGTGGGGTACAGAGACCCCTGATCAACACGTGGATAGTCAGGTGCTGCAGTAAAAACATCCGAGCAGAGTTTCGGAATTCTCCGAGTTATCACGAGTGGTGAGCATGAGTCTCGATCCTACAAATCTAGTTTAGGACAGGTATTGATAGGGGAGGGTTTAAGTTTTAAGGATAATTATAATGTGTGTGGTAACACAATACAGCTTCCTGTGACTCGAACTTTATTGCATCACTTCCTGTGATTAGTCCAGGATAAATACTGGACTGAGCAGTTGGATCCTGGAGAGGCATAGAGTAAGACCTCTTTTGTATGTAGCACCTTTTTAGTTGATTAAAGCTTACTTTAAGTTCACCACGCGTAAGGCTCATTCTTACGACAATTTAATCAACTTTGAAAAACTTCGCACTCAAACTTTTTGGACGAACTCGGAACTAAGGATCCAGGGAATCACCCATCATGGAAAACATCCTTAAACCATCGCGTCTTGACTTGGACCCAAACACCCCAGCAGCCGGTAAGGTGTGGAAACACTGGTATCGCACATTTGACAATTTTCTCGAATATTGCAAGGCTGATGATGACACAAAGTTGCGGATACTCATCAACTGTGTCACTCCGAATGTATTTCAGTATGTTGAGGAATGGGGCAGTTACGAGGAGGCAATTCGGACGCTTAAAAGACTATATACTAAGACACCGAATGAGGTCTATGCCAGACATCTACTAGCTACAGCCCAACAAGGGCCGGAGGAATCCATTGATAAATTCCTCCAAGAGCTTCGCAGACTTAGTATGGACTGTAACTTTCAGGCGGCCTCAGCTGAGCTGTACCGTGAAGAAATGATCCGTGATGCTTTCATCTGCGGGCTTGCCTCCCCATTTATACGCCAGCGTCTACTGGAAAGTAAGACACTTGAGCTTCAGAGAGCTTATGACATGGCTTGCTCTCTAGATCTGGCAAAAAGAAATGCAGACCTTTATACAGTGCCCAGACCTCGGTCTGCTGCCTTAACTACAGTCAGGCAATTTAAGAGGCCACAGGTGAACTCTATTAGGGAGGACTTTATCCCTGACGATCAATCTGATGACTTCACTGATGAAGAGGATGATGACCCCACTGTGGCAGCCTCTTGGCAATCTAAGAAATGCTTCTTTTGTGGTGATGAGTTTCACCCTCGGAAATTCTGCCCTGCTCGCAATGCGTTTTGCAGTCATTGCAACAAAAAGGGTCATTTTGCAAAGGTTTGCCTATCAAGAGCCTCTACGAGGGCTTATCAAGCTAAGTCCTACCGAACTGCCCCGGTAAGGGCCTATCAAGATGTTCCGGCTAAAATCTATCGTGCTTCCTCTCGGGTTTTCTCTCGAAGAAACACACCTAGAGTTTCAGCCACTCTTTGTGCAACGACACCAATTACAGCTGCTTGTCCTCAGAACCTATTCCATGCAGCTACAAAAGCATCAATTAATGGACATACTTTAGATGCCTTAATTGACTCAGGTAGCACTGATAGTTTCATTAGGGAACAGATTGTTGCAGAGTTAAAGCTACATGTTTTCCCATCGGACCAGGCAATTGCGATGGCTCAGTCATCACTTAATACCAGAATTTCTGGCTTTTGTATGGTTGAAATAACACTTAATGGTCACAGGTATCCCTCCACCTGGCTTTCGGTGCTCAAGGACTTATGTAGTGATCTTATCTTAGGGCTGGATTTTCAAAAGCAGCATAAGAAGCTCACCATTGAGTTCGGCGGATCCAAACCTGAACTCACTATTTCTAATATACGACCTCGATTACCGTTCTGTGCATTGTCAGCAGCTTCACTGGATGAACCCTCACTGCTTACCAGTATCCCTCCTCGATGCAAACCGATTATAACAAAGTCACGACGTTTCAGTCAGGAAGACCAGTCTTTTATTGCGGCTGAGATTTCTCGGCTTTTAGCAGAGGATATCATCGAGCCTTGTTCGTCGCTATGGCGCGCCCAGGTCGTTATTGTTAAGAACCCTCTACAATCTCACAAGAAACGGCTGTGCATTGACTATTCACAGACCATCAATCAATATACGGACTTGGACGCATACCCATTGCCGTGCATCAATGATATGGTTAATAAACTGGCTGAGTATACGGTGTTCTCAACATATGATCTGAAAAGTGCCTATCATCAGGTACCCTTGAAGGTCTCAGACAAGCAGTATACGGCCTTTGAAGCCAATGGACGGCTGTATCAATTTCGTCGCCTCCCCTTTGGGGTCACTAATGGAGTGGCTGTCTTCCAGCGAGCAATGGATGACCTGGTCAAACAGGAAGACTTGAAGGATACATTTCCTTATCTGGACAATATTACTGTCGCAGGTCGCAATCAGCGGGAACATGACGCCAATCTCCAACGATTTTGGGATGCACTCCAGCACCGTAATTTGACATTAAATGCGGCTAAATCCATTGAGTCACAACCAACCATCAACATCCTTGGCTATTGTGTGGGCAATGGCATCATTAAACCTGACCCTGAAAGGCTTCGCCCACTCCAAGAGCTCCCGCCACCTAAGAATCCGGCCTCCTTGCGCCGGGCCCTCGGCCTGTTTGCATACTATGCTAAATGGATTCCTAACTTCTCGGACCGAATCCAACCTCTACTGAAGGCCAGCACATTCCCACTAGACACAGCGGCTGTTGCAGCCTTTAACCTCCTGAAAAAACAGTTGGAGAAAGCGGCTCTTCACTCCATCGATGAGAGTCTTCCTTTTGTTGTTGAGTGTGATGCCTCGGAGGTGGCGATCTCGGCCACTCTGAATCAGGAAGGTCGTCCGGTGGCATTTTTGTCCAGGACTTTTCAAGGGGCTGAGCTACATTATCCTCCAGTCGAGAAAGAAGCTACAGCCATCATAGAGGCAGTACGGAAGTGGACTCATCTCCTAGCTCGCCAGCACTTTACCTTAATCACGGACCAGCGATCGGTCGCCTTCATGCTCGATAATCGAAAACGGACCAAAATTAAAAATAATAAAATCCAGCTTTGGCGGCTGGAATTGGCCTCTTTTGGTTACACCATCCACTATCGACCTGGCAAGGAGAATGTGGCTCCGGATACCCTCACACGAGCATTCTGCTCCGCCATGGCACCCTCTACGCTCATAGACATCCATGATGGGTTGTGTCATCCGGGCGTTACTCGCATGCTACACTTCGTGCGGTCCCGAAATCGCTCATTCTCTACCGGGGATGTAAAGAAGATGTGCTCGGACTGCAGAGTCTGTGCGGAATTGAAACCTCAGTTTTTCCGCCCCTCGGGTGGTATACTCATACATGCGACCCAGCCAATGCAACGGCTTAGCATCGATTTTAAGGGGCCGTTGCCCTCTTCAACTCGCAACACTTATCTATTGACCATGGTCGATGAGTATTCCCGTTTTCCGTTTGCCTTTCCCTGCCCCAATATGCTGACGACCACGGTTATCAGCTGCCTTGAGCAGGTATTTGCTTTCTGTGGCATGGCATCCTATGTTCATTCGGATCGGGGCCCTTCTTTTATGTCAGGAGAACTCAAGGCCTATCTCTCGGAGCGGGGTATTGCTGCCAGCAGAACGACGCCTTATCATCCGGTCGGGAATGGGCAAGTCGAGCGTTTTAACGCTATCATCTGGAATGCGGTACGTCTGGCTTTGAGATCTCGGGGCCTACCCAACCAGCAATGGGAAGCAGTACTTCCAGACGCATTACACTCCACACGGTCCCTCCTTTCGACCGCCACAAATACGACGCCTCATGAACGGTTCTTCCGATTTCAGCGTCGCTCATCCTATGGGATATCTCTCCCGTCGTGGCTGACTGCACCGGGACCAGTGCTACTCCGAAGATATGTCCGGGCGTCTAAGAATGACCCCCTGGTAGATGAGGTTGAGCTCACTGACGTCAACCCTACCTACGCCTATATTCGGTATCCTGACGGTCGGGAATCTACCGTGTCATTGCGGGATCTGGCTCCCTGCCCGCCGAAACATAGAGGGACACCAGGGGATGATATTGTACCAGGCACATCTCTGGGCTCGCCAGGTGCCTCTCATCACGATCTGGATCTGACGCCGGCTGGTACCTCACTCCAGCGTGCCGACCTGGGGCAGACTGACTATGAGCCCGTCGGGGCTCGCACGCGCAGCCACGATCCACCCCGTACCATACGCTCGGAAATGGATCTGCCACAGCCCTGCCCGACACCCGTTCGGGCACCAGTACACAGTCAGGATCGTCCTGACCCCTCACAGAGCGGGCTGGATCACTCGGACTCTGGTCCACGGCCCGCGGCGGGTAAACGGGCTAGGGGCCCTCTACCGCTACGAGAACCCAAACGGGTGCGGCTCTCCCTCGTCCGGCGGCTACGAAATGGAGGGAGAATGTGGTAACACAATACAGCTTCCTGTGACTCGAACTTCATCCCGGCCTCCTAATCTTTTGGGGGGGAGAATGTGGTAACACAATACAGCTTCCTGTGCCTCGAACTTTATTGCATCACTTCCTGTGATTAGTCCAGGATAAATACTGGACTGAGCAGTTGGATCCTGGAGAGGCATAGAGTAAGACCTCTTTTGTATGTAGCACCTTTTTAGTTGATTAAAGCTTACTTTAAGTTCACCACGCGTAAAGCTCATTCTTACGACAATGTGTGTCCCCTTTTACGATGTGTCATGCACTCCTCGTTTCCCTAAAATTAGTTTCATAACTGTGTGTGAGATTGTACTGTCATTAATCTGTGCTTATGACATGTATCTCGTAATCTTGAATAATATGCAATAAAGATTTTCCATTTCGCACTATTCAACCGGGTCTACCTGAGTCTTTCTCTGCATTATTGCTCTCGCACCTAAGTCCAGTGTCAGAACCGTAAGGGCGAGTGGGTCGAACCACTCACAGGTGTCTAGTGTTATCAGGCTGGCTGGAGACCAGAACAGGCAACAAGGCCTAACCCCGCACTAGCACCCAGGCTAAGCACAGAGCCGCAGGTCACCCCTTACATTCCGCAATCCCTGGTGGCAAGGGCTGGGCCCTCATGACAGCCAAGTTGTGGAGCATGTAGCACACCACAACGAAATGGGACACCCATTCTGGCGAGTACTGAAGGGCTCCTCCCGAGCGGTCAAGGCAGCGGAACCGTTGCTTGAGCACCCCGATGGTCTGCTCGATGGTGTTCCTGGTGGCAGCATGGCTCTCATTAAATGAGAAATACTCAGCAGGTCAGGCAGCATCTGTGGAGAGAGAAACAGAGTTACATTTCAGGTCGATTTCTCTCTCCATAGATGCTGCCTGACCTGCTGAGTATTTCCAGCATTTTCTGTTTTTATTTCAGATTTCCAGCATCCGCAGTATTTTGCTTTTGTCTCATTATATAAGTGCTGGTCAGGAGTGTTGGGGTTGCGGAGGGGTGTCATGAGCCAGGTGGAGAGCAAATAGCCCTTGTCTCCAACCAGCCAGCTGCAAGCTTGATGTGGTGGCTGGAAGAGTGTTGGCACACCGGTCTGGCACAGGATGAAGGCATCGTGGCTGCTGCCAGGGTAGCAGGCATTCACATTGAGGATTCGCTGTCTGTGGTCACACACCAACTGCACATTAATGGTAGCCTTTGCAGTTACGGAAGACCTCAGGATTGTTACACGGTGCCCGCAAAGCTACGTGGGTGTATTCAATGGCGCCCTGCATTATGGGGAAGCCTGCTATCCTGGCAAAGCCACATTTTAGTTCGTCCTGCTTCTCTCTGGTGATGGGGAAGGAAATGTAGTCCCTTCTCCTGCTGTAGAGAGCCTCTGTGACCTCCTGGATGCAGCGATGGATGGCAAACTGCAAGATGTTCGCTATATCTCCTGTTGCAGACTGGAAGGAACCGCTGGCAAAGAAATAGAGGGTGACGGTGACCTTGACTGCCACTGAGAGAGCCGGGTCACCCTGATCTGAGGCTCGAGGTCTGGTTGCAGAAGGTGGCAGAGTTTGGAGACCACATCCTTGCTGAAGCGGAGCCTTCTAATGCACTGCTCCTCTCTTAATTGGAGGTAGGAGAAGTGCTCTCGGAATACGCTCAGAGGGTAAAGCCTCCTGTTGAGACCCCTGATGGCCCTTCTCCTCCCTCTGGCCACATCTTGCAATCTTTCTCGCTGCCTCCGCTCCAGATCCTGGAGGGTGAGGTCGACTGCCAGTACAGCCCCCATTAATGTAACAATGTGTAGCACTTTGAAATTTTGACAGAATATATTTAACAAAAGTTTAGTACCCACAACACTCCTGATACTAAAGAACCTTTAAATGATTGAATTCAACTCTTGCACAATCGCAAACGGACAAGGAAGCAGTGAAACAGCACTAACCCGACAGCTGCGACTGGTCCCTTTAAATAGCGCCCCTGGAGCCACCATCCACCTGCTTCACTCCTCCTCTCCCTGTCATTGTCGGGGCGAGGCGCTAAGGCAGGGGGCGATAATCAATTTGGCAGATCGGGCGCTGAGTGAGCGTTGCACGCTCACTGACGTCACGATCTGCCTGGCGCAAAAGCCCCAGGCGCTAAATGTTAGAGGCGGCGCTAAGGGTCGACTGGATTTGGCGTGCGGCGCTGGATTCGCCTCACCCCAGCGCTATTTCATTAGCGTCCCGTTGGCGCCCCCACCAGGCGCTAACGGGAGGCGTTAACCAACTGAATTTCTCCCCCATCATGTCTCTGTCCTTCATTTGTTCTACCCACATATATTACAGGAATGAAATAAAAACAGAAAATGCTGGAGATACTCAGCAGCTCAGGCAGCATCTGTGAAGAGAGAAACAGAGTTAACGTTTCAGGTTGATGACCTGTCGTCAGAACTGGAAAAAAGCAGGAAATGGAACAGATTTTTAAGCAAGTGCAGGGGCTGGGAAAGGGGGAGGGGATGAAAGAACAAAAGGGAAGGTCTTCTATCCTATCACAGACCTTCCCTTTTGTTCTTTCATCCCCTCCCCCCTTTCCCAGCCCCTGCACTTGCTTAAAAATCTGTTCCATTTCCTGCTTTTTTCCAGTTCTGACGAAAGGTCATCGACCTGAAACGTTAACTCTGTTTCTCTCTTCACAGATGCTGCCTGGCCTGCTGAGTATCTCCAGCATTTTCTGTTTTTATTTCAGATTTCCAGCATCTGCAGTATTTTCTTTTTGTATTACAGGAATGAATTTTTGTTCGAGAATTCCCTCCTTAAAACTCTCCATCTCTCTCCTCCTTTAAGTCGCTCCGTAAAACCTACCTCTTTGACGAAGCTTTTGGCCACCTGTTCTAATATCTCTTTAACACAAAAGCAAAATACTGCGGATGCTGGAAATCTGAAATAAAAACAGAAAATGCTGGAAATACTCAGCAGGTCAGGCAGGATCTCTCTACAGATGCTGCCTGACCTGCTAATATCTCCTTATGTGGCTTAGTGACATATTTTGATAACACTCCTGTGAAGCACCTTGGGATGATTTTATTATGATAAAGGCGCTATATAAATGCAAGTTGTTGTTGTTGCTTGGTTCTCCCGCTCAGCCACTGTAACTTGGGAGCAAAAGCTGCAGAAACCCTGGAAATTCACCTACCATAATTCTATCAGTGTAGTTATTACAAATGTCACAGCCTGTTTTGCTTTGGAAATCAGAGCAGATTAATCAGCAGCCGGCCTCCAATTCTACCATCCTGCACTGCGGGGGGGTGGGGAGGAATCTATGCAAGGTTTTCCCATTCGTCTTTGGCGGAAGAGCTGCAGTAACCCTGGGAAAAGGGCAGATGGTCGGGAGAACTAGATGTTTAGAGATAGATTGAACGGAGTGTCAACTGAGGAGTGACGTTAAATTATAGCTAGGGTCTCATGTTGAACTCATTGCTTCACTAAGAATTAGGGATTTGAGGTCCCTTTATGGACTCACAATTTTTTTTGTCACGGAACCTATCAATAAAATGCAGTAATTTCCTATGCCTGAATGTCTGCTCTCCAATCATCAAATTCCACAGTCTATTGAAGAACAATTCCATGGCAAAATTTGATTTTTTGGAAGGTAGTAGAGAGAAGTGGAAGAACCATCAATTTGAGGCCTTTACTACAACTTGTAGCCTCAGTGCAAAGCAGTTTCACGTCACACCGACACAGCAGTTATAGTGTAAATGCAGCCTGAATCCGGAATCAGAGTCTGACCTGACAACAAAGTGATTGAGACTCTCACTCCATTCCTCTTTCAAGTCAGTTCAGACCTTTGAAGCTGATTTGCACTGAAGTTCAGCTAAACTTCGCCTCCACTCTGATGTCAGGTCGAACTCTGATTCCAGATTCAGCTAAACTTGTAGGGTGAATGCACTGTTTGGTTTTCATGCAAAGGAACAAAGATGTAAACCGTCAACAGAGAAAGACAGCTAAAGACATGATTTGCTGATAATTACCCATTAGCCTCTTATCATCAGTTTAAAGTAAAAAAAATCCACATTGATCTCCAGAAAACAGGGAACTGGCAAGCAGATGAAGCACTCTAGTCATTTAGAAGGATGAATCCAATTAAATAGAATTACTCTACATAATGGAATGTTTTGTAGTTTTATATGGTGCTTTAATATTAACAATTAAATACAAGGACTTGTACATCAGAAAGAGACTCTTACTGAGCAGAAATTCCTTATTCCAAATATCAAGTCAGCATGATATTTTTAAAGTATGCTGTACAGCTTATAAATCAGTTTGTAAAATAGTTAGCTTTGTGATAAAAAAAAGGCAAGTATCAACCAGTGTTAAAATCATGTTGAGATTTTGCCTCTTCCCTTTGCCCTATCATGGACAGTCCCCCACCCCATCACTCCCCCTGCCACAACAACCACTTTTATAGCCTCAAATTTACAATCCATATGCTCAAACGCAGTTGGGAAGCAATGGCCTGGCTTCTCCTCCCCAAATATGGATACTACTCTACGATCATCCCAGGGAACAGCAACAATGGCAACAAAAAAATCTCACCCCAATGTAACTTCCATCCTCACTTAAGATACCAAATGGGAAGAGCTCATGGAGTTCTTCATAACCAAAATCAAGATCACTTGCTCTCCCATCAACCTCTCACTCCCCTTTACTCCATAGATTATGCCTCCATATCCCTATCACTAAGCCTATCTTATCCATGATGTCCACCACCTGCTCCCCGACGCCGTCTACTCTCCGCCCTTGACCATCCATCTTTCCTTCCTTATCCCCATACTTGCCAAAACCATGAACCTGTTCCTTACCTTCAGCACAATCCCTACATCTTCCAGATTGATGTTCTCAACCTTTATGGCAAAAGCCTACTCTCTACCCTTCCATTTTCTCCAACTATCATCCCATTGTTGCAGCCTCCTCCCCAACTCCAAATATTGTGTGATCTTAGGGAAGTGCTGACTCTACAGACTTGGAAAACATTGTTTTATCCTGGCAGAACAAGCCAAAGCTTACCAAGTTATCATAGCCGCTTGCATGCAGTATATTTTCTGGGTTGGGTGAAGGTGCAAAAAAGAGAGAGGAGTAGAGGGGAAAATATTAGTGTTTTGCTTAAACTGTTGTCACAGTTCCTTTAAAAAAAGACTTGAAAAAAAGACTTGCATTTACATAGTGCCTTTCACGATCTCAGGACGTCCCAAAGCGCTTTACAACCAATGAAGTGCTTTTGAAGCGTAGTCACTGTTGTAATGTAGGAAAGAGGTCACTGACCTGCAAGGAATAAACCAAGTTGTGTACTTAAAGCATGAGGTTGTTGGTTCAAACTAACCAATTAGGACTTGAAGGATATGTAAGTGCCCATGGCTTGTTTGTATCTTTGCTCATATATTATTCTGAATTGAGCTGCATTAGAAGAAGCAAGTCCAATTGAAACTAATTCCACTGCTGTCAGTACTGAAACAAGAGCAAGACCAGCTGATCTAGTTAGCATGGGGATTGAGCATTAGGAGAAGAATAAATACTGTATGGAACATGGTGGTTTCTGAACTCTGGGACCGTGAAAATATTATGCCAAGGCAGGCAACCGGTTGAGGATAAATAATATTGGATGCGAGGTTACATAGCTATTCTGAAGTTTTGTTCAATTTACTAGGGTGTGGGCTGCGAGCCATGGGAAAGAAATGGTGGAAACTCTCTGATGAAATAGGTTGAGTTAAGTTCATGATAACCGTGGATTTTGATATTCTGCAAAAGGTACACGCTTGATAGACCAAATGCCATTTCCATCACCCCAGCATTGGCAGCCATGCCTGTGCCTTCAGCTGTCTAAGCCCCAAATTCTGGGATTCCCTCCCTAAATCTCTCTGCCTCTCACTCCTCCTTTAAGATGCTCCTTAAAACTTACTTTTAAGTTAATGTTGTGTATATGGACTTTCAAAAGGTGTTTGATAAAGTACCACATACTAGGCTTGTTAGTAAAATTGTAGTCCATGGGATCAAAGGGGCAGTAGCAACATGGATACAAAATTGGCTAAGGGATAGAAAACAGATAGTTGTGGTGAATGGCTGTTTTTCGGACTGGAGGGAGGTATACAGTGGTATTTCTTAAGGTTTAGTACTAGGACCACTGCCGATTTTGATATACATTAATGACTTGGACTTGGGTGTACAAGGCACAATTTCAAAATTTGCAGATGACACAAAACTTGGAAATGTAGTAAACAGTGAGGAAGATAGTAATAGACTTCAAGAAGACATAGACAGGCTGGTGGAATGGGCGGTCACATGGCAGATGAAATTCAACACAGAGAAGTGTGAGGTGATACATTTTGGTAGGAGAATGAGGAGAGACCGTACACACTAAATGGTACAATTTTAAAGGGGGTGCAAGAACAGAGAGACCTGGGGGTGCTTGTGCACAAATCTTTGAAGGTGGCAGGACAGGTTAACAAAGCAGTTAATAAAGCATATGGGATCCTGGGCTTTATAAATAGAGGCATAGAGTACAAAAGTCAGGAAGTTATGCTAAACCTATATAAAACACTAGATCGGCCCCAGCTGGCGTATTGAGTCCAATTCTGGGCATCACACTTTAGGAAGGACATGAAGGTTTTGGAGAGAGTACAGAAGAGATTTACCAGAATGGTTCCAGGGATGAGGGAATACAGTTAGATGGATAGACAAGAGAAGCTGGGGTTGTTCTCCTTGGAGCAGAGAAGGCTAAGAGGAGATTTGATAGAGGTGTTTAAAATAATGAAGGATATAGATAAAGTAAATAAAGAGAAACTGTTTCCAATAGCTGAAGGGTCAATAACCAGGGGGCACAGATTTAAGGTGATTGGCTAAAGAACCACAGGCGACATCAGGAAAAATCGTTTTAGGCAACGAGTGGAATGCACTACCCTATCAGGTGGTAGATACCGATTCAATAGTAGCCTTCAAAAGGGAATTGGATAAATACTTGAAGGAGAAAAAATTGTAGGGATATGGGGAAAGAGCGTGGGAGTGGACGACATTCAGGCTTGGGTTGATAAGTGGCAAGTAACATTCACGCCACACAAGTGCCAGGCAATGACTATCACCAACAAGAAAGACTAACCATCGCCGCTTGACATTCAACAGCATTACCATCGCTGAATCCTCCACCATCAACATCCTGAGGTCACCATTGACCAGAAACTTAACTGGACCAGCCACATAAATACTGTGGCAACAAGAGCAGGTCAGAGGCTAGGTATTCTGCGGCGAGTGTCTCACCTCCTGACTCCCCAAAGCCTTTCCACCATCTACAAGGCACAAGTCAGTAGTGTGATGGAATACTCTCCACTTGCCTGGATGAGTGCAGTTCCAACAACACTGAAGAAGCTCAACACCACCCAGAGCAAAGCAGCCACTTGATTGGTGCCCCATCCACCACCTTAAACATTCACTCCCTCCACCACCGGCCCACCAGGTGTACCATCTACAAGATGCACTGCAGCAACTCACCAAGGCTTCTTCAACAGCATCTCCCAAACCCACAACCTCTACCACCTAGAAGGACAAGGGCAGCAGGCACATGGGAACACCACCACCTCCAAGTTCCCCTCCAAGTCACACACGCATTTTTAAAGAATCTAGGGAAGAGATAGCAGAGGCATTACTAAACATATTTAATAATTCATTAGAAAAAGGCGTAGTGCCAGAAGACTGGCGGATAGCTAAAGTAATACCTATATTCAAGAAGAGGGATAGAACATGTCCAGGGAATTATAGACCAGTCAGCTTAACATCGGTGGTAGGAAAAATAATGGAATCCCTACTAAAGGAGAAAATAGAAGAACATCTAGAAACCAAAAATATAATAAGGAATAGTCAGCATGGATTTCAAAAGGGAAAGTCTTGCTTGACCAATCTCATTGAATTTTTTGAAGAGGTAACAGAGAGAGTAGAAAATGGTAATGCAGTAGATGTAATTTATCTAGATTTTCAAAAGGCCTTCGATAAGGTGCCCCATAATAGACTGATGAACAAGGTCAGAGAATGCGAAGTCAGGGGACAAGTAGCAGAATGGATAGCTGGCTGGCTTCAACGCAGAAAGCAGAGAGTAGGGGTAAAGGGTAGCTATTCACAGTGGCAGAAGGTGGGAAGTGGTGTTCCACAAGGATCAGTGCTGGGACCACTGTTGTTCACAATTTACATTAACGATTTAGACTTAGAATCAAAAACACAATTTCTAAATTTGCAGATGACACCAAATTGGGGGGGATAGTCAATACTGAGGAGGACTGCAACAAATTACAGGAGGACATTAATAAACTTTCAGAATGGGCATATAATTGGCAAATGAAGTTCAACACAGATAAATGTGAGATATGACATTTTGGTAGGAAGAATAGGGATGTCACTTATTACTTGGAAGGTGCGAGTCGAGGTGAGGTAGAGGAACAGAGGGATCTAGGAGTACAAATACACAAATCACTGAAAGTTGTGACACAGGTTAACAAGGCCATAAAAAAACAAACCAAGCACTAGGGTTTATTTCTAGAGGGATAGCATTGAAAAGTAGGGAAGTTATGCTAAACCTGTATCGAACCTTGGTTAGACCACACTTAGAGTACTGCGTACAGTTCTGGTCGCTATATTATAAAAAGGATATAGAGGCACTGGAGAGAGTGCAGAGAAAATTTACAAGGATGATACCAGAAATGCGAGGGTATACCTATCAGGAAAGGATGAACAGGCTGGGTCTCTTTTCTCTTGAAGGAAGAAGGCTGAGGGGTGACCTAATAGAGGTCTTTAAAATTATGAAAAATGTTGATAGAGTGGATACAGAGCGAATGTTTCCACTTGTGGGGAAGAGCATAACTAGAGGCCATCAATATAAGATAGTCACCAAGAAATCCAATAGGGAATTCAGAAGAAACTTCTTTACCCAAAAAGTGGTGAGAATGTGGAACTCGCTACCACAGGGAGTGGTTGAAGCGAATAGTATCGATGCATTTAAGGGGAGGCTAGACAAGCATATGAGGGAAAAGGGAATAGAGGGTTACGCTGATAGAGTTAGATGAGGAAAGACGGGAGGAGGCTCAAGTGGAGCATAAACGCCGGCATGGACTGGTTGGGCCGAATAGCCTGTTTCTGTGCCGTATATCCTATGTAATCCTATGTAAACCATCCTGACTTGGAAATATATCGCTGTTCCTTTATCGTCGCTGGCTCAGAATCCTGGAACTGTCTCCCTAACAGCACTGTGGGTGTACCTTCACCACAAGGACTGCAGTAGCTCACCACAACCTTATCAAGGGCAATTAGGGATGGACAGCAAGTGCTGGCCTTGTCAGTGATGGCTACGTCCCATGAACGAATAAAAAAAAACCCACAGAACTACACCTTTACAAAAAGTAGTCTCGATTCATGGTTTGAAGTGTCCAATACAAACCGAGTCATCATTTTACTGTTGTGGCTTAAAAGTACTTGAAATAAAGGGATTATTTTATACAGACTAGTGTACAATATTCTCAGTTTCCCTGAAAGCTCTGTTGGTAACATGGAGTGTAGCTGAGCTATTAATTCCGATCAGAAAGACCAAATTTCATTCCCGTTCTGTGATCTCAATCCAAGTGACAGTTGCATTGCTATGGTGGGCTTTAGTGTCCCTGCGTTACAGAGGGAGAAGAAAAAATCTACCAGGGTTCCAGCTTCTGCTGTAAAAGCTTGTGTGAATGTCTGGTGAGGAACACAGGAACAGGAGTAGGCCATTCAGTCCCTCGAGCATGTACTGCTATTCAATTAGATCATGGCTGATCTGTATCTTAACTCATCTACTTGCCTTGATTCCGTAACCCTTATTACCCTTGCCTAACAAAAATCTATCAATGTCTGTTTTGAAATTTTCAATTGACCTAGCCTCAACAGCTTTTTAGGGGAGTGAGTTCCAGATTTCCACTACCATGTGTGTGAAGAATGATTCCTTACATCTCACCTGAATGGCCTAGCTCTAATTTTAAGGCAATGCCCTCTTGTTCTGGACTCCCACACCAGAGACAATAGTTTCTCTCTATCTACCCTACCAACTTCTTGGATCATCTTAAACACCTCAATTACATCACCCCTTAATCTTCTATATTTGAGGGAACACCAGCCTAGTCTATGCAATCTGTCCTCATAATCCAACCTTTTAGCCCGGTATCATTCTGGGGAATTTGTGCTGTTGCTCCTCCAAGGCCAAAACTCCTTCCTGATGTGCGGTGCCAAAACTGAACACAGTACTCTAAATGGAGTCTAACCAGGACTCTGTACGGCTGTAACATAACTTCCACCCTTTGTATTCCAGCCCTCTTGAGATAAAGGCCAACATTCCATTAGCAGTTTTAATTTAAGAAAGGTGTGAGAGAGAAACCAGGAAATTATAGGCCTATTAGTTTAACATCTGTTGTGGGAAAGTTATTGGAATCTATAATTAAGGACAGAGTGACTGAGCACTTAGAGAAATTTGAGCTGATTAGAGAGAGCCAACATGGATTTGTAAAGGATAGGTTATGTCTAACAAACCTAATTGAATTTTTTGAGGAAATAACTGAAGTAGTAGATAGGGGAATGTCTATAGGTGTCCTTTATATGGACTTCCAGAAGGCATTCAATAAGGTTCCACATAAGAGACTGTTAGCTAAAGTTAAAGCTCGTGGAATTGAAGGCAAATTATTGACCTGGTTTGGAGATTGGTTAGACGCTAGAAGACAGAGAGTAGGGATAATGGGTATGTACTCAAATTGGAAGGAAGTGCCTAGTGGTGTCCCATAAGGATCTGTGCTGGGGCCTCAACTATTCACTATATTTATTAATGACTTAGATAACACAATAGAGAGCCATATATCCAAGTTTGTTGATGACACAAAGATTGATGGTATAGTAAGTAGTGTAGATGGGAGCATAAAATTACAAAGAGACATTGACAAATTAAGTGAATGGGCAAAACTGTGGCAGATGGATTTTAATGCAGTTAAGTGTGAGGTCATCCAGTTTGGAACTAAAAAGGATAGATCCGAGTATTATTTAAATGATGAAAAGCTAAGAACAGTGGAGATCCAAAGAGATTTAGGGGTCCATGTATAGATCACTAAAATGTAGTGGCCAGGTACAAAAAATAATCATAAAGGCTAATGGATGTTAGTCTTTATAACTAGAGTTCTAGAATATAAAGGGAAGGAAGTTTTGCTACAGCTCTACAAAGCCCTGGTTAGACCACATCTGGAGTACTGTGTACAGTTCTGGGCACCGCACCTTAGAAAGGATATATTGGCCTTGAAAGGAGTGCAGCGCAGATTCACCAGAATGTTGCCAGGGCTCCAAGGGTTAGATTATGAGGAGCGAATACATGGACTAGGCTTGTATTCCCTGAAATATAGAAGGTTAAAGGGTGACTTGATTGAAGTTATTGGGATTTTGAAAGGAATTGATAGGGTGGATAGAGAGAAACATTTTCCACTGGTGGGGGAGTCTAGGACAAGGGGACATAACCTTAAAATCAGAGCAAGGCTATTCAGGAGAGAAGTTAGGGAATACTTCTGCATGCAAAGGGTGGTGGAAGTGTGGAGCTCTCTCCCACAAAAGCAATATATGCTAGCTCAAGTAATAATTTTAGTTCTGAGTTTGATAGATTTTAGTTAGACAAGGGTATAAAAGGATATGGAGCCAAGGCGGGTGGATGGAGTTAAGATACAGATCAGCCATGAATGGCCTACTCCTTTTCCTATGGTCATATGTTCCTAAATATCTTTTGTACCTGTCCACTAGCTTTTAGTGATTCCTGTACTTGGACCCCTAAATCTCTCTGCCCATCCACAATTCCCAGCTTCACACCATTTAGAAAATACTCTGAGCTCTTTCTTAGGTCCAAAGTGGATGACCTCACACTTTCCCCACATTGAACTCTATCTGCCACAGTTTTGCCCACTCACTTAATCTATCAATATCCCTTTGCAACTTTCAGCTCCCATCTACACTATTTACTGTGCCACCTAACTTAGTGTCATCAGCAAACGTAGAAATGGGCCTCTCTATTCCTTCATCCAAGTCATTTATAAATATAGTGAAAAGCTGAGGCCCCAGTACAGATCCCTGGTGGACACCACTAGTCACATCTGGCCAATTTGAGTACACTATCCCCACTCTCTGTCTCCTAACTCCTAACCAATTCTCTACCCAAGTCAATAGGTTACCTCCATTCCATACGCTCTCATTTTTGTTAAGTCTCTTATGTGGAACCTTGTTGAATGCCTTCTGGAAGTCCATATAAATAACATCCATACACACTCCCTTATCTAACCCATATGTTATCTCCTCAAAATATTCAACTAGGTTTGTTGGCGATGACTTGCCCTTTACAAATCCATTCTGTCTCTCTCTGATCAGCTCAAATTTTCCAAATGCTCAGTCACTCTGTCCCTAATAGCAGATTCTAGTAACTTCCTCACAACTAACATTAGAATAATAGGCTTACAATTTCCTAGTTTATCTCTCCTACCCTTTTTAAATAATGCAGAGACATTGGCAGTTTTCCAATCCAAGTGGACAATTCCTGAATCGAGAGAGTTTTGGAAGATCATGACTAACGCATCAACAATTTCCTCACCTACTTCTTTCAAGGTCACACTCGAGCCCCCATGGTGAACTAGCCAATCAAAATTCACTGTCTATGCCATTGAAGAATGGCCACTTGAGCAAGGCACCGATAACTGACAGTAAGTAATGGTGTCCTAACAACTTGAACGTGACTGGAAGACTAATGCACTGCTTTTGATTTACACGTTGCAATGATCAAACTCCGCCCCCCCCCCCACCCCCATTATTACAAAAAATACACTTGCATGTCCTTAATGAACAATATTCTAATTCCACATGTTCTGCTTGAGTAACTTGAAGATCCAAGAATAGAGTGAAGTTTCTTCTTCAAACCCAGACACAAACAATGTTATTAGACAATCCCTCCTTTGCTACACCCAAAATGTCAGGAATGTATGTTATTAGGAAAGCTTAAGGGAATTAGGCTACTTTGTTTCAGGTAAGACTTTGAAATGGCAAATTTAAGTTTTTAGGATCACAAAGAGATCTAACAATGCTAATCCAAGCCAATTGTTTGTGGTAGTGAAGGGTTCAAACACTATAGGATACCGATCATAAGATGAAGGAGGGCATTCGGCCCATCGCAAATCATCCAACTAGAAATGCCCCACAATGCCCCCTGTTCACACAGTAAACATTAAGAAGTTAGGAGTAAGAAATGTCAGGCTTAAAGAGCAACAGAGTTCTGGACTAAATTGCCACTGAAGCAAACTGTATAAATGGGTTCAAAAGATAAAATAGGTTTAAAGTTATCAAAAAGGGGACAGGATTGATGGTATTTTTCTCTTCTTCCTAAAAATCCTTAAATTCTGTTTATCTCTATGCAAACTTACAAATAACTGCTAGGCCCCATTTGAAGTTAAACATCTGCTCCTATTGTTATTCTGGGTAATGCAGTAATCAGCACTTTGATCACACCAGCATGAAGCACTTCAATTTCAGTTAAGTCTGATCTCTTTCACTTTTGAGACTTGGTAATGGTGTGACATCCAGGAAAGTACACAACCAGCATAATTTCTGAAATGGTTCACAATTCCCCACCTGATTTACGTTTCATGGCATGGGGAAAAGAAATGGAAAGTTTTGCAAAAACAATTCCAAGTTTAAGTAACAAAAAAAGCAAGATAGTGTGGATGCTGGAAATCGGAAATAAAAACAGAAAATGCTGGAAATACTCAACAGGTCAGACAGCATCTGTGATGAGAGAAACAGTTAACATTTCAGGTCGATGAAGGTCAGCGACCTGAAACATTGGGTTCGATTTTGCTAAGCATGAGGAGGCGGGTTTGGAGGTGTGTGAGGTGATAAAATCGCAAAAAATGGCGGGCGGGCCTGATCCCACCTCCGAGCAATTTTCCCAAATGCGTGTTTTCTGATCCCCTTTCCATCCTGCCTCCAAGAGGCGGGATAGGCACTTAAGGCCTTAACAATCACTTAATTGCCTCTATTATCCCATTTTGAGAGGCCTTTCCGATTTTTAGACATTTCCCCCATCCTACACGCCTCCTCTGGAACATGGCCTCACAATTGGATTGCTTACTAACAGCTGCAGCTCCACCACTACAAAGGAGTTTTCACCAATGATCATTTAGAATCACAGAATCCCCACAGTGCAGATAGAGGCCATTTCGGCCCATCGAGCCTGCACCGACACATATCCCACCCTATCCCCATAACCCCACGTATTTAATCCCCCTAACACTAAGGGTCAATTTATCATAGCCAAATCAACCTAACCCGCACATCTTTGGACTGTGGGAGGAAACCGGAGCACCCGGAGGAAACCCACGCAGACACGGTGGCAGAACTTTGTTGTCTCAGGTCTGGGGGAACTTTTAGCAGGCCTACTCATTGTTGTGGAAGTTTGGAGCCTGACACCCATCTCCAGTGTGACCTCCTGGGAAACCCCTCTCCCCACCTTGACTGAGCACTTCCTCAACTGAGGCATATATCAGAAGCATGGGAACCATTTAATTCCTTTCCTCCTGGACATCAGATTCGGATGAAGACCAGCCGCAGCAGCAGAACCATGAGCAACAGCAGCACCAACAGCAGGAGCATCAACAGGAGCGCCAAGCTGCTAGTCACCCACCTGAAGCTGCACAGGCCAGAAGGCGCCAGCGCACGACAACATTGCTGCCCGGGATGCAAGGGACGCACTCACCTTGGCCAGATTTGGTGAGCCTGCACAATCAAACACTTTTGTCTCGCACTTTCTTATCAGAGCATCCACAATGGACAAGAACCTGAGGATTCCTATCAATCTGACCACCATACTGACAATTGCAAGGCGCCCTAAGCCCTCAATGTGAAAGTCCCATTTGCGAAATAACAAAGGCCACAACTTCAACAGTTTGCCATCAAATCTGTTTATAATACAATGACAATGATGGCTGGTCCAAATACAAAACATCTTCCTCTTACGCGTGCTCCTACATGGTGCTTCCCCCGTGGCTTCAGCAGATGTGGAGGCCCCTTGCTCATTTTCTTGTTGCTCCTGTCTCGACGCCTTTGGCGGCCGTCCTCTGGGGTGGCGAAACTGTGCGGGCTCGGCAACAGTCTGCTGCTCCTGCAGCTGTGCAGGGGCTGAAACGCCCATCTCAGTTGGCTGAGGACTCTGGTGGGGCTCTGACCGAGGGCTCTGCAGTGGCATGGTCATGTGAGCGCTTGGAGAGGAGCCCCTACTTCCTTGTTCTCTGCCACCAACATCCCTCTCATGGGCCAGCCCCACTTCAGAGCTAGCAAGTGGCTTGACAGCACCTTGCTGCACTTCAGGGGGGCCATGAGGACCCGTTTCTGCACTGGAAGTCCTACTCCAGAGGACTTCCATGAAGGTCTGGTTTCTATGCTCAATAGCTGACCATCGCTCCTCAAGAGATGTCATTCTATTCTGAACAATTACCACGTTTTCCATACCCTGGTGACTAAGCTCCTCCATGGCCGTAGCCATCCTCTCCTCTACCGTAGCCATCCTCTCCTCTACGGTAGCCAGCCTTACCACGGAGTTAACCATCCTTTCCACGGAGGTTGCCATCCTTTCCGCGGTGATGCGTTCATTTGCCAATGCCTCCACAAAGGCTCTGCTCATGTTCACGATGGACTCCTCCATTTGCTCCACACTCGCAGCGACCCTGGAGACAAAACCTGCCAGAGACTCCTGCACCTGTTCCTGGAGTTCCAGCACCACTCTCCTTCTGGATGGACCCGGAGGCACAGGGTCGACTTGCAGCTGAGCCGAGCTGGCAGAGTCCTGCGCCCTCCGACGAGGACTCTCCACTGCTGACCCTGTCTCCACCATCTGCTGATGCTCACTTGTGAGCTGTGATACACCAAGTGACAACACTACTCTATCTCGCGAAGGTCCCACCGGGGTGTGAGTGTCTGCGCTGGTACTGGGTGAGCTTAATTCTCCTGACGCTGCGCCCTCAGAGGTTGCAGCTTCCTCTGAGGAGTCTGGATGCTCAGGCTCTTCCCCCTGGAGAGTGGGGACGGGGGCTTTCGATGCTCCTGTGGGGGAGTAAAGGAAAGAGTTAGAGATGTGAGGTCAAGGTTACATGCACATTAAATAGTGCAGATGATCATAAGTCAATCTGTTAGAGCATCAGTTTCATTATCAGTGACGCATTCAATGTCAATGAGAGAGATGCCAAACTATTCTGTCACCAGCTTGCTGTGATGCGCCCGTCTGTCTGTCCCCCACTTGGGTATCATCCTCGATCCCAGCGATTTCCAGGGCCGCCTCCTCCCAGTGGGTGAGCTGGGCTACTGAGAGTGGCCCTCCTCCTGTCATGGCTCTTTCCCTCTTATTGTGGGCTCTCTTTTCCTGCAATGAGGGACACAAGTGGAGTTTGAGTGAGATTGAAGGAGTGAGTGTAGAGAATCCATAGCATAGATGCTTAGGAGACAAAGGACCCTCCCTGTGTGTTGTAAGTTGTTGTTGTCATTGCATCACAGTGATAGGGAGTGTGAGGGCTGCCTGGTCGAATAGTTAAGTGAATGTGACCATAGAGGGAGAGGGAATGGGCAAGGGTGCAGGGATGTAAGTTTCAAGTGGAATGTGGAGGAAGAGGTTGGCAAAGCAGAGTGCTGGTGAGAGAGGCGATGGGGATCAGATTGAGGGTGATGGGAAAGTCATACTCACTTTTCCTGTGTGGAGAAGGTCATGAAACCTCTTCCTGGATTGCAGCCAGGTTCTGCGGCTCATTGAAATGGAGTTGACCTCCTCGGCCACTTGCAGCCACACAGCTTTTGTCTGCTGGGGTGGCTTTTTTCTCCCTGAGGAAGGGAACAGCTCCTCCTTATTACATCTGGCTCCGTGCACCAGAGCTTGGAGGGAGGGCTCATCAAACCGAGGTGCACACTTTTGCTTGATCGTGGACATTGTCGGGAAATCAACTCCTTCATACAGTTTGCAAAGCATTTGCAGTCTCCAGAAGAATCAAGGCTACTTGCAGGCCTTAAATCCAGCAGCATTGATGACGTCATCGGAGGCGACTTTCTGTATGAAAAGACTCCTTGGGCCAGGGGTTCCCACACGCAGGAAATCAATTGCCCAATTAGGGGAAAATCCCACTTTTTCAACACTTCACTTAGGAGTCAGGGTCCTGACACGATTTCCACCTGACACACCCCAGCCCGCCCACACTGGCAAAATCCAGCCCATTAACTCTGTTTCTCTCTCCACAGATGCTGCCTGACCTGCTGAGTAGTTCCAGCATTTTCTGGTTTTATCTAAGATTAGGAAGTCAATCTAGACAGATTTCCTTTTGTGCTATTAACACAATACATTGTATAGTGTGAGGATATTGGGCCTATTTGGGCCTATTGTACCATATTACAGTCTCTGACTTTACTGTCCTGGTCAGTGTAATTGACACACTGCTACGATTGACTGCTTGGTTAGATCTCAAAGCCATCCCTGTTGCATGGAATTTGTGAGGGAGAAGGAGGGAATCATTTGGGAAGGGGTTAACCTGTACCAGTCTCGCATCCAGGTACCTGTTTATAAATAAATAAGCATTGTCGAGGCAGAGTCTCCTCAGTCAGCGCTGGCTTCTATATCGCATTCCTCAGCAGTACCGATCCCAAAGGACAAGGCTGAAGCATCTTCACATTGCCTTCTGTCATAATCAATTACAGATAGGGCTCCAGAGTGACAGCAGAGACAGTACCTGTCAGCCAACTGTGTGCTGCCCTTAATAACCTTTCAGTGGAAGGGGCTTTTTTTTCACTTTCAGATTCCTGCCACACTTTAATGGGATGGGGAATGCTGTCCAGAAAAATATATATCTATATATATTCCTTTGCAGCTAATTGTGCCAAGAGCCACACAGTAACTATGACACAAAGATGCACCTTAAGTGTTTCGTCCAATTACACCGTCAAAGAGCATCGCCCCTTCAACTAGCTCAAAGATTTGTTCAATTCATATAATCTTCTTGGGAATCAGAGCAATGTACATGTTAAAAATGTTTTTTGCCAAATTTTTGTAATCCTCTCATTCTATGACTTCAGCATAAGAGCATAAGAATTAGGAGCAGGAGTAGGCCATACGGCCCCTCGAGCCTGCTCCACCATTGAATAAGATCATGGCTGATAATGGACCTCAACTCCACTTTCCCGCCTGATCTCCATATCCCTTAATTCCCCTAAAGTCCAAAAATCTATCGATCTCAGCCTTGAATATACTCAAAGACTCAGCATCCATTGACCTTTGGGGTACAGAATTCCAAAGATTCACAACCCTCCTCATCTCAGTCTTAAATGGCTGGCCCCTTATCCTGAGACTACGCCCCCTAGTTCTAGACACTCCAGCCAGGGGAAACAACCTCTCAGCATCAACCCTGTCAATCCCCTTCAGAATCTTATATGTTTCAATGAGATCACCTCTCATTCTTCTGAACTAAAGAGAGTATAGGCCCATTCTACACAATCTCTCATCATAGGACAGCCCTCTCATCCCAGGAATCAATCTAGTGAACCTTCGTTGCACCGCCTCCAAGGCAAGTATATCTTTCCTTAGATAAGGAGACCAAAACTGTGCACAGTACTCCAGGTGTGGTATCACCAAGGCCCTGTACAATTGTAGCAAGATTTCCTTACTCTTATACTCCAAACCCCTTGCAATGAAGGCCAACATGCCATTTGCCTTCCTTATTGCTTGCTGTACCTGCATGCTAGCTTTCTGTGTTTCTTGCACGAGGACACCCAAATGTCTCTGAACACCAACATTTAAAAGTTTCTCACCATTTAGAAAATATTTTGCTTTTCTATTCTTCCTACCAAAGTGAATAACCTCACATTTCCCTACATTATACTCCATCTGGCACCTTACTGCCCACTCACTTAGTCTATCTATATCCCTTTGCAGACTCTTTGGCTGGATTTTACCTTAGATCCGGAGGTCGAGATGGGACTGCTGGTTTTCGGGTTTCAGTCCCGCCCCCAGCGACGTCTGATGAACAAACGCTATTTTCCCGATTGGCCTTGTTAAGCCTGCCCTGCGGGCTTGCCAGCCAATTAAGGGAAAGCCGGTGTCAGATGACATCAGTACATGACGCTTCATCTGCCGGTTTTGTTAAAGTGACAGGCACCATAATTTTTTGACAGATGATTTGACAGTGTTTGACAGCATTGAGGTGCTGTCAAACACTGACACTCTCTGTCCAAAGGTGAGCCCTTGCACCCAGTCTCTCCAATGACTCTCTCGTTAGGATGAAACAGATGGCAGCTGCATGTGAGATTGCAGAAGCCATCTGTCACTTCTCCCGATGAGATGAGGCTACACAAACACATCACAGCTTGTCACCTGCAGAAGCATCAAACCACAGTAAAAGAAATTTCCCCAACATTCTCTCACCTGTCAGTGTCCCATTGCAGCCTTCACACTACCTCTGCAGCTGTCATTTCTACAGTTACAGTACAACAGACCCACAGCTCACCTCACTTACCCTGGCGGGGTTTCCCGACATCAAGGAGCCTGCAGCAGTGGGCGCAAAATGGGAAAAAGCCTCTTAACTACCTGTTAACAGGCAGTTAATTGGCTCTAATCCCCTTCCCGCCGCTAGGAGACGGGTCCCTGCGTGAATCGGGGACCCACCTCCCGGGAAGATTGCTTGGAGGCAGGTTGGGAGCAGGTTCGGGACCCGCTCCCATTTTTTACCATTTTGCCACCGGTCCCACCTCCAAACCCACCCCCTGAGCGCTGGCAAAATCCCCCCCTTTGTGTTCTCCTCACAGCTTACTGTCCCAACTAGCTTTGTACTTTGTTAATTTAATTGCAGAAATGTCAAAGTAAAGAGGTTGAGAAGAGGGTGATAGAATGTAGAAAAATAATTCATGAGCAACACGGTGGCATAGTGGTTAGCACTGTTGCCTCACAGCGCCAGGGACCCGGGTTCGAATCTGGCCCCGGGTGACTGTCTGTGTGGAGTTTGCACATTCTCCCCGTGTCTGCGTGGGTTTCCTCCGGGTGCTCTGGTTTCCTCCCACAGTCCAAAGATGTGCGGGTTAGGTTGATTTGGCTATGATAAATTGACCCTTAGTGTTAGGGGGGATTAAATACGTGGGGTTATGGGGATAGGGTGGGATATGTGTCGGTGCAGGCTCGATGGGCTGAAATGGCCTCTATCTGCACTGTGGGGATTCTGTGATTCTGAGAATGTTGCAGCATCAAGTCGCAAACAACGAGCTTCTTGATATCAACTGGTAGTGGATTGTAGCTTATTCTGCCGCTCTGGTCATTCCATTTATAACATGCCCCAATTCAGGTCAGAAGAAAGTTGTTCAAAATTGCTGCTGACCGCAATGACCCCAGGTGACCAGAGCCCACGTGATCTCATCATTACTTCCAGGTCATAGAATACATCAGAGCACAGCTCATCGCTAGGGAGATGTGTACTATAAAAGACATTTTAGGTTTCAATCAATATGGCCATTGAAAAGTCGCAGCAATTCTTATTTTGGGGGGGGGGAGGAGGCAGAGCACAGAAAGGATAAAGTACGCAAATGAATCAGAGGGATTCTTTTTATGACTGAGAATCTGGAACAGGAAACGTTTATGTAGACCTTTGTGGCAGAATATTCCGTGAAGTGGTGGTAATAGTCTTTTTAATATTATTTATTCATCCCAAGGAGCACAATAAAGAAAAGTAAGACTTGCATTTATATAGTGCCTTTCACGACCTCAGGATGTCTCAAAGCGCTTTACAACCAATGAAGTACTTTTATTGAAGTGTAGTCACTTGTAATGTAGGAAATGCAGCAATTAATTTGTGCTCAGCAAGGTCCCACAAACAGCAATGTGATAATGACCAGATAAGCTGTTTTTTTAAGTGATGTTGGTTGAGGAATAAATATTGGCCAGGACACCAGGGAGAACTCCCCTGCTCTGGTGCCAAGGGATGTTTTATGTCCACCTGAGAGGGCAGGCGGGACCTCTGTTTAACGTCTCATTCGAAAGACGGCACCTCCGACAGTGCAGCACTCCCTCAGTACTGCATTGGATTTTATGCTCAAGTTTCTGGAGTGGAGCTTGGACTCACAACCTTCTGACTCAGAGGCAATAGGGCTACCACTGAGCCAAGGCTGACATGATGCAAAAGGTAACACTGCTAGGTACTATTGATATGAGAGAGAGAAGAAAGAACCTGCTAAGAGAAATATTGCCTGCAACTGATTTTCCACTCACTGCTACACTTTTCAGAACAAGTTACATAGAGGATAATAGATGGATAGTAATGACATACTATATAGTAGTTCAAATGATAGTATAAATCAAGAGAGCAAAGCTGGAGTGATTTACAAAGATCAGTGGAACTGAGTTTGAATTACAGCTATAAGTAATTGGTTATTCTTTATCATACACACAGTTTATTGCAAAAAAAATTCCTGTGTGCATTTTTGCACTGAATGTGGTAAAGGCAGTGTGATGTACAGGCAACGGTAATGGCATAGGATCTGAAAGTATGTGGCATCAAACCACTGTAATACCGGCAACACTTCACTCCACACAGCCGAGCATAATAAACACTACATATAAAGTACACCGCCATTCAAAATGAATTCAGAGAAGTGCAGTTTCACATTTATAACAATAGCACTATTTAGAATGGTTTTCAGTATAAATACAGTAAGTACCAATGCTAACTTTACTAAAGCACAGATCAACAATAAACAGATGTACCTTTGTATTGGTGAGAAGGAAGGTGCAGGTGAGAATTCATAAGATTCATGGAAATAAATGAACAAGATCTGTACCAGCTGATTTGAATTAATGGGAACTTTTTTTTCTGTTTCATATATGAAAATACAGGTGCTAAAAATTGTCAGCGAGTGTGCCGACTTAAACAACAACAGCAGCTAGCATTTATATAGTGCCTTCAAGGTAGTAAAACGTCCCAAGGCACTTCACAGGCGCAAAATCAGACAAAATTCGACACCAAGCCACATAAGGAGACCTTGGGACAGGTGACAAAAATCTTAGTCAAAGATGTAGGTTTTAAGGAGCATCTTAAAGGAGGGGAGGTAGAGAGACGGAGAGGTCTAGGGAGGGAAATCCAGACCTTAGGGCCTAGACAGCTGAAGGAACAGCCGCCAATGGTGGGGCGATGGAAATCGGGGATGCAAAAAGCGGCCAGAATTGGAGGAGCGCAGAGTTTCTCGGCGGGTTCTAGGGCTGGAGGAGGTTACAGAGATAGGGAGGGGCGAGGCCATGGAGGGATTTACAGATTCGCACAATTCCTAGACTATTCCCTGGCAAAGTTATCTCTTCCAGGATATTCCCCCTGCCCCACTCCCACAATGTATTTTGAGTTTTTTTTAAAGAAGGGAAGTGTCCCCATTTCATTCTCCCAGAATTATAAATGTAATGAAGGGAGAGATCTCTACAGGTAATGTTGTCATTCAACCACCTCATTCTGCACTAAATCGCATGTCTGATCTATCACCAAGATCGTTTTCTTCCAGTTTCGTAATATTGTCACTGTCTGCTCCTACCTCACCGCTGAAAAATCATCATCCATGCTTTTGCCACCTCCAGGCTCAGCTTCTGAAGCCTCCTCTTTGTCAGCCTCTATAAAATCCAGTTCATCGGGACCACTGCCACCCATACTTCTCCCATTAAGTTCAGCTCACATATCCTGCTCTTGCCAACATCAGTGGCCTCCCTCTCCTACAGCACATGTATTGCCAAATCCTTGTTCTTGTTTATAGATCCCTCCATTGCCCTGCTGCATCCTATCCCTGCAGCCTCCTCCATCCCTGCACCCAGCTGACACTATCTGACCTTCTGACATTGGCCTTCTGTGCATCACCGTTACCTTCCCTCCATCATCAGTGGCAGAGCCTCGGGCCGCCACTATCCAACATTTGAATTCACTTTCTAAAACCCTGCACTCTGCCACATCTCTTCCAACTTTCAAAGCCTCCTCAAAACCTACCTTTTGTCTTCATCTTCAGTTGCCTCTTCAAAACTGCTGCTTGATGCCCAAAGTCCTTGTGGTAAAGAGCCTTGGAACATTCTGCTGAGTTAAAGACTCAGTTGAAGTTGTCTTTTTATCTCCAATTTTTTCATGAAACTCTAGGCTTCCTCGATAACAGTCAGACTTTTTCGATAGACTACATTTGTTCCCTATATTTTGTTGACTCTGTCCCTGCATCTTTCACCCTGTATGGCCAAAAGAACAACAAGCACCAGGATAAGCAAGAAATAATGACATTATATTTTACTAAAGAACTTACAGTTACAGCAGGTTGAGATCAACAGGCCCCGTGGGGCTGAAAAGGTAAAATTATGAGGACCGGTTGCACAGACTAGGCTTGTATTCCCTGAAATATAGAAGATTAAGGAGTGAGCTAATTGAGGTGTTTAAGATGATTAAAGGAATTGATAGGGTAGGTAGAGAGAAACTATTTCCTCTGGTGGGGGAGTCCCGAACAAGGGGGCATAACCTTAAAATTAGAGCTAAGCCTGTTCAGGGGAGATGTCAGGAAGCACTTCTTCACACAAAGAGTAGTGGAAATCTGGAAATCTCTCTCCCAAAAATCTGTTGAGGCTGGGGGTCAATTGAAAATTTCAAAACAGAGATTGATAGATCTTTGTTAGGCAAGGGTAATAAGGGCTACGGAACCAAGGCAGGTAGATGGAGTTAAGATGCAGATCAGCCATGATCTCCATGAATGGCGGAACAGGCTCGAGGGGCTGAATGGCCTACTCCTGTTCCTATGTTCCTAACCAGCAAGGGGCAAAGGCCCTGTCCTGTGCATTGAAATTTCTAATTTGGCACTTCCTAATTGCATTCCAATGCAGAGTGCACTGACTCAATCTGTTCTGCTTCACACCCTTTAAACATCCCAGCTTTCAAAATCACTTGTTAACTCAACACCTTATCCTCTCCACAGTACCTATGGAGTACCAGCTTTCCTTACTTAAAGTGTGATAAATGTTTGGATTTAATCTTCCAAGCAAGGTAATGAAGATGGAAACATTGGGGTTAGATGTAATTAGATGCCATGATGGGAATGTTAATGTCCAAGATAGATAAGCTTCAGTGAGCCAAATGGCCATTCACATCTCGACAGTTCTTGCGTCCCTGCCTGTATTTGTGTGCAGGAAATTTACACATCATACCTAGCAGTTGCTGCAGCTTTGTGAGCACTGTCAACCTAATATTCAATCCTAGAAATCCACAATGGAACAAGGAGTACACTGCAGGCTTTAAAACAAAAATCCACAGTGATTACTGTGCAGCCAATAGAGCCCTTCAATAAAAGTAGAAAAGAAATCAGCAAAAAATTATTAGACAAAGCCAGTGAGGAACACTATTGACAAGGGAGCATTGCTGCAAGCGAGAGAGCAAGGCTGAGTGTGAGGGCACATGGCTGTGGACGAGAGAGCAATGTGGCGAGCGAGGTTGCGGGCGAAGGAGCGACGCTGTGGGCGATGGAGCAATGCTGAGAGCGAGTGAGCAAGGCCGCGAGCGAGGGAACAATACTGCGGGTGAAGGAGAAATTCTCCGAGTGAGGGAACAATACTGCGGGTGAAGGAGAAATTCTCCGAGTGAGGGAACAATACTGCGGGTGAGGGAGCAATGCTGCGATCAAGGGAGCAACGTTGCATGCAAGGGAACGACTTTGCGGGCAAAGGGAGCAATGCAGCAGGCGAGGGAGCAATATCGTGAATGAGGGAGCAATGCTGCGGGCGAGGGAACAATTCTGCAAGTGAGGGAGCAATGCTGCGAGTGAGGGAGCAATGCTGTGAGTGAGGGAGCAATGCTGTGAGTGAGGGAGCAATGCTGCGAGTGAGGGAGCAATGCTGCGAGTGAGGGAGCAATGCTGTGAGTGAGGGAGCAATGCTGCGAGTGAGGGAGCAATGCTGCGAGTGAGGGAGCAATGCAGCAGGCGAGGGAGCAATATCGTGAATGAGGGAGCAATGCTGCGGGCGAGGGAACAATTCTGCAAGTGAGGGAGCAATGCTGCGAGTGAGGGAGCAATGTGAGTGAGGGAGCAATGCTGTGAGTGAGGGAGCAATGCTGCGAGTGAGGGAGCAATGCTGCGAGTGAGGGAGCAATGCTGTGAGTGAGGGAGCAATGCTGCGAGTGAGGGAGCAATGCTGCGAGTGAGGGAGCAATGCTGCGAGTGAGGGAGCAATGCAGCAGGCGAGGAGCAATATCGTGAATGAGGGAGCAATGCTGCGGGCGAGGGAACAATTCTGAGGGAGCAATGCTGTGAGTGAGGGAGCAATGCTGCGAGTGAGGGAGCAATGCTGTGAGTGAGGGAGCAATGCTGCGAGTGAGGGAGCAATGCTGCGAGTGAGGGAGCAATGCTGCGGGTGAGGGAGCAATGCTGCGGGTGAGGGAGCAATGCTGTGGGCGAGGGAGCGACGCTGCGAGTGAGGGAGCAATGCTGCGGGTGAGGGAGCAATGCTGCGGGTGAGGGAGCAATGCTGCGGGTGAGGGAGCAATGCTGCGAGTGAGGGAGCAATGCTGCGGGTGAGGGAGCAATGCTGCGGGCGAGGGAACAATGTTGCAGGCGAAGGAATAATGCTGCGGATGGAGGAGGAACTTTGTGGGTAAGGAACGGACAATGTGGGTAAGCATTAAGGGAGGAACGGTGTGGGTAAGGGTAACAACAACAACTTACATTTATATAGCGCCTTTAAAGTAATAAAACGTCCCAAGGCGCTTCACAGGAGCGTTATCAATAAAAAGGCAAGGTACAAACGCTGTGGTTATGATGCGAACTCTGTGGCTAAGAATTAAGAGAGGAACGGAGGAATATTATTGATAAGAGTTAAGGAATGAGCACCGCGGGTGAGTCGGTATCAGTGATGGTGTGGTACGTACCTGCAGAGTTACATCTTTTAATAGAGCATTATTTTCATGAAAAAAAGAGTTTTGCAAACCTTTATTTTTATCTGGGAAAGAAAAAAGCCGGGAAGGTCAACAGTCATTTTCCTCCATGATATATCTACTCCTTTCCTTGAAGACGATTCCCTTTTACTTGCTTCGCGTTCAGGTACAATATTCAACAAAGGGTTAAATTTACTTCCAAGCATCCCACTTGATTCCCCCAATAATGTATAACGAATGGAAGCTGAGAGGAACACTCTTTACATGTGCTCTCTGACCATCAGAATAATACCCGAGTGAGACAGCTCAGCAGATGCTGAAATGAGAGATGTGTAATCACTTGAACCGAGGTTTGAAAATGCTCGAACGTGCTATCAGATCCTGACTGACCTGCTGTGCATTCCTAGCATTTTCTGTCCTCGTTTCAGATATCCAGCATTTATGAATTCTTCTTACGTCTGCTTACAAACTGAATTGCGATTCCTTAAAATACCATTCACTTTGGCCTTTGTACGACAGGCAGTGGGAGCACAGGAGAGTGAGTGAGGCACACACATGGAAAGATACACACAGATCCATGGGGCGGGGGGTAGGAGCAGTCACACTATTTTTAGCAGTCATTAATTCAACTACAGCAAACCTAATTGCTCTTTTAAATGTCACAAAACAAACGGGCAGCTGAAAGTGCATTTGAACTACTTACTATACACACATTTCCACTCGGCCACTCAGACTGAATGACATGAATATTTTATAATACTCTGCATTATTCACACAACCTTACTTAGTTACTGCAGTGAAATGTTAAATCACGAAAGAGACCAATTGAGAATGTGACAGATTCCAATTTTAATTATTTTTTTCTTCCTCTCCTTCTTCAGTTCGAACAATGGGTCAAAAGGACACCTTCTAAAGCACCAACCGGCAGCTTCCTCCTCCTCGCTATACTTGCGTCCGGCTCGATGAGATTTCAAAAGACTGTGGCTACTTGATAAATACGGCAGTTCCATAGAATGCAGATGTTGTTTCCTCTTACACAAACTGCTTCCCTGCTCCACACCAATTCCCAAAAAGTCACAATGCTGTCATTTGGGTGGATGCAGCTGAAGTACTTCAAGCACCCGAGTGTTTATGGGTGCTTCTGTGTTCTTCTAGCAAGGGATATTGATACTTGGGAATGGTTTGTTTTCTTCCTACTTTTTGTCCCAACAGTTAGGACTTGATTTTGCCAGGCCCGAGGAGGCGGGATTGGAGGCGTGTGAGGTGTTAAAATTGCAGAAAATGGCGGGCGGCTCCGATCCCGCCTCCAGCCCGCCTCCGAGCAATTTTCCCAGAATCGGGGTTTCAGACCCCATTTCCATCCCGCCTCCGAGAGGCAGGATAGGCCCTTAAGGCCCTTAACAACCAGTTAATTGCCTCTATTATCCCATTTTGAGAGGCCTTTCTGATTTTAACACTTTTCCCCCGTCCTGCACGTCTCCTCTGGAACACGCCAGTTAATCCTGGCGGCCTCACAAGTGGATTGCTCACTAACAGCTGCAGCTCCACCATTAAAAAGGAGTTTTCACCAATGATAATTTACAGGTGGCAGAACTTTGTTGTCTCAGGTCTGGGGGAACTTTTAGCAGGCATAATCATTGTTGTGGAAGTTTGGAGCCTAACACCCATCTCATGTGTGACCTCCTGGGAAACCCCTCTCCCCACCTTTACTGAGCGCTTCCTCAACTGAGGCATATACCAGAAGCATGGGAACCATTTATTTCCTTTCCTCCTGGACATCAGATTCAGACGAAGACCAGCCGCGGCAGCAGCAGAATCCTGAACAACAGCACCACCAACAGCAGGAGCATCAACAGGAGCGCCAGGCTGCTGCTCACCCACCTGAAGCTGCACAGACCAGAAGGCGCCAGCACGCGACCACATTGCTGCCCGGGATGCAAGGGACGCACTCATGTTGGCCAGGTTTGCTTAGCCTGCACAATCAAACACTTTTGCCTCGTACCTTCTTACCAGAGCATCGACAATGGACAAGAACCTGCGGATTCCTTTCACTCTGACCACCATACTGACAATTGCAAGTCGCTCTAAGCCCTCAATGTGGAAATCCCATTTGTGAAATGACACAGGCCACAACTTCAACAGTTTGCCATCAGAATTTTTTTATCACAACAAGCAACTGATGCATTTCAAAAATAAACACAACATAACACCCAAGTAACTACCTTTGTGACTACTTGTGCATTATCTTCCTCTTACGCATGCTCCTACGTGATGCTTCCCCTGTGGCTTCAGCAGATGTGGAGGCCCCTTGCTCACTTTCTTGCTGCTCCTGTCTCAACACCTTTGGCGGCCATCCTCTGGGGCTGTGAACCTGTGAGGGCTCGGCAACAGTCTGCTGCTCCTATGGCTGTGCAGGGGATGAGACGCCCGTCTCAGTTGGGTGAGGACGCTGGTGGGGCTCTGACCGAGGGCTTTGCAATGACATGGTCGTGTGAGCGCTTGGAGAGAGCCCCCATTCCTTGTTGTCTGCCACCAACATCCCTCTCATGGGTCAGCCCCACTTCAGAGCTAGCAAGTGGCTTGACAGCACCTTGCTGCACTTCAGGGGGGCCATGAGGACCCGTTTCTGCACTGGAAGTCCTACTCCAGAGGACTTCCATGAATGTCTGGTTTCTATGCTCAATAGCTGACCATCACTCCTCAATAGATGCCAGTCTATTCTGAACAATAACCATGTTTTCAACACTCTGGCGACTTAGCTCCTCCATGGCCGTAGCCATCCTCTCCTCTACCGTAGCAATCCTTTCCATGGAGGTTGCCATCCTTTCCGTGGTGATGCGTTCATGCGCCAATGCCTCCACAAAGGCTCTGCTCATGTTCGCGATGGACTCCTCCATTCGTTCCACACTCGCAGCGACCCTGGAGACAAAACTTGCCAGAGACTCCTGCACCTGTTCCTTGAGTTCCAGCACCGCTCTCCTTCTGGATGGACCCGGAGACACGGTCGACATGCAGCTGAACCGAGCTGGCAGAGTCCTGCGCCCTCCGACAAGGAATCTCCACTGCTGTCCCTGTCTCCACCATCTGCTGATGCTCACTTGTGAGCTGTGATACACCAGGTGACAACACTACTCTATCTCGCGAAGGTCCCACCAGGGTGTGAGTGTCTGCGCTGGTGCTGGGTGCGCTGAATTCTGCTGATGCTGCGCCCTCAGAGGTTGCAGTTTCCTCTAAGGAGTCTTGAAGCTCAGGCTGTTCCTCCTGGACAGTGGGGACGGGGGCTGTCGATGGTCCTGTGGGGGAGTAAAGGAAAGAGTTAGAGATGTGAGGTGAAGGTTGCATGCACATTGAGTTGTGCAGATGATCATAAGTCAATCTGTTAGAGCATCAGAATCATTATCAGTCACTCATGCAATGTCAATGAGAGGCCAAACTATTCTGTCACCAGCTTGCTGTGATGCGCCCGTCTGTCCTTTCCCCACTTGCGAATCTTCCTCGACACCGGCGATTTCCAGGGCCGTCTCCTCCGAGGTGGTGAGCTGGGCTACTGAGGGTGGCCCTCCTCCTGTCCTCACTCTTTCCCTCTTATTGTGGGCTCTCTTTTCCTACAATGGGGGACACAAGTGGAGTTTGAGTGAGAATGAAGGTGTGAGTGTAGAGAATCCATAGCATAGATGCTTAGAAGGACACAAAGATGGAGTGAGGTCCCAAGACTGAGGGCTCTCCCTGTGTGTTGTAAGTTGTTGTCATTGCATAACAGTGATAGGGAGTGTGAGGGCTGCATAGTCAAATAGTTAAATGAATGTGACCATAGAGAGAGAGGGAATGGGTAAGGGTGCAGGGATGTAAGGGTCAAGTGTGACGTGGAGGAAGAGGTTGGCAAAGCAGAGTGCTGGTGAGGAGAGGCGATGGGGATCAGATTGAGGGTGATGGGAAAGTCATACTCACTTTTCCTGTGCAGAGGTCATGAAACCTCTTCCTGCACTGCAGCCAGGTTCTGCGGCACATAGAGATTGAGTTGACCTCCTGGGCCACATGCATCCACACAGCTTTAGTCTGCTGGGAGGCTTTTTCCTCCCTGAGGAAGGGTAGAGCACCTCCTTATTTGATCTTGCTCCCTCCACCAGAGCTTGGAGGGAGGCCTCATCGAAATGTGGAGCACACTTTGGCCTTCTGCTGGACATAGTTGCTGAATGAAGCGATCACAACAATGGGCATAAAGTTTAAAGTCTCCAGAAGAAGCAAGGCTGCTTGCAGGCCTTAAATCCAGCAGCATTGATGACGTCATTGGAGACGACTTTCTGTATGAAAAGACTCATTGGGCCAGGGTTTCCACACGCTGGAAATCAAGTGCCCAATTCGAGCAAAATCGCACTTTTTCCCCACTTCACTTCGGAGTCGGGGTCCTGACACGAAAACCACGTGACACACCCCAGCCCACCCCCAATGGCAAAATCGAGCCCTTAGTGTTGAATAATCTGACATCTAGTGTAGCACAAGCAATATCCCCAACCCCACTATCAGTGTCAGCTGTGGCTCAGTGGGTAGCACACTCGCCTCTGAGTCAGAAGGTTGTAGGTTCAAGTTCCGCTCCGGAGACTTCAGCATAAAAATCTAGGCTGAAACTTCCGCGCAATACTGAGGGAGTGCTGCACTTTCAGAGGTGCCGTCTTTCAGATGAGATGTTAAACCCCATCTGCCCTCTCAGATGTAAAAGATCCCATGGCACTCTTTCAAAGAAGATCAGGGGAGTTCTCCCTGGTGTCCTGGCCAATATTTATCCCTCAATCAACATCAATAAAACAGATTATCTGGTCAGTATCATTGTTTGTGGGAGCTTGCTGTGTGAAAATTTGCTGCTACATTACAACAGTGACTACATTTCAAAAGTACTTCATTGGCTGTAAAGTGCTTTGGGATGTCTGGTTGTGAAGGAATAAGCCATATAACCTATTCAGAAAAATATACTATCTTATGAAAGAATTCTGGCCTTATTAAAACATGACAAACTGGGTTTGGAAATTTAGAAACCTAATTATGAAATAGCTATGAAAGCATTCTGGCTATTGAGATAAGGTAGTTGTTGACCCTGAATAAATAACCTTATTGAAACAGACGGTTCAGAAGGCTCCAACAGGCTGACCTTTGGAAACAAAAACAATGGTTCACCATGAATAAGGTGTTCTAATTTACACTTTGTAAAGAGGCACGTAAGATAAGGAACATCTGCCCTCGTAAAGATGACATCAAGTAAGGAACACCTGCTGTCACACCGTTTTTATATGGTAAACTTAGAACACCTAGAGATGAGACCGAGTCTGGCTGAGGTGGCAGTAAGAGTTGCAGAGGTCGGCAGAAAAATGACTAGAGATAATTAGCAGAAAACCTTAAAGGAAATACCACTGGAAAAGGGTATAAATATTGAACTCTCAAGTGGGATAACAGCTCGCTTTAATCGGGCAAAGCGATTCTTGGCTTCAGAGGTGGCTCTGTAGTCTCCAACTCTTTGTACCTTGGGGATCAAAGGTATTTGATTTTGGTGGATATCCTGTAGAACACTTTGAGAACTGTAATACTGTAGTGAAGTTAAGATTTAAAAGTAAGATTCTCTGATAATAAGATTGTAAGCTTTCTCTTTTTGGAACTTAATGTTGCGATTGACTCACCAACTGTAAATTACATGTCGGTTCTTTAATAAATCTATATATTTATAGAATTGTCTCACATAAGACTTCTGTATCAAAATCTCGCGAACTCAATCTCTGTACGCTCTTTGGTGAGGAGTTGCAGAATTCTGAAGGAGTTTTCCGGACCCTCATAATATCCGGAACGTTACAGTCTAGCTAAACTTATTAAAAGTGCTATCTGGAGGACGGTAACATTCTCGGGTTGTTCCTTTCCTTTAGGGAGAGATAGTCCGGACCTTTAGACTCAATTAAGCATCTTTAGGATTCGGCTACCTCAAACTTAGTTGAAGGTGAACGTCTTGAGAAATACACTTGATCCGGGGTAGCCCTAAAGGGGCTAGGACTAGTAATTATTCCTTCACGGTGGTTGTGAAAGGTGCTATATAAATGCAAGTCTTTCTTACTACATTGACTTGTCCATCCCCTGCATTGGCTGTTCTTTCAGCCTGCCATGGAGTGATAACTTGTACCAGTTAGTGCAATAAAGTAGTTACTAGTTGTGCATCTGACTGTATCCTGTTCAGTTATTGATACCTCAGGACGAGACAAGAGTTCAGTTTCTAAAGAATGGTGCAAGAGCTAAATCCATTATTCCTCAGTGATGGTGCACTATCCAATCATCTTTGAAGATGCTCATTTAAACATGATGCTTAGTTGCTCCTCTTGGGGTGTTTTTTTTTGGAATTGCCACCTTCACCATCAATATGGCTACTTGCATTTTTAGCTTTTAATATTTTTCCTGATCGATTTTTGTGTTCATTCAGGGAAGGGAAGTCAGTCTGAGGGACTAGAACACCTTTCCGTTTCTGATAACCATCGTCATTATCAAGACACTCAAGTCAAGTCTACCACCAGCCAAATGCAGAGCTAAGCTGCTTCTACACAAACTAAGTATGTGTTTTAACTTCAATCTCAATGTTTACTACACCAGTCATCGTATGGTGTCTCTGCGTGAGATTATCAAGTTGTGCTGAATTATTGTTTATTGGTAGGTTTGTGCTGTAGACTTGAGCTCATTCAGTGCTAGACTGCTGCAAGTTATTTCACACAGCCTCGTACAGCTCAGAGAGATAACTTGCAGTCCATCACTCTAAACTAGATTTGAACTCCAATCCCAGAGGAGAAAGGCAAGTGTCTAACTCACGATGCCACCCAATTGCATTTATTCTTGATAAATCCAGGAACAAAATAGAAAAGGAACTTGCTGCTTCGGAAAAAAAAATTAATGCAACCAAAACAGAAACGTATCACTGGTAAAATATTTTAATTATTCTGTATAAGTCAGTTGACATGTTTCCCCATCGATAGATTCGCATTAATTTATGTGAAAATCCAATCTGGTGTGACTTCCTTGCTAATGAGAGAGAGAAGAACAAGTCACACATGGACAGATTTTCATGTATATAGGTGCAACTTCAGTACATGTGGTAAATGAAAAAGAAAAAGGGTGCGAAATCTTACTGCAATAATTTCCTAGCGGAAGAGCATTGCATGTTGTTGCTGATATAGGCTATACATGGTGGAGTGAAACAGGCAGTACATTTGTTGTTAATAAGAGACCAAGGTCAAGGCCCTAGGCTTATTGTGAAGGACCCCAAGATTCAAGAGAATAAGAGACGATACGGCAAGAAATAATGATGAGGTGGCATCAAGCTTTTGGGGTTTAAAAGCCTGAAGAATGTAGGAGATGGGAAAGATTAAAGGAGGGAAGGAGTTGCACAGATTTTGAGTTTCTGGGAAAGAATGCATTACAGTAAGAGACTGTGCAATGAGTCAATTTAATGAAGACATTAATTTAAAAAGGTGGCTCGTGGACATCCCTAAGGACTTGCTCGGAATGGGCATTTTGCTACCTTTTGCCCTTGACTTGATTACTGGGATTTTTTGTGCTGCTGATGATGCATCTCTGTGGTTTATTTTAGTCAGCCGGTTTGCTGTGTAAGGTGCCTCCCCCCTACCCAAGTTCAATGTCTACAAGATTAGGAGGGAGTTTTATACAGGAACTGGAACACCAAATTCACACTGCTTGAAAGTGATGCTACAAGGGTGATAGTCTCCTGACACCGATCACTGAACTAACAATTAAAAAAGAATGGAGTTGCCCCCATGCCCAGCAAGTAATTGCACCCCTGGCGTATACAAGATTATACAAACCAGAAGGTCCCGGGTTCGATTAATGGTCTGTGCAGAGATAGCTAACCTCAGCTGAAATGGCAGTTCGACTGATATAATTGACCGTGAGGCTAGGAAAGTGTGAATTAAAAAAATCAGCACGGTTTCTGCTCCTGACCATTATCCAGCATCACCTATTGGAAAGTGCGTGTGTAGGGACAAGATCAGGCTCAACTGACACTACCCATGGTCAAATAGCCTACCGATGGTTTAGGCTCACACGTGAAGACCGGCCACTTGTTGAGGTACCACATGGCTCCCATCGCCCGTAACATGCATCTCAGCCGAGTTGTCACTTTCAGAAGAGGAGGGGAGAAAACTGGAAAAGGAAAAAAACATGAACGTTGCCTTGTTAAACATTTGGAAGAGTTTTCTTGACTATAGAATCTATTGTACATTATGGCTACAGCTTACAAGATCTTCAAAAAAAAAACGACCGGTTAAAAATAAATTCTTGGCCGGAATTTTGTCGGTGCTCAGGGGGCGGGTTTGGAGGTGGGACATCCGGCAAAATCGCAAAGATTGACAGCGGGTTTCTGCCTCCAAACAATTTTGCCAGGTCTCGGGTCCCTAATTTGCGCATGGACCTGACACCTAGCGGCAGGAAGAGGATTATAAGCACTTAACTGCTTGTTAACAGGTAGTTAACAGGCAGTTAAGAGGCTTTTTGCAATTTTGACACTTCTACTGTGGGCTTCCCGACGTCTGAACACCACGCCAGGGTAAGTGTGGCGTGCTGTGGGTCTACTGTAATGTTTCTGCATTGATGACAGCTGCAGAAGTGGTGTGAAGGATCCAATGATGCACTGGTGAGTTTCAGAGGTAAGAAAATGTTCGGAAAATAATTTTTAATGCATTTACACTTTTCTGTAGGTGACAAGTTTTGGATTGTGTGTGCAGTCCCACCTCATTGGGAGAACCTCTCTCACCAGTTACAGATGGCTTCTGTAACCTCACCTGCAGCTGCCATCTGTTCTAGCCTAAGGAGGGAGTCGCTGGAGTGCCTGGATGCAAGGGCTCACCTTTGTACAGTGATTGTCAGTGCTGGCAACACCTCAATGCTGTCAAACACTGAAAAATCAGCTGTCAAAAAAATTGTGCGTGGCTCCTTTAAGAAAACCGGCAGATGACGCGTCATCAACTGACGTCATCTGACGCAGGGCGGGCTTAACAAGGCCAATTGACACAAAATCGTGTCTGTGCATCTGATGTCGTTGGGGGCGGGACTGGAACCCGGAAGGCAGCTGTCCCACCCCCAAGCCGCATCGATAGGAAAAATCGCAGCCCTTGTTTCCAATTGAAGCATTCAAAATAGCCCTAGTCCTTTTAAGAACAATCGTTAATGATTTATTTAAAAATATTGTGTGAAGGTGAAAGGACTTCCTGTGGTAATTATTTTTGTCTTAAGTAATGCACAAAACAAAGTGTTCGGAATACGATTTTTCTGTACCTCCGCTCTTTCTACCAGAATAGAGCTTCAACATTTTGTTATCTGTATTTCTAAGTAGCTTTTAATATGTTGGATACTTCGTGGTTGTAATAAGTCTTCAATAGCCAAGCCCGTTTTTATCCTACTTACCCGAGACCCTTTGTATAGAATGGTATGCCACTTTAATAAATATCTAGTTAATTGGTTTTCGAGTAGGTCTGCTGTATGCCATTGAAGTGACCTTGGCTAACTCGTGCTGCACCTGAGATAGGATGGCCAAGGAGAACAGAGTTCTCTTCCCCATAGATAATAGTCGAACTCATTTCCACTTTGCCATTCAGTGCCAGTAATAGCATAGCCTGATGTAGAAGACAGTGACACACCATAACCCAAGAAGAGCACTCCGAGTGCATCAGTGTGAATTTTTTCTATTTGTGATGCCAGCTCTCCTTTATGGTCTCTTCAAGTGGGATTTAGTCCCAGTGCATGCCCTGGATCATAGGAACAGGGTTGAAACTACCCAAACCCATTTCACCTTGAACCCTCGTAGCAGAGAGACTTTCATCCCGTTGGTAAGATTACAAATTGTTGAGTAGAAAACCCAGAGCTATAATTTCTTAAGCAAAAGAAATGTGTAATTTGCAATCAAGTCGAACTACCTCTCCACACGCTGCTAATTAACAGTTTGGTTTGGGAACCTTCTCATTTTGACGCCTTGAGAGCGAGGAAGTGAGAAGTGGAGAGAAACAACAAGCACCTCAGAATGCAAGGGCTCTTCCGTTAGACAGCTAATCCTTCTCTGTGAATACTCTTATCAGGGTGTAAATTAATTTGGCAGGATTTCGAACAACAGGCTGGCAATAATTGCTACAGGGAGCTGTCGCCGACAGCTCATTTCATTACCAATGTGTTGCTTCCAATGATACCGTGCAATTAGTAACTGATAATAATGTAGACTGACAAGAGCTAAACAATCTAAACCCATCATACACCTGCTTTTGCTGAGCATCAGCAGGTCATCATTTACTAAATCTGACATTTTCCTGAATCTGTATTAGGCTTTAAAATACTTAATACTGTCGGTCCAATTATTCTTAATGACTAAATTGCATATTCATTTGCAGCGATGCATCACCCCCCCAGTCAAACAGCTGCGACTGACACATTCCTGGATATTGCATGCGCTCTATTTACTGGGACCGTTAACAAATAAAGTGACGGTTTGCTGAAAGCAATCACCGATTATAGATGGCCCCTTCCTGCCTGCAACGCTTGTGACGGAGTGACCACAGTCAATCAGAAAGAGCGGCTTCAGCGGTGGAATACAAATTAGTGTTCGACCAGGAGAAGCAAGCAAAACATCAAGGTGCAAAAATCAAAGGAAGCAAGCCCCGGATTTTACCGCAAGTGCCCTGTACATCAGCCTCAATTAGGGAAGGAAAACCAGGCCATTTCACCAGCAGCTACTGAGAAGATCTAGTAGTTTTGTGGTCTTAACGAGGCCTGAAACGTACTCACTGCCCATCGGTATTAGTGATTGACAGCCGCCAAATCAACCAGCTGCAGCAGCGAAATCCAGGGACGTGTTTGATTAACAGAAGTTCATTTCAGATACTTAAATGAGTGTGTGTGTGTGTGTGTACAGCGTTACATTGAACTATTACAAAAGCATCCATGCAACAATCAAATAAAAGACAATTAGAATAATCGTTGCAGAGCAACATGAAATGATTATTCATGATACTGTTCGCTTAGCTGAACTACTGATCCCTCATCAAATTGCAGGAAAACTGATTAAGCAAGTAACTAGGCCCCATTAGACAAATCGGGAGCAGACCAATCTATTTTGAGGGATCGGGCTGAAAGTGGAAGTAGCTCAGACTCGTTCGGTATTTTTAACGCTCGAACACGTGTCACAAGGTAAATCCTAACAGATCAGTCTGCATCTCACCCAAAGTACAGCAGAATCTCTCAGAACGGGGAATAGCGTTTTTACAGTTATGGTTCGACAGAAAGCTGAAGAGCCAGCACAGCTTCCAGTATGACGCCTCGCTTTAACTTCAGGATAAACAAAAGTCAGTTGATGCAGAAATGCCCGAGGGGATACGAAGATGGGTGAAGAAAGCCAATCTTGTGTACAAATAAGTACAAATCAGTAAATCCCAAATGAGACAAAAGATTAGAATCCGCCCCTCCCCCCCCCCCCCACCCCCAATAAGGACCATAAAACTTTACAGCACAAAAGGAGGCCATTCAGCCCATTGTCTCTGCTGGCCCCAACTCATCCGCACGACAGAATATTGAACATGGCAGGCTCCAAACAAAATCAGCCAACTCCTTTTTAAAAAATCTCTATGACTAGGACTGAACATTATAAAAATAGAGTCAGAAGATCAAATAATATACAGAACATGATGCACACATACTGCTAGGATTATGGATCAGTCCCATTTGCAATGCAACTGCCCATAGTTGCAGATGTGGGTACAGGATTGGATTAATTTTCCAAGGAGGGCTATTTTCTGCTATTAGTGAGAACAGTGGTGGAAGCACAAACATAGGGGTAATGTTTACCCCCAAAAGCAGGTGGGTTTGGGTCGGTGGGAGGTTAAAATGTTAAAAATCTGAAACAGGAACCCAACCCACCTCGAACCCGTTCACTTCCGGGTTTTAACAAAGGTGGGATGAAGGGTGGGTGACCAATCCACTCTCAGGAGGTGAGTCGATCACTGAAACCTTTCAAGGAGGCTGCGTGCTCCTATTTTTACAGGGTTTCTATTTTTAACCCATGCTGGCCGGGTTTCCCTGGCCTCAGGAAACCCGGCAGGTAAAAGGAGGTGAGAAGGGCTGGATCCATCAGGTAAGTGCTTTTACAGTACTGCTTGTGGGCCAGGAGGAGCAGGAGTGTTTCCTCCAGGCTCAACAGGCTTACCTGTAAAGACCACCCCCCAACTGCATGATCTCCCCCGAGACCCCACCATCACTGACCCCCCTGCGATCACCAAACCCCCTGTAATCTCCAACTCTTCCCCTGACCCCCTATCTCTTCCCCCAATCTCCGACCCCCCTCCAATCTCTCCCCAGCCCCCCGCAATCTTCGACCACCCAGCGATCACCCCCCGACCCTCTCAACCACCCCCCAGCCCTACCCACCCCCCGCCCTGCCCCCACATGATCGCTACCTCCAACAAACACCAAACCTACCTGCTCCTGGGCTGCGGCCTTATGCCACAGGATTTCCCCGCCTGACAGGCAGCCAAGCCTGTCAGTCAGGCTGGCTTCCGGGCGGGGAATCCGTTTAAGAAAAAACACGCTAGTCATCCGTGGCTAAGTAAAGAAATTAAGGATAGTATTCGACTAAAAACAAGGGCTTATAAGGTAGCCAAATCTAGTGGGAGGATAGAGGATTGGGAAAACTTTAAAAGACAGCAAAAAATAACAAAAAGATTGATTAAGAAAGGGAAGATAGATTATGAAAGTAAATTAGCAAAAAATATAAAAACAGAGAGTAAGAGTTTTTATCGTTATATAAAAAGAAAAAGGGTGGCTAAAGTAAATGTTGGTCCCTTAGAGGATGAGACCGGGAAATTAATGGTGGGAAATATGGAGATGGCAAATACACTGAATGAATATTTTGTATCAGTCTTTACAGTAGAGGACACTAAGACTATCCCAACACTGGACAAACAGGGGGCTATAGGGGGGGAGGAGCTAAACATGATCAAAATCACTAAGGAAGTGGTACTCGGTAAAATAATGGGACTCAAGGCGGATAAATCACCTGGACCTGATGGCTTACATCCTAGGGTCTTGAGGGAAGTGACGGTAGGGATTGTGGATGCATTGGTAATAATTTTCAAAAACTCCCTGGACTCAGCAAAGATCCCGGCAGACTGGAAAACTGCTAATGTAACACCCTTATTTAAAAAGGGCAGTAGACAGAAGGCTGGAAACTATAGATCGGTTAGCCTAACATCTGTGGTAGGTAAAATTTTGGAGTCCATTATTAAGGAGACAGTAACGGGACATTTGGATAATCATAATTTAATAGGACATAGAAACATAGAAACTAGGAGCAGGAGTAGGCCATTCGGCCCGTCGAGCCTGCTCCACCATTCAATACGATCATGGCTGATCATCCAAATCAAGTACCCTGTCCCTGCTTTCTCACACAGAATCCCCATCGAGCCTGCACCGACACATATCCCACCCTATCCCCGTAACCCCACGTATTTAATTCCCCCTAACATATCCCATCCTATCCCCGTAACCCCACATATTTAATCCCCCCCTAACACTAAGGGTCGATTTATCATAGCCAAATCAACCTAACCCGCACATTTTTGGACTGTGGGAGGAAACCGGAGCACCCGGAGGAAACCCACGCAGACACGGGGAGAACGTGCAAACTCCACACAGACAGTCACCCGAGGCCAGATTCGAACCCGGGTCTCTGGCGCTGTGAGGCACCAGTGCTAACCACTATGCCACCGTGTTGCATGGTTTTATGAAGGGGAAGTCATGTTTGACAAATTTGCTGGAGTTCTTTGAGGAAGTAACATACAGGGTGGATAAAGGGGAACCAGTGGATGTGGTGTATTTAGACTTCCAAAAGGCATTTGACAAGGTGCCACACAAAAGATTATTGCTTAAGATAAAAAATCATGGGATTGGGGGTAATATTCTGGCATGGATAGAGGATTGGCTATCTAACAGAAGGCAGAGAGTTGGGATAAATGGTTCATTCTCAGACTGGCAATCAGTAACAAGTGGTGTTCCGCAGGGGTCAGTGCTGGGTCCCCAACTCTTTACAATCTATATTAACGATTTGGAGGAGGGGACCGAGTAACATATCAAAGTTTGCAGATGATACTAAGATGGGAGGGAAAGTAGTGAGTGAGGAGGACATAAAAAATCTGCAAGGGGACATAGACAGGCTAAGTAAGTGGGCAGAGATTTGGCAGATGGAATACAATACTGGAAAGTGTGAGGTTATGCACTTTGGCAGGAAAAATAGTAGAGCAAGTTATTATCTTAATGGCAAGAAACTGGAAAGTACTGAAGTACAAAGGGATCTGGGGGTCCTGGTGCACGAAACTCAAAAGGTTAGTATGCAGGTGCAGCAAGTGATTAAGAAGGCCAATGTTGGCTTTCATTGCTAGGGGGATAGAATATAAAAATAGGGAGGTATTGCTTCAGCTGTACAAGGTATTGGTGAGACCGCACCTGGAATACTGCATACAGTTTTGGTGTCCATACTTAAGAAAAGACATACTTGCTCTCGAGTCAGTACAAAGAAGGTTCACTCGGTTAATCCCGGGGATGAGGGGATGGACATATGAGGAGAGGTTGGGTAGATTGGGACTCTACTCATTGGAGTTCAGAAGAATGAGAGGCGACCTTATTGAAACATATAAGATTGTGAAGGGGTTGGATCGGGTGGATGCGGGGAGGATGTTCCCGATGATGGGTGAAACTAGAACTAGGGGGCATAGTCTTAGAATAAGGGGCTGCTCTTTCAAAATTGAGATGAGAAGGAACTACTTCACTCAGAGGGTGGTAGGTCCATGGAATATGCTGCCCCAAAAAGCTGTAGAAGCTACATCATTACATAAATTTAAAACAGAAATAGACAGTTTCCTAGAAGTAAAGGGATTTAAGGGTTATGGGGAGCGGGCAGGAATTTGGACATGAGTCTAGGTTCGGATCGGTCATGGCCCTGTGGGTAGCGTAGCGGGCCCAGGGGCCGTGTAGCCTGATCCTGCTCCTATTTTGTGTGTCCAATTCTGTTAGGTTCAGGAGATGGTTCTGTGGTAGTAGATTGGCGGTTAGGATCAGATCAGCTATGATCTTATTGAATGGCGGAGCAGGCTCAAGGGGCCAATTGGCCTACTCCTGCTCCTATTTCTTATGTTCTTATGTTCTTACACCACCATGGAGTTGTCCCAACCATAACTCTTCTATGTTCCGTTGGCATTTCCAGTGCAAATTTGCCCAAAAATTGGCCAAACCAGCGTAAAAGATCATGGAATTTCAAGCGTAAATTACGCCCAGGTTTCTGCAATCTTTTGCGCTAGTTCAAAAAACATCGAGCTGAAACCTGGCCCTGCCCACAAAACTAGCCACGCGCCCCAAATCGAATTAATCACCATGGCGACTTTCCGCTAATTGCGCCCGTTTCCGGGCCTTCCAAAAGACTCTTAAAGTTAAGCTTCATTTTTAGGCGCAAGGACACTAAGAGGCACGTTTAAAAGCTTTTAAATATATATTTTTAAATTTATTACAAAATTGACTACTACAGAAAAAGACTTGCATTTATATAAAAGACTTGAAAGATTGCGTTTATATAGCGCCTTTCACGTCCTCAGGATGTCCAAAGAGCATTACAGCCAATGAAGTGCTTTTGAAGTGGAGTCACTTGTAATGTAGGAAACACAGCAGACAATTTTGCGAACAGCAAGGTCCCACAAACAGCAATGTGATAATGACCAGATAATCTGTTTTTAGTGATGTTGATTGAGGGATAAATATTGGCCAGGACACCAGGGATAACTCCCCTACTCTTCTTCAAAATAGTGCCATGTGATCTTTTACATCCACCTGAGAGAGCAGACGGGGCCTCGGTTTAACATCTCATCTGAAAGACGGCACCTCCAACAGTGCAGCACTCCCTCAGCACTGCACTGGAGTGTCAACCTAGCTTTTTGTGCTCAAGTCTCTGTACACCAATAAAACTAGTAAATGGTTCTGTATCGTTTTCTAAAGTCATTTTCAGTTATTTAAAATCACAGGTGGTGGACTAGACACTGATTAAAAATGCTTATTTTTTGTGATTAACCCATTTTTAGCTGTATTAATACAACTGCACTCGGATACCACTCTTAAATGTATCAAGGAATATTTTTTAATGCAACATTATTTTTTTTAAATTATATTCTAAAATGCTTCCCGATTGCGCTGGTTCATGGAACATTTTACATTTGGTGATATGCAAATGAGTTTGAGTGGAAACTTGAAAAAAAAACTTCTGAAAACGAGCGCAATTTTGAACGCCGTTTGCGCCCAAAGCGGAAACTCTTAGGGCGCGAAATTCGGTTTGGGGCGCTAACTTTTAACTTTTTGAAAAGTTAGTGCCCGGCGAAATCCATTGAAAAATGTCACAAAATTGGGCGTTTTCGCCCCAGGAGTGAAGCGGGGCGTTATATTAGGCGCTAATAGTCTCAGTGGAGTGCTGCAGGGGCGCTATTGCCAGAGCGCTAACCAATTTCAGCTGACTTGCATTCAACAATCAGCCTTCAAGCCTTGACTCGAGCTTATTCCAGCTCTTAAAGAAGAGGTCATTTCAAGCTGCAGCTGCATTCTCAGCATTGCTGCTCTTGAGTGCGACCTCTCAGCGACTGAGACAGCTTTGTGCCATGGCTGCTGCAAGGGAGAGGGCTACTCGATTCAGCCATGTGGAATTGGATATGGTCAGCAGCTTGCCTGACAATGTCTCAGCAGTTATGGCCGACAAAAATGTTTCCCCAAGATGGCGCCTTTAAATAGCGCGCGCGGAGCCAACTCCCAACTGTCCCAACTGCAACTCAACAGCTGATGCTGTCGTTGTTAGCGTCAGGCGGTAACTGAGGGGGTGCGGCCGAATTTTGCATCCGGGGCGCTGTGCACGACGATGACGTCATCATCGCCGGGCGCGGCCAAGCGTGGCAGTACCTACAGGAGCGGGGCGCTAACTCTTACCGCCTCCACAAAAACCTGGCCCAATTTAGCGCGGGGCACTAATATCGCCGCGCCCGGGCAAAAAACCATTTGCCCCATGGAGGCGCTAACGGCAGGCGCAAAGCAGCCGAATTTCGCGCCCTTAGTCATCATGCGAGGTATAATTGCAGCTGTCTTGTCCCCTCAACAACTGTTCTTGCTCACCCAAATTTACAAGATTCATCGGAACCTCCAAATGAATTCTTATTCCAACCACTTTGTGAAATATCAAGACTCTTCTGAGAAACAGAGTTGGAAATAATAGTAAGAAATCATACCTCAACAGCCACAAAAATACAAATAAAGCAAAAAAAAACTAAATTGGCAACCAACAATAGAAATACTGCCCAACTTTAAGAAACCAAATCCAGTAGGCCAGACCATCCACACCGTGCTGCGGTCTTTTCACGTGGCTGTGCAGCGCTATTGGTGAGGAAGTGTTGAACAGGTGAGCAGCCTCCAAAACTGCCCAGGCAATTTTTTCTCTTTACTCAATGTAGCATGCTGTGAATCAGCTGCCTTAGCCAATTTCATGACCCACCCTCACCTAGAGGGAGGCTCTGCATTGCCAGCAGAGCCACATAAAACCAATACAGATCACGTATTGAATCATGCACATACCATGGTGTAGTGGCTGGTCTCCAACCTCAGCAACACCTATGCCCAGTAATGTTTGAGTGTGACTATGCAGTTTCCCCAAGGTAAAAGAGTCTTCGACTTATATTTGCTTCTACATCGCTCATGAATTTGTTAATACTGGCAGCTTCTTTGAAAAAAAGAATATGCCACATTAATACACGGTGGTTCCTGCCTGGAATATTCATAAGCCTTTTATTTGCATTGTAAGCTAAGTGCTATGCATCTCCTGTGCTTCGTTATTTATACACGTCACAGATAACAACTTATTAATTGTATCATATTTCTCTGTGTGCATTTACTGCCCAGATTTTGAGTCCCTTTGCATATTTAAAAAAAAAGTTAATTTTAGTCAGTTAGTCTTTTGTTTTATGACGTGTTTCTTTAACATGCTGTTGGAGTCAGTGGTTGCCCATATATGAACGTGAGAAGCATATTAAAGAAGATGAAGGTTGGAATTGGCCCTCGGCATTTAATTTATGTCCTCATGCCAGCTAAACAATGTGTAAGGTACTTGGGTTTTCTCTCCATTCCTGTGCTTGTAAAATTCAATGCTGAACTCATATTATTTGTTTGTTTGATGTCATTGAAATCCTTCCTCGCCTCCTTCTATCTGTGAAGTAGTGAAGACTACATTCTCCGTCTCCTAATTGCCTTTGGTGATTGGCCACTGTGGCTGTGACCTCTGGAGAGCTCAAAGGCTGCTCTCACATTTCTCGGACTGACATCCACCAGGTGCTCCACAGTAAAGTGGACTTTGTGAGCTCAAATTTCCACTTCACACAGACAGCGTTATGACCCACACCAGTTCGAAAGCACTTAAATTCTCATCAGCCACTTGAGAGGTGTGAAATTGGTATTATTGCTAGCAATTCAAGACTGCTCATTCTTTTGACAAATAACTCCAAATTCCAGTTTCACAAACTGCATAAGTGATTCTTCAGTTTCGTTCCAGGTCGCTTTAAAAATGAAAAAGGCGGGAGATTTATTCCACAACAGAAAACAGCACCTTTGGAGCTTTGCTTCATTGACTTTGGGAATCCATGAGGAATAAACAGATCTCCAATCGCCTTGAAGGTTGCCTTTCTCCAGTGATTGAGTGGGTGGGTACGATACAACACATTACGCTAGTAAATTGAAGGAATGGGCTTGATGGCCCAACTGACTTTTTGTACTTTATTGCGTTGTCAAATTTTGTTTGATAACGCTCCTATGCAGCGCCTTGGGACGATTTACTACGTTAAATGTGCTTTTTAAATGTAAGTTGCTGTTGCAAGTCACACCACCTTTCAGTCTTAAGAGACTGAGGCCGCAGAGAGGTAATTGAATACAAGTAGCGCCCCGGCGAAGTTAGCGCCCCAAAGGGGGCGCCACCAAATTTTTCCCCCTAAGATGATTAATGACCACTTGGGCAAGGCAATAGAAGGAAACTAGCAGCATGGATCTATATCCCAGAAAAGAATCAACACTGGGGAGGGGGAAAATTGGCAGAGAAAAGGGGGGAAATTTAAATAAAGTTTAAACTTGGTGTCAAAACAAATAATAAAGCATCTCTCCCACAATCAGCTTCATGGATGCTTGTTAAATTGCCAATGAATGTTTTTTGATCTTCAGGATAATTTGACTATCCATTAACTATGATAATTCAAAAAATTCTGACAATCATAATATCGAACATTGTGATCAACGTGTCCGGAGGGAAGTTCACAAGTTTTAGAGCACCAGCAAAAAGATCACAATCTACTGTCTGGAAGTTTAGCTACACATACAATGATAGGTTACTTGTCAACAGACATCTGATCAGCCCTGCTTTCAGCGAAAAGGAAACATTTAAGAAAAAATAGGAAAAATCAGCCAGCTAACTGCAACTCAACGATTCTGAGATCCATCAAATTAGTATTCTTCATACCACCCCACCTCAGGCTAAACACATCAAATTGTCATTCAAACACAGGCACACAGCGCACAGGAATTGGTAGGAGTATATCAAGCAATATCTTTTCATCATCAGGATATCTCCCTCACTTTCGCCATTTATCTCCACAAGGATAGCAAGCTTCACTTGGAATGCCTGCTTTAATAGATGTTTCCTAACAGATCATTTCAAAGAAAATACAAATAAGGGATTGCGAAGTGCTACAATCAATCACATAATGGTATTTTGCAACCAGCATGATAATGCGTCCCACTTCATTTGAATCGCTGTTGCAAAAAAAATCCCCAAAAAGGATGACAAAAGAAATGCATATTTTTTTTTAATTACAAACAGCATCGCCAGAAAAAAAGGGAGAGAAGGTTGTTGATGTATTAAGACTGTAAAGTTTGAAGGAAATGGATTATGATATTTGCAAAGCTTTTGCAAAGGAATATGGTTGTGGTGGTTGGAGGTCAATCATCACAGCCCCAGGACATCGCTGCAGGAGTTCCTCAGGGCAGTGTCCTAGGCCGAACCATTTTCAGCTGCTTCATCAATGACCTTCCCTCCAACATAAGGTCAGAAATGGGGATGTTTGCTGATGACTGCACAGTGTTCAGTGCCATTCACAACTCCTCAGATAATGAAGCAGTCCATGCCTGCATGCAACAAGACCTGGATGATGTTCAGGTTGGGCTGATAAGTGGCAGGTAACATTTGTGACACACAAGTGCCAGGCAATGACTATCTCCAACAAGCGAGAGTCTAACCACTGCCCCTTGACATTCAACAGCATTACCATCACCATCAACATCCTGGGGGTCACCATTGATCAGAAACTTAACTGGACCAGCCACATAAATATTGTGGCAACAAGAGCAGGTCAGAAGCTAGGTATTCTGTGACAAGTGTCTCACCTCCTGACTCCCCAAAGCCTTTCCACCATCTACAAGGCACAAGTAAGGAGTGTGATGGAATACTCTCCACTTGCCTGGATGAGTGCAGCTCCAACAACACTCAAGGAGCTCGACACCATCCAGGATAAAGCAGCCCGCTTGATTGGCACCCCATCCACCACCTTAAACATTCACTCCATCCACCACCGGCGTACCATGGCTGCAGTGTGTACCATCCACAAGATGCACTGCAGCAACTCGCCAAGGCTTCTTCGGCAGCACCGCCCAAACCCGCGACCTCTTCCACCTAGAAGGACAAGGGCAGCAGGCACATGGGAACACCACCATCTCCAAGTTCCCCTCCAAGTCACACACCATCCTGACTTAGAAGTATATCGCCGATCCTTCATCGTCGCTGGGTCAAAATCCTGGAACTCCCTCCCTAACAGCACTGTGGGAGTACCTTCACCACACTGAGTGCAGCGGTTCAAGAAGGCAGTTCACCACCACCTTCTCAAGGGCAATTAGGGATGGGCAATAAATGCTGGCCTTGCCAGCGATGCCCAGATCCCATGATCGAATAAAAAAAAATTACAAAGGTTATATTATGATATTTAAATTGGCTCTTCAGTTGTCCTAGATAACACAACTCATCAAAAAGACAAGCCACAGTTTGGGCATCAGCAGGAATGAAGTACAACAATTATTATATATGGACAAAATCTAGGCTGACACTTCAGTGCAGTACTGAGGGAGTGCTGCACTGTCGGATGTGCCGTCTTTCGGATAAGATGTTAAACTGAGGCCCTGTCTGCCCTCTCAGGTGGATGTGAAAGATCCAACGGCACGTTTCGAAAATGAGCTGGGGAGTCCTCCCCTGTGTCCTGGCTAATATTTGTTCCTCAACCAACATCACTAAAAATCGATCATAGAGTCATAGGGGGAAGAATTCAGTTGGTTGCACCTCCCGTTAGCGCCTTAAGAGGGCACTAATGGGGCGCAAAGCATCTAGCGCCCAGGCGCGGCGATGTTTGCGCCACTCATGAAATTAACGACATTTTGCGGCGGCGCTAAACACTGCTGCCACGATCTACTGCGCCAGCAGATCGTGATGTCAGTCGAGTGCGTAACGTCCCGGTATCGTCCCGGAGCAGATATTGAGTGGCGCCCCCTGCCTTACCGCCTGACGCTAGCAACGACAGGTTGAGGGGAGCGTTTTGCAGTCATGAAGGGACTGGGGGAGCGCTATTTAAAGGCGACCGCTTCCTGCCTTTTATTGATGGTGCCATTTTTGAACAACGCATTCTGAGAGAGAGAGAGAGAGACTTCTGGAGAGATTCAACGCTGTGTGAAGGAGTTTTGGGTACTGAGCAGCACTTTGCAGGTTCATTTTAATTTGCCATTCCTTGTATCGATTTAGAAGAGACTGTGGGGGCTGCACTCTAAGCTCTTTCCCTGGTACTCTCCATTGTTCTTCCCAGCAGATTTGATGTGCAGGTCTCTCCAGGCCGGGATTCAAGGCTGCAATGAGCAGGATGTGGATGGAAAGCAAGATCAACCATCCCCTTTAAGAACTGGCCGGTGCCATTGTGTGTGTGTTCCATTGCTGACTGACATCACATGAGCTTCGCCAGCGCTCTGAGGTAGCGCCTCGCTCCTCGGCCTTTGCGCCTTAAGACAGGTGTGAAGCGCCTGATTTAGCGCTCCAATCACCTCTAGGGGCGATAAAAGTCAAGTTTGCAGTCGGTGGCGATAATTAGCGCCAGGCACTAATCTTTGCGCCCGGCCGATAATTGCGCCCCAAATGGGGCGATACTGAATTTCACTCCCATAGAGTCATAGGGGGAAAAATTCAGCTGCTTGCGCCTCCCGTTAGCGCCTTAAGAGGGCGCTAATGGGGCGTAAAGCAGCTAACGCCCGGGCGCAGCGCCGCCCACGCCTCCCGAAAAATTTAGTGGGAGGTTAGCGGCGGCGGCAGCCGGTAGCGCCCTGTGGCGCTGCGCCGCCGGCGATGACGTCATCGCCGTGCGCAGCGCCCCGCTCGCACCCCGGCCGTGATCTTCAGTCGCGCCCCCTGATTTACCGCCAGACGCTATGTCCGACGGGTTCAGGGGGGCGTACGTGCGGCCGGGGCGGCGATATTTAAAGGGGAGGTGGCAGGCGGCCATTTTTGTTGCTGGCCGCCTGCCAGCACCTGCCCCCGTTGCTGTCCCCGGCCCCCGTGAAGCCCCCCCACCGTGAAGTGCCGGCTGCGCTCCAAGAGCCCGGCACTTCTCTTGAGTGCCGGGCTCTTTTGCCGGCACTCCCGATCCCTGGGGGCCCAGCTGGGCCCCGGTTCGCGCTGCGCAAGGCCCCTCCCCTTTAAGAAGGGGAGGAAGGCCTGCAATACCGCGGCGCGACGTGCCGCAGCGCGTGGCGCTGCGGCACGTAGCGCCAGGATATTCACTCGCAGCGCCCCAAGAGGGATGCGGGGTGCTTCCAGTTGCGCCCCGCTTCCCTCTTGGGGCGCAACCACTGAAGTTCCGGCGCGGGGCCGCTAATTTTTTCGGGGCGCTAAAAGTCGCGCCCCGGCGAGGTTAGCGCCCCAAATGGGGCGCGACTCAATTTTTACCCCATAGAGTTATACAGCACAGAAAGAGGCCCTTCGGCCCATCGAGTCCACGCCGGCCATCAAGCCCTGTCTATTCTAATCCCATTTTCCAGCACTTGGTCCGTAGCCTTGTATGCTATGGCATTTCAAGTGCTCATCTAAATGCTTCTTGAATGTTGTGAGGGTTCCTGCCTCTACCACCCTTTCAGGCAGTGAGTTCTAGATTCCAACCACCCTCTGGGTGAAAAAGCTTTTCCTCAAATCCCCTCTAAACCTCCTGTCCCTTACCTTGAAACTATGCCCCCTGGTTATTGACCCCTCTACTAAGGGGAAAAGTTCCTTTCTATCTACCCTATCTATGCCCCTCATAATTTTGTACACCTCAATCAGGTCTCCCCTCAGCCTTCTCTGCTCTAAGGAAAACAACCCCAGCCTGTCCAGTCTCTCTTCATAGCTGAAGCGCTGCAGCCCAGGTAACATCCTGGTGAATCTCCTCTGCACCCTCTCCAATGAAATCACATCCTTCCTATAGTGTGGCGACCAGAACTGCACACAGTATTCCAGCTGTGGCCTAACTAGCGCTTTGTACAGCTCCATCATAACCTCCCTGCTCTTATATTCTATGCCTCGGCTAATGAAGGCAAGTATCCCATATGCCTTTTTAACCACCCTATCCACCTGTCCTGCTGCCTTCAGCGATCTATGCACATGCACACCAAGGTCCCTCTGATCCTCTGTCCTTCCTAGGGTCCTACCATTCATTGTGTATTCCCTTGCCTTGTTAGTCCTCCCAAAATGCATCACCTCACACTTTTCAGGGTTAAATTCCATTTGCCACTGTTCTGCCCATCTGACCAACCCGTCTATATCGTCCTGTAGCCTAAGGCTTCCCTCCTCGCTATTTACCACCCCACCAATTTTCGTGTCATCTGTGAACTTACTGATCATACCTCCTACATTCATATCTAAATCATTAATGTACACTACAAACAGCAAAGGACCCAGCACCGATCCCTGCGGTACACCACTGGACACAGGCTTCCAGTCACAAAAACAACCTTCGACCATCACCCTCTGCCTCCTGCCACTAAGCCAATTTTGGATCCAATGTGCCAAGTTGCCCTGGATCCCATGGGCTCTTACCTTCTTGACCAGTCTCCCATGCGGGACTTTGTCAAAAGCCTTACTGAAGTCCATGTAGACTACATCAACTGCACTACCCTCATGCACACACCTAGTCACCCCCTCAAAAAATTCAATTCAATTGGTCAGACATGATCTCCCCCTGAGAAAGCCATGCTGACTATCCTTGATTAATCCTTGCCTCTCCAAGTGGAGACTAATTCTGTCCCTCAGAATTTTTTCCAATAATTTCCCTACCACTGATGTTAGACTCACTGGCCTGTAATTCTCTGGTTTATCCCTACTACCCTTCTTGAATAATGGTACTACGTTAGCTGTTCTCCAGTCCTCTGGCACCTCCCCTGTGGCCAGAGAGGTTCTGAAAATTTGTGTCAGAGCCCCTGCAATCTCCTCCCTTGCCTCACACAGCAGCCTGAGATACATCTCGTCTGGGCCTGGGGATTTATCCACTTTTAAGCCCGCTAAAACCGCTAGTACCTCCTCCCTCTCAATACTAATTTGTTCAAGTATATCACAATCCCCCTGCCTGATTTCTATGCCTACATCGTCCTTCTCCATCGTGAACACAGATGCAAAATATTCATTTAAAACCCCACCTACATCTTCTGGCTCTACACACAGATTGCCACTTTGGTCCCTAATGGGCCCTACTCTTTCCCTGGTTATCCTCTTGACCTTAATATACTTATAAAACACCTTGGGATTTTCCTTTATTTTGCCCGCCAGTGTTATTTCATGCCCCCTCTTTGCTCTCCTAATTTCTTTTTTAAGTACCCCCCTGCACTTTCTATACTCCTCTAGGGCTTCCACTGTTTTTAGTCCTTTGTATCTGCCAAAAGCCTCCCTTTTTTTCCGAATCCATCATCTGGTCATTATTTCATTGCTGTTTGTGGGAGCTTGCTGTGTGAAAATTGGCTGCCGCATTTCCTACATTCACTACACTTCAAAGGCTGTAAATTGCTTTAGGACATCTTGAGGTTGTGAAAGGTGCTTTATAAGTACAAGTATTTTCTTCTTTCTTTTAGTGCCTTTGGCCTACATAACATCCCAAGGTACTTTCTATTTTGGTGAGAGGCCAGATGGAAAAGAAAAGGAATAAAGGAGCAGATACTGAGCCATGATGCAAAAGTTGGGGGGAGAAATGCAGAAATCTCTAGAGTAGGCCCAAGGCAGCTGAAGGCTCTGCCACCAAATGGTGGGATGAAATACTGAAGGAATTTACAAAAGTCCAGAGTCAGCAGACTTACGGATGCAAATGGGATGCAAGCCAGGAGGATCTTTCAGGGATATGGTGGAGTGAGGCCATGGAAGGATTTGAAGACAAGGACGAGGATTTTAAGTTTAATGTGTTGGGGGGAAGGAAACCAATGTAAGTCAGTGAAGAGGGAAATATAGAACAAGATGCAGGTAGCTGAGTTTTGAACGGGTCAAAGTTGATGAAGAATGGAGAATGGGCAATTGGCATGGTGAGCAGTGGAGAAATTGAATTTAAAGATGACAAAGGCTTCTGGGTTTCAGTAGCAGCGGGGTGAGAGGTAGGGGTGGAACCAGGAATATTGCAGAGGTGGAAGCAAGGGATCTTGGTGATGGATATGGAAAGAGAAGAGAGACACTGGCTGGATTCAGACAAGTAGGAGCAAAGAAATGAGGGCAATCCCATGGGGCTGGACAACAGACAGGAGATGGAGGACCATGGCGTGGCCAAAGCAGTGTGCAGGGTCCTCACAAGCTGAACTTTAGACTTGCATGCAAGAGGCCTTTTTTTAAGGGGGAATTGATGTGACAAAAAATGGAATTTTGAACATGCATATCTTATTACTGGAAACAGCATGTGGGGGATTAAAAACAGGTCACGCCAGAAAAGCCACAAGTTCAGACTTCAGACAGGGTGTCACAGTGGTCTTTGTAAGATATGAATTGTTAGGGAAAGCTCAATAGGAGGTCTAAAAGCTGTGAATTGAGTTGCATGATTTTCACATTGCACGGCAAACATTGCATGCCATTGTCAAAGACTGATCATATATTTAAAATTGATTAGGGAATTGCAACCTTTTATTTCAGTTTAAATTCAAAGGGGTTTGGATGGTATTTCTGTGAAAAGCCTGTTGACTGCGAGATTTTCCAAGTCGGTTTTCAGTCTTCCAGCCGGTTGTGCGTTTTGAGTTTGTGTCAGCCAGCAGATAAGATAGGTTTGTTTTGAAATTGCATAAGAAGTGAGCGACTGTTTCAAAGTCTGTGTATAGAGAGAAAGTGAGTGGCGTCTTCATTGTTTTATAGTATAAAGTAGCAGAGCGAAATGCACAATTCACTCTTTTATGTTGCATGCTGCTCACTTACCCATTTTATTTAAAATAAACCATCTGTTGGTTGAGAGCCTGAGCCTTGGTGTAATAGAGAATATTGTCAATACACTCCATTACAGAAAGGTCATCGACCTGAAACATTTACTCGGTTTCTCTCTCCACAGATGCTGCCTGGCCTGCTGAGTATTTCCAGCATTTTCTGTTTTTATTTCAGATTTCCAGCATCCGCAGTATTTTGCTTTTGTAATAGAGTGCATATTCAGCCTGCCTTTCAAACTGAGGAGAACGAAGTGGCAGCATGTAATACAATTCCTGGGCCTCGCTGTCACTTATCTAGATAATGGGCAGAAAAAGTGCGCTCTACATTGTAGGAGATGCCAGGTCTGCTTATGGGAGTGGTTGATTATGCTGAACCTGAGAAAATATCTAATGCAAAAACAGGAAATTTAACTTATTGAATCATGTCTACTTTGCTGCATAAAACCAGATCCATAGTTGCTTGCTTGCTGGTGTACTGGGTGAAAAAGCAGTCCATGACCATGTGCATGAAGTAACTTTGCTCCTGCTCCCATTGTAATCTTGGTAGAATAAAATCACCCATGATTTTCATGCTCAAAAACATACCTTCCTGGTCACCTCGTTCAGCACCTGTAGCCTCACTCTGATGCAGTGGCCTGTAAGAAATCTCCTACCAACAAGCTTTTTTCCCCTTAGGTTCTCTTACCTCAATCTGTTTTGTTACTTCCTTGAAACACTGGGTCATAAGGGGCAATGCTAATCTTGAAATGATCCAGATCATCATGTTCAGGAAATGGAAGTCATAGCACCTCTGGGGAGAGGGACTACAGAATGATAAAGTTTAACATGATCTGGGAGTCATAAATACCCAAGACGAGATGCCAGGTATTGGATAAAAGGATGAAATTCAAATGAAATGAGGGAACAACTAAAACAAATGGATTGGCAGAAGTTGTTCAACATCACTACAAGAGAGAGCAGGTAGAACACCTTTAAAGGTATAAGCAGTCAACAAAGCCAATAGAATGTTGAATTACATAGCCAAAGCAGTTGAATATAAGTCACAGGAAGTCATGAGCAAACTGGATGATGCTCTGGTCAGACAACACCTTGAGTACAATGTCCAGTTCTGGTCACTGAGACAGAAGGGAGCTATTTGAACACTGCAGGCAGTGCAGAGAAGAGCCACGAGGCTGAATTCCAGTGCTAGAGGTCTGAGTTGTGAGAAAACCTGGGTAAACTTGGGCCCTTCAGCCTGCAAAAGAGGCATCTGAGAAGCGATCTAATAGAAATATACAAGATAGTAGAGAATGTGGAAAAGGTAAATTCCGAGTATTACTTTAGAGTAAATTGAGAGTAGGACAAGAGGACATAGGGTCAAACAAAATTTAGGACTGACATCAGGAAATTCATCATATAAAATAATTAAACAAAAAAAATAATTCCTCATACAACGAGTGATCAAGATCAATTTGCGGAATAAAAGTCCAGATATAGTAGCAGAGGTGAACACTCTGGAATCATTTAAGAGATAAGTGGATGCTGCAATGGGGGGACGGGAACTATAGGTTGCTTCTGAATGAATGATTTAAGATGGGCTGAATGGCTTCCCTCATCCGTAATTATCTTGCAATTTTGTGATAATGGTCCAGTTTGTCTGTACTAAATCCAGGTTTAATTTTTTTCCTTACCTTCATATTTTTCTCATAAAAAGCAACACCCCCTCCTGACCTTTCTTCTCTATCCTTATACATCAATCTATATCCTTACAAATGTACCCATACATAACCATACCCTCCTTATTTAGCCATGATTCTTTAATATTTATAACATAATCCTTGTCATCGGCATAGAGTTTCAGTTCACCAAATGTATGCTTAATGCTCCTTTAGATCACTACTTCTACGCAGACAAGAATATTATGATCATGCTATCAATCATCACAAATAGTATAATAGCTTGGTTTCAGAATGACAACAGCACAGCATTAGCTGGGCAAAACTTGATATAACTCAATTGCAGCATTAGCGCCTTAGCTGGGTTCAATTTAACAGAGCGTACCAGAAAGATTCAATTTCTAGGATTACAGTACATGCTTATCAAGGTTAACTTTTGTACTCTATATTGCAAGAGAGTGCTGGTAAGCCTCCAGTGTTAATTCCATCACTTGGGTGATGTTAGCTCAAAGACATACAACCTCTTTCATCGTGTTGCATTTTAAGCACTACACAGAAACAGTTCAGTCGCCCTCAGCAGTGCAATAGTTCCACCTCTGGCTACATCTTAGATGAGTCATCTGTAATCTTCTTGGCTGCTTCATCAGCAGACCCTGCTTCACCTAACTTCGAACAGCTTTGTATATACTTATAATGCGACACCGAGTTGCTCATGCTTTTATTAACTGACATACATGATTCAACTGTTGGATCACACTTCACATTTTTCACACTTGCTCCTACACAATGGCCCAGATTTGCATGGTGACTCGTGCCAATGGCTCAACAACATCGAAGGGACCCTTGAATGCCGCAAAAGAAAGAGAAAATTATGGAGTGACTTACGCCATCAATTATGCCACTCCAAAATTTTCATTGCTCTGTCATCACCCTCACCAGAAACAGTGAGGTCATTATCATAGCTCCGCCCCCGTTAAAATCAATGCCGATCGTGCTTTCCTTTAGTTAAGCCAGTTTTCACACCGCTGCCACTTAGACTTAAAAAAATAATGGTCTAAATAACCAGGCAGTGACATGATTTATTGTTCCAGATCAGTATGGGAAACAGAGAGCCAAAATCAAATCGATCCGAATGAAGAGTCTCGCCCGAACTATCAGAAGAACTGCAACAATTTTCATCAACAGCACAGTTCCTGTTCAACATTTCTTGGCAAACAAATTGCGCCTTGATCAGGATCCACTTGGTGTATAATGATTAGCGTACTCCAGTAGTCACGTAAATGCAGCAATTACATACATCCATAGACATACAAACACTCCAAACATGTATTCTGAATGCATTAATGGTGCCCAGACCTGCTTGAAATGTTTACACTACTAATTTTGTCAATTATCCTTAAAACACTTTTAACTTTTGCCGATCGTGTAAAGCAGGCGATGTTGGACTGGCTGCCCATTAGACACCTCACCCAATTTCTCTTTCAAGGGGTATAACGGGCGAGCCAATCCAACATCGCCCGTTTTACACTGTCGCCAAATGTTAAAAACACTCCCATGGAATTTTGCTTAACTAGTGAATAACTTTGGATTAATATGCAATGTAAAATCCATAAGTCAACTGATAGTTGCCAGCAGTGCAGGAAAAATAACACTTACTTTAAGCCTGATCCTTCTAATGATCCCCTACGAGGAATTGACCTCACTGTCTCCGCAGACAGCCACGTGAAGATCATCCTGGTCTTCGGCCTTCCCTCTCTTTTAAAAATCTATGAATTTTCATGCGACTTGGAGGAATCAGATTGTAGGGATCAATTGTTCAAATGTTTTGATCAACAGCCAACAACAGCCAATGGACTGACTAACCATGGGTTTAAACAAACCTTGCTTACATTTACAAGCCCAGTAAATGCTCATGTCTACTGACATTTTATTGTTACTAGCCAAGATGTTTAAAATAGGGGGGATGGGTGTGAAATATCTCTGCACGTTGCTGTAAAGTTTGTGGATATTTGAGATGATTAAAGAATCCACCCAATCAGAGGAAGGGCATGAGCTTGGCAAATTTCTGCTTTCAACGTCTGCTAATTCTCACCGGCTATTTAGGTCGGGTTTTTAAATACGCTTATAGGTTTTAAGTTATTTTACTGACAGTTTACATATTGATCACATAATAAGGGTAAATCAGAATTGGGTCTCCTTGTATTGATCAATTTTGTGGAAGCATCTAAATTTTATGGGGGGAAAAATTGAGCTGGGGCGCTACTTTTAGCGGCCCCAAAAAATTAGCGGCCCCGCGGCTGAAATTCATCGGCAGCGCCCCAAGAGGGAAGCGGGGTGCTACTGGAAGCGCCCAGCCTCCCTCTTGGGGCGCTGCAAGTGAATATCGCGGTGCTGCGGCACGTTGTGCTGTGGTACTGCAGGCCTTCCTCCCCTTCTTAAAGGGGAGGGGCCTTGTGCAGCGTGACCCGGGGCCCAGCTGGGCCACCAGGGATCGGAGTGCCGGCAAAAGAGTCCGGCACTCAAGAGAAGTGCCGGGCTCACGGAGCGCAGCCGGCACTCCGCGGAGGGGCTTCAGAGAAGGCCGGGGACGGCATAGGGGGCAGGTGCTGGCTGGTGGCCAGCAACAAAAATGGCTGCCCGGCATCTTCCCTTTAATTAGCGCCGCCCCAGCCGCAGATAGGCCCCCCTGACCCCATCGGACATAGCATCCAGCGGTAAGTCAGGGGGCACTAACGAAGATCGGCAGAGGCGCAGCGCTGTGGGGCGCTAATGGTTACCGCCGCCGCTAACCTCCCACTGAATTTCGCGGGAGGCGTTGGCGGCGCCCCGCCCGGGTGCTAGTTGCTTTGCGCCCCGTTAGCGCCCTCTTAGGACGTTAACGGGAGGCGTAAAGCAACCGAATTTTTAGGCCCATTTGTTTTACAAAAGCAGGACTTGTAAAACTTAATTGCCCAGATGTTGCGATCAGCAGTCGGTGAACGGATGGCACTCGCCGCTGACCTCGAAAGAAGCTCCCCACAAAGATTTAGCAGGCTCTAGAGCATAGATTTCCTCATTTCCGACATCGGATTCAATTTGGCACCATCTACAGAGGATCTGTAGTGTCCAGCAACAGGGCAGACAGCAGGAAGGCAGATCAGCCAATCAGATTGAAGAATTCTCACAGCCAGAAAAGCAGGAAGTAAAAAGCAGGGAATATAAATCACATTTAAATCATTGTCCAGAAAGCAAAATAAAGATTGGAACATACACATGGGATTAAGGGAGAAGTGTAAATATCAGAAAAAAACTTTAAAAAATTATTTTATTAAAAATCTGCAATTTTTAAATGTTCTTCTGAGGGAATGAGACTACAGATTTGTAAAATTCATTTTTCAAGGCCAGAAAGGTTGTTCAGCAGTAATTATGACATAGTACGCCATTAAAAACTCAGTTACTCCTGATTGAACAAGGCTTAACTTTTTGTTCGTTTTTACAGCGAGAATAGTGTGTAAATAGTTGAAGTTCATGACAAATCATTAATTTCCAATTGATTCCATCTGCAAAGACTGCAACAGCGCACCCTGTGGAGGAGCAGGGTATCACTGACAGCAAATTCCGGATTTCCGCATTTAACTGCGCTTGTGCGGACGTCAGAAGCTGCTGTCAGTTTTACACAGTAATGACGGCAAGCAATGACAGTTTCGCCGTCATTACAACCACAAATTCCAGGCCAATTTTGTTTTTAAATCTGGAGAAGCCAATTGCTATATCGAATAGGCAGTGCTCGTTAAAAGTGGTCACCAAAGTTAAACCTAAGCATTTTACCAGCATGACAAAGAAATCACAGCCGTTAATGGCAGGATCAATACATTGGCCATTGGCTTCATGGCTTGTGATTCGCCACCGTGGTTGCTGCGGCGCATTCTAATTAGAAATGCGGGACAATATCGAGGAAGTTATCAATGGCAGGATCAGTGTGCTCAACCACGGAATATACTGCGCGCATCGCCAATCTTGCTGTTGCAGGAAAATCTGGGCCAAATAACCTTAAACACTTCAAATATTCCAAACACTTTCTGCAACATTCTATTTTCTCTATGTTCTCCAAACTTCCTCACACTTTCCCTCCCGCTTAAACTTCTGAAAAGGACAAGCCAAGAACCTTCCCTTTAAATAACTTCAGCTGTCATTTCCACAGGTAGTTGGCTTAATCACTATTCTCCATTAAAGCTAGAATTCCAATTAAAACTGCTCAATCGCATCGAAGCTTAATTAAAAGTTAATAAAGCATGCTAATCTTCAAGATGTCTCAAAAACTTGGGTTTTTTGCACTTGGAACCAAGAGTAGGCAACAAATGATCCTTCATTGAGGAATCCTCACTTAACAATCAACAGGTAAAACCATACACCGTCTGTTGCCTGATTAACATGTCTCTTTACATGCTTCGCATCTACATGTAACTCGCAGTGAACAATACAAGTCCCAATATTGCTGACTATGAGAACAGGATCTCGCCTTTATCTGACTTAGGCCACTTCACTCCTCTCGGCACAGACTCTAAAATGAATTCAAAATCAACTTGCCTTATGCTACCAAATCATGGAGATGCTATCTCTTTCGGGTCAGTTTTGTACAGCTTCTCCTACATAATTGTGTCCATCAGGAAATTTAAAAGAACATTGCAACAGATTATAAGATAACTAAAATATTGAACTTACGGAATGGAGGCTTTAAGTTTAATAGTTTTGTTTTGATTTGGTGTAAAAATATTTTTTAACTTCTCCCCCACTCTTCCCCCACACCAAACGTCACTGCCTGATGCAACGATGAGCTTCCACAGAGATTGGTTTCAGTAGCTCACTCAAGCAGCCATCCCTAATGTGGACAGCGAGTGTCAGCGGAAGATTTAACAGCGCGGGGGAGGGTGCATTACAGCTGAGCCCAAGCTCACCTTCACACCCACACAGAACACACACACCCATGCACTCACAGAATACGCACTTAACAGGTACAGAGAGCATGCACAGACCACACACACATCGCACACTCCATCAAGGGTCGCTGGTAATTCCCCTCCATAGCCTGGAGACCAATTGGAGTTCCCCAACTGGGCATCAGCAGGCTTCGCACAGACCAGGGATCAAACCTCAAGTCTTCTTGATCTGGGCTCAGCATCATCAAACCAGCAGAGGACCTTAAAGATAAACCTTCTGACATTTGAATGAGTTTTGACAATGCCAGTAGGACTGGCGTAAAATGGGTTTTTTCTTGGTTTATTGGAATAAATGTTATCTGTAGCATTTAATTGGATTATGATGGTGCTATGTGTTTGTACACTGGTGTTGAAATGGTTTTTGTTTTATGTGGAGTTAACTTTGAGATTTATTATTTTAAATCTAAAAAGTTGTGTGGTATTGTTTAAGGGTATTTGTACTGTAAACATTATTGATTATTTGTAAAATTAATCATTGCATTTATATTAACTATAAGGCTGTTTTTAAGGCTTTTATTTTTTACTGTGATGGATGAATGTAATGGATTTACTATGTAATAGATTTACTATGTAATTGATGAGTTGTACAAGTATTATTGTTTTTGAATAAAAAATATTTGAATGAGTTTTGTGATGGTGATAACCAACGTTTTGTGTGCAAAATTCATCCTTTGGATATTCCACACCAAATAGCACAGGTGTCTGAGAACTGATCGGTTAGTGTCACAGTTTCCACAGGTGTGCAAAGGCTCAGTGTTTATTAGAAAATATCCTGTTAGGACTGTATGGTAATTGTGATTTGCATTACCATGGTAATTCATCAATTACGCTATATTTTGTTAGGGGAAACCTATTTAGTGTCCCAAGTTATTTCATCACAATTTTGCAGGGGGTTTGTAAAATGTGAAAACTGTTTCGGACAAACTATTTCCAACAGCAACGTGTATCCTTTATTATCTAAGGCAGCTGCAAACTAATCATCCCCTCTGAATATCATCTGTGAAAAGTTTTAAAACATGTGCTCTTCCTTTATGGGAAATTGCTGTTTCTTAAAGTGATATTGCTACATTTGAAGCAGTATGACAAGCACGCCGATTATTTATACCAGAAATGTCGACCTTGCAAACCACAAATTCACGGCCCCTTTAACTAAGGAAGGTAAGAGTTCATTTTCATTCCTCCGCTGGGCATCAATTTTTCCCACTGCTGCTCTGTGTGGAGCTTGCTCTGACTTACAATGAAGGCAGGTCTTGGTCACATCTGAAATGGAGTACAGTAATTGCCATTACTTTGTGTGGAAATTGTTGTTGAGAATGTCAGGAAACTACTGTCAATGATGATTAACTGTCCAGCATCAACGTCCAACATGACAGTGAAGTTAATCAACAAATTGTGGTTTCCTTTTTCAGTCCAAGATAAATTCTAAGCTAGATAGCAGTTACTGTATTTCCTTACTTTTTTTCCTGTTGCCTGTGATTGGTAACAGACAAATGTGGAGAATAAATATTCCATGTGTGACTATTACTTAGAATTTGAAGTCTAAGGGGGTAATTTTAACACAACCCGCTTGCCGAGATTAGGTCGGCTGCCTTTTTTACACCCGCCCGATTTTACTCTCCGAGCGTATAATTGGCGGGGGTGGGGGGGAGGGGTAGGTGGTGTGGTGCGCAGTGGATCGTAATAGCAGGTGTCGAACACAAACAGGGCGGGTTAGGTTCAGACCAGGGCTTTAGTGTCTAATGTAAAGAAAGCATTGAATCATTTGCAAAGTGGCCATCTGTGTACAGCTATTGTGAGGACGACATCAGTCACTTTAGCCAGGGTAAAGTAATGAATAAAACCTAATGGCAAAATAGAACAAATTATTTCCTGTCTGGTCTGACACTAAGGGAGAAGAATTTGAAAACTAATGTCTAAAATGTTCGCAGGGCATCAGACTGATTCCTGGCCTTGATAAGATTAGTTGAAACACTAGAAACAATGGCTGCGATTTTGCCGGCGTTCAGCGGACCCGATTGGTGGCGGGTGAACTGTGAAATTTAAAATGATTGACAGCGGGTCGAGAACCCACTGTCAAATCACGCACATCTGCATTTCCCGGATATTGGGTCTGCCAGTGCTCAGCAGACCCGACAGGCAGTGGCGGGGGACCCAATTCAAGTTATTAGTGGCTTGTTTACAGCCAATTTTTGATTTTGACAGGCCGCCCACCAGTTTCCCGCTGTGCCTAGACCTCATCTGTGAAGCTAAGGCGGGAGGTCACTCGCCATTGAATCAGCTGATGAGTTGACAGCTCCAGAGGCTGGGTATTCTGCGGCGAGTGTCTCACCTCCTGACTCCCCAAATACTTTCCACCATCTACAAGGCACAAGTAAGGAGTGTGATGGAATACTCTCCACTTGCCTGGATGAGTGCAGCTCCAACAACACTCAAGAAGCTCGACACCATCCAAGACAAAGCAGCCTGCTTCATTGGCACCCCATCCACCACCTTAAACATTCACTCCCTTCATCACCAGCGTACCGTGGCTGCAGTGTGTACCATCTTCAAGATGCACTGCAGCAACTCACCAAGGCTTCTTCGGCAGCACCTCCCAAACCCGCGACCTCTACCACCTAGAAGGACAAGGGCAGCAGGCGCATGGGAACACCACCACCTCCAAGTTCCCCTCCAAGTCACACACCATCCTGACTTGGAAATATATCGCTGTTCCTTCATTGTCACTGGGTCAAAATCCTGGAATGCCCTCCCTAACAGCACTGTGGGAGTACCTTCACCACACGGACTGCACTGGTTCAAGAAGGTGGTTCACCACCACTTTCTCAAGGGCAATTAGGGATGGGCAATAAATGCTGGCCTTGCCAGCGATGCCCACATCCCATGAACAAATATTAAAAAAAAGTCAAGTCAAAGCTCCTAGCTGATTGAGAAATGTTCCCTTAACCACTAGCTTCTCTAAACTGCATTTCCACTACAGATTCAGAATGTTGCAAGTCTTTAAACAAGTTTCCATCCAGTCTGACCTCATTACCTCTCCAACATTGACAGATCGCTTCTGTCATCCCTACTTTACCTGCCATCTATTCCATCAGCATGGGTGCACTTTATACTCTCTCACCTTGGTCCTCAGAATCTGACCACAATCAGCCCCAACACCAGCATCATCAGGCACACCAGCAGCACCAACAACAACACCAACCTTCTCCGCAATCACCTGATGCTGCACAGGACACAGGGCATCAGCACTCGACAGCATTGCTGCCCGGGAGGCCAGGGATGGCCTCACCATGGCCAGGTTTACTTCACTTGACGCTGTACACCCTGGCTGCCACATGATGCGCCAGGTTGGCACCACCCCACCCCACACCATAAAGCATCCCTACAATCCCTACAAGAGGAAAAGACTGGTGAAAACCAAAGTTGGCCCATTGCAGTCAGATACGGGGGAATATATAACGGGAAATAAGGAAATGGCAGACCAACTAAATGCATACTTTGGGTCAGTCTTTACGAAGGAAGACACAAAAAACCTCCCTGGGATATCGGGAAAAATAGGGACATTTGCAAAGGAGGAACTGACGCAAGTCAATATCTCTAAGGATATGGTGTTAAGGAAGCTAAAGGGATTGAAGGCGGACAAATCCCCAGGGCCTGATAACATGCATCCTAGGGTGCTGAAGGAGGTGGCCCTAGAGATAGCGGATGCACTAAGTATGATTTTTCAGAATTCATTAGACTCGGGAACAGTGCCCATGGATTGGAGGGTAGCTAACGTTACCCCACTATTCAAAAAGGGGGGTAGGGAAAAAGCAGGTAATTACAGACCTGTAAGCCTTACATCAGTTGTGGGCAAAATGCTGGAGTCCATCATTAAGGATGAAATAGCGGAGCACTTAGCAAATGGGGACAGGATAGGACAGAGTCAACATGGATTTACAAAGGGTAAATCGTGCTTGACTAATCTATTGGAATTTTTTGAGGGAGTAACTGGTAAAATAGATGGGGGAGAGCCAGTAGATGTGGTGTACCTGGACTTCCAAAAGGCCTTCGATAAGGTCCCACATAAAAGATTAGCAGGGAAAATTGAAGCTCATGGGATAAAGGGGAAAGTATTGACGTGGATAGAGAACTGGCTGTCAGATAGAAAACAGAGAGTTGGAATAAACGGCTCATTTTCTGAATGGCAGGCAGTAACAAGTGGGGTACCACAGGGATCTGTCCTGGGTCCCCAGCTGTTCACAATTTACATTAATGACCTGGATCAGGGAGTCGGATGCAGCATTTCCAAATTTGCAGACGACACTAAACTAGGAGGGGGGGTGGGCTCAGAGGAGGAGACCAGGAAGCTCCAGAGCGATTTGGACAGACTGGGTGATTGGGCGGATAAATGGCAGATGCACTATAATGTGGACAAGTGCGAAGTTATCCACCTTGGGTGCAGGAACGGGAGGGCAAATTATTATTTAAATGGCAATAAATTGGGAGAGGGGGAAGTACAGAGAGACCTGGGTGTTCTTGTACACCAGTCACTGAAGGCGAGCATGCAGGTGCAACAGGCGATCAAGAAGGCAAACGGTATGCTAGCCTTCATAGCAAAAGGGTTGGAATACAGGAACAGGGATACCTTGCTGCAGCTGTACAGGGCACTGGTGAGACCACACCTCGAGTACTGTGTACAGTTTTGGTCGCCTCATCTGAGGAAAGATGTTCTTGCCATGGAGGGGGTGCAGCGGCGATTCACCAGGCTGATACCAGGAATGGCGGGATTGGCCTATGAGGAGAGACTATGTAGTTTAGGGATGTACACACTGGAGTTTAGAAGATTGAGAGGGGACCTCATAGAAGTGTATAAAATTCTGACAGGTCTAGACAGACTAGATGCAGAAGGAATGTTTCCCTTGGCGGGTGAGAACAGAACTAGAGGACATAATTTAAGGATAAGGGCTAAACCATTTAGGACAGAAATGAGGGGGAATTTCTTCACTCAGAGGGTGGTGAACCTGTGGAACTCATTGCCACAGAGGGCAGTGTACGCCAGCTCATTAAATATATTTAAGAGGGAATTAGATGTATTTCTACAGGCAAAAGGGGTTAAGGGTTACGGAGAGAAGGCGGGGACGGGATACTGAATTGGAGGATCAGCCATGATCTCATTAAATGGCGGAGCAGGCTCGAAGGGCCGGATGGCCTACTCCTGCTCCTATCTTCTATGTATCTATGTATCTAATGCCCAAGCCATTCCTTTCACACTCATCACCATTGGGGGGGGGGGGGTACAGTTATGTCTCACCATTCACTACAACTCACTAAGCTACTTCCAAAGGTGCACACAAATCTGTCCAAGAACGCAAAGTGTTGAAAATAAAGATTTCAATGTTTGACAGCACATTAACAGAAACTTTACATGAACATTGGCTAAAACACACAAGTGCCTACCTTTGTGTGTTGTTAGTTGGTATGATTGGACTAGGATGAGGGTGAGTGTGAGAGGTGGCTCGTGAGATGGGGAAGTGATAATGTAGATAGAGAGGGATGGGTGGAGGTGCAAGGTAAGTTGGTGTGAGTAAGGATGTGCAGGAGTAGGGTAGGGAAGGCAGAGTGATGGGAATGGGATGTGTGACACAGCAGGATGAGGTTGAGTGTGGCTTTGCAGCTGCGTTTCATGATCTACTGAAAAATCATTGAAAGGTTTGTGCCACTGCAGCCTGGTCCTCCTGACAACATCCCTACTTGTGTCCTCCTGTGCAATGTGCAACCAGGCTGTGTTGAACCTCCCTGCGTGCTGTGACTCCCTCCATAAGCATATGGAGGGAGTCGTGGGAGAGCCTGGGTACAGCCGTGCACCTTTGTGCAGTGCTTGTCAGTGTTTGCAGCACCTCAATGCTGTAGAATTTGCGCATGGTCCCTTTTAAGGAAACTGGCTGATGACGCGTCAACAAATGACATAATCAGACCCGCTTCCTTCAGTTGGCCGGGAAACTCGCTGGGCGGGCTTAACGAGCCCAATCAGGGGAAAATCATGTCGGAGGCCGGGATGGAGCCAACAGCGAGGCCGCAATCCGCCACCGACGTCGCCCGCCATGGACCCGCCGAGTTAGGGAAAATCGCGGCCACTGTGAATCTTTCTGTGAATCTGGACTATGGAGAATTTATGGGATGCTGTAGAAGCATCTCATCCAAATGAGATGTTTAGGCCATCACCTCAGAAAGGTGTTACCAACCCAAAGATGGCCATGAAGTGGCCTTAGATGTTGCATCAAATATCTCAGTTTAATATGTCACAATGGATCACCAAGAACAGAGGACTCTCAACTTAACTAACCTTCTATTTTTTGAAAGCATAACCAAAATAGTAGTTTACATCAACGGGTCAACACTGCTGCTAAAATATCGGAAAACGCAAGTTCAAATGAAGGCCTCAGAAACCAGCATTTTGGGCCTCTCGTCATCAATAAATGAATCCCTGTGATAATCAAGTTTTAAAGCATAGATGTGGCTTTTCTCATAAAATATCTTTACTGACTATTACAATATAGACCGCGGGAAATTTACAAAGCCCAAATTTTTTTTATGATTCTGGGATCCCCTGGAAACTGTAGTCTTGTCAGATTTTGTTACACTTTGGTGTGGAAATGTTACTGCAGGCAAAGGGTTAAAAGAAGAGCGAGGAATGACGAGGGCCGCAGGCTCTACCATTTCAACAGAAGCTGAAGTTCTGCTTAGCTGGAGCTCTGATTAAAGCCATCACGTCGCAGGTTGCATTAAGGAAAATCTATGTCTTCCAGTCTGAAATGCTATTGCAGTAAATCAGTCTATAAATGAGGAATAGGTCTAATCTTTCAGTCCAAATTAGTCCAAACTGGCAGTGCCAGTCCAACACTGAGGAGCGTTAGATGCATACTGATAGCCCTGCACAGGAACAAAATATAGCCTTCTCTAGAGCCCACAGCATTCATTTTAATGTACTGACTGTCACTCATTATTAACTTTGCAATCGACAACTTTCTCACTCGGCACCATCCTATAAGCAAGTGGGAGATTTAAAAAAAAATAGAACTTCACAATTAATTTTCATCTTACAAATTGTGTTGATCTTGAGACAGTGGATTTATTACCTTCCATTATGAATAGTCATGTCTTTCCATTAAATCTCAACATCAATGACCATGGCTGAACACTTGTGTCCATTGGCTTTTCCTACCTAATTATGCCAATGAGCAGTGAGACAAAGAGGAGCTGTCTGGTGTGCTATGTTCAACAGCTTTGAAGTGTTAGTTTAAAAAAGTTAGCATTGTTGATAGATGTTTATTTGGAAATCAAAATATTAACCAGTTGGCTAACTGTAAAAGAATCCATTGGAACGTTTCTCTTCCTTATTTGGGGGCCTGTGGAATTGGACCCAGCCCAGACATGCAGTGAGATGAAGCTCCTCCTTTTTTACAGGAGGCCTGGGAGGTTAGAAAAGTTCTTTCACCACTTGGGCCAAGCCAGCGATTTGCTGCAAGCTGTTGGCTTTCAGCTAGGTCATATGATATGTGTTCTGATTGCATTATCAATACTGCTCCAACTGTTACATCAAGTCGGCACTAAAATGCCATTGATTTGGGAATTAATTCAATAAATAAAACTTGGGCTTCTACCTTGCAACAATCTTTGGTGCCATTTGGTGCAGGGTACTGGATTTGAATGATCAGCCATGATCGTATTGAATGGTGGTGCAGGCTCAATGGGCCGAATGGCCTACTCCTGCTCCTAGATTCTATGGGGTAAAAATTCAGTTGGTTGCGCCTCCCGTTAGCGCCTTAAATGGGCGCTAATGGGGCGTTAAGGCGCTAACGCCCGGGCGCGGCGCTGTTTGCGCCGCTCGAGAACTTAACTTGAGATTGTGCGGCGGCGCTAAAACTTACCGCTGCGACCACCTGCGCGCGCAGATTGTGACGTCAGTCCGTGGTGCAACGCCCTTGGGGCGCCCCGGAGCGGAAATTGAGTGGCGCCCCCTGCCTTACCGCCTGGCGCTTCCAACGACCGGAAGACTGGAACGTTATCAATCGGTCTGGGGCTGGGGGGGGCGCTATTTAAAGGGGGCCTCTTCCTGTCTTTTTCTGTGGTCGACATTTATGCACCACTCGTTCTGAGAGAGAGAGAGAGATTCGGAGAGAGAGAGAGAGAGACTTCTACATTGACTCAACGCTTTGTGAGGTAGTTTTGCCTAGTTCATCCTAACTTTGCTGCTACTTTCGTTGCTGTACCTCATTACTTTTCTGGCAAAGAGAAGATGGGGGCTGCAATGATTGGGGGCGTCGTCCTGCTCCAGCTCAATCGGAGCAGAGTGAGACGCAGACAGAGAGTGGCAATGATGGCCAGACGGAGGAGGCCCATCAGGCGCATGTACAGGAGAGCTTACCCTCCCAGGGTATATCGTGAACAGCTCTCCTACATCCACATGTCCGAGGAGCTGTGTTTGCGAAGGCTGCGATTCAGCAAGGAGGTGGTCACTGAGCTCTGCCACCTGCTGCAGCCAGATCTGCAGCCTCAGCTGAGGTCCAGGACGTCTCTGTCGGTGGCAGTGAAGGTCACAGTGGCCTTGAACTTCTACGCCACTGGCTCATTCCAAGCTGCTGTTGGGGACCTCGCCAATATCTCCCAGTTTGCGGTGCATCGCTGCATCCGGCAGGTCACCAATGCCCTCTTCACAAGGAGACGAGACTTCATCTCCTTCCCTATGACCCCAGACAAGCAGCATGACCGTGCTATGGGCTTTGCGAGGGTAGCGGGCTTCCCCATGGTGCAGGGCGCCATTGACTGCACGCATGTGGCTTTGCGTGCTCCGCGAGAGAATGCAGAGGAGTTCCGGAACAGAAAAGGGTTCCATTCCTTGAATGTGCAGTTGGTCTGTGACCACAGACAGGTGATTCTCGCTGTCAATGCCCACTATCCGGGCAGCTGCCACGATGCTTTCATCCTGCGCCAGAGTACTGTGGCAGAAATTTTCGAGGCACCGCATCAGCCAGTCGGTTGGCTTCTGGGGGACAAGGGGTACGCATTGAGCACCTGGCTGATGACACCGCTCCGTGCGCCAAACACCCCTGCTGAGCTGCGGTACCAGGAAAGCCAACAAGCAACGAGGAACATTATTGAGCGCACAATCGGCGTGCTCAAACAACGATTCCGCTGTCTGGACCATTCCGGAGGAGCCCTGCAGTACTCGCCTGAGCAAGTTTCGAAATTCGTAGTGGTGTGCTGCATGTTGCACAACATGGCAATCCTCAGGACGCAGCCAATGCCACCAGGCCTTGCAGCACCACAAGAGGAGGAGGAGGAAGAGGAGGAACTGGCCGAGGACGATGATCAGCAGCAGCACCAAGGCAGGAGGGCGGCCCACAATGGTCAAACTGCAAGGGCCGTCCGTCAACGACTAATAGCAAGCCGCTTCTAGGGCCCCTGCCAGTGCTACAAACACGAATCAACCCAGCACGCAACCCCTAAGCCGGCCAAGGCACCAATAATTCCAACCACCAGCCATGTATATTTTGAATACAGAAACTTATTTATTGTACAAACTCTGTGTGTGTCAATTCCTCATGACAAACTCATAGAAATAAACACAAAAAAACAGTCAATAACATAACTGGTTCTCACAACCTGGAGATAATGTCCAAAACACTAAACAAAAGTTGGGCCATGAACCTCGGCCTTTAATAAAAAAATGACCAGCATTTTGGCACACCTCCTACTTTTTGCCCTTCGAGGGTGATCTCCTTCCCTTGCGCACTTCCCCCCTTCTAACCCTACTGCTCCTCCGTAATGGGACCTCAGTGGCTGCAGCAAGGCTGGTGGAAGGCTGCTGCTTGTCAGACCCTGACACTGCAGATGCCCCTGAAGGACGGCCTCGACCACTTCTGGGCCTGGAGGGCCCGGCTGCAGACTGCACCAACTCTGCATGGGCGGCAGCAGTCTGTCCTACAGGCGGTGGCAAGTGCAGTGGAGAAGTGACAGTGTTGGCAGCAGGAATGCTGTCATCGTGAGAGAGGACAGCAACTCCCTGCTCGCCCGACACACTGGCACTCCCACGGGGCAGCACTTCAGCATCCGGAGCAATTTGCCTGAGAACAGATTGCTGGCCTGCTGCGGCGCGGTGACAGCCCCGGGGACATGTGCACGAACCATCGAGGATGGCAGCAGTCAGTGCTCGCGTGGCCTCAATCTGAGTCTGCATGAGAGCAGGCTCAGATGGGTTCCTGGCAGCCAGTGACTGAATTGCAGCAGTAAGCTTTAGTGTGGCATCCGCCTGTGCTACAGCGAAGTGCTCCACACTCCTTGCCAGTGCCTCAATGCATTCGGGCACCCTTCCCACTGCACCCATGAGCTCAGTGTGCATGACCACCGCCTGGCTGTTCATTTCTGCAATCAGCCGCTCCTCCTCTGCGTCCATTGCATTAGGAGTGTCTGGCATACTCTCCCTCTGGGGAGAAGGCTCCCGTTCTTCCCTCCCCCCCCCATGGCGTTGCTGCAGCCCGCTGGGTCCTGGAACTTCACCATCATCAGCCCCTTCCCCCCTGCTCCCCCGTTCTTCCCTCCCCCCCCCATGGCGTTGCTGCAGCCCGCTGGGTCCTGGAACTTCACCATCATCAGCCCCTTCCCCCCTGCTCCCCTCCGGGGAAGGCGTGTTCCCAGTGTGGCCATGGGCTTCCTCGGGAGAGGGTGGCACTGATGCTCCGGCTTCCTCTTCCTCCTCAGCTGCAGCATCACTCCCAGTGGCAGCTTCAGGGACCATCTCCTCAGCTGGTGAATCACCATCTGAAAGCAGGGAGGTACAAGAGTGGCTTTAGCGTGAGGACAGGGTGGCAGTAAGGGAGGAATAAGTGCAGCGAGTTAGCAAGTTGGATTGAAAGTGTCAAAGGCTGGTATTGTGAGGGACAAGTGGAAGGACAGAGGACAAAAAGGTGATGACCTTACCATTGCTGTCCACAACGGGGTCGGCGTCTCCAGTGGCGACGGGACCGATCACCCGGCTTGCCACAATCCTGTGGACGCGCTCCTCCAGATCGCTGAGGGGTTGCAGCTGAAGCCGCCCTCCACCCGTCCGTTGCTGCTGTCTCCGATTATGAGCCAGCTTAGCCTGCAAGAAAAAGGACAGCATCTGAGTCAATATACAGCCATGGTCTTGCCTGATGTGCCTCCCATAGGTGAATAGCCCTTACAATATACAGCCATGGTCTTGCCTGATGTGCCTCCCATAGGTGAATAGCCCTTACTGTATGCAAAGTGTGGAATGTGTGTGTGTGTTTGATGAAAGGGCCATAGGTGTTGGATGAGTGTTGTGCATTGGGGTTTTAAGACCCTCTGGCCATAGAGTGAGGTTGAGATGGAGGGATGGAGAGGTATTGAGAAAAAGCCACTCACCCTGACGACCCGAGTGAGGTCGTTGAACTTTTTGCGGCACTGGACATGGGTCCTGGGCACCATGCTCCTGGAGGAGACGCTCTGAGCCACCTCCCTCCACACTCTTCTGAACTCGCGTGGCAAAGGCCTCCTGCCACTCTCTGGGAACAGCATGCATCGTCTGCGCTCCACTGCGTCAACCAGAGCATCCAAGGCCCGCTCGGTGAAGCGATGAGCGCGTTCTCTCACCCTCTCCATGCTTGGCAGCAAAATGGATTACAGGTCTCTCCAGGCTGAGATTCAAGGCTGCAATGAGCAGGGTGTGGCTGGGGAGCAAGTGGCCCCCCCCGCTTTAAGAAGTGTCCGGCGCCAGTGTGTCTGTGTTCCCTCGCTAACTGGCAGCAGCTGCGCTGCGCTCGTGCGCTGAGTTAGCGCCTCACTCCTAGGCCTTTGCGCCTTAAGAGAGGTGTGCAGCGCCTAATTTAGCGCTCCACTCACCTCCCGGGGCGGTAAAAGTGAAGTTTCCTGTCAGTGCCGATAATTAGCGCCAGGCGCTAATATTTGCGCGCGGACGATATTTGCGCCCCAAATGGGGCGCGACCTAATTTCTACCCCTATGTTTCTATGCTAGCTCGTATCTTAGGGATGCTGGTTCTGGATCAGGTAATGAGAGTTCTTTCACATAGGTTCTCATTTCATTGACATCCATGGTTACTGCTGCTGAATTAGGATTTGCTGGGTTTCTGACACAAGCTGGGGGGACTTTTTACTTCATGACATGCTGGGAGTGGGTGGGTGAGGGGGGCGGGGGGTCCGGTAGCACGTGGGAAAACCAGATGTTTGGGTTTCCCCGCATGCTGTGGAGATTTAACTCCACAGCGTGCGTCTTCTGTCAGTGACAGGTTCCCTGCCCAGAAGTCAACCTTATTGACAGGCTTGGCTTCCAGTCAGGTGAGGCACACTCCTAAGGAGGTCATAGGACCGGGTAGGTCTGCTCCCTGACTCTGGGGGTGGGGGGGAGAGGGGCTGTCCCGATCCCTGACCCCAGGGGGAGCGGGGATGGGTCCACTCCCAAGGATGGTCTAGTCCCTGACTCTGGGGCAGGGTATGCTCCCAAGCGTGGCGGGGGGGGTGGGGGGGGGGTTCAGATCCCCAAACTGAGGGGTGAGGGGGATGGGGGCTGGTGGTTGGGGAGCTTGGGAAGCCTAAAGTCCATTCTTTCCAAAGTCCAATTTTTCCTTTTGCAAGCCAGGGAATTTTGCTCCTAATGATATTATGATCACTGCATCCCAGGTGCTGGCTGACTTCTACCTTCTGGCTCATATTTGGATCATTACTAAAGATTAGATACAGAATAGCATCGGAAATGATGACTGCTTGACAAATTTAGTAAAATAGCTACCTTACATTACCTCTAGAAGGAAACACTCCACCTTAGTCCTGTTTTCCCATTCAGGCACTGAGCATTTCAAATCCCCCTGATTTACTTTTCTTTTTAAAAATAAAGACTTCATGATCTTTAAAAAAACATTTCCTTGTCTATTCAGTCCTCCTGCTCAGGAAATACGTCACCAGCACCACCGATTTTCTTCTTTCCTTTAATACCCTTGACCTCAATCAGCAGCACCTCTGCCGCATCAGCCATTTCATTTCATATAATATCTCCTTCTGGACACAACCGTCTTTGTTTACCCATATATGCCACCTACTTTGTTGTGCCTATCCCTTCTGTGAAACCTTGTATTTTAATACCACTCCATTGTCTTGGTCTAACTAGATCTTCATTGTTCCTGTTATTTTGCACTTTTCCTTCAAGATTATTTTTTCGACATTTTCATTCCACATAACTGGTTTTGTATGTCCATGGCATTAGTTAAAGGAGAACTTCCCTATGTTTCATTTCCCCCTCTCTTCTTTGCTCTTTGTTCTTTTCCCCCCATTTGCTTATAAATACATTGTCTTGGAATTCAAGCATCTCTCCCTTCCCCGCACCCCCTCCCCCTTAGCATTAGAACTTCCCATGCCCTAATATTAAGCAAATGCCTTCATTCTCCTCTTTGATCTTAGAATTGCTGATTTATTTGACCTAAAGAATTGATCAGAGCCTTAATTTTCTTTTTAAACTGGAGTCTAAATTGCATGAAATTGCCTTTTTTTCCATCCTACATCTACAGACTTGGGGCTGGATTTTACCAGCCATGAGGAGGCGGGTTTGGAGGCGGGACTGCTGGCAAAATGGGAAAAATTGGGAGCGGGTCCCAACCCCGCCTCCGAACCATCTTCCCGGGAGGCGGGTCCCCTGACTCGCGCATGGACCCGTCTCCTCGAGGCGGGAAAGGGATTAGAGCCAATTAACTGCCCGTTAACAGGCAGTTTTGAGGCTTTTCCCCATTTTACCCATGCAAGTGCGGGCTTCCCGACGGCTGCGAAAATCGCCAGGGGCAGCGAGGCGAGCAGTGGGTCTGCGGGGGTCAGAGGGGTCGAAATGACCGCTGTTGAGGTGAATGATGGGTGCAAGTGTGACAGGTAAGTATGAGAGGTGAGTGTAAAGTGTTGGAAAAAGTTTCCTTACCTTTGCTTCTTTCTGCAGGCTTCAACCCTTGGGGATCCGGAGGTGCCTCATCTCAACGGGAGAGATGACAGAATGGCTGCTGCATTCTCAGATGCAGCAGCCATCTGCTTTCTGCTGAGGAGAGATGTCTTGGTGTGCCTTCAGTGCTGTCAAACGACGACAATTCATCTGTCAAAAAGTTTTCGACAGATGAAGCGTCATACACTGACGTGATCTGTAACCGGCATTCCGTTAATTGGCCGGCTAAGCCCGCAGGGCAGGCTTAACAAGGCTAATCAAGGGAAAATAGCGTGGGTTCGTCAGACATCGCTGGGGGCAGGACTGAAACCCGGAAACCAGAAGTCCCGCCTCAAGCACATCTCCAGAGGTAAGATCGCAGCCTTGGCATAAGAACATAAGAACATAAGAAATAGGAGCAGCAGTAGGCCATTTGGTCCCTCGAGCCTGCTCCGCCATTCAATAAGATCATGGCTGATCTTCTACCTCAACTCCACTTTCCTGCACTATCCCCATATCCCTTGATTCCCTTAATATCCATAAATCTATGGATCTCTGTTGTAGGGGGTGGTGTGTGGGGTCAGCCTCACCTCTGACTCAGTGAGCGGTTTGAATCGCTCCCACACCCCTGGTTCTAGACCTTGGACTTATTTAGGGGTTGTGAACAAAGATGCAGTAGACAACAGGTTCTGATGAAAGAATTTTGACTTTATTAAAAGAAAAAGGTAACAAACTTAAAACAGACTTAATGCTTAAAACACAGGTTGGGGAACACACGGTACAGGCGAGGGAGAATTACAATATACAAAAACCCTTATCCCTCCCAAAAGTCCCACTATCTAGCTAGGTTTTGGTTTCAGGAGATCAGGGATAATGTTCACCAAACAGGGGTTTTGACAGTTCGAAATCCAGCCAGGTAAGTTGATTGCGATTTTGAGGTACTCTCTTTTTGTCCTTTGGGGCCTGCCATCCCCACGTCTGGTCGTCGAGTTTTGTTGCATTGGAGGCCTGTCGGGGCGGTATCTTCTGGGGCTGGACCGTGGGTTGAGCGATGCCGACTCGCTCCCAGCCTCCAGTGACCTTGGCTAGTGGCTGCTAGTGCTAGACCGTGTGCTGAGCGATGCTGACTCGCTCCCAGTGGCCTCAGCTCTAGCCCTTGCCTGGCCTTATCTGTCCTTGCCTCCGATCTTGCCCCGGGTCTGCCTCGTGGCCTTGCTGCTTCTCTACTCCTCCTGCTCGTGTCGTGTGGCTTGTAGTGTCTTGCTGGAACTTGCTGCAACTAACTTTCTTGGGGGATTAGGCCCTCAATTATACTGTTCAGGCCCTTTGTCTTTTTCACGCCAAAACCCCTTTACTAAATCGGTTTCGTGTTGAAGTGATTTAGGTTTCAGTTGAGGCCTGTTCATTCCATTGTCTTAGTTTTTGCGGGCTTGTTAAGTTTTGATGGTTTTAACTTGGTGTTAAATTGTCCTGATGGCTTCCGATGTCTCCCATTTAGGCAGGGCCTTTATCTATGTGCCAAATCTTGTCCCTATAGATACCTGGCTGATTGGTTTTTGATGAAGTAATGGGTGTACGAGATGTTTTATTGTTTACAGGCTTCTGGCATCCTGTTTGGGCCTGGGGATATTCAAAAGGTGTCTTGAATTATTCAATTTTGGATGTGTTGTGAGGTTTTGGGTGAGGTTCTTCCTCCTGCCTGGATTGCAGTGCAAACAAATTCCAGACAGCTTGACACCAAAAGCTGTCCACTGCCTCGCCACACTGCTTCACAGCCTGTCTTGTGTCTGTGAAAGGTGTTTTTCCCCATTTTTCCTCAGGGTTTTTCCTCCCTGATCTTAAAATGTCCAAAACTGAGGTTTTTACCTCAAATCACTTCACTTAGGTCCCATCATCCCAAATTCATAGGAAAAATCCAAAAATCACTCCTTTTAGGGTTCTATACGAGTTTCTGGGGAATTTTGCGAAGCTTACACTGTCTTGAATATACTCAACGACTGAGCCTCCACAGCCCTCTGGGGATAGCGAATTCCAAAGATTCACCGCCCTCTGAGTGAAGACATTTCTCCTCATCTCAGTCCTAAATGGTCGACCCCTTATTCTGAGACTGTGACCCCTGGTTCTAGACTCTCCAGCCAGCGGAAACATCTTCCCTGCATCTACCCTGTCAAGCCCTGTAAGAATTTTGTATGTCTCAATGAGATCACCTCTCATTCTTCTAAACTCTAGAGAATATAGGCCGAGTCTACTCAATTTCTCCACATAGGACAATCCCACTATCCCAGGAACCAGTCTGGTGAACCTTCATTGCACTCCCTCTATGGCAAGTATATCCTTCCTTAGGTAATGAGACCAAAACTGTACACAATACTCCAGGTGTGGTCTCACCAGGGCCCTATATAATTGCAGTAAGACGTCTTTACGCTTATACTCAAATCCTCTTGTAATAAAGGCCAACATACCATTTGCTTTCCTAATTGCTTGCTGTACCTGCATGTTAACTTTCAGTGATTCGTGTACAAGGACACCCAGGTCCCTCTGAACACCAACATTTCCCAATCTCTTACCATTTAAAAAGTACTCTGCTTTTCTATTTTTCGTACCAAAGTGGGTAACTTCACATTTCTCACATTATATTCCATTTGCCATGTTCTTGCCCACTCACTTAGCCTGTCTATATCCCCTTGAAGCCTCTTTGCATCCTCCTCACAACTTACATTCCTACCCAGCTTTGTATCATCAGCAAACTTGAATAGATGACATTTGGTCCACTCATCCAAATCATTGATATAGATTGTGAATAGCTGAGGCCCAAGCACTGATCTTTGCTGTACCCCACTAGTTATAGCCTGCTAACCCAAAAATTACCCATTTATTCCTACTCTCTGTTTTCTGTCCGTTAACCAATCTTCAATCCATGCTAGTATGTTACCCCCAATCCCATGAGCCCTAATTTTGTTTAATAACCTCTTGTGTGGCACCTTCTCGAATGCCTTCTGAAAATCCAAATACACCACATCCACTGGTTCCTCCTTATCTATTCTGCTAGTTACAACCTCCAAAAACTTGAACAGATTCGTCAAACACGATTTCCCTTTCATAAATCCGTGTTGACTCTGCCCAATCCTATTATTATTTTCTAAGTGCCCTGTTACCACGTCCTTAATAATAGATTCTAGCATTTTCCCTACTACTGATGTCAGGCTAACTGGTCTGTAGTTCCCCATTTTCTCTCTCCCTCCTTTCTTAAATAGTGGGGTTACATTTGCTACCTTACAATCCATGGGAACTGTTATAGAATCTTTGGAATTTTGGAAAATGGCAACCAATGCATCCACTATCTCTATAGCCACCTCTTTCAAAACCCTGGGATGTAGGCCATCAGGTCCAGTGGATTTATTGGCTTTCAGTCCCAATAATTTCTCCAGTACTGTTTTTTTACTAATACTAATTTCTTTCAGTTCCTCATTCTCGCTAGACCCTTGGTTCTCCACTATTTCTGGGAGGTTTTTTGCGCCTTCTTCCATGAAGACAGACACAGAGGAAGAATTTTCCCAGCCCTGTGGAGGCGGGTATGGAGGCGGGACTGCCAGGAAAATGGCAGAAACTGGGAGCGGGTAATGACCCCGCTCCCAACCCGCCTCCATGCCATCTTCCCGGGAGGCGGGCCCCCGAGTAGTGCCGGGACCCATCTCCTCGAGGCGGGAAGGGGATTAGAGCCAATTAACTGCCTGTTAACAGGTAGTTAACAGGCAGTTTTGAGGCTTTTCCCCATTTTACGCCTGCAATTGCGAGCTTCCCGACGGCTGCGAACCTCGCCAGGAGCAGTGGGTCTATGGGGGTGAGAGGGGTCTAAATGTCAGCTGTAGAGGTAAGTGATGGGTGCAAGTGTGGACAGGTAAGTATGAGAGCTGAGTGTAAAGTGTTGGAAAAAGTTTCCTTACCTTTGCTTCTTTCTGTAGACTTCAACCTTTGAGGATCCGAGGTGCCTCATCTTAACGGCAGAGATGACAGAATGGCTGCTGCATTCTCAGATGCAGCAGCAATCTGCTTTCTGCTGAGGAGAGAGATCTTGGTGTGCCTGTGTGCAAGGTCTCACCTTAGAACAGAGATTGTCAGTGTTCGACAGCTTCTCAAAGCTGTCAAACGCTGACAATTCATCTGTCAAAAAAATTTCGACTGATGAAGCGTCATACACTGATGTCATCTGTCACTGGCTTTCCCTTAATTGGCCAGTAAGCCCGCAGGCCAATCAAGGGAAAATAGCGTGGGTTGGTCAGACGTCGCTGGAGGTGGGACTGAAACCCGGAAACCAGAAGTCCCACCTCCAGCATGTCTCCATTGAGAAAATCTAGCCCAAAGCATTTGTTTAATTTCCCTGCCATTTCCTTATTCCCCATTATAATTTCTCCTGTCTCAGCCTGTAAGGGACCCACATTTATTTTTGCTAATCTTTTCCTTTTTAACCAGTGCTAACCACTATGCAGCACTGGTGCCTCACAGCGCCAGGGACCCGGGTTCGAATCTGACCTTGGGTGACTGTCTGTGTGGAGTTTGCACATTCTCCCCGTGTCTGCGTGGGTTTCCTCCGGGTGCTCCGGTTTCCTCCCACAGTCCAAAAATGTGCGGGTTAGGTTGATTTGGCTATGATAAAAAAAAAAAAAAAAAATTGACCCTTAGTGTTAGGGGGGGATTAAATATGTGGGGTTATGGGGATAGGATGGGATATGTTAGGGGGAATTAAATACATGGCGTTACGGGGGTAGGGTGGGATGTGTGTACTGTGGGGATTAAAGCAGGGACAGGGTACTGGATTTGGATGATCAGCCATGATCGTATTGAATGGTGGAGCAGGCTCGACGGGCCGAATGGCCTACTCCTGCTCCTAGATTCTATGTTTCTATGTTTCTATGTAAATACCTATAGAAGCTTTTACAATCTGTTTTTATGTCTCTCGCTAGTTTACTCTCATATTCTATTTTCCCTTTCTTTATCAATTTCTTGGTCCTCCTTTGCTGAATTCTAAAATCCTCCCAATCCTCAGGCTTACTACTCTTTTTGCAACATTATAAGCCTTTTCCTTTGATCCAATATTTTCTTTAACTTCTCTTGTTAGCCACAGCTGGACCACTTTTCCTGTGGGGTTTTTGTGCCTTAAAGGAATGTACATTTGTTGCAAATTATGTACTAATTCTTTAAATGCTAGCCATTGCTTCTCTACTATCATATCTTTTAATGTAATTTCCCAATCTACCGTTGCCAACTCGCCCTTCATACCTAAATAGTTTGCTTTTTTTAGATTTAAGACCCTAGTTTCAGATTTAACTAAATCACTTTCAAACTCAATATAAAATTCTATCATATTATGGTTACTCTTCCCTAAAGGCCCCTTTACTACAAGGTTATTAATTAACCCTTTCTCGTTGCACAATACTAGATCTAAAATAGCCTGTTCCCTAGTTGGTTCCTCAGCATGATGATCTAGAAAACTATCTTGCATGCATTCTATGAATTCGTCCTCCACACTATTACTGCAAATTTGGTTTGCCCAGTCTATATGTAAATGAAAGTCCCCCATGATTACTGTATTACCCTTGTTACATGCGCCTCTAATTTCTGATTTATACTCTGCCTACATTACAACTGCTGTTTGGTGGCCTATAAACAACTCCCACCAATGTTTTCTGCCCCTTGCTGTTTCTTTGCTCCACCCAAACTGATTCTACTTCTTGATTTTCAGAGCTAAGATCCTTTCTCTCTACTGTCTTTATCCATCCTTTATTATCAGGTCTACCCCTCCTCCTTTTCCATTTTGCCAATCTCTTCTAAAAGTTAAGTATCCTGGAATATTTAGTTCCCAACCTTGGCCACATTGCAACCACATCTCCGTAATGGCTATTAGATCAAACCTATTAATTTCTATCTGTGCTATTAATTCATCTATTTTGTTGTGAATGCTTCACACATTCAGATATAATGGGCTGGATTTTGATGCTTGGGTGGGTTGGGTTCGTGTCATCCGCATTTCGTGTTATCCACCCGACTGCAATTGGATGTGGGAGATTGATGCAATTTTCACCTAATTGGGCAATTGAGTTCCAGCATGTGGGAACCCATGAACCAATTAGTGGTTTCAGTCTGAAAGTCGCCTCTGATGATGTCATCATTGCTGCTGCATTGCAGGTCAGAGACTGCCTGGCCTTTGCTGTGAGAGGACCTGGATGCAAAATGAGCAGCAGCTCTAAGGAGAGAGAGATTTTTTTTTCCATCCAGGTCCTCTCACAGCAATGTCCAGGCAGTCTCTGAAGACCTTCAATGCAGCAGCATCAGAGGCGACTTTCAGACCTAATACTACGACTACCTTCATCACATCTCCGTTGTAATAGTGGACCTGCAGCTGATAGTCAGCTATCCAAATGTGCTCCCGCCAGGTTTCACAATCATGGTTCAGAACAGGCATGCTTCACGTAGATCAAGGGTTAAAATCACAAAGGCCTTTCAAAATGGCATTATAGAGCCAACTTAGTGCTTGTTAAGGGCCTTAACAGCCTATCCCGCCTCTTAAAGGTGGGACGGAGTCGGGACCAGCAGACACGATTTAATGAAAATTGCGTGGAGGCGGACTTGTGCCCGCCCGCCAGTTTTTGCAATTTTAACCCCCCACACGCCTCCAAATCCGCCTCCACGGGTCAATGAAAATCCAGCCCAATGCCTTTAGCTTTGACTTATTTCTATTTTTCCCTGATGTCACCTTAGTCACTGATGCCTTATTACCTTTATTACTCTCTCTGTCCCTTCCTGACCCACTCTACTTATTTTTACCCAAAACTCTACTCTGCTCTAGAGCCTTGACATTTCTCTCACTGCTTTTAAATTTACTCTTTCCTGAATCCTCCAACCCCGCCCCCCCCTTCATTAGTTTAAAGCCCTGTCTACTGCCCTAGTTATTCGGTTCACACTGGTCCCAGCCCGGTTTAAGTGGAGCCCGTCCCAACGGAACAGCTCCCTCTTTCCCCAGTACTGGTGCCAGTGCCCCATGAACTGAAACCCCTTCTCCCACACCATTCTTTGAGCCACGCATTGAAACCTCTAATCTGTTTGTCCCTATGCCAATTTCCATGTGGCTCAGGTAACAATCCAGAGATTATTACCTTTGAGGTTCTGCTTTTTAATTTGGATCCTAGCTCCTCAAATTCACTCAGCAGAATCTCATTCCTAGTTCTACCTATGGCATATATGAAATGTAATCACCACCCAGACACACGAATGCACATATTGCTGATGCTAACAGATTGTGGAAGTGTATAAATTTTTTCTACTTTACACCATGTCTCGTAAGGACAAAAGTGGATATCCAGGAGTGGCTGCAAGGCAATAATCTTAGTGAGGAGCTCCGATAATATCAGAAATTGAGAGTGAAGCTCATATAGTTCACAACAATTATCTGAAGCCCAAGTTTAGATCTTAGTTTATTTGGGGTTTTAAAATATTAAGACCAGCTACAACAACTTGTATCCATATAGTGCCTTTAACATAATAAAATATGCCAAGGCGCTTCACAGGAGCATTATAAAGCAAAATGTTACACCAAGCCACATAAGGAGATATTTGGCCAGATGACCAAAGGCTTAGTCAAAGAGGTAGGTTTTAAGGAACGTCTTAAAGGAGGAAAGAGAGGCGGAGGGAATTCCAGAGTAATTTATTCGTGCCAGCAGCAGCCATTAGTACAAATGTTGATGCAGTCAGTGTCAATTGCGCGTGATGTCATTCGTCCAAAGGCTTAAACTATCATGACATGATTACGACAGTTATTGTCAAGGCAAACTGCAGTCAAATCAGAAGCAAACTTGACGTTCAATATTTATTACCAATAAATAGAAGAGCATTCATAATATTAGAATTCAGCAAAATGTCACAACAGTTTCATTCCGTCACATTTTTTTTTGGTATATTTTGTCCTGGGCTGTTTACGGGGAAATGCTGAAGAAAATCAAGGAATTACGTGAAATAAATATTGCATGGTGTATTGGAGAAGCTGGGTTATAATCTGCACATGTAGCACTAGACTTCCAGGAAAAGTATAAAACAAAACACTGAACTATCTGTTACAAATTCAGATCTGCCTTCTCAGGTACGTTCTATTTAGAGACTCCCAGTGGTCTGGGTGTCCTAGTTTTATAAGAGTTGACTCACACTGTCCGATATCTATTTCTGTGATAGAGTAACCTGGGGATGTAACAATAGTACCTTCTTGGGAGCAGATCCGGAACTATGGCAAGTTTTGTTGTGAAACCGTCAAGTCTTCAGATAAGGATAAAAACTCATCAGAAACGTTCCTTCAGGACATGACTGCATGTCTTCTCTGGGGCATTGTCTTATAACTAGAAGACTGCTGTTTGAAAACTAGAGGGAGAACAATGAATACGTGGAAGTGATTACAAGGTTGTAATAATATAATATTGTTATGATAAAGGAACATTCAACCCATCATTTACTTGTTCACATTCATATGCAGGCTTTTGCTCAGACTACATTTCTCCTATCTCTTTCTGAAGGCAGTGGTGGAACAATTCATTAGCAACTATTTTGGGTCGCTAACCTCGCCTGCATGCTAACTTTAGCGCCCGGCGAAAAATCGTGCAGGCGATCACTAAATTCAGTTTTAGCGCCCCAAGAGGGAGGTGGAGCGCTAATTCAAGCGCTCCACTTCCTCTTAGAGCGCTAACCCCGATTATCACATTACGCTGCCGCATGGAAGGGCTCCTCCGCTCATTAAAGGGAAGGGCCCAAGCCCACAAACCTGCGGGGCCTTACCTGGCGTACCGGGTAGCTGGGTGCCAAGATAGCAGCCCGGCACTTGAGGAGTGCCGGGCTGCCAGATCACGGCACAGACACAGCGTTGAAAGACAAAACGGGCCGCGACAAGTAAGTCAGCCAATTTTTTTTTCTCCGCCCGCCACCTCCCCTTTAGTTAGCGCCCCGCGAGCCTCCTGACGCTCCGTTCCTGCCCCCTGAATCGGCCGCTGTCCTCGCCCGCCGCAGATTCAGGGGGCGCGGGCCAATTTTGCAATGGGGTGAAAACGAGGCGCTGCGCACGGTGATGCCAGCGCAGCGGAGCGGGGCGCTACCGGTTACCGCTGCCACTAAACTCCTGCTGAATTTAACGGGAGTCGTTAGCGGCACTGCGCCCGGGCGAAATGTTGTTTGCGCCCCCGGAGGTGCTAACGTGAGGCACAAATGCACCGAATTTCTAGCCCAGTGACTTTTGAGGATAAGTTGACTTAATTCAGAACATTACCCAAGGCTTCTCTGGCGAGAGAGCTATGTGATTTCAAATAGATTTTGGACAGGATCAAAGTAGACTGGGATTTCTAAACTGCTTTGAATTATTACTCATTATATGTCAAGGACATTGACAAGATCCTGAGCTCTCACTACTTGAAAATCCAGCTGAAATGTTATCGACATGTTTTACTGACTGCTTTAGTGTTTAATTAGTTTTAAAGGATAAAAGTTGAGTTCAGTTCAGGTGATGAGTAAAATTACCCCCCACCAGGTGGCTTTCCAACGTCACTTTCAAACTCCCAACTACCGGCCCTCTATTCACTATGCTTTCTCTGCAGCTGTTGATTTGTTTAACCACCGCTTCACTATGTGTGCTTCTGTGTATTTCAGCTTTTGGATGAGATGTTAAACTGAGGCCCCGTCTGCCCTCTCAGATGAACGTAAAAGATCCCATTACTCTATTTGAAGAAGAGCAGGGGAGCTCCCACCGGTGTCCTGGCCAGCATTTATCCTTCAACCAACATCGCTAAAAAACAGATTATCTGGTCATTTATTTCATTGTTATTTGTGAGACCTTGCTGTGCGCAGAATTGGCTGCCATGTTTCCTACATTACAACAGTGACTACACTTCAAAAGTACTTAATTGGCTGTAAAATGTATTTGGGACGTACTGATGTCATGAAAGGTGCTATATAAATGCAATTCTTTCTTTCTCTTTTAGAGTACTTTCTTCTTTCTATCTAACTCTATAGGACCTCATTTTAATTATCGTTCTTAGAAGGCCAGCAATCATTACTCACTTTTTTTCTGAAAATGTATTTCTGTAAAACATTTTGTATATTTATGCATATACAGCAAAAGCCCGATTTTAACTGGAGGAATAGGGTGTGCGTGGCACTGGCAGGGTGAGCGTCAGGCTCGCTTGGCGACATGAGACCCAGGGCTTTTTAACTCCCGGCCTCATTTAAATAAGTTAGGCCCAACTCCCGCCATAACCCAGCATCAAATCACGTGCCACTGGCGATCGGGAGTGGGTGACCGCAACAGGAGGCCGCTGGCGGGTTCCTGCCGGAACAGACCCCTGGCAAAGGTAAATCTAGAGGTGGTGGTCTGAGGCGATCGTGGAAAGCCCAGGGCAAGGGAGGCCCAAGGATTCCTTGCGGTGCTCAAGGAAGCACTCTTGCTCCTCCTGGCCCACAAGGAAACCTTTAAAAAATAAAATTGGCTTACCTTTCCGGCCCTCTTTTGGGCCTGCTGCTCCTCCTCGGTGCCAGGTTTCCCTGGTGAGGTCGTCACCAGGCGCCAACCTCGCTGCTGTCGGTTAAAATGCCATCAGTGTGTGAATGACATCATCAGGCCTTGACTTCTGAATCTCAGTGAGGTCCTAGCCTGCCTGGAGCGAGGGCCTCACATGCTGCCCGAAACGTGCCTGTTAAAATGTGCAGCGTGGATCTGGTGAGTGCCAATCTGCCAATATTTTAACCCTCCCACAAAGCCGGTTTGCATCGGGCATGTGGGGGAGGGGGTGGGTTAAAATTGTGGCCAAAGACAGTATAGATTTATAGATATATGTAGACATTTAAGAATATTTACAAATGTATAAGCATTGCATTGTGTAGATCAACATTCACATACCTATGTAGATGCATGTGTATTTTTGCATGTGTGCATGTGTGTGTCGCCTCTCTGGTACATCACCCAAGCAGCCATTCTTCATGTGTGAGTCTGGACAGTGAGCCTTGGTGGGCTATTCAATCATAGGAGAGTTGACAGTATTAAATCCTGTCCTGAGGACAGCTGAGCTACCTCAAAAGGGCAGCGAGAGTAAAGCTGGCCTAAAATAAATGTTTGCAAACCAAAGGTAAGACAAAAGTTGTGCCAACAAAGCAAGTACAATATGGATTCCAATAAAACCCATAGAAAGTCACATATATAATATTCATTACCAACTATCATTTGCATTGGAAATTGTCCAGTAAGCAAAAATCTATTTGCGCTGGTTTTTAATGGGGAAGGCGGGTTGGGTTGCTTCTTGGCTTTTTTTCTGACCTGAGTCCTTTTAATGAAAGCTGGCATTCTTATTTTTAAAATGGGCCAGTTTCATCATCATTAAGGATATCTTCAGACTTGTAACAAGACAGAATTTCAGGAATTTTATCACGCAGTTTCAGAAAAGGCTGATCCACATTGCAACAACAGGGTCAACCGCAAATTCTGCAGCGAGTTAAATCATCTTTTACAGCAGAGCGAGGTCAGCTAGCCTTGGAAGGTAAGGTGCTTGGGCCTGCTAGAGCCATCTCAGTAGAGCTACTTTGACATCAGGATAAGTTGAAGTACGTATCCTCTTCCCTTGGCTGGAAAAATTCTGCTGGCAGTGATACTCTCCTTGTTCAACAAGTTGGCAGAGAGAAACATAGGAATAGGAGTAGGCCATCCAGCCTTTCAAGCCATTCAATTATATCATTAGAGACGGCGGTGGGAGGGATGTTAAACTTCTGTGCCACAACTTGCTTTTCTCGAATATAAAAACAGAAAATGCTGGAAATACTCAGCAGGTCAGGCAGCATCTGTAGAGAGAGAAACAGAGTTAACGTTTCAGGTCGATGACCCTTCGTCAATATTTTGCTTTTGCTTTTCTCTCGGATGCTTCCTCCAGATATTTGAGGATCTTGCAATTTTTCCCTTGGGTGGCGAGGGTCTTGGACTTCTGGCTCGCCATAGTCCCAAACTCCTCCTGAAACTGTTCGCAAACTCTTCCCTCAAAGCTGCTCTAAAACCTTTCGCCAACTGCCCTCTGCCTTCAGTCAATGCACCGTCCTCACTTTTGTAGGCCATGATTACATACCAAGAGTTTGTCACCCTAGGTTTCTATGTCAAAGAGGGCTGGGAGGAGATCCTCTGTGGAGGGAGGGGAAATATGTCAGCATCACGAATAAACTGCAGCCCAGTGTACCAATACACAGCAGGAAGTGGAGGAATCTAGATCGCTCTTGGCTAATTCAATGGCGAATACACCGCTCCGTTATCCCAATACTCATCCCACCACCGTCAACAAAAATCAAACAAGACGGTTGAACAAACATATGTGAACAAAGCTTTTATTTATGTTATTCATTCCTGGATTCTATAAAGGAAGGGCCATTGTCTCATGGGACAGTCAATATTTTTCTAGTGTCACAATAAATCTGATGTGAAGGAGCTCTGCCACACCAAGGTACCTGGATGATGAATCAGCACCACTGATTTGAATTAAGCAGCGGATTTCACTTGTCAGGACTCACTTGCAGTGGGAAATAGAATTGACCAGTAATTCAACAGAAGTGGTTTGGATGATCCAACAAATTTTCACTGGGAGGCGTTTCAGTTTCCCCCACACTATTTCAATTTGAATGATCAAATACTTCAAATTAAGCAATCTTCAATTCAGAGGAATATCACTTTCAGTGCTAGAGATTAGTAAAAGTCTCACCATTTCAGTAATCTTCTTGGTTTGGAAACCCTTCTGAAAAGGAATGAAGTGTTATTAAATCATAAGCTTTAGGAAAGAATAAGATAGGAGAAAACCTTATTAGTAAGGCGGGGAAAACATTCAGGGACTGCCAACCCGTTACTCACGAATTCTCCCACAGTTGTGTGCTAATGACCACTATTTGTCTACTGGCAAAGAAAGGCCATTCTTTTTCTAATTTATCAAGGCGTGCTGCTATAATTAGGAGCTGCAGTCCATTAGGGATGTCAATGTAAAATGGTAATTGTAATGTAGTGCTTTATTAAACCTTTTGCTGTATTGTAAAATGAAGAAAAACATACTATTAGCACCGTGCGTTACCATTCACACACACACACAAAAACATACTATTAGCACTGTGCGTTACCATTCACACACACACACACAAAAACATACTATTAGCACTGTGCGTTACCATTCACACACACACACAAAAACATACTATTAGCACCGTGCGTTACCATTCACACACACACACACAAACATACTATTAGCACCGTGCGTTACCATTCACACACACGCACAGAAACATACTATTAGCACTGTGCGTTACCATTCACACACACACACAAAAACATACTATTAGCACCATGCGTTACCATTCACACACACGCACAAAAACATACTATCAGCACTGTGCGTTACCATTCACACACACACACAAAAACATACTATCAGCACTGTGCATTACCATTCACACACACGCACAAAAAAAAACAATTTCCCTTTCTTTATCCAGCTTTTATAATGTACCCGACCTCCCTGGACTGGGGCTGATTGTATACCCAGGTGACATCAAGAGGCACCGATGGGTCAAAGAGGCAGCTTGACTGGAGAGCTATAGAATGCACTAAATGGACAGTGGTCATCACAAGTGTTTTATTAGTGTATGTTTTTAGGGAAAAACCACGGAAACAAAGGTAGAATAATTGACTTAATTACAATAACCCATGATAATTCAGGGAACCAAAAGTACCGATCAGCTCCTCTGCAGACACAAGCCTACACTTGGAGGAGAATTCCATTTTGAACTAAATATTCACTTGCTTGGTAAAGAGTTGAACCCATTTTTCAATCAGTTCACTTATTTAAAAAAAAACTCAAGGGACCTTGCTGAGTGTGCAAAACAATCACTAATGCAGTCGGCAAAAGGACCTTTGTGACTCCTAGGTGCATGCTTGCAAGACTCCCCATTAAAATAACTTAATCTTTCCTCTGAGTACTTCATGCTGAATGGTATTTCTGACTATATCCCCCATCCCCCATCCCGCACCAGTAATAGGGCTCTATCGGGGCATGAAAGTAGAGTCTGGTCTCAATTGTCCCAACACAGTCTTAAGACAACAATGAAAAACATTTCAAGTTCTTGGCAAAGAGGGGTGAAATTGAGGGAGGGGTGAAAGTGAAGAGATTACAAGCATAAATTAGATATCACAGAGGTGAGATGAAGAATATGCAATGTGCTCAAACATTTAGTAAGTGTGTGTGCAAAAAATGAGCACAAAATAGATTGTCTGAGGTACAGCAGGATACTGGTCCTCCAACAGACCATGACTACAATCAAGAATTAGATTACATTATGGGAGTTAGTCACCCAGGCTTCTGTCACACACTAGAACTGTATAAAACACTGGTTAGGCCTCAGCTGGAGTGTTGTGGACAATTCTGGGCACCACACTTCAGGAAAGATATAATGGCCTTAGAAAAGGTACAGAGGTGGTTTACCAGGATGTTACCAGGGTTGAGAGTGTAGGGGGTAGTGGTGTGTGTGTCAGCTACACCTCTGACTTCTGAGCGGTTCGAATCGCTCCCACTACCTTGGTGCTAGACCTTGGACTTATTTGGGGGTTGTGACAAAAGTGCAGCAGACAACTGGTTTGGTGCAAGAACTTTTGATCTTTATTCAAGAGAGTAAATATAACACAACAATCTTAACACTCTAATAAAGTGGGGAACACTTCGGTACAAGCGAGGGAAATAACATTAGAAGAATACCTCACCCCTCCCAATCCCACTTTACTAGCTAGGTTGGGCTCTGGAGAACCAGGGATAATGCTCACCAAACAAATCCTTGACAGTTGAGCTGGTTCGCGGTTTCGGGGTCCGCTGGATTGGATTTATCGGGTGAGTACCCACTTTTCTTTGGTTAGAGGTAGGGTTTAGAGTCTTTTTAAGTAAAAAGTTTCGTAAGGCCCTTGTTGCCGCGAGGTGTCCGATGGTCACTGAGGCGGTCGCTCTGGTCTCTTCTTGCATGTCGGCCTACTTCTGGAGCTGTTGGCCTCCTTTGTTGAACGGTCTTGTTTTCGAGCTGTCGACCTCCTGGCTGGACACGTAACTGCTGAACGGTTGTACTGGAGAGCTGCTTCCTTGCTGCTTGCTGAACTCCTTGCTGCTTGCTTGTTGAACTTGTTTCTGTTGAACTGTGTACGGTTGTACTCGAGAACTCCTTTCTGTTGTAACTGTGTAACTGCTCCACCCTTGAACTTGTAGAGAACTTGTTGTAACTGCTGAACTGACTTCTTGAGAAAACAGGCCCTCAATTATACCATTGGGGCCTCCCAATCAGTGCTGGTTTATTGTAAGATTTTGGCGGGCTCGTTAACAGTAACCTGTTTGTAAATGTGTGAAGTGGTTTCGGGATGGCTCCATCCTGTCGATCTGCTTGCTTGATTGTAGCTGATTGTTCTCACGTTGTGAGTTACTTGACTGGGCCTGGGATTTCTATAGAGTGGGTCAAAGTGATCTGTTTTATGCATGTTTTGATGGGTCCTGTAATTTGGGTGGGGACTGCTCTTCCTCGGGTCTATTGTTAGGATGTTAATGTCTGATAGGGGCCGATTAACTCCAAGTGAGGTCATGAGGTTCCCAGACAGTTTGCACTTACTCCAATAGCCAAACTGTCTTTACAGAGGTTGAACCCACCTTCCTTTACAGCCTTTTCTCCCTTACAAATCCAGACATGTCTTTTAAAATACCAAATCTTGGTTTTTGCTCTAAAATGTTCTTCGGTTAGGCCCAATGCATTCCACCACCCTGAAATAGTTAGAAAAGAGTCCAAAGTCTTTTTCCTTAGGGTTTGTTTTCGAGTTTTGGGGGATCTGTGAATTTTGAGAATCTTACAGTCCCCCCTCTGATACTTTACTCGCTAGAGTATCATCCTGGGTGAGCAAAATTCTTGATCCTCGAGAGCCAACCTTCCCCTGTAGTTTACCTATCTAAGACCCAAAACATACATTCCCCTATAGGTGTAGTGTTCATATACAGACACAGGTAAGAATTCAGTTACATTCATGGTACATACATAGAAAAATAATACACGGTCACAAAACTTTATTCATCAGAAAAGCTCTGTACATCCGCCGCCCGTCTCCGGACGGCCAGGCTAATTCCTGTTTGGCCTCTGTCTTGGGCAGCTTCTGAGCAGCTTGTACGCCTGGGTGTAAGGTGGCCTGTACCGCAGGACCTGGAGAGTCCTTCTTAAAACAACTGGGGTTTTCCCTGAATCCCAGATGATCGGGGGAGTGTCCCCTCTTGTACTACAGCACACTACCCCCTTTGGTGTGGCTGCTGAGTCCCTGTCCTGTCCTGTGGGGTCCTCGCAGCCTGAGGCCGTAGGCTGGGCATCCCTCTCGTACTCTTTGCCCACCGCTACCTCTCCTGTGAGTCCCTCACCGTTGGAGGCTGCAGGCTGGGGATCCCTATTCCTAGAATGATCCCTGACCTTGGGTATTCTTTTTCGGGTTGCAGCCCTCGCTGGGCTGAACCATTGATGCGCTGGTGACCACGGTAGTTTTGGCCGTGGTGTGCGAGGAGACCTTCTCAGGACTCTGGCTACCGGGGGTGCATCCGAGTCCCAAATAATTGGTGGGATGGCCCCTCCAGTGACACAAGCCACTGCCCCCACTGGTGTGGTCTGAGAGTCTGCCACAGCTGCTGGCTGAGGATCTCTATCTTTAGGGCGGTTCACCCTTGCTGGCCGTTCCCCTTTAGCTTTTGTACAGTTTATACTGGCTAATCTCCCACTCATGGGTTCTCTGAGGTTCTAACAGCAGCCGATTTTTCTGGTGCTGGCTCCCCAGGTTACTGGCTGCTTGCCAGTGAATCTGTTTTAAAATCTCGTCCGCTGCCCTGAACGGACCTTCAATGAACTCCCCATTCTCACTCTTTACCAGGACAGCCTTAAGGACGGGATCCTGGGCTTGGACCTGCTTTAAGTCCGGGGGCAAAGCTACCCCCTGTGAGCCTCCCTTGTCCCGGATTGCGGCTACCGGACCTGCTTTATAGGGATCCCAGAACTCTCCTTCCCTGGCCCCCTGCTTGGCCAACTTGTCGGCCTTTTGGTTACCCTCCCACGTGGTATGGAGGGATCCTAAATCTATGGCCAAAGGTTTGGACATTGCCCCAACCTGCTCGTTCCCTGTGAATCCCATTAGGCTAAATGGGACCTGGTTAGACCTGGGTGAATTGGCCGGGTCTTCCAAATGGACCACCGTGCTGGAAGCTCCGGCGTCCACCAAATATCTCCCCTGCACCGTCTCCACCCCCTTCTTACCATCGTATCCCGGGGAACACAGGTAGACAGGCTGCGCTGGTTCTAGTCATAGGTCTGTGTTGAGTGGGGCAGATGGGGTTAAAGCACCAGTGGCAGTGGCTATCTTCCCTGGGACATTTAATAAAGCTCGGATCACAGCTACGACTGAGTCTAACGTGGGGGAAGAGGTCGGTGTTTCGGTTCTTGGGGCAGGAGCTGGGGAGTTCTTTCCTATGTTATCCTTCCACGGATTCCTACAGTCCCTTCTCCAATGCCCATTCTTCCCGCACCCGAAGCAGTTACGCTTCGTGTTGGAAGGGTTACCCCCTTCCTGGTGCCACTCTTTCTTTTTACTTGGCTTTATTTTGTGTACTTTTCCCATAAGTGGGTGCTCTTCTGTCCCTCTACCGTTCCAGTAAGCCAGGGTCAGTTGTCTGATCACTGTCTACTCGGTGACCCGGGGGACTTTCGGGTCAAACCACAGCTCAGCCTTGGCTCTGATCCGTGGCAAGCTGTTTGCCACCAGGCTTCAGAGCCAGTAGGTCAGCTCGTCCTGATTCAGGTGAGCCCGGTCGAGAACCCCATTACAGGCACTCCTGTACACAGGTCACAGTCGGTCTGCGAAAGCCTGTGGGGTCTCCCCTGCTCGCTGTGTTGTCCTCTCCACCCGGGAGAAGGGACTACCATCATTCATACCCATGGCCTCCAGAACTTCCTCCCAGATAGCAGCGTAACCACCCTGCCCCTTTTACTCTCCGCGGAGAGGGACTGGTAGAGTTGGCTATCTAGGGAGAAAAGGAGCATTTTTGCCATCTCGGAGTCATCGCAGTCGTTGATGCCCGCTGACTGTTCCACTTCCATGAAGTGGACCGAGGGGTCCCCCTTTTGGGTGAGCTTACTCAGGTGGCTTATCATAGCCCTAAGCTGTTGAGTGCCATGGGGAGCCACGAATTGGCTTTCAAGGGGTCCTTGACCCCCACCACCGCTGGGCGGGCCAAACTTTTGCTGCCGGAACGGGCACATCGGCCCCGGCTCCGACCTTTCCTGCATTGGTTCGCCCCCCCCTCCCTGCTGCCAAACCGAGTCAAAACCCGGCGCCACAGGTGGTGGTGTGCACTCCCTGCCGGCCTCACAAATCGTCCGTCCCTCCTGCTGCCCAACCGGGTCTTCCCTCGGCACCACAGGTGGCGTCCGAACAGTTTCCCCTTGCACTTCCAGGTCCACCCGGGCCTGCACCCGGGCTTAATAGGCATACCATGCCTTTGGCCCTGGACAGAGCAAGGTTCAAACTCTCGATTTGTTTCTGGCAGGGGTCGTGATCTCCCTGCCTCATACCCCCTAGTGCTTGCTATCTTGTAAGCTGCCTGGACATCTCTCAACCTCTCCTCCTGCTTTCTTACTTGCTTGGCAAGACGGGTGTTCTCTTCCCGTAACACCAGTTCACTAGTTTTAGCTTCGGTGACCTGACACTGAAAGTATTCCTGACTGTTTCTATGTGTTTCCACTAGCTGCATTTTTCCTGATTTCAGGCAGGTTAGTTCTGCCAATAATGTTTCCCCTGCTAGAGCCCTTGCGTGAGACAGTTGAGCTGATTCCCGCAGCTCTGCTTTAAGTGCCTCAACACATTTGTCTAACAGCTGGATCTGTCGCTGGGAGCATACCAACCAGATGGCCTTCTCCACAGATTTCTTGTGGTCCTTGCTCTCAGTCCACTTGGCTGCAGCGTCTATTGGACGCTCAGCGTGCAACAGACTGAGCATCCACTTCTTAGTTATATTCACTTTCTTGAACACATAAGAGGAAATCCTCTCTTCCATCTTGGTTCTTTCCTCAAAAACAGTGTCCACTGCATCACATCCCTTTTGCCAAGCTCGTGCCGCGGTCGCCATTTTGTAAGGGGTGGTGGTGTGTGTGTCAGCTTCAACTCTGACTTCTGAGCGGTTCGAATCGCTCCCACTCCCTTGGTTCTAGACCTTGGACTTATTTGGGGGTTGTGACAAAAGTGCAGCAGACAACTGGTCTTGGTGCAAGAACTTTGATCTTTATTCAAGAAAGTAAAATACAACACAACAATCTTAACACTCTAATAAAATGGGGAACACTTCGGTACATACGAGGGAAATCACATTAGAAGAATACCTCAACCCTCCCAATCCCACTTCACTAGCTAGGTTGGACCCTGGAGAACCAGGGATAATGCTCACCAAACGAATCCTTGACAGTTGAGCTGGTTCGCGGTTTTGGGGTTCGCTCTATATGTTGGTTGGTGTCTGCTGTACCCCGTACGTGGTAGAGGACTTCAACTGCATAGCTGGTCAGTCTCACGGGTCCGCTGATGCGGTAGGGTGCGTATTGGATCTATCAGGTGAGTACCCACTTTTCTTTGGTTAGAAGTAGGGTTTAGAGTCTTTTGGGTAAAATCTTACCATGGGGTAAGTCAGGAATAGATTGTAGAGTGGAAACTTTGCTGATCTTCGGTTTTTCTCCGAGTTGGTTTTCTTTGGTCGCGGTGGCCCAATATTGGTGGTGATGTTCGGTTGGTTGTTTCGTGAGGCCCTTGTTGCCGCGAGGTGTCCGATGGTCACTGAGGCGGTCGCTCTGGTTTCTTCCACGTGTCGGCCTACTTCGGGAGCTCTTGGCCTCCTTTGTTGAACGGTCTTGTTTTCGAGCTGTCGACCTCCTGGCTGGACACGTAACGTTGAACGGTGGTACTGGAGAACTGTGTTGCGGTGAATGCGTCCGTGAATGACTCCCTTAGGTTGAGAACGGGCCTTCAATTATACTAATTGAAGCTTCCTTATCTGCGCGCCAAATCAAATCCCGGTCATTGTTAGATTTTTGCGGGCTCGTCAACAGTAACTTGTTTGTTAATGTGTGAAGTGGTTTTGGGATGGCTCCATCCTGTCGATCTGCTGCTTAATTGTAGTTGATTGTTCCCAGGTTTTGAGTTTCTTGACTGGACCTGGGATTTCTATAGAGTGGGTCAAAGTGATCTGTTTTATGCATGTTTTGATGGGTTCTGTAAATTTGGGTGGAGACTGCTTTTCCTCGGGTTTATTGTTAGGATGTTAATGTCTGATAGGGGCCGATTAACTCCAAGCGAGGTCATGCGGTTCCCCAGACAGTTTGCATTAACTCCAATATCCAAACTGTCTTTACAGAGGTTGAACCCACCTTCCTTTACAGCCTTTTTTCTCTTACAAGTCCAGACATGTCTTTTAAAATACCAAATCTTGGTTTTTGCTCTAAAATGTTCTTCGGGTAGGCCCAATGCATTTCACCACCCTGACATAGTTGGAAAAGATTCCAAAGTCTTTTTCCTTAGGGTTTGTCTTCGAGTTTTGGGGGATCTGTGAATTTTGAGAATCTTACAAGGGAATCTTACTTCAGTTAGGAGGAGTGGTTGGAAAAGTTAGGACTGTTCCTCTTGGAAAAGAGAAGGTTAAGAGGTGACCTAATAGAGGTTTTCAAGATGATGAGAGGTTTTGATAGAGTAGAGGGAGAAAAACTATTCCCTCGGGCAAGTGGATCAATAACCAGAGGTCATAGGTTTAAAATCATTGGCAAAAGATCTAGAGGGGAAAGGAGGAGAATGTTTTTCACTCAGAGTTGTCGGGCTCTGGAATGCTCTACCTGAAAAGGTGGTGGAAGTTGATTACATAAATAATTTTAAAATGGAGTTGGACAGGTACTCGAGGATGAGGAACTTACAGGGTTACGGACAAAAAGCGGGGATGTGCGATTAAGCACGACTGCTCTTTCAAAGAGCCGGCATAGGCACGATGGGCTGAATGGCCTCCTTCTGTGCTGTAGGTTTTTATGATTCTGTGTCAAAGAGGACTAGGAGGAGATCCTCTGTCGAGGGAGGGTATACATGCCAGCACCACGAATAAATTGCAGCCCAGTGTACCAATACACATCAGGAAGTGGAGGAATCTGGATTGTTCTTGGCTAATTCGATAGCGAATACACCGCTCAGTTATCCCAATACTCATCCCACCACAGTCAACAAATATCAAACAAGATGGTAATTTAAAACAGAGATATGTTGACAAAGCTTTTATTTATGTAATTAATTCCTGGCTTCTATAAAGGAAGGCCCAATCAATATTTTCTAGCGTCACAATAAATCAGATATTTTAATAAAATTACTGAAGTTTTCTATTAAAATTGACTGCATCCCCTTTTCATTGCTTATTATGGATGCTAGTAATCAAACAGGAGACTTGTGTCAAATTTAAGAGATTCTCATATTGCTGGCTTTTTGCCATGCATGAGCAGATTAAAGCAAAGGCTCTAATACGGAGGCTGTTATGTCAACCTTGGTACTTAGCATATCTACTAAAATGAAACAGACCCCTTCAAGTAAAAGCAAAATGCCATGGAAACCTGAGCATGTCATTCAGTGAAGCTTAGTGCCACTTATTCATGGCACCAGCCCAGCAATCTCCAATCAGGACAGTGGTTCAGTCTCTCAACGTGATATGTGACGAAAATTGGAGATCTTCATGGTCGATATCAGTCCATTGTGCCTGGGTCATGTGTATTCATGAACTTCAACGTTTCCTTGCTTCCTTCAATAAATGTAAGTGCAGCTTTGTTATGTAGCTATTGCACAGAATGACCTGAAAATTTGGTTTGAACTCATTTTAAAAAGACACCTTGGCTTTCAAAACCCCATTTCAGGGGCTCGGTAGGAGATGGTTCTTTCTACCACTAAGTACAACTACCAGCTTTATGCAAACACACATTCAAGGTCTGCATACTGTTGGATCTTTTTCTGTTTAATTCAGACAAAAATAGAACAGAATCATGATATTTGCACTCTCTTCGGCACTTTCGGTCCTAGATTTTTTTTTTACGTATACATTTGAGAGTGTATGTATGTGACAGAGAGAGGAAAGGAGAGAGACAGATCTCCTGTGGCATTGGTTATAGTAGGCCGGAGGTTTATAGCTGTGTTACACCGTGTAAAACGCAAAGTATTATTCTGCTGCTAAGGGAGAGCTGTGCGTTATCTGATCAGGTCTAATTGCTTTGAATAGATGTATCCTGGGGTCGATTAGAATAATTCACTTAGTCATACTTTAAGGTCATTAGTGAGTAATAGTTTCTCTGTGGACTGGTAATTTCTTGCATAATCTTGAGTTCAAATCAGCAGGATATTATATCATCACAAGCAGATGTGGCTTTTCCACATTGATTTAAAAATTAAAAATCAACATTAGTCTCTTGAACTTAAGTGAGAAGTATATCATGGAATAATCTAGATGACAAAAAAAACTAAACGTGAACAAATGAAGAAAAATATTCCATAAATTTTATGAATTTAAATATTTCACTAACAGTGACAAGAAACTACAAATTTGAAGATGAACTCTACTGATCCAGGTCCATTAGCAATCCAAAAGAAAATGAACATCTGTTTTACACACAGCTTAATAATGTAGATGAATGCACTTAAACTCAAATTGCTACCATTCCCAGTGTAGTTCTCAGGCATCAAAATACTTTGAAGTACTTACAGCACAAAGTCAATACATTTGTCTTCTCCAAAAAACTAGAGGGCTCCATCATGGTTCTGTGAGTAAAAGCACTCCATAGTGTGGTACTGATTCACATAGAGCAGGAAGGACCAGGTTCAAAGCCTGGAATGTGCCGAATTTACTGATCTCAGCTGGAGTGGAAACGACACTGTTGTAATTGGCCTCAGATCCCTGTGCTCGAGGGATCCTTGTGTTGGAAGGTCAGGGAAGGGAGCAGAAATACCTATTTTGTCCAGTATCCTGCCATAAAATGCTCATCAATGAGAACAAGAGCAGGCTTGGGTGTAATTTTATCAACATCACCCGAAATCATATATAAAGAAAACTCAGTCCCAGCTTTCAGTTAAAAAAATGGACTTCGGTATGACTTCAAGGTTACAATTCTATCTCAAGGCTCAACTAACACATTGTTCTAATGGGTTAGGAAATCACATTATTCCCCCATTACAAGTACTAATTATTCCTAGTTTTTCTATTATGGTATGAGCAAATGAAAATAGTTTCCTGATGAAGGAGAGTTAATGGAACGGAGGAGAGGAACGGGGAGCAATGCACTGATGCACAAAATAATAACTGACAAAATGTGCCAAGTGGCTCAAGCTGAAGCGTTTTGGATTTGTATTAGACTTTTTGATACCAGAATATTATTGTAAAATATTATCTGTAAAAAGAGAAATCATTTTAGAAGAGGTTTGTTCGAAAATTTCAGGCATATGGTACAAGAGGAAATGCAGCAACTTGGTTAGAAAGTTAATGGACAGGAAATAGGGCAGGGGTAAATGGGTGTTGCTCTGACTGGAGAAGGGTTTGAAGTGATGTACCCCAGGGGTCAGTGCTGGCTCCACTTTCATTCTCGGTATGTAGAGATGATTTATAGTGAACATAATCTGGAAATTTGCTCGCGACGCAAAAGCAGGAGGGTTGGAAAACAGTGAGGAGCACTGTAAAAAGACCTCAGGAAAAAGAGACAGGTTTGCAGAAAAGGCAGATAGCTTGGAAGATGCAACTTAATGTGGATAAACGTGAGGTAATACATTTTAGGAGGAAAAAAAAGGAATGGGTGTATAGACTGAATAGAAAAAAGATGAACAGATATACATAGGGGTTCAAATCGAAAATACAGGTAGATAAAGCCATAAAAAGACATTTGGGGATTTTAAAATAGAGCCATACAGTGCAAGAGTAAGCAGGTAATATAAAAATGTAGAAAACATTAGTTATACCACAATTGGAATATTTAGTGCAGTTTTGGTTGTCCCATGACATTAAATCCATAGAGAGCAAACAATGTAGGATCACCAGGATGATACCAGAGATGTGAGGAGAGATGAGATACTGAGACTATTTTCACTGGAGCAGAGAAGACTAAGAGGAGAATTAATGAGGTTTATAAATTATGAAAGGTTTTGGTAGAATGAATATGGAAAGACTACTTCCTGTAGTTGGGGAGTCATGATGAGGGATCATCTATTTAAAGTGGTCACAAAAACAATAAGGAGAAAGGTTAGGAGAAATATTTTCACACAAAGGGTTTTTTGAAGCATGGAATGCTATGCCACAGGGAGTGGTTGAGGCAGAGACCATGGCACCTTTTAAGGGAAAATCAGATGAACATTTGAATTAGAGGAAGATATCGGGCTATGGGGAGTGAATGGGTCAGTGGATTGTTCTGGCAAGGAGTCGACACAGACACAGACACGGACACGATGAGATGTATTGCTTAGCCATAGCTTGGTGGGTAGCACTCTGATCTCTGCATCAGAACTTCGTGGGTTCAAGTCCCACTCCGGAGACCTGAGCACAAAATCTAGGCTGATGTGAAAAATCCCATGGCACAATTTCACAGAAGAGGAGGGGAGATCTTCCTGTGTCCTGGCCAACATTTATCCCTCAACCAGCATCACTAAAACAGATTACATACGAAAATACGAATTAGGAGCAGGATTAGGCCACTCGGCCGCTCGAGCCTGCACTGCCATTCAATACGATCATGGCTGATCTGATTACTCCACATTCCTGCCTACCCCCGATAACCCCCTTGCTCCTCATCTCTGTCTTAAATGGGCAACCCCTTATTTTTAAACAGTGACCCCTAGTTCTAGATTCTCCCACAAGAGGAAACATCCTCTCCACATCCACCCTGTCAAGACCCCTCAGGATCTTATATGTTTCAATCAAGTCCAGCGAATACAAGCCTAGCCTGTCCAACCTTTCCTCATAAGACAACCCGCCCATTCCAGGTATTAGTCTAGTAAACCTTCTCTGAACTGCTTCCAACACATTTACATCCTTCCTTAAATAAAGAGACCAATACTGTACACAGTACTCCAGATGTGGTCTCACCAATGCCCTGTATAACTGAAGCATAACCTCCCTACTTTTGTATTCAATTCCCCTCGCAATAAACGACAACATTCTATTAGCTTTCCTAATTACTTGCTGTACCTGCATACTAACCTTTTGCGATTCATACACTAGGGCACCCAGATCCCTCTGCATCTCAGAGCTCTGCAATCTCTCACCATTTAGATAATATGCTTCTTTTTATTCTTCCTGCCAAAGTGGACAATTTCACATTTTCCCACATTATACTCCATTTGCCAGATCTTTGCCCACTCACTTAACCTATCTATATCCCTTTGTAGCCTCCTTATATCCTCTTCACCATTTACTTTCCTACCTATCTTTGTGTCATCAGCAAATTTAGCAACCATACCTTCGGTCTCTTCATCCAAGTCATTTATATAATTGTAAAAAATTGAGGCCCATGATCAAGTCCCACTCCCCGGAGTGGGACTATGAACCCACAAAGTTCTGACTCAGAGATCAGAGTGCTACCCACCAAGCTATGGCTAAGCAATACATCTCACCGTGTCTGGTCATTATCACGGTGCGGTACTGAGGGAGTGCTGCACTGTAGGAGGCACCTTCTTTCGAATGAGACATTAAACCGCAGCCCCCGTCTGCTCTCTCAGGTGGATGTAAAAGATCCCATGGCACTATTTTGAAGGTCGCACAACACCAGGTTATAGTCCAACATCATGACTATTTTGAAGAGCAGGGGAGTTCTCCTCGTGTCCTGGCCAACATTTATCCCTCAACCAACATCACTATAAACAGATTATCTGGTCATTATCACGTTGCTGTTTGTGGGACCTTGCTGTGGACAAAATTGGCTGATGCATTTCCTAAACTACAAAAGTATTTCATTGGCTGTAAAACAGCCTGGGCCACTGAGGTCATGAAGGGCACTATGTAAATGCAAGTCTTTCTTTCAGGACTGGGTAATAATGTACAAACTACGTAGCTTTTGGATGCTTGAGTACATCGTAACAAATAGTTGCATCGTCCATACATAGTTTTATCTTGTATATAATAGAGATGTATGCAGAGATTTATGGCAGTTGACTTCTCTATAGTATTTTTTATTCGTTCCTGGGAATGTCGCTGGCAAGGACAGCATTTATTGCCCATCCCTAATTGCCCTTGAGAAGGTGGTGGTGCGCCGCCTTCTTGAACCGCTGTAGTCCGTGTGGTGAAGGCACTCCCACAGTGCTGTTAGGGAGGGAGTTCCAGGATTTTGACCCAGCGACGATGAAGGAACAGCGATATAGTTCCAAGTCAGGATGGTGTGTATCTTGGAAGGGATTCCCACGCGCCTGCTGCCCTTGTCCTTCTAGGTGGTAGAGGTTGCGGATTTGGGAGGTGCTGTCGAAAAAGCCTTGGTGAGTTGCTGCAGTGTATCTTGTAGATGGTACACACTGCAGCCATGATGCACTGGTGGTGGAGGGAATGAATGTTTAATGTGGTGGATAGGGTGTCAATCAAGCGTGCTGCTTTGTCTGGATGGTATCAAGCTTCTTGGGTGTTGTTGGAGGTGTACTCATCCAGGAAAGTGGAGAGTATTCCATCACACTCCTGATTTGTGCCTTGTAGTTGGTGCAAAGGCTTTGGGGAGTCAGGAGGTGATACACTCACTGCAGAATACCCAGCCTCTGACCTGCTCTTGTGGCCACAGTATTTATGTGGCTGGTCCAGTTAAGTTTCTGGTCAATGGTGATCCCCCAGAATGTTGATGGTGGGGATTTGGCGATGGTAATGCTGTTGAATGTCAAGGGGAGGTGGTTAGACTCTCACTTGTTGGACATAGTCATTTTCTGGCACTTGTATGGCGTGAATGTTACTTGCGACTTATCAGCCCAAGTCTGAATGTCATCCAGGTCTTGTTGCATGCGGGCATGGGCTGCTTCATTATCTGGGGAGTTGCAAATGGAATTGAACACTGTGCAATCATCAGCGAACATCCCCACTTCTGACCTTATGATGGAGGAAAGGTCATTGATAAAGCAGCTGAAGATAGTTGGCCCTAGGACACAGGCCTGAGGAACTCCTGCATCGATGTCCTGGGGCTGAGATGATTGACCTCCAACAACCACAACCATCTTCCTTTGTGCTAGGTATGACTCCAGCCAGTGGAGAGTTTTCACCCTGATTCCCATTGACTTCAATTTTACTAGGACTCCTTGATACCACACTCAGTCAAATGCTGCCTTGATGTCAAGGGCAGTCACTCTCACCTCACCTCTGGAATTCAGCTCTTTTGTCCATATTTGGACCAAGGCTGTACTGAGGTCTGGAGCTGAGTGGTCCTAGCAAAGCCCAAACTGAGCATCAGTGAGCAGGTTATTGGTGAGTAAGTGCTGCTTGATAGCACTGTCGACGACACCTTCCATCACTTTGCTGATGATTGAGAGTAGACTGATGGGGCGGTAATTGGCCAGATTGGATATGTCCTGCTTTCTGTGGACAGGACATACCGGGGCAGTTTTCCACATTGTCAGATAGATGCCAGTGTTGTAGCTGTACTGGAACAGCTTGGCTAGAGGCGTGGGTAGTTCTGGAGCGCATGTCTTCAGTATGACAGCCGAGGTGTTGTCGGGGCCTATAGCCTTTGCTGTATCCAGTGTGCTCAGCCATTTCTTGATATCACATGGAGTGAATCGAATTTGCTGAAGACTGGCTTCTGTGATGGTGGGGATGTCAGGAGGAGACCAATATGGATCATCCACTCGGCACTTCTGTCTGAAGATAGTTGCAAACGCTTCAGCCTTGTCTTTTGCACTCACGTGCTGGGCTCCGCCATCATTGAGGATGGGGATATTCATGGAGCCTCCTCCTCCTGTTAGTTGTTTAATTGTCCACCACCATTCACGACTGGATGTGGCAGGACTGCAGAGTTTTGATCTGATCCGTTGATTGTGGGATCGCTTAGCTCGGTCTATAGCATGCTGCTTCCGCTTTTTAGCATGCATGTAGTCCTGTGTTGCAGCTTCCCCAGGTATTATCAGTACCTTTGCTGTGAGTGGCTATACTCATTGCTCTTGATGGAAATGAAATAAAAACTAACCGAGCACACTAGAAATGCATTTATGAGTTTATTAGTTTACAGAGGTCTGAAGATTTGCCCTTCAATTTTCCTGATTGGTTTCCAGGGGAGATTTACAAGATTGTACTTACAAAACAGCAAGAATTAGGCTTCACTTCAATTCACTTACTTCAGTGGAAAAAGTACACATAGATCTCAAGGGGTATGTTTCGATAAATTGAGTTCAGTCTTACCAATACTTCTCACCAATAAATCGCAACACGCAATCACCTTAATACTTATTGGTAAAAGCTTCGTTATTTCACTGAAAATACTCTATATGGAGATCCGTTTTTTAACCTGAAACTTTGCCTGGATTAAAAAGAGTTTTTTTTAATTTCCTGTTGTTTTCTCTTTCCTAAGATCTGTGAAAATGTGTCAGGAAAATGGAACGTTTTCCTATTCAGACCCTTAAAGACAAGGTTTCAGTCCCCACCCTTTCAATGCCTGCACAGAAAATTGAAAGACATCAATGATACATCAAGTTGTGTTTTCAAAGATGGGGTATGGGTCACTATTCAAACCAAGATAACTTTCACCAAACAGACATTAAGATAGGTTAATGCTATATAGAGCAGTTTATTTTTTTGAAATCCCATTCTATATTCTCTTAAACTCCCCTTCAAGAAAGTTGGATTACATTTCACAGCTTCAATTTGAACAGGTATGAGGGAGGTGGATCCGGGGCAGGCACTGACACCAATGTGTTACATCTCGGAACAGACGATCAGGACTTTGCACTCGTGAATTGCTACGCAACGAGTAAATGAGTTACTGATTTCAGCTATACTGCCATGAAGTGACACCAAGGGCTGGATTTTATCAATGGGGGTGCGTTGGGGGGTGGGACTGCTGGTTGTCGGGTTTCAGTCCCGCCTTCCAATGACGTCCGGCCAACCCACGCTATTTTCCCTTGATTGACCAATTAAGGGAAAGCTGGTGACAGAGGACGTCAGTGTATGACGTTTCATCTGTCAAAAATTTTTTGACAGATCAATTGTCAACATTTGACAGCTTAGAGAAGCTGTCAAACGCTGACAATCTCTGTTTTATGGTGTGCTCTTGTACTGAAGGCTCACCAAAACCTATTTCCTCCGCAGAAATCAGATGGCTGCTGCATCTGAGAATGCAGCAGCCATTCTGTCATCTCTGCCGTTGAGATGAGGCACCTCCGATCCCCAAAAGTTGAAGCCTGCAGGAAGAAGCAAAGGTAAGTAAACTTTTTCTAACACTTTACACTCACCTCTCATACTTACCTCTCCACACTTGCACCCATCACTCACCTCCACAGCATACTTTTCGATCCCTCTTACCCCCGCAGACCCACTGCTCGCCTCGCTGACCCTGGCGAGGTTCGCAGCCATTGGGAAGCCTGCACTTGCAGGGGTAAAATGGGGATGAGCCTCTTAACTGCCTGTTAACTACCTGTTAACAGGCAGTTAATTGGCTGTAATCCCCTTCCCGCCTCGAGGAGACGGGTCCTTGCGCGAGTCGGGGACCCGCCTCCCGGGAAGATGGCACGGAGACGGGTTGGGAGCGGGTTCGGTACTCGCTTCCAGTTTCTGCCATTTTCCCAGCAGTCCCACTTCCCTACCCGCCTCCCCAGGGCTGGTAAAATTTCCCCCCAAGTAGCAACCTGAAGTCACTTCAGAACCTTGGGCCACTCTCACACATGACACTGTTGCCAGCTTGAGTGAAGACTCACTCCCAGCAATCCAGGAAGTCTCTCTGCTTTTGAAGATACAAGAGAATATAAAATGGGATTTAAAAAAAATAAACTGCAATATATAGCATTAACCTATCTTAATGTCAGTTTGGTGAAAGGTATCTTGGTTTGAATAGTGACCCATACAACATCTTTGAAAACACATCTTGATGGAGGTCTCATCAACTTAAACAGCATTTTGTTTATTTTTCCCACTTTCTTTTTGGAACATTTGTTTCAATAGCGAACAATAATGGTAACAACTGGTCACGCTTTCACTCCTGCCCTCTGATTATCAGACTGTGCCAGATACAAAATATGGAATGGATAAATACATTAGCATCACAAAACAAAAATGGATCTATTTGTAGGGCTTGGGAAGGACACAGCACAGTCAGCACTCTGAATAAAGTGACATCGGAGTAATTTCCCTGTCCATTTCCCAGCTTATTATTTAAATGGAGTAGATTTAGATGCAGCAATTCTGGCTTCTTATTAGTGTTTAGTATATCTTCAATATTTTGTGCTGAGTTTTTAATATGAGTTTCTGTATGTACTTGAAGGTATTCCCCTCTTTCCCAGTATTAGTGTAAAGCATTTATTTGAACTTGTTTTTATTTTATTTTAATATAGCCAAGTCTGGCTGATCCATTGCCAGTTTGCCTGATCCCCATTTCAAAGCTGGTGGTTATGCAATCACTGCCATAATTCAAATTGAGCCAATTTTGATATTTTACTACAAACCCTACATTACCAGATGAAAATAAAGATGCCAAAAACAACAGGCCCTGAAAACAGGCCTTTTGTTGCCTCGTTTACATTAAAAATTAAATTTTAAAAATGGACTGCCTACTCTAAAAACAAATTACTCAGGTTAAAAAAAAGACCTTACACGTGCCTGTGATTGAAGTCATCCATTGGGTCGGAACGTGCTGGAGCGGGGCATCTCATGGTGTGCCAGGTTAGTTAGACTTTTTCCTGCATCCTTCAGCTCAAAGATGATTTGCCTACAAAGATTCTGGAAGTGTTAGCTGATAATGGCACGGTGAGTGCAACAGGACATCTGGGCCCTGGGTGAATGACGGGACCAAAAGGGTATCTCCTTAACCAATGAGATTTTAGGATTGAGATATAAGTAGAGGAAGGACTGAGAAGGAGGGTGAATTAGAGTGGGCGAATTCAATGTCAAATCAGGTACAGAAAGAGAAATAGAGAGGGAAAGAGAGTGAGAGAAAAATAGACAGATAGGAAAAGTAAAAACAAATTTAAAACTTAAAAAATATGACTTTTTTTTTAAACATCACCTAAAACAATTCACTACCTGAAGGAATGAGACTCCACACATTTAATTGTTCACTTTCTGGGCCAGAGAGGTTAATTGGCAGTCATTAACAATTACCACATTGTTCAGAGGGTATTTGCACTGTTAATTACCAGACGTAACTATCTGTGGCGTGTTTAATGGACAATTAATGTTCAACTGTAGCAACTTCATGAAAATTACGGTGCGTTAAGCGCAAGATGCTGTTTTCACAAAGATAACAGCAGAGCAGCGCAAATCGTCCAGCAACTTGTGGCAATTCGTAATTCATGGGGTATCTCTTCCTCGCCACAAATTGCTGGCAGATTTGCGCATTAATAATGGTGTGCCCCCATTGTGGAATAGCCTGCTGACACACATGTGAACAATTAATGCCCAAGCTGGTGGAGTCCTCTATAAATGCACAGATCGGGCTCTGGTAATGTTATCAACAACAACAATTTGCATTTAGATAGCACCTTTAACACAGTAAAAGGTCACAAGGCGCGTCACAGGGGCATTATCAAACAAAATTTGACACCGAGCCACATAAGGAGATATTAGGACAGGTGACCAAAAGCTTTGTCAAACAGGTAGGTTTCAAGGAGTGTCTTAAAGGAGGAAAGAGAGGTAGAGAGGCGGAGAGGTTTAGAGGGAGAATTGCAGATTTGTGATTTTATCCTGAGGCCTGAGTGAGGGAGGGAGCAGTGATGGCTTCCCTGTCAAGCCAAAGTTGCTGGGAACAGGAGCCAGGGCGAGAAGAAGCTGCTTCAGTGGGGTAGCAGAACCCACGCAACCATTACCCAGGCAACAGCCTCGGAAGAGATGGGGAGAAAATTGGCTGGGGAAACATCTGCTAGCCAAACAGAATGACAATCATACACTTGCCAGTAAGTTTCTAGCAAGTGATATTGAGACAGGGTTAAGACCAATTGGTCTCCTAAACTAAGAAAATAAGGGGTGGGGGGGGAATATGAATTAAGTATCAACTTTTTTTAAAATTCGTTTTTATGGGATGTGGGCATCGCTGGCAAACATTTATTGCCCATTCCTAGTTGCCCTTGAGAAGGTGGTGGTGAGCCGCCTTCTAGAACCGCTGCAGTCCGTGTGGTGAAGGTACTCCCACAGTGCTGTTAGGTAGGGAGTTCCAGAATTTTGACCCAGCGACGATGAAGGATCGGCGCTATACTTAGTCAGGATGATGTGTGACTTGGAGGGGAACTTGGAGGTGGTGGTCTTCCCATGTGTCTGCTGCCCTTGTCCTTCTAGGTGGAAGAGGTCGCAGGTTTGGGAGGTGCTGCCGAAGAAGCCTTGGCGAGTTGCTGCAGTGCATCTTGTAGATGGTACACACTGCAGCCACGGTACACCGGTGGTGGAGGGAGTGAATGTTTAAGGTGGTAGAGGGGGTGCCAATCAAGCGAGCAGCTTTGTCCTGGATGGTGTCGAGCTTCTTGAGTGTTGTTGGAGCTGCACTCATCCAGGCAAGTGGAGAGTATTCTATCACACTCCGTACTTGTGCCTTGTAGATGATAGAAAGGCTTTGGGAAATCAGGAGGTGAGACACTCGCCGCAGAATACTTAGCCTCTGACCTGCTCTTGTTGCCACAGTATTTATGTAATGTAAATTGCAGAACATTTTAAAGTATTGCCATATGTATTATACATCCTTCGAACATATTGAGGTGATAGCGCTGTGCTACCTTCCTTAGAAATGAAGGGGGAAAAATTAGGTCGCGCCCCGTTTGGGGCGCAAATATCGTCTGGACGCAAATATTAGTGCCTGGCGCTAATTATCGCCACTGACTGGAAACTTCACTTTTACCGCCCCGGGAGGTGAGTGGAGCGCTAAATCAGGTGCTGCACACCTGTCTTAAGGCGCAAAGGCCGAGCAGTGAGGCGCTAACTCAGCGCGCGAGCGCAGCGCAGCTGCTGCCAGTTAGCGAGGGAACACAGACACACTGGCGCCGTCCAGTTCTTAAAGCGGGGGGGGCCAACTTTCTCCCCAGCCACACCCTGCTCATTGCAGCCTTGAATCTCGGCCTGGAGAGACCTGTGAATCCATTTTGCTGCCAAGGATGGAGAGGGTGAGAGAACGAGCTCAGCGCTTCACCGAGCGGGCCTTGGATGCTCTGGTTGGCGCGGTGGAGCGCAGAAGATGTATACTCTTCCCTGAGAGTGGCAGGAGGCCTTTGCCATGCGAGTACAGAAGAGTGTGAAGGGAGGTGGCTCAGAGCGTTTCCTCCAGGAGCATGGTGCCCAGGACCCATGTTCAATGCCGCAAAAAGTTCAACGACCTCACTCGGGTCGTCAGGGTGAGTGGCTTTTTCTCAATACCTCTCAATCCCTCCATCTCAACCTCACTCTATGGCCAGAGGGTCTTAAAACCCCAATGCACAACACTCATCCAACACCTATGGCCCTTTCATGAAACACACACACACATTCCACACTTTGCATACAGTAAGGGCTATTCACCTATGGGAGGCACATCAGGCAAGACCATGGCTGCATACAGTAAGGGCTATTCACCTATGGGAGGCACATCAGGCAAGACCATGGCTGTATATTTACTCAGATGCTGTCCTTTTTCTTGCAGGCTAAGCTGGCTCATAATAGGAGACAGCAGCAACGGACAGGTGGAGGGCGGCCTCAGCTGCAACCCCTCAGCGATCTTGAGGAGCGCGTCCACAGGATTGTGGCAAGCCGGGTGATCGGTCCCGTCGCCACTGGAGACGCCGACCCCGTTCTGGACAGCAATGGTAAGGTCATCACCTTTTTGTCCTCTGTCCTTCCACTTGTCCCTCACAACACCAGCCTTTGACACTTTCAATCCAACTTGCTAACTCGCTGCACTTATTCCTCCCTTACTGCCACCCTGTCCTCACGCTAAAGCCACTCTTGTACCTCCCTGCTTTCAGATGGTGATTCACCAGCTGAGGAGACAGGCCCTGAAGCTGCCACTGGGAGTGAAGCTGCAGCCGAGGAGGAAGAGGAAGCCGGAGCATCAGTGCCACCCTCTCCCGAGGAAGCCCATGCCCACACTGGGAACACGCCTTCCCTGGAGGGGAGCAGGGGGGAAGGGTCTGATGAGGGTGAAGCTCCAGGACCCAGCGGGCTGCAGCAACGCCATGGGGGTAGGGAAGAACGAGGGCCTTCTCCCCAGAGGGAGAGTATGCCAGAGACTCCTACTGCAATGGACGCAGAGGAGGAGCGGCTGATCGCAGAAATGAACACCCAGGCGGTGGGCATGCACACTGAGCTCATGGGTGCAGTGGGAAGGGTGCCCGAATGCATTGAGTCATTGGCAAGGAGTGTGGAGCACTTCGCTGTAGCACAGGCGGATGCCACACTAACGCTTAGTGCTGCAATTCAGTCACTGACTGCCGTGATCCCATCTCTGACTGCTCTCATGCAGACTCAGATTGAGGCCACGCGAGCACTGACTGTTGCCAACCTCGATGGTTCGTTCACATGTCCCCGGGGCTCTCACCGCGCCGCAGCAGGCCAGCAATCTGTGCTCCAGCAGATTGCTCCGGATGCTGAAGTGCTGCCCCGTGGGAGTGCCAGTGTGTCGGGCGAGCAGGGAGTTGCTGTCCTCTCTCACGATGACAGCATTCCTGCTGCCAACACTGTCACTTCTCCACTGCACTTGCCACCGCCTGTAGGACAGACTGCTGCCGCCCATGCAGAGTTGGTGCAGTCTGCAGCCGGGCCCTCCAGGCCCAGAACTGGTCGAGGCCGTCCTTCAGGGGCATCTGCAGTGTCAGGGTCTGACGATCAGCAGCCTTCCACCAGCCTTGCTGCAGCCACTGAGGTCCCATTACGGAGGAGCAGTAGGGTTAGAAGGGGGGAAGTGCGCAAGGGAAGGAGATCACCCTCGAAGGGCAAAAAGTAGGAGGTGTGACAAAATGCTGGTCATTTTTTTATTAAAGGCCGAGGTTCGTGGTCCAACATTTGTTTAGTGTTTTGGACATTATCTCCAGGTTGTGAGAACCAGTTATGTTATTGACTGTTTTTTTGTGTTTATTTCTGTGAGTTTGTCATGAGGAAATGACACACACAGAGTTTGTAAAATAAATAAGTTTTTAGTATTCAAAATATACATGTTTGGTGTTTGGAATTATTGGTGCCTTGGCCGGCTTAGGGGTTGCGTGCTGGGTTCATTGATGTTGTTAGCAATGGCAGAAGCCATTTCCACAGCAGGGGCCCTAGAAGCCGCTTGCTATTAGCCGTTGACGGACGGCCCTTGCAGTTTCACCATTGTGGGCCGCCCTCCCGCCTTGGTGCTGCTGATGATCATCCTCCTCATCCTCTTCCTCCTCTTCCTCCTCCTCCTCTGGTGGTTCTCCAAGGCCTGGTGGCATTGGCTGGGTCCTGATGATTGCCATGTTATGCAACATGCAGCACACAACTACGAAGTTGGATACTCGCTCAGGCGAGTACTGCAGGGCTCCTCCAGAATGGTCGAGACAGCGGAACCGTTGCTTCAGCACGCCGATTGTGCGCTCAATGATGTTCCTGGTAGCTTGATGGCTCTCATTGTACCGCAGCTCAGCAGGGGTGTTGGGCGTACGGAGCGGTGTCATCAGCCAGGTGCTCAATGGATACCCCTTGTCCCCGAGAAGCCAACCAACTGGCTGATGCGGTGCCTCGAAAAGTTCTGCCACAGTAGTCTGGCGCAGGATAAAAGCATCGTGGCAGCTGCCAGGATAGTGGGCATTGACAGCGAGTATCAGCTGTCTGTGGTCACAGACCAACTGAACATTCAAGGAATGGAACCCCTTTCTGTTCCGGAATTCCTCGGCATTCTCATGTGGAGCACGCAAAGCCACATGCGTGCAGTCAATGGCGCCCTGCACCATGGGGAAGCCCGCTATCCTCGCAAAGCCCAGAGCGCGGTCACGCTGCTTGTCTGGGGTCATGGGGAAAGAGATGAACTCTCGTCTCCTTTTAAAGAGGCATTTGTGACCTGCCGGATGCAGCAATGCACCGCGAACTGGGAGATATTGGCGAGGTCCCCAGCAGCAGCTTGAAATGAGCCAGTAGCATAGAAGTTGAGAGCCACTGTGACCTTCACTGCCACCGACAGAGACGTCCTGGACCTCAGTTGAGGCTGCAGATCTGGCTGCAGCAGGTGGCAGAGCTCAGTGACCACCTCCTTGCTGAATCGCAGCCTTCGCAAACACAGCTCCTCAGACATATGAATGTAGGAGAGCTGTTCACGATATACCCTGGGAGGGTAAGCTCTCCTGTACATACGCCTGTTGGCCCTCCTCCGTCTGGCCATCATTGCCACTCTCTCTCTGCGTCTCTGTGTCCTCCGATTCAGCTGGAGCAGGACGACGCCCCCAATCAGTGCAGCCCCCATAGTCTCTTTGCAAGCAAAGTTATGAAGGACAGCAACCAAAGTACCAGCGAAGTTAGGATCAGTAGGCAAAACTACCTCACACAGCGTTGACTCAATGCAGAAGTCTCTCTTTCTCTCTCTCCGAATCTCTCTCTCTCTCTCAGAACGAGTGGTGCAAAAATGTCAACCACAGAAAAAGACAGGAAGAGGCCCCCTTTAAATAGCGCCCCCCCCAGCCCCACAGCGATTGATAGCGTTCCAGTCTTCCGGTCGTTGGATGCGCCAGGCGGTAAGGCAGGGGGCGCCACTCAATTTCCGCTCCGGGGCGCCACAAGGGCGTTGCACCATGGAATGACGTCACAATCTGCGCGCGCAGGTGGTCGCGGCGGTAAAGTTTAGCGCCGCCGCACAATGTCTAGTTAAGTTCCCGAGCGGCGCAAACATCGCTGCGCCCGGGCGCTAGCGGCTTTGCGCCCCATTAGCACCCTCTTAAGGCGCTAACGGGAGGCGCAACCAACTGAATTTTTACCCCGAAGAGTTTGGCATTCTGTTAAAAAATGCGTCTGTTTCCTTCTAAATATAAAATGCAGGTGGTGCAGAATTTCATCTCTCATCCCCATGTTTGCCAGCGGTTTGACGGCAATGCTCAAAGAGATGGAGATTTGCAGATCATCCCAGGTACAGCTGGGCAACCAGTAATGAGTTTCACACTGAATTCCCAGCGCGGGCTCATTCTCTGCCTGCTCAGCTGTTTTGTTTGCATCAACCTGAAAATCTGCATAAAAACCTACTGCATATAAATGAAGTCAATAATATTTATTTTTCCCCAGCTACTTTCCAATCTTACAAGGAAATGCAAGAAACTGCTTAGATTCACAATTTCACATCAGATGAGGATTTGACTGTAAGAGCGTGTGTGGATTTATATCCATATGTTGCATGGAACACAACACACTGTTTATTAATTACCAACTATCCTTGAGTGAACATCCCACTCACATACACAAACCCAACAAGCACTTTGGAGAAGGGTTATGCAAAAGCATTTTTAGTAAACTATAAAACTGTGTTTTATGAGCAAGTAAAACATATTTGTGTGTTGCCATTTTTCTAGCATGATTAGCTGTGTTTTAAGAAGTAATATTTCAAGATAATGAGCCCAGAAATTTTCTCACAAAGCAGATTTTGCTACATGTCTCTTTGGACTCGAGATTGTTTCTCTCTTACTAAATTTCAGCCTTCCTCGACCAAATGGGCTGATTCTTTCTGGGGTGCAGTCCCACAGGCACAACCTGTTACCGGCGAGTGTCAACAGGCTATTCATCTGTGAAAGATGTCACAGCTCGCCTGTTCCTATGATTCCCAGATGTCCACAGATAAGCAGTTTGCAGCAGAGGTGAAAACCCCCGACCTCAATTTTAACTCCCAGCAAACCCTTCCCCTCCACCCTCCAACCATCCCCGCGCCTGGCAAACCGGGCTGGGGGTTGGGGGGCGGTTAAAAGGAAGCGAGGGACTTACCCACTCCTTTTCTGCCTCGATCTGACTGACTGCAAATTACAGGCGGCAAGGACACCCATGTCAAGCCAGTGGGGTCCTCTTTAAATACGCAGATTGGGCTCCGATGATGTTATCAGGGCCCAATCTGCAATTTTATCCTGAGGCCTAAGCGAGGGAGCAGTGAAGGCTTCTCTGCCAAGCCAAACCTGCCGGGAACAGGAGGCTGGGCTCGAAGAGGCCCGGTAACGCTTTTAAAAAAAAAGTTTCCTTGTGGGTCAGGCGGAGCAGGGTGTGCCTCCTGCAGGCCCAAAAGGAAACTTTGGGCCTTCTCCGCTCCAGGATTCCCCACCCCGCCTATCCATTTACCTTCGCACTGGGGACCAGCACGATTTTACAACCGGGCAGCCGACAATTTGGTCAGGAAGTCGGCAAGTGGCATGAAAGTTGCAGCTTTGATGTGTTCCCGCCCAGCAGTAAGAACAGAGGCTCCTGTCTGAATTTTCCCTCCCGAGCCCGGGGCACCGAGACTAACTGTAGCACCAAAACCGCTGCCCCAGCTGAGATCAAAAAGAAAAGAAAGACTTGCATTTATATAGCGCCTTTCACGACCACCGGACGTCTCAAAGCGCTTTACAGCCAATTAAGTATTTTCGAACTGGAGTCACTGTTGTAATGTGGGAAACACAGCAGCCAGTTTGCACACAGCAAGGTCCCACAAACAGCAATGTGATAATGACCAGATAATCTGTTTTAGTGGTGTTGGTTGAGGGAGAAATATTGGCCAGGACACCAGGGATAATTCCCCTGCTCTTCTTCGAAATAGTGCCATGGGATCTTTTACGTCCACCTGAGAGAGCAGACGGGGCCTCGGTTTAACATCTCATCCAAAGGACGGCACCCCCAACAGTGCAGCACTCCCTCAGCACTGCACTGGAGTGTCAGCCTAGTTTTATGTGCTCAAGTCCCTGGAGTGGGACTTGAACCCACAACCTTCTGATGAGGTAAGTTAACACAGATTCTTAGCCTGGGCTGTGATAGCTTGTGTTGAACTTGATGGAGAAATACTTCGTACTGGAACTAAATGCAAACTGAATATCAGTCAACTCTTCTGATATTATGAAAAGCAAAATCCTGCAAATGCTGGAAATCCGAACTAACATTACTGTATGTCAAAATGTTAGCAATTGTTTTTAAACATTGAGAATTAGAACAGAATAATTTTGTCAGTACAGTTAGCAAACATTTGTGTTTCCACAATACCGTTCGATTTTGATAGAGTGGTTAGTTTCTGGCTGAGGGGTCCATTACAGCAGTGTAATTACTGGTCAAAAAGTGCCATTTATTCCCATTAGCAGAAAGTGCTCCAGAGAATATAAAACACCGTTCACACAAATCAAAGGACTTGTAAACTGTGTAGATCATACCCCAGCCATTTGTTTTCGAAAAAGCCTTTTACTGTAGCAGTAAAAGTTGGAATAATCCTTTCCTATTTTGGACTTGGTTGGTCAGAAATCAGGAATAAATAGTCCATTTCTACTGAGCAGCAAATGTGGTCCTCTTGATTTGAGATTGACTTCTCCCACTGCACTGTGTTGGCTATGAAGAGAAAATAAAAGTGTCGGTCACAAGCAATGTCGCATAAGGTACAAAGCAGAGAAAGTATCCTTCACTAAGATTAAGCCAGATGCTAAATCTATCCTTTGAGAGGGAATGGGAAAAAAAGAGAAGGGACAGAAAACTGAAGAGAAACAAAGGTCAAATTACGCAATGTGACAAGTCACTGGTTGGCCGTGTATCTGTATATATGAAATGAAAGTCCTGCTATGGCAATTAAGGGTTTTAAGTTTGGAGTTGTCAGAACCAAATCCCAGAAAACAGGAGTCCTAAGATAGAATTACTTGCAATTTGATAACAAATTTCACTCAGCGAGGTCATAAGGATGACTAGTATAAAGGATAAAAGAAGCATTATATTGGTCTGCTGGAACATGCTCATGTGAGGCAGAAGAAAGAAAGAAACAAAGAAAGAAAGAGATAGATAGAGTGAGCTAGATAAATAGAGTGAGCTAGATAGATGGTGCAATATATTGGGAGAAAGAAAAAGGAGAGAAAATACAGAAACAAAGAAAAAGACAAAGAAAAAGAAAGTGGATGAGAAAGAAAGAAAGATAAATAGATGGGATGAAGAAAAAGTGTGACAAAAGAAAGAGAAAGCTAAAGAAAGTAGGATACACTATCGGTGCCTGATCCATGTTGCCCTTAGAATCATATTAATTAGCAATCTTGTTGTGCGGGGCCCCTTGGGACGGAGCGATCATAATATGATAGAATTCTTCATTAAGATGGAGAATGAAATAGTTGACTCAGAGACTAGGCTCCTAAATTTAAATAAAGGAAACTACGATGGTATGAGGCACGAGTTGGGTAGGATAGATTGGGGAATGTTACTCAAAGGGTTGATGGTGGATAGGCAATGGCAAACATTCAAAGATCGCATGGATGAACTACAGAATTTGTTCATCCCTGTCTGGCATAAAAATAAAACAAAAAAGGTGACTCAACCATGGCTGACAAGGGAAATCAGGGATAGCATAAGATCCAAGGAGAGGACATATAAATTGGCCAGAAAAAGTAGTAAACCTGGGGATTGGGAGCAGTTTAGGATTCAGCAAAGGAGGACAAAGGGATTAATTAAGAGGGGGGAAATAGAGTACGAGCGTAAGCTTGCAGGGAACATAAAAACTGACTGTAAAAGCTTTTATAAATATGTGAAGAGAAAAAGATTGGTGAAGTCAAGCATAGGTCCCTTGCAGTCAGAATCAGGGGAATTTATAATGAGGAACAAAGAAATGGCAGGCCAATTAAATACATACTTTGGCTCTGTCTTCACAAAGGAGAACACAAATAACCTCCCAGAGATGTCGGGGAACATAGGGTCTAATGAGAGGGAGCAACTGAATGAAATCAGTATTTGTAGGGAAATGGTGTTAGGGAAATTGACGGCATTAAAGGCCGATAAATCCCCAGGGCCTGATAATCTACATCCTAGGATACTTAAGGAAGTGACCCTAGAAATAGTAGATGCATTGCTGGTCATCTTCCAAAATTCTATAGACTCTGGAACAGTTCCCATGGATTGGAGGGTAGCTAATGTAACCCCACTATTCAAAAAAGGAAGTAAAGAAAAAACGTGGAATTATAGACCGGTAAGCCTGACATCGGTTGTGGGGAAAATGCTAGAGTCCATTATAAAAGATGTAATAGCAGAGCACTTGGAAAACAGTGACAGGATTGGACAAAGTCAACATGGATTTACAAAAGGTAAATCGTGCTTGACTAATCTACTGGAATTTTTTGAGGATGTAACTGGTAGAATAGATGATGCGGAGATGCCGGTGTTGGACTGGGGTGGACAAAAATGAGAAGTCACACAACACCAGGTTATAGTCCAACAGTTTTATTTGAAATTACGAGCTTTCGGAGCTCTGCTCCTTCGTCAGGTACAGTGAGGGAATACAAATCGATTACAAAGTATATATTTTTTAATTTTAAATAAATCTGTTGGACTATAACCTGGTGTTGTGTGACTTCTCATTTTTGTCCACCCCAGTCCAACGCCGGCATCTCCGCATCATGACCACTATTGACACCGCAAACTGCCGGCTCAAAGTGGAGAGAATCTCCAAGAAGATCGCACATATTGACACAGACATCAAGTATCTGCAGAGATGCAAGAAAGCAGACAAGATTCCGAAAGGACTACGGATCACGAACCCACTCAAGTCGACATACAACACAGACTACGCTGAGAGACTTTGCCGTCGTACCTCTCGCACACTCCTCAACCATCTCGTACAGCAGCTCTACAGCAAACGCCGCAACCTCGAAACCAAGATAGAGTCCATGCTCTCAGCCTGTGCTCAGGACACAGCAGACCAGCTACGAGACACCGCCAAACAGACGAGGCAACGGAACTACGCTTCCTACATGCGCATCAAGAACAGGAAGCTTGAGAAACTCGGCATCACCACCAGCTGCAACTAAGCCTCCCCCAGTACCACGGTTGCAACCACAGGGAAGTCCATCGTCAACCTGTCGGACCACACCCTTCAACCAGATGAAATCGAAGTTCTCGCCCTAGGGCTCAAGTTCTGCCCCACCACCAAAATGGACCCCATCGGTCTCACGGCAGACACAGAGGAATTCATCAGGAGAATGAGGATCCGGGAATACTACCACAAATCCCAAGATGTCAGCAACAAACCCAATGAGACAATCAATGATCCGGAACAGCAGACAAAGGGAACCGCAGTGCAGCAACCGAAGAAGAAAGAGTCAAATTGGACCCCTCCGGAGGGTCGCTGCCCTAAGCTTGACATGTATGCTCAAGCTGTCAGGAAATGCATCAACGCCAGATTCATCAGCCGCACTCACAAGACAGTCCAGAATGTCACCCGAGCACAACACAATGCCATCCACGCTCTCAAGACCAACCGCAACATCGTCATCAAACCAGCGGACAAAGGAGGAGCCATCGTCATACAGAACAGAATGGACTATTGCAAAGAAGCATACCGACAACTGGACAACCAGGAACACTACAGACAGCCACCCACAGATCCGACCAAAGAACACACCCGCCAACTCAATAGACTGATCAAGACCTTCGATCCAGACCTTCAAAACATCCTACGCGCTCTCATCCCACGTACTCCCTGCGTAGGAGACTTTTACTGCCTCCCAAAGATACACAAAGCCAACACACCCGGACGTCCTATTGTATCAGGCAACGGAACCCTGTGTGAGAACCTCTCTGGGTACGTCGAGGGCATCCTGAAACCCATCGTACAGGGAACCCCCAGCTTCTGTCGCGACACTACAGACTTCTTGCAGAAACTCAGCACCCATGGACCAGTTGAACCAGGAACACTCCTCGCCACGATGGACGTATCGGCACTCTACACCAATATCCCCCACGATGACGGCATTGCTGCGACAGCCTCAGTACTCAACACCAACAACAGCCAATCTCCAGACGCCATCCTACAACTCATCCGCTTCATCGTTGACCACAATGTCTTCACCTTCGACAACCAGTTTTTTACCCAAACACACGGAACAGCCATGGGGACCAAATTCGCACCCCAATATGCCAACATCTTCATGCACAAGTTCGAGCAAGACTTCTTCGCTGCACAGGACCTCCAACCAACGCTGTACACCAGATACATCGACGACATCTTCTTCCTTTGGACCCACGGCGAAGGATCACTGAAAGGACTACACGATAGCATCAACAGGTTCCATCCCACCATCAAACTCACCATGGACTACTCCTCAGAATCGGTTTCATTCTTGGACACACGAATCTCCATCAAAGACGGACGCCTCAGCACTTCACTCTACCGCAAGCCCACGGACAACCTCACGATGCTCCACTTCTCCAGCTTCCACCCTAACCACGTTAAAGAAGCCATCCCCTATGGACAAGCCCTGCGAATACATAGGATCTGCTCAGACGAGGAGGAACGCGATGGACACCTACGGACACTGAAAGACGCCCTCGTAAGAATGGGATATGACGCTCGACTCGTCGATCGACAGTTCCGACGGGCCACAGCGAAAAACCGCATAGACCTCCTCAGAAGGCGAACACGGGACACAACCAACAGAGTACCCTACATCGTCCAGTACTTTCCCGGAGCGGAGAAACTACGCCATGTTCTTCACAGCCTTCAACATGTTATCGATGATGACGAACACCTTGCTAAGGCCATCCCCACGCCTCCACTACTCGCCTTCAAGCAGCCGCCTAACCTCAAAAGTACCATCGTCCGCAGCAAATTACCCAGCTGTCAGGAGAACAGTGACCACGACACCACACAACCCTGCCACGGCAACCTCTGCAAGACATGCCAGATCATGAACACAGATACCGTCATCACACGTGAGGACACTACCCACCAGGTACATGGTACATACTCATGTGACTTGGCCAACGTTGTCTACCTGATACGTTGCAGGAAAGGATGCCCCAGAGCATGGTACATCAGCGAGACCATGCAGACACTGAGACAACGTATGAACGGACACCGCACAACAATCACCAGGCAGGATAGTTGCCTCCCAGTCGGGGAACACTTCAGCAGTCAAGGGCATTCAGCCTCGGATCTGCAGGTTAGCGTTCTCCAAGGCGGCCTTCGAGACACACGACAACGCAAAATCATCGAGCAGAAACTGATAGCCAAGTTCCGCACTCATGACGACGGCCTCAATAGGGATATTGGGTTCATGTCACGCTACAGAACGTGACTTGACATTGTTGTCTGTCTTTCCAGTTTTTTAAAAAACAAACACAAAAAAACAAACACAAAAAACAAACCCCTAAAAAGACGGAGAGAGAGGAAGGGATATGGAGAAAGATCTGCTGCAGTCAGCAGGATTTGACACGTTGGACCCCCTGGGACACATCTCATTGTCTTGGCTGTGCTCTTGGTGTGTCTTTGATGTAAGGAAAGATTGTATCTCTGTAGTATCTGTGTTTATATTCTATGAACTTTTGTAGATTCACTCAGTGTAACTTTACCTGAAGAAGGGGCAGGATAGCTCCGAAAGCTTGTAATTTTAAATAAATCTGTTGGACTATAACCTGGTGTTGTGCGACATCTCATTAAAGTATATATAGACAGGGAACAATGTGTCTGCAGAGATACAATCTGTCAGGGAGGCATTACATCAAAGACACAGCAGAGTACAGCTAAGACAATGAGGTGGGTCACAGGGGGTCCAACGTGTCAAATGCTGCAGTCTGCAGTTAAGTTTTAACTTTTTTTTAAAAACTGGAAATCACACCTGCGAAGCAGACAACGATGTTGAGTCACGTTCTGTTGTGTGACATGAAACCGAGATCCCGGTTGAGGCCGTCCTCAAGGGTGCGGAACTTGGCTAGCAGTTTCTGCTCGATGATTTTGCGTTGTCGTGTGTCTCGAAGGCCGCCTTGGAGAACGCTAACCCGCAGATCCGAGGCTGAATGTCCTTGACTGCTGAAGTGTTCCCCGACTGGGAGGTAACAATCCTGCCTGGTGATTGTTGCGCGGTGTCCATTCATACGTTGTCTCAGTGTCTGCATGGTCTCGCCGATGTACCATGCCGCGGAGCATTCTTTCCTGCAATGTATGAGGTAGACAACGTTGGCCGAGTCACATGAGTATGTACCATGTACCTGGTGGGTAGTGTCCTCACGTGTGATGATGGTATCTGTGTTGATGATCTGGCATGTCTTGCAGAGGTTGCCGTGGCAGGGTTGTGTGGTGTCGTGGTCGCTGTTCTCCTGACAGCTGGGTAATTTGCTGCGAACGATGGTACTTTTGAGGTTAGGCGGCTGCTTGAAGGCGAGTAGTGGAGGCGTGGGGATAGATAAGGGAGAACCAGTGGATGTGCTGTATTTGGACTTTCAGAAGGCTTTCGATAAGGTCCCGCATAAGAGATTAGTGTGTAAAGTTAAGGCACATGGGATTGGGGGCAAGGTACTGACTTGGATAGAGAACTGGTTGGCAGACAGGAAGCAAAGAGTTGGAATAAACGGGTCTTTTTCCGAGTGGCAGGCAGTGACTAGTGGGGTTCCGCAGGGATCGGTCCTAGGACCCCAGCTATTCACTATATATATTAATGATCTAGACGAGGGAACTAGATGTAATATCTCCAAGTTTGCAGATGACACAAAGCTGGGTGGGCGTGTGTGCTGTGAGGAGGATGCCGAGAAACTCCAGTATGATTTGGACAGGTTGGGTGATTGGGCAGAAGCGTGGCAGATGCAGTATAATGTGGATAAATGCGAGGTTATCCACTTTGGTGGCAAAAACAGAAAGGCAGATTATTATCTGAACGACAATAGATTGGGAGAAGGGGAAGTGCAACGAGACCTGGGTGTCCTTGTGCACCAGTCGCTGAAGGTAGGCATGCAGGTACAGCAGGTGGTTAAGAAGGCAAATGGTATGTTGGCCTTCATAGCGAAAGGGTTTGATTGCAGGAACAAGGATGTCTTGCTGCAGTTGTACAGGGCCTTAGTGAGACCACACCTTGAGTATTGTGTGCAGTTTTGGTCGCCTTATCTGAGGAAGGATGTTCTTGCCATGGAGGGTGTGCAGCGAAGATTCACCAGACTGATACCTGGGATGGCAGGAATGACATACGAGGAGAGATTGGGTCGATTGGGCTTATACTCGCTGGAGTTTAGAAGAATGAGAGGAGATCTCATTGAAACTTTTAAAATTCTAACAGGGCTAGACAGACTGGATGCAGGAAGGATGTTCCCGATGGCGGGTGAGTCCAGAACAAGAGGTCACAGTCTAAAGATAAAGGGTAAGCCATTTTGGACTGAGATGAGGAGGAATTTCTTCACCCAGAGAGTGGTGAACCTGTGGAATTCTCTACCACAGAAGGCAGTTGAGGCCAAGTCAGTAAATATATTCAAGAAGGAGTTAAATATATTTCTTAAGGCTAAAGGTATCAAGGGATATGGGGAGAAAGCAGGGACAGGGTACTGAGTTTGGATGATCAGCCATGATCTCATCGAATGGCGGAGCAGGCTCGAGGGGCCGAAAGGCCTACTCCTGCTCCTATCTTCTATGTTTCTATGTTTCTATAGAATGGTTACAGCATAGAAGGAGGCCATTTGGCCCGTCGAGCCCGTGCCAGCTCTCTGCAAGGGTACTTCAGCTAGTCCCACTCCCCCGCCCTATCCCCATAGCCCTGCAATTTTTTTTCCTTCAGGTACTTATCCAATTCCCTTTTGAAAGCCATGATTGAATCTGCCTCAATAACCCTTTCAGGCAGTGAATTCCAGTTCCTAATCTGTGTCCTCTGGTTCTCGACCCTTCTGCCAATGGGAACAGTTTCTCTCTACTCTGTCCAGACCCCTCATGATTTTGAACACCTCTATCAAATCTCCTCTCACCTTCTCTGCTGTAAGGAGACCAACCCAGCTTCTCCAGTCTATCCACGTAACTGGAGTCCCTCATCCAGGAACCATTCTTGTAAGTCTTTTCTGCACCCTCTCTAAAGCCTTCACATTCTCCTTAAAGTGCGGTGCCCAGAATTGGACACAATACTCCAGTTGAGGCAGAACCAGTGTTTTATAAAGGTTCATAATAACTTCCTTGCTTTTGTACTCTATGGGGGCGATTTTCTGAGGCCCGAGGAGGCGGGTTTGGAGGCGGGAAAGGCGGGAAAATCGGAAAAAATGAGGGCAGGTTCAGAACCCGCCTCCAACCCGCCTCCGCGGGATTTTGCCAGTGCCGGTTTTGCAGGGCGGGAAACGTTCCTGCCTCCAGCTGGCCAGAGAGCTTGTTAAGAGGCTTAAATGATCGTTAAGGGCCTCTCTAAGCCTATTTTGCGAGGCCCTTGTGATTTTTCGACCATTTCGGCATGTTCCAGGACCCTCCTAAACCACGCTAGCTAAAGCTGGCGGGTTGACAAGTGGGTAGTCTCCTCAGAGCTGCAGGTCCAACATTAAATCGTTTATTTCATCAGGGATTAGTTGCAGGTGGCAGATCTTTGCTTTAAAAAGTCTTTGAGCACTTTTAGAAGGCCTTCTGAAGTCGGAGGTGCTGCAGCTTGAAGCTATCAACTGTGGGACCTCCTTGGAAGACCCTCTCTCCGTTTGCAATGAGCTCTTCCCAACAGAGGTATCTGCCAGCAGCATGGGAATCATTTGTTTTCTTTCACCATGGACCTCAGATTCGGATGAGGAGCAGCCACGGCAGCAGCAGAACCAGGAAGCTCAGCAGCAACAGCAGCAGGAGCCCCAACCTCCTGCTCACCCACCTGATGCTGCACAGGGCAGAGGGCGCCAGCGCATCGAGGCACCACGCCACAGGAGATACCCCCGACAGAGGGTTTACAGACAGAGGATGAGCTACCTCAACATGACTGAGCTGCAGTGCCAAAGGAGGCTGAGACTTTCGCGAGAGGTTGTCCGAGAGATCTGCGGGCTGCTGCAGAATGACCTGGTTCCCAGAGGAGCGGGTGGTCACCCCTTACCAGTGGCTGTCAAAGTCACCACCGCACTCAACTTCTTTGCCTCAGGCTCCTTCCAGGGATCATCAGCAGACATCAGCGGCAACTCCCAGTCGGCCTCCCACAGTTGCATCACGCAGGTAACCGATGCCCTTTTTGCTAAGGCCCACAATTACATTTAGTTCTCAAGGGATCAAGCAAGTGTAACCGCCCGTTTGGTTGGATTCACAAATATGGCAGGCATGCCAATGGTGCAGGGCGTCATAGACTGCACACATGTGGCCCTTAGGGCACCCCATCACAACCCAGCTATCTTTGTCAACCGAAAGGGCTTCCACTCCCTCAACATACTAAGGAGTTCAAGAAGGAGTTCTTGCATGTTTGCGCCAAGTTCTGTGGTAGTTGCCATGACTCTTTCATCCTGCGGCACTCTAGTGTTCCTCCGCTTTTCAATCCGCCAAACCAACTTAACAGATGGCTCCTTGGTGACAAAGGCTACCCCTGAAGAAGTGGCTAATGACACCGATCAGGAGGCCAGCTAACGAGGCTGAAGAGCGCTACAACGCCAGCCACACTTCGACCAGGTCCATCATCGAGCAAACCATTGGGTTGTTGAAGATGCGCTTCCGTTGCCTTGACCGATCAGGTGGAGCCCTGCAGTATACACCATACAGGGTCTCCAGAATGGTCGTGGTCTCCTGTGCACTGCACAACATCGCATAGCTTCGTGGCTTGCAGCTTCCTGATGAGCAAGTGGCTCAGCTCCAGCCCTCCTCAGATGAGGCTGAGGAGGAGGAGGATCTGGAGGAGGTGGAGAAGTAGGAGGAGGAGGAGCAGGAGGAGGTCAGAGCGCCGGTGTATCAACCAGCAGCAGCGGCAGCACGCGAGCACATGGTTGCCCGAGATGCAAGGGATGAATTATCCTGGCCAGATTTGCATAGGTTGCCCAAGTTGGCACATGTCCTTGGCTCCATCTTAAGACATCATAGACAATGGACATGACTCTCTGGTCTCCTTTCACTCCGGCCATGAACCTGACAACACAAGTGAGGCGGAGCCCGCACTGTGGAGCTGCCTAAGTGAAAGAACAGATGCCATAACGCCAACATTTTGGCATCAAATCATTTTAATGCTTTCCAACAGGGATGGCATTTCATCAATACACATAAACATTCACCCAATCTGCACACAGATCTGGAGGTTATATCCCTTGTCAGCTGTACCCACACAGCCTTGGTATCTTTGGTAGGACTCTTCCTCCCAGATGAGTGGAAGAGCACCTCCCTGCTAGCTGTCACCCCCTCAAACAACATTTGCAGTGCCTCATCCGAGAGCCTCGGGAAGGCCCTTGCCTTGGAATTGGACATAGTGCCTCTATTTATGAAGCCCAGGATCCCGTATGTTTTTTTAACCACTTTCTCAACCTGCCCTGCCACCTTCAACGATTTATGCACATATACCCCAGGTCTCTCTGTTCATGTACCCCCTTTAGAATTGTACCCTTTAGTTTATATTGCCTCTCCTTGTTCTTCCTATCAAAATGTATCACTTCGCACTTTTCTGCATTAGATTTCATCTGTCATGTGTCCGCCCATTTCACCAGCCTGTCTATGTCTTCTTGAAGTCTATCACTATCCTCCTCACTGTTCACTATACTTCCAAGTTTTGTGTCATCTGCAAATTTTGAAATTGTGCCCTGTACACCCAAGTCTAAGTCATTAATTTTTTCAAGAAAAGCAGTGGTCCTAGTACCAACCCCTGGGGAACACCAATGTATACCTTCCTCCAGTCTGATAAACAACCGTTCACCACTACTCTCTGTTTCCTGTCACTTTGCTAATTTCGTATCCATGCTGCCACTGTCCCTTTTATTCCATGGGCTTCAACTTTGCTGGCAAGCCTATTATGTGGCACTTTATCAAACGCCTTTTGGAAGTCCATGTACACCACATCAACCGCATTGCCCTCATCAACCCACTCTGTTACCTCATCAAAAAATTCAATCAAGTTAGTTAAACACGATTTGCCTTTAACAAATCCATGCTGGCTTTCCTTAATTAATCCACACTTGTCCAAGTGACTGTTAATTTTGTCCTGGATTATCGTTTCTAAAAGCTTCCCCACTACCGAGGTTAAATTGACTGGCCTGTAGTTGCTGGGTTTATCCTTACACGCTTTTTTGAACAAAGGTGCAACATTTGCCATTCTCCAGTCCTCTGGCACCAGTCCCGTATCCAAGGAGGATTGGAAGATTATGGCCAGTACCTCTGCAATTTCCACCTTTACTTCCCTCAGCATCCTAGGATGCATGCCATCCAATCCTGGTGATTTATCTACTTAAGTACAGCCACCCTTTCTAGAACTTCCTCCTTATCAATTTTTATCCCATCCAGTATCTCAACTACCTCCTCTTTCACTATGACTTTGGCAGCATCTTCTTCTTTGGTAAAGACAGATGCAAAGTACTCATTTCGTACCTCAACCATGCCCTCTGCCTCCATGTGTAGGTCTCCATGTTGGTCCCTAATTGGCCCCACTCCTCCTCTTACTACCCATTTACTATTTATATGCCTATAGATGACTTTTGGATTTCCTTTTATGCTAGCTGCCAATCTTTTCTCATACTTTCACTTCGCCCCTCTTATTCCTTTTTCACTTCTCCTCGGAACTTTCTAAATTGAGTCTAGTTCTCACTTGTATTCTCAACCTGACATCTGTCATATGCCCCCTTTTGCTGCTTCATCTTACTATCTCTTTTGTCATCCAGGGAGCTCTAGCTTTGGTTGCCCTACCTTTCCCCCTCATAGGAATGTACCTCGACTGCACCCGAATCATCTCCTCTTTAAAGGCAGCCCATTGTTCGATTACAGTTTTGCCTGCCAATCTTTGATTCCAATTTACCCGGGCCAGGTCCATTCTCAATCCACTGAAATTGGCTTTCCTCCAATTAAGTATTTTTACTCTAGATTGCTTCCTGTCCTTTTCCATAGCTAGTCTAAACCTTATGATACTGTGATCACTGTTCCCTAAATGATCCCCCATTGAAACTTGCTCTACTTGACCCACCTCATTCCCCAGAACCAGATCCAGCAATGCCTCCTTCCTCGTTGAGCCGGAAACGTACTGATCAAGAAAGTTCTCCTGAACACACTTCAGAAATTCTTCCCCCTCTCTGTGCTTTACACTATTACTATCCCAGTCGATATTAGGATAGTTGAGATCCCCCATTATCACTACTCTATAGTTCTTGCACCTCTCTGTAATTTCCCTGCAAATTTGCTCCTCTATGTCCTTCCCACTAGTTGGCGGCCTATAGAATACTCCTAGTAATATAATGGCATCTCTATTATTTCTCAACTCTAACCAAATAGATTCTGTCCTTGGCCCCTCCAGGACATCCTCTCTCTCCAGCACTGTAATATTCTCCTTAATCAATACTGCCACCCCACCTCCTTTCTTTCCTTCCCTATCTTTCCTGAACACCTTATATCCAGGAATATTTAGTACCCAATCCTGCCCTTTTTTGAGCCAGGTCTCCATTATCGCCACGACATCATATTCTCATGTGTCTATTTGCACCTGCAGCTCACCAACCTTATTTACCAAACTTCATGCATTCACACACACACACTGTAAACCTATCTTAGACCTTCTTGTATTCTCTCTTAGTCTGACCCCACCTAATACCGTACTATTTCTTACTCTAGTGCTATCTGTCTCTCCCAATCCTTTGTGCACCTTGTTTCACCTTTCTAATGCTACATCCTGGTGCCCATCCCCCTGCCAAATTAGTTTAAACCCTCCCCAACAGCACTGCCAAACCCTACCGTGAGGATATTGGTCCTGGCTCTGTTGAGGTGCAAACCGTCCGGCCTGTACAGGTCCCATCTCCCCCAGAACCGGTCCCAATGTCTCAGGAATCTAAAGCCCTCCCTCATGCACCATCTCTCCAGCCATGCATTCATCTGCTCTGTCCTCCTATTCCTATACTCACTAGCTCGTGGCACCAGGAGTAATCCAGAGACTGCTTTTTAATCTCTTTCCAAACTCCCTAAAATCTGCTTGCAGGACCTCATCCCTCTTTCTGCCTATGTCATTGGTACCGATATGGACAACGATCTGGCTGTTCACCCTCCCCCCTCAGAGTGTCCTGCAGCCACTCAGTGACATCCTTGACCCTGGCACCAGGGAGGCAACATACCATCCTGGAATCACGTCTGTGGCCGCAGAAACGCCTGTCTGTTCCCCCAAACTATCGAATCTCCTATCACTATAGCTTTCCCGATATTCCTCCTCCCCCCCTGTATAGCTGAGCCACCCGTGTTGCCATTGACTTAGTTCTGGCTGTACTCTCCAGAGGAACCATCGCTGGTTGGAGAGCAAGATGCACTCAGGGGACTCCTGCACTACCTGCCTGGTCCTTCTTGTCTGTCTGACGGTCACCCATTCCCTCTCTGCCTGCACACTCTTACACTGTGGGGTGACCACCTCCTGAAACGTGCTATCCACGTAGCTCTCAGCCACTCGGATGCACCGCAGTGATGCCAGCTGCTGCTCAAGCTCCGAAATCTGGAGCTTGAGCTCCTCCAGCTGACGACATTTCCTGCACATGTGGTTGCCCAGGACACGGGAAGCGTCCTGGAGTCCCCACATGGCAGAAGATGTGCATTCCAGGGGACTGAGGTGCCCGGCCATGCCTCTACATAATCGACTATTAAGTAACTTAACCAAAATAAACTTAAGACTTAAAAGAAACAATCACCAACTACTCACCAATCAGCTCCTTCCCTTGCACTGACGTCACTTACCTCACTCCCTGATGCTCGTGTTCCCTCCCGGCTCTTGGTCCTACCTTTATCTACGGCTGCTCCTCTCGCTCTCCCGCAGGTCCGCTCTCGTATCTATTAACTTAGAGTCCTTGGGTTCTGTGGCTCCACTCCTCCTTTTCAGCCAGACGTCTCCACCGCCTTCCTCCTCTCCACCGAATTCCTGCACTCACAAAATTCCTCCACTCTGCTTGCGATTCACTCCGTTTGCGATCTCCCAGCTTTGTGCTCAAGCTCTCCTTCACCAGGGAAGATTCAATACCAAGAGTGAAAAAAAGTGAAAAAATGTTCCACACCCAGAATGGTCACCTTGCCTCGATTAAAAAAAATCACGCTGATACTTTATAAAGGTTGCATCATTGAGAGTATTGCAGCTTTTTGCACATTTGTCCCCATCTCAATCCCATAAGCAAACAAAATCTTAGTGTTGTTTCTCTTTTTCAAATCAAATAGGTTTGCATCAATGCCTGCATAAATATTATGACTTAATTAATTAATTATTACTTTCTCATCAAGTCTGGACCCCACCAACCTCCCCTGGAGTCCAGATTCGGCTGCTGAACAGTGGTACCTGCACCATCTTATCGACCATTCCGCTCAGACTGCTTGCTGAAGCAAATTAACTCTGAACCACTGGGGCTCTGCGGAGATTTGAGAAGAAGGTTTCTGATGTAAGATTATCAAAATTCACAGATCCCCCTAAACTCTAAGAAAACCCCTAGCTATTACAGGATGGTGAAGTGCATTGGGCCTAACCGAAGGACTTTTCGCGCAAAAACCAAGATTTGGGATTTTAAAAACATGTCTGGACTTGTAAGGGAGAAAAGGCTGTAAAGGAAGGTGGGCTCAACCTCTGTAAAAGCAGTTTGGCTATTGCAGTTAATTACACTGCCTGGGGAACCAGGATGATCTCACTCAAAACCCCAGCAGATATTAACATTTGAACAATAGACACAGGGAAAAGACAGTCCCACCCAAAAGACAGGCCCCATCAAAACCGATTACAGGGCCCATCAGAAACATGCATAATAAAAACCACTCAGACCCATTCTATAGAAAGATTGAGTCCAGCCTAGAAAACAAAACACAAAACCAATCAACTGTAATCAACCAAGGAGATCGACAGGATGCAAGCCATCCCAAAAGCCATTTGACACTTACAGAACAGTTACTGGTAACTAGCCCGCCAAAATCAGACAAAGAACCGAGCAGAGTTGGCGCGCAGATAAGGCCATGTTCAATGGGTGAGATTGAAGGCCTGTTAAAAACCAGTTAACACGCTAGTAAAGTCATTACCGTTAATGAGCCCTCCAAAATCTTACAATGCACAGATAAGGAAGCTTCAATTAGTATAATTGAAAGGCTGTTTTCTCAGAGAAGTCAGTTCAGCAGTTACAACAGTTCAAGTTCGAGTTCTCCAGTAGAGTTACACGGCAGTTCAACAAGAAAGCAACAAGCAGGACAGCAGCAGCAAGGAGTTCAACAGTTACACAGCAGCAAGGAGTTCAGCAAGCAGTCCGGCAGAAGGCAGTTCCACAGTTCTGCAAGAAGGCAGTTCCACAGCTCTGAAGAAGACAGTTCAACAAGACGAGGGGGCAACAGAAAGAAGTTCAACAAAGAAGGCCAACAGCTCCAGAAGTAGGCCGACACACAAGAAGAGACCAGAGCGACCGCCTCAGTGACCATCAGACACCTCGCAGCAACAAGGGCCTTACAAAACTTTTTACTCAAAAGACTCTAAACCCTAACTCTCAACTGTCAAGGATTCGTTTGGTGAGCATTATCCCTGGTTCTCCAGAGTCCAACCTAGCTAGTAAAGTGGGATTGGGAGGGGTGTCGTACTCTTTTAATGTTATTTCCCTCGTTTGTACCGAAGTGTTCCCCATTTTTAGAGTGTTAAGAGTGTTTGTGTTGTGTTTTTCTTTCTTGAATAAAGATCAAAGTTCTTGCATCAAAACAAGTTGTCTGCTGCACTTTTTATCACAACCCCCAAATAAGTCCAAGGTCTAGAACCAAGGGAGTGGGAGCGATTCGAACTGCTCAGAAGTCAGAGGTGAAGCTGACACAAACCACCACCCCCTACACTGATGAATGGCATACTGATAAGGTGATCAAACAGAAACATCTGCATGGTGGAGCACTGCACTTGCAATTTGCATGCAATGCCTCTTCCTCAGTATAACATTGGGATATCGTTCACCCCACTTCTTGCCTTGAAGATTATTCATTCCTTCCAGCCTTGTTCGGCAGAATCTGGATGGGTTTCTTGTTATTCTCTTCCCTTACAAACCACAACCCTGGACTGGTATTTGGCTGCCTGCTAACCGAACTTCTTTAAATGAGTTGTACCTTGTCCTACATAGAAACATAGAAAAATAGGAGCAGGAGTAGGCCATTCGGCCCTTCGAGCCTACTCCACCATTCAATATGATCATGGCTGATCCTCTATCTCAATACCATATTCCCGCTCTCTCCCCATACCCCTTGATGCCCCTTGTGTCTAGAAATCTATCGATCTCCTTCTTAAATATATTCAGTGACTTGGCCTCCACAGCCTTCTGTGGTAGAGAATTCCACAGGTTCACCACCCTCTGAGTGAAGAAATTTCTCCTCATCTCAGTTTTAAATGTCCTACCCCTTATCCTGAGACTGTGACCCCTCGTTCTAGACCCCCCAGCCAGGGGAAACATCCTCCCTGCATCCAGTCTGTCTAGTCCTGTCAGAATTTTATGGGGGAAAAATTCAGTTAGTTGCGCCTCCCGTTAGCGCCTTAAGAGGGCGCTAATGGGGCGCAAAGCCGCTAACGCCCGGGCGCAGCAATGTTTGCGCCGCTCGAGAACTTAACTTGAGATTGTGCGGCAGCGCTAAAACTTACCGCTGTGACCACCTGCGCGCGCAGATTGTGACGTCATTCCATGGTGCAACGCCCTTGTGGCGCCCCGGAGCGGAAATTGAGTGGCGCCCCCTGCCTTACCGCCTGGCGCTTCCAACGACCGGAAGACTAGAACGCTATCAATCGCTGTGGGGCTGGGGGGGGCGCTATTTAAAGGGGGCCTCTTCCTGTCTTTTTCTGTGGTCGACATTTATGCACCACTCGTTCTGAGAGAGAGAGAGAGATTCGGAGAGAGAGAGAGAGAGAGACTTCTACATTGACTCAACGCTTTGTGAGGTAGTTTTGCCTATTGATCCTAACTTTGCTGCTACTTTAGTTGCTGTCCCTCATTACTTTGCTTGCAGTGTGGCTGCAGTGATTGGGGGCGTCGTCCTGCTCCAGCTGAATCGGAGGATACAGAGACGCAGAGAGAGAGTGGCAATGATGGCCAGACGGAGGAGGGCCATCAGGCGTATGTACAGGAGAGCTTACCCTCCCAGGGTATATCGTGAACAGCTCTCCTACATCCATATGTCCGAGGAGCTGTGTTTGCGAAGGCCGCGATTCAGCAAGGAGGTGGTCACTGAGCTCTGCCACCTGCTGCAGCCAGATCTGCAGCCTCAACTGAGGTCCAGGACGTCTCTGTCGGTGGCAGTGAAGGTCACAGTGGCTTTGAACTTTTACGCCACTGGCTCATTCCAAGCTGCTGCTGGGGACCTCGCCAATATCTCCCAGTTCGCGGTGCATTGCTGCATCCGGCAGGTCACAAATGCCCTCTTCAGAAGGAGACGAGAGTTCATCTCTTTCCCTATGACCCCAGACAAGCAGCATGACCGCGCTCTGGGCTTTGCGAGGGTAGCGGGCTTCCCCATGGTGCAGGGCGCCATTGACTGCACGCATGTGGCTTTGCGTGCTCCGCGTGAGAATGCCGAGGAATTCAGGAACAGAAAGGGGTTCCATTCCTTGAATGTCCAGTTGGTCTGTGACCACAGACAGCTGATACTCGCTGTCAATGCCCAGTATCCTGGCAGCTGCCACGATACTTTTATCCTGCGCCAGACTACTGTGGCAGAACTTTTCGAGGCACCGCATCAGCCAGTTGGTTGGCTTCTCGGGGACAAGGGGTATGCATTGAGCACCTGGCTGATGACACCGCTCCGTACGCCCAACACCCCTGCTGAGCTGCGGTACAATGAAAGCCATCAAGCAACCAGGAACATTATTGAGCGCACAATCGGCGTGCTGAAACAACGGTTCTGCTGTCTGGACCATTCCGGAGGAGCCCTGCAGTACTTGCCTGAGCGAGTATCGAACTTCGTAGTCGTGTGCTGCATGTTGCATAACATGGCAATCCTCAGGACCCAGCCAATGCCACCAGGCCTTGGAGCACCACCAGAGGAGGAGGAGGAAGAGGAGGAAGAGGACGAGGACGATGATCATCAGCAGCACCAAGGCAGGAGGGCGGCCCACAATGGTCAAACTGCAAGGGCCGTCTGTCAACGGCTAATAGCAAGCCGCTTCTAGGGCCCCTGCCATTGCTACCAACATTAATCAACCCAGCACGCAACCCCTAAGCCGGCCAAGGCACCAATAATTCCAACCACCAACCATGTATATTTTGAATACAGAAACTTATTTATTTTACAAACTCTGTGTGTGTCAATTCCTCATGACAAACTCATAGAAATAAACACAAAAAAACAGTCAATAACATAACTGGTTCTCACAACCTGGAGATAATGTCCAAAACACTGAACAAAAGTTGGACCATGAACCTCGGCCTTTAATAAAAAAATGACCAGCATTTTGTCACACCTCCTACTTTTTGCCCTTCGAGGGTGATCTCCTTCCCTTGCGCACTTCCCCCCTTCTAACCCTACTGCTCCTCCGTAATGGGACCTCAGTGGCTGCAGCAAGGCTGGTGGAAGGCTGCTGCTCGTCAGACCCTGACACTGCAGATGCCCCTGAAGGACGGCCTCGACCAGTTCTGGGCCTGGAGGGCCCGGCTGCAGACTGCACCAACTCTGCATGGGCGGCAGCAGTCTGTCCTACAGGCGGTGGCAAGTGCAGTGGAGAAGTGACAGTGTTGGCAGCAGGAATGCTGTCATCGTGAGAGAGGACAGCAACTCCCTGCTCGCCCGACACACTGGCACTCCCACGGGGCAGCACTTCAGCATCCGGAGCAATCTGCCGGAGAACAGATTGCTGGCCTGCTGCGGCGCGGTGACAGCCCGGGGACATGTGCACGAACCATCGAGGTTGGCAGCAGTCTGTGCTCGCGTGGCCTCAATCTGAGTCTGTATGAGAGCAGTCAGAGATGGGATCACGGCAGCCAGTGACTGAATTGCAGCACTAAGCGTTAGTGTGGCATCCGCCTGTGCTACAGCGAAGTGCTCCACACTCCTTGCCAGTGACTCAATGCATTCGGGCACCCTTCCCACTGCACCCATGAGCTCAGTGTGCATGCCCACCGCCTGGGTGTTCATTTCTGCGATCAGCCGCTCCTCCTCTGCGTCCATTGCAGTAGGAGTGTCTGGCATACTCTCCCTCTGGGGAGAAGGCCCCCGTTCTTCCCTACCCCCCCCATGGCGTTGCTGCAGCCCGCTGGGTCCTGGAGCTTCACCCTCATCAGCCCCTTCCCCCCTGCTCCCCTCCGGGGAAGGCGTGTTCCCAGTGTGGGCATGGGCTTCCTCGGGAGAGGGTGGCACTGATGCTCTGGCTTCCTCTTCCTCCTCAGCTGCAGCATCACTCCCAGTGGCAGCTTCAGGGCCCGTCTCCTCAGCTGGTGAATCACCATCTGAAAGCAGGGAGGTACAAGAGTGGCTTTAGCGTGAGGACAGGGTGGCAGTAAGGGAGGAATAAGTGCAGCGAGTTAGCAAGTTGGATTGAAAGTGTCAAAGGCTGGTGTTGTGAGGGACAAGTGGAAGGACAGAGGACAAAAAGGTGATGACCTTACCATTGCTGTCCAGAACGGGGTCGGCGTCTCCAGTGGCGACGGGACCGATCACCCGGCTTGCCACAATCCTGTGGACACGCTCCTCCAGATCGCTGAGGGGTTGCAGCTGAAGCCGCCCTCCACCTGTCCGTTGCTGCTGTCTCCTATTATGAGCCAGCTTAGCCTGCAAGAAAAAGGACAGCATCTGAGTAAATATGCAGCCATGGTCTTGCCTGATGTGCCTCCCATAGGTGAATAGCCCTTACAATATACAGCCATGGTCTTGCCTGATGTGCCTCCCATAGGTGAATAGCCCTTACTGTATGCAAAGTGTGGAAGGTGTGTGTGTGTTTGATGAAAGGGCCATAGGTGTTGGATGAGTGTTGTGCATTGGGGTTTTAAGACCCTCTGGCCATAGAGTGAGGTTGAGATGGAGGGATGGAGAGGTATTGAGAAAAAGCCACTCACCCTGACGACCCGAGTGAGGTCGTTGAACTTTTTGCGGCATTGATTATGGCTCCTGGGCACCATGCTCCTGGAGGAGACGCTCTGAGCCACCTCCCTCCACACTCTTCTGAACTCGCGTGGCAAAGGCCTCCTGCCACTCTCAGGGAAGAGCATACATCGTCTGCGCTCCACTGCGCCAACCAGAGCATCCAAGGCCCGCTCGGTGAAGCGATGAGCGCGTTCTCTCACCCTCTCCATGCTTGGTAGCAAAATGGATTCACAGGTCTCTCCAAGCCGAGATTCAAGGCTGCAATGAGCAGGGTGTGGCTGGGGAGCAAGTGGCCCCCCCCGCTTTAAGAAGTTGCCGGCGCCAGTGTGTCTGTGTTCCCTCGCTAACTGGCAGCAGCTGCGCTGCGCTCGCGCGCTGAGTTAGCGCCTCACTCCTTGGCCTTTGTGCCTTAAGACAGGTGTGCAGCGCCTGCTTTAGCGCTCCACTCACCTCCCGGGGCGGTAAAAGTGAAGTTTCCAGACAGTGCCGATAATTAGCGCCAGGCGCTAATATTTGCGTCCAGACGATATTTGCGCCCCAAATGGGGCGCGACCTAATTTCTACCCCTATATGTTTCAATGAGTTCCCCTCTCATTCTTCTAAACTCTAGTGAGTACAGGCCTAGTCGACCCAATCTCTCCTCATACGACAGTCCTGCTATCCCAGGAATCAGTCTGGTGAACCTTCGCTGCACTCTTTCTATGGCAAGTATATCCTTTCTTAGGTAAGGAGACCAAAACTGCACACAGTACTCCAGGTGTGGTCTCACCAAGGCCCTGTATAACTGTAGTAAGGCATCCTTGCTCCTGTACTCAAATCCTCTTGCAATGAAGGTCAACATACCATTTGCCTTGCCAACTGCTTGCTGCACCATAATCCAGAGATTATGACCTTTGTGGCTCTGCTTTTTAATTTAGGCCCTAGCTGCTAAAACTCTCTCAGCAGAACCTCTTTCTTTGTCGTACCTATGTCGTTGGTACCTACGTGGACCATGACAACTGGATCCTCCCCCTCCCACTCCAAGTTCTTCTCCAGCCCGGAGGAGATGTCCTTTACCCTGGCACTGGGTAGGCAACATAGCCTTCGGGACTTACGCTCCTGCTGCAGAGAACAGTGTCTATCCCCCTAACTATACTGTTGCCTACTACAACCACCTTCTTTTTACTCCCCCCACTTGAACGGCTTCCTGTACCATGGTGCCGTGGTCAGTTTGCGCATCCTCCCTGCAGTCCCCGCACTTGTCCACAAGGGTTGCAAGAACCTCGAATCTATTGGACAAGTGCAGGGACTGAGGCTCCTGCAATACTACCTCCTGGATCCCCGTACCTGCCTCACTCGCAGTCACACCCTCCTGTCCCTGACTGCGTGTCAATTCTAAAGTATTTAATCTAAGGGGTGTGGCTGCCTCCTGGAGCAAAAGGTCCAGGTAACTTTCTCCCTCCCTGATGTCTCGCATTGTCTGCAGCTCAGACTCCAGCTGCTCAACTCGGAGCCGAAGTTCCTCAAGCCGCAGACACTTACCGCAGATGTAGTCACCCTGGACAAAAATGTCCACAAGCTCCCATATATTGCAGCAGCAACATATCTCCTGTTCTCCCATTATTTTATTTATTTAATTAATTAATTAGTTTAGTGTTGATCAAATTATTTACCTCGTTTAGTTTATTAAATTAATTAAATTAAGTTTAGTTTTTAAAATTTAGTTATATGTTATGTTAACTTAAAACAGCCCACAGTCACTAACAATCATTTACCTGCCTTACCTGTGATGTCACACAGCCATTTTCTCTTGTTGATGCAGGTCTGCTGCTGCTGTTAACCCCACTCTCGGGCCTCAGTCTGCTCCCACTCAGGTCTGCCGCCACTCTGCAGGAGAAGTCAGAAAAAGCAAGCACCTCCTTCCCCCAACTCCCACACTTACCAAACTCCCAGTTGTTCACTCTGTGCTCACTGCACTCAGTGCTGGCTGCACTCACAGGCCCCTGTAATTATACTGCTTGTGACTCAGATGAGTCAGCACTGCTCTGCTACTGTTTCAGGAACCAGTTTAATCCAGTTACCTAATTAACTGACTACAGCAGCTCTCCAGCAGGAGAGCTTACTTGTTTGTCTCTGCTTAAGCCTGAAGAAACTTAAAAATTTAAAGTTTAAATTTTAACTTAAACAGTTGATCTTACTTAAGAGCGACTAGCAATTAACACTAGATTTTAAAAGAGATTAACTCTTAAAACTCCCACACTTACCAAACTCCCAGTTGTTCACTCTGTGCTCACTGCCCTGCTGTCATATCTACAAATGTTTGCTTTCAAATCACCTTTGTTTTCCCAGAAGAAATAGTTCCCCTATCTTTAGGTTCAAAATGGCAATGCCTGAACTAAATTTAATGTGTGCAGCAGTATTATTTTGTGATCGCTTTCTTAAGAGAAATACAAACATTTCCAATCCAAATCTCATCAAAAGGTGTGAACTATCAGCTGCAGAAAGTTACAGCATAAAAAGAACTTAAAGGGTCACCATCTTCGTGCAAAAGGCTTTCAGAAAAAAGAGACAGCCCACCACACTCATCATCTGGACGTACATTTGAAAAATGGCTGCTTGAGTGAGGTACCAGAGAAGACTGATGCGCCTGGGACTCTACCCACCAAGTCACAGTGCTTTCAGAAGAGAAAAAGGAGATGAAACTGGAAATACCTGCTTTAGTGCCACTTCTATGCACCCTCAATCATGTCACCTTCCAATTTGATGCCACAGAGACTGTTTCAGTACATAGTGTTGCAGAGCGTAGGATATGGCCCCATGGGCACCAGCAGGCCTCTAGCACCTCATCTAAATAGCCATTGTTCATGTGTGAATCTAAATACCGAGTATGGCCAGCTGTCTCTCCCAAGAAACCTTCTGCACCAAAATGGTGCCCCTCCCTTGGTCAGGGACACCATGCATCAGATATGAAAAGCCTATTTTTCTCTCCATTTCTCTCCATCTAGGTTCCTCTCTCCAGGTTGTGTTTGCCAAGTGTACAGCGTAATAAGGTGGATGACATCAAAATGAGTTATTGCTTACCAGAAACATAGTGGACGAAATTCAACTTTGGCCGGGGTGCAAATGGGCAGTAGCGGATTGACCACCCGTCCGATTTTCCTTTTCAGCGACTTCAGTAGAAAGGAAAATTGGGAGGGGAGTGTAACGGGCGGCTGATCTGTGACTGTCCATTTTGCAATTCGCCAAAGTTGAATTTCACCTTCACAACCTCAGCCAAAAATACACATAAAACCTCTTGACGACGGTGGTGAAGGTAGTCTTTTCTTTAACTGTGTAAGTCCAACATTCACTTTTTAATTTTATTTTCAGCGAGTTGCAATAATATGCATTGGAAATTCTACATATACACAAAGGGCCACTAACAGTGATACCTAGAATCTGTCATCTGTCATATTATTGCACAAAAGGAGGTCATTATGTCCATCACACTTGTGACAATGCTTGTTCTTCAACTGGAGCTATCTACTCTAATCCCCAAACCCCTGCCCTTTCTGTTCTATTCCTTCTTCACATCTCTTCAGACCTGTCTGCTCCCATTGTTTAATTTTAAGTACCTGGAGTTCATTGTTGACGATTTGTTTAAGTTTCAGATGATCTGACATGTTCATTTCAAATCCTTCTCCAAATTTTACCTCAGAATGTTTTTCCCTACTTCTTCTCTAAAGGCAGCACGTCTATTTGCATATTTATCCTTACTCAGCTCATCATGTTCTTTGTTTTGAGACACAAACGTTACACTTGAACCCTACGGGCCAAGAGTCTTGAGCTACCTTGGCAATAAATGATGCAGAAAGCCCACGTACAAGCTTCATGATAGACCATAAAGTCTAACATTTTTTGTTTCAATTTTTGAAGCCTTCAGGTTCTGACCAAACTCCGGCCTGACAGAGCCTGGTAATCTTCGTCAGATTGACCTTCAGTGTCAAAAAGTAACCTGGCTACACCAGATGTTGAAATCTTCACAAATACTACCTGGTGTCCCATGGCACTGTCCACGGCAGGTTGTTATTTTATGATGACAGGAGCATTATGCCATGTAATGTGCAAAATATCATTCCAGCACAAGGTGGATCTGCATTTAACCGCACTCTAACTTAAAGGACACAAAAAGGTCATTGCTATAAGCATTTTGAGGCCAATTCATAGAATCATAGAATGGTACAGCACAGACGGAGGCCTTTCGGTCCACCTTGCCTGTGCCAGCTCTTTGAAAGAACCATCCAATTAGTCCTACTCCCCTGCTCTTTCCTTATAGCCCTGTACATTTTTCCCTTCCAGTATTTATCCACTTCCCTTTTGAAAGTTACTATTGAATTTGCTCCAACACCCTTTCAGGCAGTGCTTTCCAGATCACAACAACTCACTGCATAAAAAGGAATGTCCTCATGGCGCCTCTGGTTCTTTTGCCAATCACCTTAAATCTGTGTCCTCTGGTTACCGACCTATCTGCCACTGGAAACAGTGTCTTCTTATTTACTCTATTTTGAATACCTTTATCAAATCTCCTCTTAACCTTCTCTGTTCTAAGGAGAACAACGCCAGCTTCTCCAGTCTGAAGTCCCTCATCCGTGGTACCATACTAGTAAATCTCTTCTGCACCCTCTCTAAGACATTGACATCCTTCATAAAGTGTGCTGCCCAGAATTGAACACAATACTCCAGCTGAGGCCTAACCAGTGATTTAGTAAGGTTTAGTATAACTTCCTTGCTTTTGTAATCTATTCCTCTATTAATAAAGCCAAGGATCCCAAATGCTTTTTTAACAGTCTTATCAACTTGTCTTGCCACCTTCAAAGATTTGTGTACATACACACCCAGGTCTCTGTTCCTGCACCCCCTTTAGAATTGTAGCATTTCGTTTATATTGCCTCGCCTCATTCTTCCTCCCAAAATGTATCACTTCACACTTCTCTGCATTAAATTTCATCTGCCATGTGTCTGGCCATTTCACCAGTCTGTCTGTGTCCTCCTTAAGTCTGTTACTATCCTCCTCGTTGTTTACCACATTTCGTGTCCTCTGCAAACTTTAAAATTATGCCTTGTATACCCAAGTCCAGGTCATTAATATATATATCAAAAAGAACAGTGGTCCTAATAATGACCCTGGGGAACACCACTGTATACTTCCCTCCTGTCTGAAAAACAACCGTTCACCTTTCTGTCCCTTACTCAATTTTGTATCCAGGTTGCCACTGTCCCTTTAATCCCATGGGCTTTCATTTTGCTCACAAGTCTATTGTCTGTGTCAAACGCCTTTTGAAAGTCCATAGGAGAACATAAGAACATAAGAAATAGGAGCAGGAATAGGCCATACAGCCCCTTGAGCCTGCCATTCAATAAGATCATGGCTGATCTTCTACCCTAACTCCACTTTCCCGCCCTATCCCCGTATCCCTTGATGTCCAAAAATCAATCGATCTCAGTTTTGATTATACTGAACAACTGAGCATCCACAGCCCTCTGGGGTAGAGAATTCCAAAGATTCACAACACTCTGAGTGAAGAAGTTCCTCCTCATCTCAGTCTTAAATAGTCAACCCCTTATCATGAGACTATGACCCCTAGTTCAAGACTCTCCAGCCAGGGGAAACAGACTCTCAGTATCTACCCTGTCAAGCCACTTAAGAATTTTATACATTTCAATGAGATCACCTTGTAAAGGAATGAGCCATATTTCAGAAAAATACACCATCCTATGAACAGAATTCAGACTTTATTAAAACATGACAAACTCGGGTTAAAAATCTAAAAGCCTCAACGTCACAAAGCTGTAAACACCATACAGGCTTTTGAGATAAAGATTGGTTATTGACACTGAGACAATGGCCTATTGAAGAAGCAAAGAGTTGGTTCCAAGGAGTCTGTAGTTTGGAACCAACACAATAGCAATGCCCAAGTAAAGTGTTAAAAACTAACACGTCGAACAGAAAAACAGAACATTAAAAAACCATGTGCCTTTGTAAAAGTAACATCAAATGAAACAGGAAACACGATTATATACATAACCTACTAAGATGGCTAGGAAAACAAACACCCTGGTTGAAGTGGTTTTGATTTACATATTGTAAAAGGTACACAACAGAACACTTTGAAAATATTACATCAATAGATGTACCAAGCAATCACATTGTTTATGTGTTGAACTTGGAACACAAGGAGATGAGAATTCTGAAATACAAGCAGTTAAGCCAATATTAAGAATTGAATCGAAGACCTTCGAAAGAATGGCATCAAAGAGATAAATCTGTAATAATTATTTTATATGATAAGTTTTTGAAACACCTATACAGAGACAGAATTCTGAAAGTTAACAGCTGAATTAACAGTAAGAATAGAAAGAAGTCAACAGAGGTATCACTAGAGATAATTAGCTTACATCAGCAGAAAACGTCAAAGGATAAACCACTAAAAAAAGGTATAAAAATAGAGCTTTTCAGATAGAAAGTCAGAGGTCGCTGGAAAGGCAAGCGATTCTCGCCTTCAGAACCACTCTGTAGGCCTACAACTCTTTGGGGTAGAAATTAGGTCGCGCCCCATTTGGGGCGCAAATATCGTCCGGACGCAAATATTAGCGCCTGGCGCTAATTATCGGCACTGACAGGGAAACTTCACTTTTACCGCCCCGGGAGGTGAGTGGAGCGCTAAAGCAGGCGCTGCACACCTCTCTTAAGGCGCAAAGGCCGAGCAGTGAGGCGCTAACTCGGAGCGCTGGTGAAGCTCATGTAATGTCAGTCAGCAATGGAACACACACACAATGGCACGGGCCAGTTCTTAAAGGGGATGGTTAATCTTGCTTTCCATCCACATCCTGTTCATTGCTGCCTTGAATCTCGGCCTGGAGAGACTTGCACATCAAATGTGCTGGAAAGAACAATGAGAGCACCAGGCAAAGAGCTCAGAGTGCAGCTCCCACGGTCTCTGCTAAATCGATACAAGGAATGGCAAATCAAAATGAACCTGCAAAGTGCTGCTCAGTACCCAAAACTCCTTCACACAACGTTGAATCTCTCCAGAAGTCTCTCCCTCTCTCTCTCAGAATGCGTAGTTCAAAAATGCCACCAACAATAAAAGACAGGAAGAGGCCCCCTTTAAATAGCGCCCCCCGCCAGCCCCACAGCGATTGATAGCGTTCCAGTCTTCTGGTCGTTGGAAGCGCCAGGCGGTAAGGCAGGGGGCGCCACTCAATTTCCGCTATGGGGCGCCCCAAGGGCGTTGCACCATGGAATGACGTCACAATCTGCGCGCGCAGGTGGTCGCAGCGGTAAGTTTTAGCGCCGCCGCACAATCTCAAGTTAAGTTCTCGAGCGGCGCAAACATCGCTGCGCCCGGGCGTTAGTGGCTTTGCGCCCCATTAGCGCCCTCTTAAGGCGCTAACGGGTGGCGCAACCAAGTGAATTTTTACCCCTTTGAGTCTTGGGTAATCAAGGTATTTGATTTTGGTGGATATTCTGGATTAAGAAATAAGTAGAAGTGTGGAAATGTAACGAAGTTAAGATTTGAGAGTAAGGATCTCTGATAAGAAATGTAAGCTATTTGTATTTTGGACTGTTAAAATTGCGATTGAAATCAAAAGCTGTTAACTACATGTCGGTTCTTTAATAAATCTATATATTTTTAAAATTGTCTCACAGAGTATTTCTGTATCAATTACGTGAACTCAATTTCTGTACACTCTTCTGTAAGGAGTTGCAGAATTCTGGGGGGTTTCTGGACCCTCATAATATCCGGAAGGTTATAGTCTAGTTAAACTTGTTAAAAGTGCTATCCGGAGGATGGTAACATCTTCAGGCCATTCCTTTCCTTTAGGGAGAGATAGTCTGAACCTTTAGAATTCGGCTACCGCTAACTTTAGTTGAAGGGGAACGTCTGGGGAATACGCCTGATCTGGGGTAGCCCGAAAAGTGATAGGACTTGTAATTATCCCTTCAACCTCTCATTCTTCTAAGCTCCAGAGAATATACGCCTACTCAATCTCTCCTCATTGGACAACCCTCTCATCTCAGGAATCAATCTCATGAACCTTTGTTGCACCACCTCTAAGGCAAGTACATCCTTCCTTAGGTAAGGAGATCAAAACTGTACACAGTACGCCAGGTGTGGTCTCACCAAAGCCCGATATAATTGCAGCAAGACTTACTTACTTTTATACTCCAACTCCCTTGCAATAAAGGCTAACATACCATTTGCTTTCCTAATTGCTTGCTGTACCTACAAGTTAACTTTCTGTGATTCGTGTACAAGGACACCCAAATCCCTTTGCATACCAACATTTACTAGTCTCTCACCTTTTAAAAATATACTGCTTTTCCATTCTTCCTACCAAAGTGGATAATTTCACATTTCTCCAAATTATACTCCATCTGCCACCTTCTTGCCCACTCACTTAACCTGTCTATATCCCTTTGCAGCCTCTTTGCATCCTCCTCACAGCTTACTTTCCCATCTAGCTTTGTATCATCAGCAAACTTGGTTACATTACACTCGGTCCCCTCATCTAAGTCATTGATAAAGCTTGTAAATAGCTGAGGCCCAAGCACTGAACCTTGCGGCACCCCACTAGTACACAGCATCAACCATACTACCCTCATCTACTCTCTCCGTTGCTTCATCAATGAACTCAATCAATTGCCGGTTAATTGCTGTTGGTGACGGAAGTTTGCAGATTGGAAGTTTCTCATAATTTTCCAGGTCAGAATAAACCTCCTGAAATAATTGCCTTTCTTTTAATATCCTAAGTTGGGTGGATGCACTTAACGCTTTTTATATACACTAGTCAATATTCCGTGTTTTCTTTAAGTGAAATAGGGTTAGATGCAGGGAAGATAATTAAATCAGGATACACCAGCATAATTCAGTCCCCATTTTCAAGTCATTCATTTTGTCCTGATTCTTCTATAATACTTGGATTTTGTATTATTATTTACAGTTAAGTAGCAAAACTTACAGCAATTTGGGAAACAGTTGTTTAGCTGGTTGGAGCATAGAAATTTCCATCTAGTATAGGCTGAGGAGCTGGTTGATGTAAAGCTGAGGTACATCACTGGTGGGAGGGTGTAATTACAGTGTGACAAGTTTCCATAGACAGTTTCCAGTACAAATACCAAACGACGACTTTATAATAGAAAAAAATGTACTAAAAACAGTATATGAGGTAGTAAGATTTTTAGACAGAAAGTGATATTTTGATATATTATAGATGCATGAGCTAACCTCCTATGGCATTGCTGATAATGAGTCAGAGGATAGGCTGTTTTAGGGTTTATTATACCTTGCAACACACATGTCATGGTCACTGATCGCATTTATACTACATTATATTCTGATATTTTTAATGCTGCTTTGGAGAATTAATTTTAGAACTGTCCATATTTCCATGAAATATGTACATTATTGGACTTGACTATTACATGTTCCTCCAAGTTTTATCTCGTCCCTTTCTGAGAGCCCAGGATATGCAGAAAAGTGAAATAACAACAGAAAATGCTGGAAGCACTCAGCAGGCCAGGCAGCAGCCGTGCAGAGAGAAACAGAGTTAACGTTTCAGATCTGTGACGCTTCATCAGAAAGGTGGTTGGCAATATGTGTCAAGTTAAAGGTAAAAACCTGGTATTTAGCAGCATTGGAGAGGTGTGGGGGGGGGGGGGGGGTCCTTGCTCAGCTTTGTTCACACTGGTGAAGGGGGGGGGGGAAGGGATTTTAGTATTTGGTAGAACTGGGCTCTGTGTGCTGGGGCTCCGCACAGCTGTGCACAAGAGGCCAGAAATGGAGGAGCACAGAGATATCGCAGGGTTGTAGGGCTGGAGTAGGTTACAGAGACAGGGAGGGGGCGAGGCCATGGGGGGATTCGAAAACAGGGGTGGGGCTCTGGTGTTTGACAGTATTCCAGCACTGAGGAGGTGGGGTAAAGGTCCCGGGGAATTCGGGTCTGAAATCCTGCAGTTCTGGGGAGGGAACGTCAGGGTCTGCCAGCAATCAAGAAGGATATCACGAGCATGGCAGCACTCTAAAGTGGTGCCTGGAGTCTAGCATTACTGGAGGGATGGTCCTCGGGTTGTAACAGGACCAAGATTTGATGAGCCAAGGTGTGCTGCCGCCATCACTTACCCACTGTAGCAATTATTTATCTAAACAGTGATTACCGTAGAAACAAAATAAAGCATTGGTGCACCAATCATGAGATTATCTTTTCTCTCTGGAGCAAAAGCTACGCAGCTGGTAATAGCTTTCATGTGAAACTTCACCTCGATAAAGCTTCTTAAATTCAGTTAATTTTCAAATTATTCAGAAAAACAAATAGTTATAGCCTGAGCAAAACCACACTATTTGCACTGAAATAGTATCATTGATTTTAAATTCTCAGTACAGATAAAATGAAGTGAAGTGCAATGATCACCCCTTTGTGTGTGAGTTAGCTTCAGTTACTGAAGTATATAAAAAAAGTTGCTAACTATATGAAACCTGACTTCAAAAAAAGCTTAAAACTCAGCCTCTAGCTTGTTCCAAAATTATTTGGCAGCATTAAAAATGCTTCCCCCTTGCCCAGCGAAAATCATACTGCTGCACATTGGGAAAATCTTCACACTATACATTCAGATCGCAGCATCTTGGCAACTGCAGGGAGAGATGTAGCTGGTAACTCCTTTCAGGTGATCGAATGATAGCTCCAGGAAAATAAATAGGCCAAGTTTTTGAAAGAGGTTGAAGCCTTGGAATAAAAACATTTACAAAGGTACTCAAAGACACAAAAGACCATTTTACAGATACATGTCATCGTATTATTTGTGAAATGTGTAATTCTCTTATTTTGAGCCCTAGCTCGAGAGCTTACGAGAAAAAGAAAAAGACAAACAGAAGGTTTGTAAAAAAAAAGCCGTCTTGAACAATTTGATTGATTCTGTTTCTTTTTAATAATAAACTTACAGATTTTGTTGAGCACTCAGTTGCACAGATCTGATCTTTTTTTTCTTAATTTGAGCCAAGTGTAACACAGGAGGTGTGACATGACACACAGGAAATGCATGTTGCTGTACCTTTTAATATATATATATATTACTAGCAAATCTCTTGCGCTATTTCTTACAGTGAATCAGAGGTTGCATTGTTTCAAGGGCAGTGCTGCTGAGGTATGGAAATGGATAGAAGTGGAAATCCACAGCGAAAATATTTAGAAAGAAGTTTGTGTGAAGTCTCTCTCTCGAGACGGCATTTAAAAAAATATATATTTTCCAGAAAAAAAGCCTTTTCTTTATACGGTGCAGCTTCATAAAAATATGTGTTTATATTCCTTTTCTCCCCCTATATCATTATAAACCAGCCATGATTTTAGTTAAACATACACGTTGCATTAACAAACAGCCCTGTCACAAACAGAAATCATGGGAGGAAGAAAACCAAAGCCGATCTCAAACATTACTTTATCAGCATTTTAATTTAATGGTTTAGTTTATTAAAAAAAAGCCGACAAATTAAATCTATTTTTTCAGCTGCTCAAGCCTTTTGTTGTTTATAAATTTTGCAAGTAGCTAATAACATATTCTGGGTATAGCTAGCACAGCTGCATAATTAAATCTTTTCAGAAACAATAATTGCTTTCAAATCCTCAGTATAAACAAAAGAAAGCAGAACTGCTGTTGTCACTCTATGCATGTGTGTTTCTGCGCAGGCATATCACTGAAATAGAATTTCCCCAAGTAAAAATGAAGGGGTGGACTTTCCCCTTGTTTCTGCTCGTTAGATCAGCGCAATCCAGTTGGCCAAACCAGCGCATTTTAAACGCAAGTGAGTTTCGCCCAAAACCACTTGCGTTTGTGTTTTCCGTGATCTTTTATGCTGGCGCAAGATTCAATTCGCCCGAATCAGGCCCCGCCCACACAACTGGCCACGACCCTAGGTCGAAATTGCGAGATCCCGCTGGTTTGGGAAGGCTCTTCAAATTGCGCTCATTTACTTAAGTGCGAAGGCACATTCTAAAAGTTTTTCCATGTCAAAAAATTTTGAATTTACTAAAACTGATTATTGTAAACCAATGAAACTGTTAAATGGCTCAATATTGCATCTTAAAGTCATTTGCAGTGATTTTAAATCGGGTTACTCACAGGTGGAGGACTGGACACCAACGTTCCCTTTAAGCTGTGCGGCCATGCGGTGCTCATGGGATCCCGTGCAGCCGGCTTGCTGGCTTTTCAATGTAAAAACTGCGCATGCATTGGTATTTTAAATGGTCCGCACAACCCCTTAAAGGGGCCGCGCGACGCCCAAAAAAATTAGAGGGAACATTGCTGGGCACCCTTATTAAAATGCTTATTTTTGGTGATAACCCCATTTTCAGCTGTACTAATAAAACTGCACCAGATTACCACTCTTAAATACACCAAGGAATACTTTGTAAATGGAAAGAAAAAAAAACCAATTACGTTCTATTCCGCTGCTCTATTGCGCTGGTTCATGGAAGAATTTATGTTTGTGATTATGCAAATTAATTTCAGTGGAGACTTGAAGCCTAACCTAACCTGTGCAATTTCAAGTGCAATTTCCCGATTGTGCCCGACGTGGAAACTCTACCCCATGCACTTAATATAACAGCTTCAATGTGAAACTTTTAAACTTTCCTTCACATATTTTTAAAATTATTTGGAAAAACAAAGAAACTCAGAAATCCTGTTGAATCACATGCTTCTGGTCATACATTGGGAGAATCATACTGACACATGCTCGTACCTCCCTTCAGTCGACAGTTGAAGATTTTCATGGCAAATGGACAGTGTTGTGGAATCTGATACAAGTAAACACCCCAGAATATAGCAATACAATTGAATTTGCTTCTGTCACTGTAAATCAGAGGTTTAGATAACACATTGGGGGGGAGAAATTCGGTATCGCCCCGTTTGGGGCGCAATTATCGGCCGGGCACAAAGTTTAGCGCCTGGTGCTAATTATCGCCTCCAACTGCAAACTTGGCTTCTATCGCCCCTGGAGGTGATTGGAGCACTAAATCAGGCGCTACACACCTCTCTTAAGGCGCTAATACCGAGGAGTGAGGCGCTAACTCAGTGCGCTGGCGAAGCTCATGTGATGTCAGTTAGCAATGGAACACAGACACACTGGCACTGGCCAGTTCTTAAAGGGGAGGGTCGATCTTGCTCTCCATCCACACCCTGCTCATTGCAGCCTTGAATCTCGGCCTGGAGAGACCTGTACATCAATTCTGCTGGAAAGAACAATGGAGAGGCCCAGGGAAAGAGCTCAGAGTGCAGCCACCATAGTCTCTTCTAAATCGGTGCAATGTAGGTCAAATAAAAATGAACCTGCAAAGTGTTGCTCAGTACCCAAAACTCCTTCACACAGTGTTGAGTCTCTCCAGAAGTCTCTCTATCTCTCTCTCAGAATGAGTGGTACAAAACTGTTGCCGACAAAAAAAGGTGGGAAGCGGCCGCCTTTAAATAGCGCTCTCCCAGTCCCTTCCCGACTGTAAAACGTTCCTCTATACCTGTCGTTGATAGCGGCAGGCGGAAAGGCAGTCCGGGGCGCTACCGGGGCGTTGCACGCTCGACTGATGTCACGATCTGTGGGCGCAGAAGATCGTGGCGGTAGTGTTTAGCGCTGCCACAAAATGTCTGGTCAATTTTGCAAGCGGCGCAAACATCAGCACGCCCGGGCGCTAGTTGCTTTGCGCCCCATTAGCGCCCTCTTAGGGCGCTAACGGGAGGCACAAAACAACTGAATATTCCCCCCTGGGTGGTACATGGCATAACACCACTTATTGTTATAAAATAATGTAACTTCCAACTCACCGGGAGCAATGTCACAGGAGATCTGCTGGTATATAATAAGTTATACAGGAAGGAAGTTTAATAAAAAGAAAGCCTCTTCCTCATCATATGGTTTAATTTCCACTCATTGTAAAAAAAAATGGTTGGTAACGGACGTAAAATGGCATACAAGAGAATTTGACATGAGCATGTTAACCAGTTTATTATCAGTGGAAATCAAATCCCAATGGCTTGTGACCCCAAGGTAGACAGTGAAACACCCTCAATATATTTGTTACTGGGTTGGGTGAAGATCAGTTTTGATTAGTTAATTTTCCCCTGTAGAATCATGTGCCATGCTCGTATGGCTTGAGAATTACAGCATCAAACAGAAAAATCAAACTGCACAACTTTCAAAAGATCTAAAGTTCAGTGATCTCACTTTGAAACAAAAATAACCCTGAAGGCAAGGGCGTGCTTCACTTCCAACATGTTCAAAATGATAAAACAAATAAATTTGCAAATTAAAAATTAATTAGTTACTGTGTTCAGTCCATTTCACAGAAACAAATGGGATGGATTGCATAATTAGACTGGCTTTCCCTCTTTCCAACAGGGTCACAGCGGCGGTTGACAGGGGGGAAAGAGAGGGTGAAATCTGCCCACGCAAGACCCATGGTCGCCTTATCTGAGGAAGGATGTTCTTGCCATGGAAGGAGTTCAGCGAAGATTCACAAGGCTGATACCTGGGATGGCTGGAATGACATATGAAGAGAGATTGGGTCGATTGGGCTTATACTCGCTGGAGTTTAGAAGAATGAGAGGGGATCTCATTGAAACTTATAAAATTCTGACAGGACTAGACAGACTAGATGCAGGAAGGATGTTCCCGATGGCCGGGGAGTTTCGAACCAGGGGTCACAGTCTAAGGATAAGGGGTAAGCCATTTCGGACTGAGATGAGGAGGAATTTCTTCACCCAGAGAGTGGTGAACCTGTGGAATTCTATGCCACAGAAGGCAGTAGAGGCCAATTCATTAAATAGATTCAAGAAGGAGTTGGATATATTTCTTAAGGCTAAAGGGATCAAGGGATATGGGGAGAAAGCAGGGACAGGGTACTGAATTTGGATGATCAGCCATGATCGCATTGAATGGCGGAGCAGGCTAGAGGGGCCGAATGGCCTACTCCTGCTCCTATCTTCTATGATTCTAGGATTTTGCTGGGTCGGGTTACTTAGGCAGGCAAGGTGGGCTACTGGCGGGATTTCTTCCACCAAAGGGGTAACGGCGACTGTAAGTTCAGCGATATCAATTGGTGCTGCTGCGGGGATGCCGTTTTGGCAGCTTAAGTCTTTTACGGCTGCATTTAAAAAGGGACAGAAGAGACCCACGGGTGAAAATAGCCAAGACCTAAGCCTACAAAGGCAAGTGCTGGGGCCTATTTGGAGGCAGAGGAGGCCTCTACTGGGCCCACTCCCTCCATCAGGACACTGGGGACATAAACTCTGGGCTTGCTGACACCTTTCAACAGATGATCCCGACAAACGGTGCAAGAGGTGCGTTTGGAGGAAAACCTCTCAGGAACTTGGAATTTGTACGTGGTGGGTGGGGAAGGGACGGCCAGTGGCAGCCTCAGAGGGGGTGGGGGGGGGGTTGGGGAGGAAAATCCAGGTCAGGGCCGAGAGGCAGCGGTAGGCCTCAGCACCCCATTTTCCCTTCCATATCCATTGTTATGCCACCAAATAGCAGAGGACATGGAAGCGGAAGAAAATTCAGCCCCTTGAGTTGAACGGGGCTCAACATGAATCATAAATTCGGTAATGTAGTGACGAGCAAGTAATGACGAACATACGGGCACCAAATATGCAGCTGGTCATCCCTAGGTGTCTGAATTTCTTTTATAGGGAAGTGGTAACTCCTCTAAAGCAAAGCACAAAACAAAGCACAACTGAATATGTAGCCTCAAGGCTTGAAATACCCTCCACCTCCATGTATAAAGAACAGACTCGGGTCATTTTCCAAAACTTAAACCACAGTGGGGTAGATCTTGACTTTGTGCGATTGTGTAAAACAGGTGACGGTGAGTCAGCGGCCCCTTTTACATCTCTCCCAATGTTTATTTCCATTGCCTTCAAGGGCATCTCCTTAGAAACATCTAACCGCACTACTACAGTGCACTCTGGAGCTTCACCATCCTGCCTATGATTGAGGTAAACACCAAGGCCACGAATTTGCCGGCGCTCAGAGGACGGGTTTGGAGGCGGGTCGGGAGTAAAAATCGGAATGATCGACGGTGGGTTGCGAACCCGCCGCCATCCCGCCTCCACACTACTTTGCCAAGTGTTGGGTCTGCGAGTCCCGATCAGACCCGACACCAAACAGCAGGAGAGACACTTAAGGCAGTTAACAGCTTGTTAACTGGCTTGCTAATCTTATTTCAACTGCCTGTTGTGATTTTTAAGGTTTTTTCTGCATGTTGCCCGTCGTCAGACAAACACACCAGCTGCATTGTGCCGGGTTTAGCAAGGAGCTGAATTGTTGCCAGCTGCTCCAGCAGCTTAAAAGCGGTCCTACAACATGGCTGAGTTTAAAGGTCATCGACCTGAAACGTCAACTCTCTTTCTCTCTCCACGGATGCTGCCTGGCCTGCTGAGTTTTTCCAGCGTTTTCTGTTGTTATTTCGGATTTCCAGCATCTGCAGTATTTTGCTATCGTATTAGTGCTTTGAGGTTTTGGCAAACATTTTGCAGCTCTACTGATCTTGTGAGCTGAGATCCATCTGCAGTTTGGAAGACCCTCTGGCCACTTTGACTGAGCACTTGCAACCTCTATTACTCAACTGAGATATCCACCAGCGGAATGGGAACCATTTATACCCTCTCATCCTGGTCATCAAATTCGGAGGAAGAGCAGCCGCGGCAGCACCACAACCAGGCAGAACAGCAGCACCAGCAACAGGAGCGCCAACTTTCTCCTCAGCCACATCATGATGAACAGGGCAGAGGGCATCAGCACAGGGCTGCACCTTGCCACAGGAGATACCCCCTCCATAGGGTTTACAGGCCGAGGATGAGCTTTCTCAGCATGAGTGAGCAGCAGTGCCAAAGGAGGCTGAGACTTTCGCGAGAGGTAGTCGCTGACATCTGCACAATGCTGCACCAACACCTTGAGCCCAGAGGAGTGGGTGGACACCCCTTACCAGTGGCTGTCAAAGTCACAATCGCACTCAACTTCTTTGCTTCGGGCTCCTTCCAGGGATCAGCAACAGACATCAGCGGCATCTCCCAGTCGGCCGCACACACCTGCATCACGCAGGTTACCGATTCCCTCTTTGTAAAGTCGCACAATTACACCTACTTCTCCATGGCTGAAGCAAGTGTAACCTCACGTGTGTTTGGCTTTGCAGATATGGCAGGCTTCCCAAGGGTGCAGGGCGTAGTCGACTGCACACATGTAGGCCTTAAGGGTACCCCATCACAACCCAGCTATATTTGTCAACCACAAGGGCTTCCACTCCCTTAACGTCCAGCTGGTGTGTAACCACAGGAAGAACATTATGCATGTTTGTGCCAAGTACCCTGGGTCAAAATCCTGGAACTCCCTACCTAACAGCACTGTGAGAGTACCTTCACCACACGGACTGCAGCGGTTCAAGAAGGTGGCTCACCACCACCTTCTCAAGGGCAATTAGGAATGGGCAATAAATGCTGGCCTTGCCAGCGATGCTCACATTCCATAAACGAATAAAAAAAACGTTGCCGTGACTCCTTCATCCTGCGGCAGTCTACTGTGCCTCAGCTCTTCAATCCGCCAACCCAATTTTCCAGATGGCTACTTGGCGACAAGGGCTATCCCCTGAAAAAGTGGCTCATGACACGATGAGGAGGCCATCAAACGAGGCTGAGGAGCGCTACAATGTGAGCCACATTTCCACCAGAAGCATCATAGAGCAAACCACCAGCTTGCGAAAAATGCGATTCCGATGCCTCGACAGGTCTGGTGGAGCCCTGCAGTCTGCACTAGCCAGGGTCTCCAGAATCGTCATGGTCTGCTGTGCACTGCACAACATCGCACAGCAGCGTGGCTGAGCACTGCCTGAGGAACAAGTGGCTCAGCACAGAGCCTCCTCGGAAGAAGAGGAGGAGGAGGAGGACGAGGAGGAGGAAGCAGATGAGGGACATCTTGCGGGGCCAGATGTGCCAATTCCACCAGCACGTGACCACATTGCTGGCCGTCAGGCAAGGGATGCACTCATCCATGCCAGATTCGCGTAAGCTTACGCTTCAAGCACAGGTGGCTGGCAGATGGAGATGAATGTCAGGACGAGCTTCTTAACACGCCATACATCATCTGTCCAATAAACGGTGCTTTCTGATCACTCTCACCACCATCATTACAAATGCAAGTAGCCCTGAGCCCTCACTATGCAACTTCCATTTCTCAGCACTCATAGGCCAATACTTCAAATCTTTGCCATCACTTTTGTTTAATAAAATGACAATCAGGATGACAATCACTACTTTGTTATACAAGAAAACACCCAAGTGACTACCCTTGTGACTATTTGTGTGTTAACATTCACTTACGCGTGCTTCTACGTGGTGCTTCCCCTGTGGCTTCAGCAGATGTAGAGGCACCTTGATTCTGCACCTGCTTAGACGCCTTTGGCAGGCATCCTCTGGGTTAGGCAGTCTGGGAGGGCTCCTCAACAGTCTGCTCCTCCTGCAGCTGTGCAGGGGCTGAGATGGCCATCTCAGTTGGGTGAGGAATCTGGGGCTCTGACCGAGGGCTCGGCAGTGGCATGGTCGTGTGAGCACTTGGAGAGGAGCCCACACTTCCATGTTGTCGGCCACCAACATCCCTCTCATGGGTCACCCACACTTCAGTGCTAGCAAGTGGCTGGAGAGCACCTTGCTGAACATCAGTAGGGCCATGAGGACCAGTCTCTGTACTGACAGTCCTCATAACAGGGACATCCATGTACCTCTGGTGTCTCTCCTCAACAGATGTCCATCTATCCTCCATAGCAGACCATCTATTTAGAAAGTCACCATACTCTGTTGAGTCTGGCGAATTATGTCCTCCAAGGAGGTTGCCACCCTCTCCATGGCGGCACGTTCATGCGCCATTGCCTCCACCAAGGCAGTGCTAATGTTTGAGATGGACTCCTCCATTCTCTGCACACTCGCAATTACCATGGATGCAAAGCCTGTCAGAGACTCCTACACTTGTTCCTGAAGTTCCAGCACCGCTCTCTTTCTGGATGGCTCCAGAGGCACAACGTCTACTTGCAGCTGAGCAGAGCTAGGAGCATCCTGTGACCTCCAATGAGGACTCTCCACTGCTGTCGCTGTCTCCACCATCTGCTGATGCTCACTTGTGAGCTGTGATACGCCAGGTGACAACACTACTCTATGTCGCAAAGGACCCACCGAGGTGTGCATTTCTGCACTGGTGCTGGGTGCACTTAATTCTGCTGACGCTGCTCCCTCAGAGGCTGCAGGTTCCTCTTAGACAGTGGGGATGGGGGCTCTCGATGGTCCTGTGGGCGAGTAAAGGCATGAGTTAGACATCTGATATTTAGGTAGCAGACACGTCCTATTGTGCAGATGATCAAAAGTCAATCTCTATGAACATCATTTGCTATTTCAGTCAATCATGAAATCTAAATGAGATGGTTGAAAATCTATTCTGACACCAGCTTCCTCTACTGCGCCCGTCTCTCCGTCCCCCACTTCCAGCTCCTCGCCACCTCCCAGAATCTCCTAAGCAGCCTCCTCAGCGCTTGTCAAACTTGCGAGGGATGGTGGCCCTCCTCCTGTCGTCGCTCTCTCCCTCTTATTATGGGCTATCTTTTCCTGCAAGGAGGGACTCAAGTGGAGTTTCAGTGAGAGTGATGAGTGAGTGTGAAGAATCCATAACATAGAAGCTTAGAGGAGGCCAAGATGGAGTGAGGTGGCAAGTGGAAGCTGCCTCCCTGTGCATTGTTAGTTGTTGTCATTGCATAACAGTGAGAGCGAGTGTGAGGGGTGCATAGTAGGGTGGTGAAGTGATTCAGTACAGAGAGAGAGATGGATAGGTAAGCGTGTAAGGGAAGTAAGGGTAAGGTGGGATGTGGAGGAGCAGGCTGACAATGCAGAGTGCTGGTGATGAGAAGAGAAGGGAAGCAGATTGAAGTAAGTGTGATGTGATACTCACTTTTGATGTGTGCAGAAGATCATTGAACCGTTTTCGGCACTGCACTCAGGTGCATGAGCATAAGGACCTTGCGCTTACCTCCTCAGCAATTTGCAGCCAGGCTGCCTTTGTCTGCTGAGGAAGCTTCCTCCGGCCATCGCGAGGGAACAGAATCTCCCTGCGCCGTCTTACTCCCTGCCACAAGAGCTTGGAGGGAGTCCTCATCAAAGCGTGGAGCAGCCTTTGCTTTGGCAGCAGTCATGGTCACCTGGGCTGATTTCCACAGCAGCACAAACGAAATGAGAAGCTAAGGCTACAACTGAAGGAATGACGTCATTAGAGGCGAGCAGCAGACCTGCTCCCACTCATTGGGCCGGGTAGTGTGCACGGCGGCCTTAATGAGCCCACTTAATTTAAAATCGTGAATTGGGAGCGGCTGAAACCGGCAGCGGGACCGAAACTCGCCCACCAGGCAACCCGACTCCAACCCGCCTCCTCAAAGAAAATCGTGGCCCAAGTCTGGGTGAAAGATAAAAACAAGTTAAACTCCATAAGGCATTTAAAAAACAAATTAAATAGCAAATTTGAAAGAGAGACTTCTTTCTGACTGTAGCCAAAGTAACATTTCTGGTCAGAAGTGTTTTGTTGTATCCTGCAGCTCATTGAGGGAGATGACATCAGTCAGGGGGAGGAAATGCATTTTTGTTTTGCATCAGTGTCAGAATCAAGTACTGCCAGGTCAGACAAAATACAAGTAAATAAAGCTAAACTCTATTTGCTCTTCCCCAACAATGTGCTTCAATCCAAGTTCTGAAGACCCCTCACCGTGGAACAATGAGACAGATTCTTTTGTATTTCACGCCAGTCGTACTTATAGCATCTCTGACAGAAATTATCAATTGTGCAGCAGAATCGTTGACCTGCCCCCACTAATAACTAGATTGAGACTGGCCAAACTCATTTACAAAAGACCCTTACAGACAAGCAAGGGAAATTTTCATTCCATACACCTGGGCTGAACTTGAACCCATATTCCAGAGATAAAGACAATGCACTAAATGACTTTGCCAGCCAGGCTTTCTCAATGACCAGTTTCCCGTATCACAGAAATAATTAGCAATGATGTCTAAAATCAATGGTAACCAGTGCTGCAGACATTGAGACTGTAGACACAGCTCTGTTACTCAACTTTCTGCCCAGTAATAAAATTCAGTGACTCAGTGCACAGCCTGTATTATTTGCAAACTAAGTGATACTTCGAAAATTTAATTTACATTAGTCAAGAAAGAACAAGACAACAGGAGCAGTCAGCAGAAAAATACTTCCCATCACCTGGAACAAATATAAATAGATAGATTGTTTATAGATAATTGTTGATTTATACAATTAGAAATACTGTTGTTATTTAATGTTCTTGTTCATTTACCTTTGAGAACAAGAGGAATTTCACAAAAATCCCTTTATCCTTGGAAGTTCTTGAAAAAGACTTGGTGGGCCAAATGACCTCATCTTCCTCTTACTTCAACAACAACAAGTTATTTTTTATATAGCACCTTTAACAAAAATAGTTCTCAAAATGCTCCACAGAGACGTAATCAAAAATGAATGCTGAGCCAAAGAAATAACTTGCATTTATAGTGCACCTTTCATGACCTCAAGATCGCCCAAAGTACTTCACAGTCAATGAAGTACTTTTGCGGTGTAGTGACTATTGTAATGTAGGGAAGTGCAACAGCCAATTGGCTCACAGCGTGGTCCCACAAACAGCAATGAGATAAATGATCAGGCAATCTGATGTTATTTACGGAATAAATGATGGTCAGGACCAATGTTCACTGTAAGATGCACGGTTGCGCAGTGCTCCAGGGACCCTGCGAAGCCAGCTTGCCAATGCAAAAACCATGCATGCGAGGTATTTTGAATGGCCTGACCAGCCCCTTAAAGGGGCCGCGCAGCACCAAACAAAATTACAGGGAACATTGGCCAGGACACAAGGAGAACTCCCTTACTCTTTTTAAAAATGTGCCACAAGATCTTTTACATCCACCTAAGGAAGAAAACAGGGACTCAGTTTATTGTCTCATCTGAAAGACGGCACCTCCGACAGTACTGCACTCCCTCAGTAATGCACTGCGGTGTCAGCCTTGATTACGTACTCAAGTATCTGAATTGGGTTGAACACATGACCTTCTGATTCCGAGACAAGAATACAATCGCAGAGCCTATACTCAGAATACAACCTGCACTTTTATTTTGAATCAACGTTTGTTCTTCCAAGAATTACCAAATAATTGGAAGCTCAGTGTAGTAAATGAGGTAACACTGCCACCTCTAGAGACTCAACTGTACAAAAAGAGATGGCTTCCACAAACAGACCCTGCTAGGTGACAATTGGGTTTCTAACCTCTAACGGACATCGATTTGGAGTAGGAGAACAAGATAAATAGGGTATAGCAGCACACATAGATCACGTTCTTGGAATTTCAACTTTCATGAGAGCATATCATCCTCACTGTAAATAAAAGCCTGGAATCACTGTTAAGATTTATTTCTGTAAATTGCTTTGGAATCATTTTCAGATTATCCTTAAAACTAATCACGATAGGAACAAATCCCGTAGAATTGCCAGTGACCAGCATTTGTGTGAACTTATCCCAGTACCAACACATGCTCTGGTTATGATGTTTATGCAGATTTTTAAATTCGGGCTAATTTGAGCAGCTGTATCTGAATAGAGTACTTCAAGTTGTTTTTTATATTTATCATTGGGATGTGGGGATTTCTGGCAAGGGCAGTATTTATTCCTCATCCCTAACTGAACGGCTTGCAAGGCCACTTGAGTGGGCAGTTAAGAGTTAACCACATTGGTGTGGGACTGGAGTCACATGTAGGCCAGTGCAGGTAAAGATGGCAGGTTTCCTTCTTTAAAGGATAATAATGAACTAGTTACATTTTTATGACAATCCAACAGCTTCATGGTCACTTTTACTGATATCCGATTTTTATTTCCAGATTTTCTGGTAAAGTGAATTTTCAAACTCCCATGGTGGGATTTAAATTCTCATTCTCAGGATTATTAGTCCAGGTTTCTGGATTACTAGTCCATTAGATTACTGTACCCAGTATATTCTGTTGCATTGCCAGACCAGTGACTTTTGTCTATTGCTGCTGTCTGCTGTACATTTCAAGCCTAGCACTGTAACAGAATACAGGATCTTTTCTTTGCACTCCATTCTTATTTTTCACAAAAATTGCAAGTTAATACAGTATCTGCAATACAGTAAAGTCATGTATTTGTGTTCATTATTTTTCATTGAAGATAAGGTTACAATATTTCTTTTGTGAGACGATAGAAAAGACCAAAGAATTACCGGTAATCGATTTAGGCAAGAATAAAGATTGAAGGTCAATTTCAGATCAATGCATGCAACATTGGCCCGTATTTTCCGATAGGAGGCTTCCTGCGTGCGGAGGCCTCCGATCTGGAAAAAATCTACGCCCTTACCTGAGGGCTCCGGAGGTCCAGACATTTCCGCTCCTGGGCCTCTCCTGGTGCGCGCGCAGAGGCCCAGGTATCCCAGGTGGTTCGCAAGCGTCCCTGGGATCACATGGGCTATGGGGAACCAATGGAAGAAGGGAATCCCCCTTCATACTTTTGACAGGTCTCTCAGCTTAGACCTGTCAAATGTATGAATGGGGATCACTCACTAAAACATTAAATACATTTTTTAAAAAATCACATTTTTAAAATTAGTTAAAATTACATTAAATTAAATATTTTAAACAAAAATTTAATTTTTTTGAAAAAAATAATTAAAGTTTTTTACGGGGCTAAAAATAAACTTAACTTTTTTGAAAAGTATTTTAAAATTATAAATGAGTGGAAAAAAAATTATTTTTTAACTTTTTTAAACTCTGTTGCTGGTAAAAGCAGGCCTTACGCCTGCTTTTACCAGGCGTAAGGTTTTTAAGGGTTTTCAGCGGGCGGAGGTTCTGCAGAAAGCGGAACTATCTGCCCGCAGAAGCCCTTCTACAGGGCAGGCGGATGATCTGTCAAGAGATTCTTGACAGATCGGAAGTGCCGGTTTTCAGCGCATGCGCTTCGCATGCCTGAAACCGGCACTTGCAAGACCTCGACGGGTATGTACACAGCTCGTACACACCCGTAGGGATCGGAAAATACGGGCCAATAACTTACCTTTATATACATCTTTAACATAGAAAAATGTCCCAAGGTACTTCACAGAGATGCAATCAGATAAAAATGGACCTCGTGAATATAGACGGTCAAAATCATCTGCGGACCGTGATTCACCTTACGCTCCGCCATTTTGCGCACTATAACAACAACAACAACTTGTATTTATATAGTGCCTTTAATGTAGTAAAACATCCCAAGGCACTTCACAGGAGCGTTTTCAAACAAAATTTGACACCGAGTCACATAAGGAGAAATTAGGACAGATGACCAAAAGCTTGTCAAAGAGGTAGGTTTTAAGGAGCGTCTTAAAGGATGAAAGAGAGGTTGAGAGGCGGAGAGATTTAGGGAGGGAATTCCAGAGCTTAGGGCCTAGGCAGCGGAAGGCAGGGCCGCCAATGGTGGAGCGATTAATATATAGCTTAAGTGAAATGACTGGTGATCAGATAACCTGCTGCTGATGGGGAACAGTTTGGGGTTTATCACATGGGCTAATGTGCAAAATGATGAATGAAATGCAACATTACAGGAAATCTTGCTAGTTATAACATGCATTCAGAGAAATCTAACTGACAAGAGAAGCAGGAAAATAAACTATCGTGTGCTTATTGGTTTAAATGCAAAAATAACACTTTTCTGGAGTTTGTTGAATTTTTACATTTTAGCCAAGTTAGTCATAAGAAGGAGATATTAGGAAGGGTCTTTAAATGCTTGGTCAAAGAGTTGGGTTTTGAGGAGGGTGTTATAAGAGTTAGAGGGAGGAGGAGTATTAGAGGGGTTCAGAGAGAGAATTTCAGAGTATGGAGCCTAGGCGGCTGAAGGCACGGCCGCCAATATAGGGGCGAGATGTGGAAACAAACCCATTCAACGGCCATTTACTGAACAGCACCAGTAGGTTGATGGGACTGGGGAGTCTGCCTGCCTTCCCCAACATGGAATAATACAAGATAACAGGGTGGCGGTGGAGGGGGAGGGGGAGAGGGGGGAGCAGCAGGCAAGGGAAACAAAAAGTAGACACTTAAAAAAAAAGACAGCTTGGAGCATATGGTAGGCAACACGGCCTTGGGTTCAGAGGAGTATAATCCTCGAGATCATTGGAAGTTCGATTGAGTTAGATCTCTGCAATTCACCCCCATCCGTCTTTCCCTTGCTACATTCTCACACTAAAATGATTTTCAAGTCCATATTAATTACCTCTTTTGAAATAGGTTTTCTCCATTACATCAGCATATCACGGTTTATGTTACGAGCAACTCCATTCTTAGCTGCTAAGAGTAGCGTGGCCATTAGTTTATTTCAGACTGAAATGAATATGCTTAGAAGTGCACTTACGGGAAGAAATTTAATACAACAAGGTATGCCCCATCTACAAAAGAAGCTTAAGATTAAAAATGAATAAAGCCAGAACATTGTCATCGTTTCCAATAACCTCCCTGCTGTGTGAATTCAATGGAAGTCAGACTGCTACAATGGTGATAAAGACATGTCTACAATGTGCTGAAGAAAAGTCATAATATTCAGGCAGCAGCAAATCCAACCTCAATAAAAAGAGCCTCAGTCTTCCAGCCCAGTAGCCTGAACTGACATCTTACATCCCTGCTCAAACATTCTGTTGCGCAACAGATGACCCATTTGGCTGTTTAACGAGGTCTGTTAATTAATGGTTTGTGTGAATATCAGCAACTTATGTCAGTGTCAGTGGTGATGCACTTCAGAGAAGCAAAGGGAAATAAGATTAGCAATCCCACACCAAGGCCTTTGACATGATTGATGTTATCCTGCATTACGCTATCGCTAATTTCTCAAGATTATTTTTAAAAAACTGTATCAAACTGCTGAGGTAATTTAAACTGTGAGACCTCAGCACTAAGGTGCTTTGGAATTTGCTTTGTTGTGTACATTTTAGTATAATTAAGCTGTATTTTATTTTTATAAATAGCTGAAATTAGATTAATACAGCTTCCAAAAAAATCAATCTTGAAGCGTTTCCAATGCCAGATCCCTTTTATATTGGGTTCATTCAACGGAAATAAATGGCCACATGATTAATCGCTGGTCGCCTGATAAGCTTTGACAGAATGAAATGTCAACGGTTGGCCACATAGCTGCTTAAATGGTATTAAAGGTTGTTTCCCTGTGCACGTTCCCTGGACAATAGTGTGCTTCAAGAATTTTGAATTGTAATACAACACCAAAAAGTAAAATTACTAGTTGGTTGGGAAGGCACATACAATTAAATTGATGCAGGGGGAAGAAACAAAATTTGGCTCACAAAAAATATTAGGAAGAGCAATCTTGGTATTGAAGGAGTGCAATGAATATACAAACAACAACAACTTACATTTATATAGTGCCTTTGATGCAGTAATATGTCCCATGGTGCTTCACAGAGGTGTTATCAGACAAAATGTGGTCAAAGAGGTAGGTTTTAAGGAGCATCTTAAAGGAGGAGAGAGCGGTAGCGAGGATAGGGAGTGAATTCCAAAGCTTCGGGCCAGGACAGCTGGAGGCACGGCCGCCAATGGTGGAGCGAAGGAAATCAGGGATGCACAAGAGGCATCTTTTGGAGGCAAACTTGAATGTTTCTCCCTCACTGACAATAAAGTAAACAGGAGTGATTTTTTTTTGAAGATGGTGTTATAACAGTAAGGCATAGCTAGAATGATCAAGATGAGGAAAGGTGTTTCAGCAATTTAATAATTGCTGGGGGCAGAGAAAGACTTGAAAAAAAATGTACTGGGTGCCAGAGATTTCCTGTAGCCAGATGTAGTGCTACCCATGACATGGTATACAGGCAACTTCTCATACTCATTTGGAGCCAAGGTACCACTGCTGGAATTCCATATTTATTGTTTGTGCTTTTCCTGTTTCCAGCAAGAAGCATCAAAGGAATGCTATTTGGAGGAAGAACTATCCCAATATCCATGATGCAAGTTAATGTAGTCTATTAAAACTGAACAGAGAGGTCGGAACAGTGCTGAATTCCAGCACTAGAAATGTTCCACCATCTGGGCCAGCCATGAACTGAGGGATGGAAACAAAGGCAAAAGAACAAACAAGGGCAATTAATTTTTCTTCCGTAGCATCTCCTGTGTCACGCAAACCAAGGACATGCTCTCAAGCCTTCAGCAAGACCACTTGATAGCCACCACAGGGAACTGTGTGCAAGTAGCCCACAGTGACTTACTGTCCATTTCCAACACCCTTTCCTCTCCCCCCACTTCCCGCGCCCTCCCCCCGCCCCCCCCCCCCCCCCCCCCCTCCCCCCCCCCGCCCTCCAATTCCTATAGCAGCAGACTTAAGTTCAGGGGAATTAAAGGTTCACAACTTCAGAAGCAAAGCACAAATGCCTTTACAGCAGGCTTTCATACAATTGTGTGTGTGGATGAAGATATCACCACATTACATTATAATGGGTTTGGCACCCACTTGTTGTCATTCTGCTCCCTCCACATCCCAATTGATGTTTGATAGATAAATCATTTCCATGAAATAAGGTATCCCCACAAATTTGAATGAGGACAGAATGTTGAGTATATATTCAGAGTTAGGGATTTAGGAAATGAAGTAGCATTCCTGGTGCTCTGGCTTCTTTATAGGCCTTTGGGTTCAGAAATGTGACGTCATGGGGAAGTTTACAGGAACAAATTTTCAGGCAAGTCCTGAATAATACATTTGGAGCAGCGTGGAGCTCAACGTTGTGGCAATTTTAATCAAGTCAGAGGGTAGGTCAGGAGCAATCTCCACTTGCATCCCAGTTTGTTTGGCTACACAATTAATCATTGCACTCCAAAAGTAATTCATTGTGAGAAATATTTGTATGTGGGCTGATGAGCGGCAAATGAAGTTCAATGCAGACAAGTGCAAATCCAATCGGCTTGTAGTTGGTGGATAATGGACCGGACTTTGCGTTAAGAATAACGGTGAGGCTATCAGCGCTCACTGTTATTATGGAGCAACTTCTGGTGTCCGCACTGGCGCAGTAAAACGCGGAAATCAGGAAGTTGCTGTCCGATCCACAAGCTTCGTTACACAGGCATCCATTGAAATACCTGTAAGAGTGTGAATTTGCAGTACTTACCCACTAGATATCCATTAAACACATGAGAAAAAGTTAGGGCTTGTCCATTCAAGTGTAAGTGAATTTTTAACAGCGTGATAAGTCTTAATTACTGCTAAACAACCTCTCTGGCACTGAAAATTAACTTTTACAAGTGTACAGTGTCATTCTTTCAGATCTTAATTATTGCTGGAGCTTTAAAAAAAAATTAAAATTAAAATAAATATTCTTTTTATTTTTTCTTTCTGTCTCTTTTATCTCTCTTAATCCCATTTTTCTTCCCCTCTCTTTAATTCACTTTCTGTACATGATTTTACATTGAATTAAATAATCTAACTTACACTCCCTGACTTAGACTCTGCGGCCGTGAAATTCAGGGGTGTAGCGCAGCTGTTAAGGCTGGTTTTGCTAAAAAATGGCGGCCACCTCGCTTCCGGCACGGAACACGGCATCCACCATTTTGGGGAGGTCATTAGTGCTGCCATCGCCTGCGCTCACCTCCCACATGTAAATCTGCAGATCGTGACGACAATCAGTGTGCAACGCTTGCATTGACGCACAACTGTGATTTTGGACATCGCCGCTTTGCATACCACCCTCTCCAAACTACGCACGGAAGAACGTGTGTGCAGCAGTACTACAGAGACACTGCCAGAGACACACACATCTTTCAGGTAAGTTTGGATTTTGATTTTTGACTTTTTTTACATTTTATTGGTGTAATGGCTTGATGCAATACATTTAAAAAGTTGTTAAAGTGTGCAGGGAGTGCTGCGGGACACTTGCAAGGCTTTCAATGTTAAAGGAAGGCCTCTGAGAACACCATTTGCCCCCAGTCCTGGGGGGCTCTAGTTCCAGTCCCCTTTGGGCTGCAACAGCACATGGAGATGAAGCAGAGGCAGCAAAGGGGACAAGCTGCTCGCAGAGGGAAGAGGTAGAAGCAAAAGCGAAGGAAGCAGAAGAGGAGGAAGCAGAAATAAGGATACAACCCAGACACCCCATTCTGGCCGGGATATCGAGGATGGAATCATCTACCCGCGGTACCAGTGAACACAATCCCAATTCCCCTTCAACGTTTGTCCCACACCTTACCTTCCCTCTGTTACTGACCATCACAGCGTCCTCTTGGCCACAATGCTGAAATAAAAGCCACCACAAAGCAAACTTTCCAATCCAACTTTATAGATCTATCAATCCAATATGACATCAAGAAATCAACTCATCACCCTTGTGCATTCCCTCAGTGACTGTCTTTTATGTACCTTTGCTTATCCTAGTGATGTTATGCAGTGCTACCCCAGTGGCTGCAGCATGGCTGGTGGAAGGCTGCTGACTTTCAGTGGGGGACACTGCAGGTGGCTTTGCAGGACAACCTCGAGGAGCTGGGAGCGTGAAATCGAATGACTGTGTTTCTTCTTCTTCACTCTCCTCTCCCTCTTCTTGGGCAACCACTGACTGGGCAGACTGGATTTCTTGGGTGTCTGAAATGAGGAAGGCACAAGGGCAGGGTTGTGGTGAGGGGAGGGCGGGAAAGCAAGAGGTGCCTGCTTACATGATGTGCAGCTTGTACATCAGAAGAGACTGTGGGATGAGGGGGAAGTGAGATGTGAGAAGGAGGATAATGTATGAGGATACCAGCATCTTCTATCCTTTCAGCCCCGCCACTGACCAAGGGCCCAGCCATGCCACTGCCAAGAATGGCCAGCACTGTCTCCCCCAAGGGGATGAGGTGAAGCTAGGAATGTGAGGTGTGCCACATGTTTGGTAGAGATTGTTGGTAGGTGAGTGACGCAGGGTGGGAGATTCATGCATGGAGCAGTGTGTGATGCTAGTGGTGTAGCTGGTAGGAGATGGCTTCAAAAGATGTATTCACTGACCATGACCACTCGTCTGAGGTCATGAAACTTCCTTGGGCACTGGAGCCAGGTCCTGGGGACGACACTGCTGGCAGTGATTGCCTCGGCGATCTGGTCCCACATCCTTCTTTCTGGAGGGCCTCCTGGCCCCCTGTCAGTAGACCTCACTTCTAGTGTTGATTCCCTGCACAAAGCTCAAGTGCTGCTTTGGAGACTCTGGATGGCTATTCCTTGGTCTGTTGAGCCATATGTGTAAGTGTTGAAGAATTTTTACCATTTTTCATGCGCAGAAGGCAGTTCAGCTTTAAGAGCTGCAGACTGCCTAGTTTTGAATGATTTTTTTTTGCAGAAGGCAGTTCACCTTTAAGGGCTAGAGACTGCCTTGAAAATTAACAGCCTAGCTTTAAGGAAAGGTAGCGTTGCTCCAGAGATGCACAGCCTGTCATCAGTATGATTGTCAGTGGGCTGTGCGCTAAATCATTGAAATTAGTAGGCAACACCAAATTGACGAGCTGCCTGCACTTTCTAAACTTTTCCTTAAAGGGACTATGCCCAAATTTAGTTTGACATTTCTGCTGTCAGTATTCTACAGCATTGAGGTGCTGCAAACACTGACGAGCATTGCACAGAGGTGCACGACTGCACCCAGGCTCTCCCATGACTCCCTCCATATGCTTATGGAGGGAGTCACAGCACCCAGGGAGGTTCTCTTCCCTTCCCATGGGCGGAAGAGACCTCCCCAGGAGATCAACACAGCCTGGTTGCACATTGCACAGGAGGGCACAAGCAGGGATGTGGTCAGGAGGACCTGGCTGCAGTGACGCAAACCTTTCACTGATCTCAGTAGATCACGAAACGTTACTGCCAAGCCACACTTAACCTCATCCTGCTGTGCCACCCATCAGATCCCCATCACTCTGCCTTCCCTACCCTACTCCTGCACATCCTTACTCACACCTTGCACTGCCACCCATCCCTCTCTATCTACATTATCACTTCCCCATCTCACTAGCCACCCCTCACACTCACCCTCATCCTAGTCCAATCATATCAACTAACAACACACAAGGGTAGGCACTTGGATTCTTTAGCCAATGTTCATGTGAAGTTTCTGCTAATGTGCCGTCAAACATTGAAATCTTTATTTTCAACACTTTGCATTCTTGGACAGATTTGTGTGCACCTTTGGAAGTGTCTTAGTGAGTTGCAGTGAATGGTGAGACATAACGGTACCCCCCGCAATGGTGATGAGTGTGAAAGGAATGGCTTGGGCATTGTAGGGATGCTTTATGGTGTTGGTGTGGGGTGGTGACAACCTGTTGCATCATGTGGCAGCCAGGGCGTACAGCATCAAGTGAAGTAAATGTGGCCATGGTGAGGCCATCCCTGGCATCCCGGGCAGCAATGTGGTCAGGTGCTGATGCCCTCTGTCCTGTGCAGCACCAGCTGATTGCGGAGAAGGTTGGTGTTGTTGTTGGAGCTGCTGGTGTGACTGGTGATGCTGGTGTTGGGGCTGATCGTGATGGGATTCTGAGGACCAAGCTGAGATTTTTTTCAAGGGCACCGATGCTGATGTAATAGATGGCAGGTAAAGTTGAGATGACAGAAGCGATCTGTCAATGGTGAGAGAGGTTGTTCCAATGAGGTGACACTGGATACAGAGTTTGTTCCAAACACTTGCAAGCTGCATAAAGCTCAATCTGTCTTCCAAATGCAGTAAGCAACAGCTTCTAACCTTCTAAAGTGAAGACCTATGAAATGGGAGCTTTTATAAACCATGTGCAGCTGTCAAGTTTTGAAATCATCCCATGCTGACACAACTCCCGACCTCCTTACCTGACGTGATCCCCAAGCAGCGGGGAAGCCATTGGCGAACTCTAAAAATCTAAAGGTGAGCTTAAAATAATACTTAATTGCCTCTTAACAATCTCTGTAATGATCTAAATTGCCTTCCCTGCTGCTTCGTGTCGGGTCTGTTCAGTGATGACAGACCCGACATCTGGGAGACTAGCGTGGAGGCGTTCCCTACCCACTGTCAAAAAAACCTTTTCCCAGGCAACCCGCCACCAAGCGCACCCCCTGACCCCCGAGAAATTCTGGCCTATATCTTTAGAGAATGCAATGGACCAGAATGGGAAGGGTTATTCATGGTAGCAGCAGGAATCCTACAGCGAACTTCAGCAATTTTAAGGGAGACTTAATAGAGGTGTTCAAAATTAAGAAGGGTTTTGATTAGATTAGATGGTGAGAAACGGTTTCCACTGGCAGAATGGTCAATAACCAAAGGCCACAGAGTTAAGGTAATTAGCAAAAGAACCAGGGGGAGAGGAGGAAAAATGATTTTATGCAGCGTGTTATGATGATCTGGAATGCACTGCCTGAAAGGGTGGTGGAAGCAGATTCAATAATAACTTTCAAAAAGGAATTGGATAAGTACTTGAAAAGGACAGGTTTGCAGGGCTATGGGGAAAGAGCGGGGGAGTGGGACTAATTGGATCGCTCTTTCAGAGAGCCAGCACAGTCACGATGGGCTGCATGGCCTCCTTCTGTGCTTTCAGATTCTATGAATTTGATGGAATTTGCTAGTCTATTATTTTTTTATGTAAGGTTGTAAGAGTATATTGAATAGTGCAAACTTTTAACCTTTTGTTTATTAAGCGTGATGATATAGTCTTTAAGCCACAATGTCCCGAAATAACTAATCAATTGTTCAACAATTGTGCACATGAAGGAATGTTTGAGCAGATGGTCCTTGAATGGGAGAAATGGATAAGGTAGCAAAATCTGTGGTTAGAGGATGATAAGATTGTTAAACCTGGGGAAACAGGTCTGTCTTTGCAATGAAATATTGCCCTACTGGATAGAGACAGGCAAGACCTGGAAGTTGAGAGTTTCCCGAGGATAAATAATAACCAGACTTATGATTAGCAGATTCACAAGGTTGAACAATAATTGACTGCAGGAAGAATAGGCTACATGATAAGGTAACTGCTATTTGCTGATACAAACTGCAAGGACTTCAGAGTGTTCATTCAGCAGAAGGAAACCATTTGGTCAGATATGACACCCTTACTTCATGTAATAAAGTTTATGTAAAACCTGGGAAACAAAGGGAAGTTGATGCTGGAACAGGATGCTGAGTGTCAGGAACCATGAGAAGAAAAGGTATAAAGGGAGCGGGTCTGTACCTAGGCAGGGAGTGGCAATGAACCTCCAGAGAGAAAGAGACAGATGTCAGCTGGCTGGGCTCGCAGAAGTTAACGATTATATCCTCTGAGCTAAGGTTGCCCTGTAACAGCTTGCTCTCATGCTGTTATTGTCAATGTTGCATGTTTTGCTGGACTTGAAACTTCTATAAAATAAAGTCAAAATTGACATATATGCATGCGTGTCTAATTTGTGAGGCCTGAACCCAAACTATATTTAGAGTCATGGGGGGAGAAATTCAGTATCGCCCCATTTGGGGTGCAATTATCGGCCGGGCGCAAAGATTAGCGCCTGCCGCTAATTATCGCCTCTGACTGCAAACTTGACTTTTATCGCCCCTGGAGGTGATTGGAGCGCTAAATCAGGCGCTTCACACCTGTCTTAAGGCACAAAGGCCGAGGAGCGAGGCGCTACCTCAGAGCGCTGGCGAAGCTCATGTGATGTCAGTCAGCAATGGAACACACACACAATGGTACGTGCCAGTTCTTAAAAGGAAAGGTTGATCTTGCTTTCCATCCACATCCTGCTCATTGCAGCCTTGAATCTCGGCCTGGAGAGACCTGTACATCAAATCTGCTGGAAAGAACAATGGAGAGTACCAGGGAAAGAGCTCAGAGTGCAGCCCCCACAATCTCTTCTAAATCGATACAAGGAAGGGCAAATCAAAATGAACCTGCAAAGTGCTGCTCAGTACCCAAAACTCCTTCACACAGCGTTGAATCTCTCCAGAAGTCTCTCTCTCTCTCTCTCTCTCAGAATGCATGGTTCAAAAATGTCACCAACAATAAAAGGCAGGAAGCAGTCGCCTTTAAATAGCACTCCCCCAGTCCCTTCCTGACTGCAAAACGCTCCCCTCAACCTGTTGTTGCTAGCGGCAGGCGGTAAGGCAGGGGGCGCCACTCAATATCCGCTCCGGGGCGATACCGGGGCATTGTGCACTCGACTGACGTCACGATGTGCCGGCACAGGAGATCGTGGCGGTAGTGTTTAGTGCCGCCGCAAAATGTCTAGTTAATTTCACGAGCGGCGCAAACATCACCGCGCCCGGGCACTATCTGCTTTGCGCCCTATTAGCGCCCTCTTAAGGCACTAACGGGAGGCGCAACCAACTGAATTTTTCCCCCATGGTACTTAATTTGCTAACATAGTGATCATATAATGCACAAATTGCAATTTCCAAAGCCCACTGGCATTCAATCTTCACTCAATCGGTGATACCAATTAGTGCAAGTAGGTTGTGCTGGAATCCCCACTGTTTTCACCCATTGCCACTTCGCTGTCCTGCTCAGCACTTACAGGTCCTTCAAACATCACGGTGTTTAACAGTAACTGTTCTCAGTAATAATGTTTTTTTTTAAATGTGTTACATTTATGACGTCCCAAACTGGCACACTGGAATATTGCTCTGCCTTAACTCTCACTTTGAACAGCAGCGCACAGGACATCAAAGAGACTGATCCTTGGTATAAGCAAAGAACCATGAGGAACAACTTGATAAATTAGTGCTCATTCGCCTTGCAAGTTGACAGCTCAGAGGGGACACTGTGGAGGTGGATTAGATACTTAACAGGATAGAGAAAGTAAACTGGAAACAACACTTTGGATACACCAGAGAAGCAGGACAAGACATTCACTGTTGTGAGGAACAAATTTAGGAGTCTGGAGTCTGATCAACTACAGAATAGATTGCTGGGGTGGGTAGTTGAGGGAAGGACTATGGGTTAATTTATGATACTGTTGGATTTTGTAATGGAAAAACAGTAAGTTTGGTATTCTGGAGGATGAGATCAAATGGAATAGGGTCTTCTCCATCCAAAACTATCTTGTGATCTTAGGAGACATTTCAACATGACAAGATGCTACAAAAATGCAAGTATATTATGATTTCCTGCATTGAATTGTGTACCAGCATTAAAAATGAACTCAAATGACATTTATACCCCACTTGGCAGAAAACAGCTGGACTGTTCTGGGTCACGGAGGTAGGAATTGCAATTAGGGACAAGTTTTCAGTTTCCCTTTTGAAATTAAAAAAATGGCTGTTGCTTTCAGCTGGGGCTGTGGTCAGAGCACGACACCTGGCCTCAGCACCCTTAAGTGAAAATTGGGCAAAATTCCCACTTCAGAGCACAATCCAACAACTCCTGCTGAAACTGCACATGTGGACAGCGGGTAAGGACAGGGTTGGTCATGCCTCCGTAAATGGATAACCTGCCAACACTCATTGCCAAGGCTCACACATCAATAATGGCAACTTGGGCAAAAGGTGCTTGAGGACAAACAACACCCATGGAACTTAACATTAGCAAAAGGTTGTCTCGGGAGAAGAAGGTGGTGAGAACTTTTTTTAAATGGCTGAACTTATTCACCCTGGACTGAACATCTTACTGACATTAGAATCATAGAATCATAGAATGGTTACAGCACGGAAGAAGACCACTTCAGCTAGTCCCACTCCCCCGCACTTTCCCCGTAGCCCTGCAAATTTCTTTCCTTCAGATACTTATCCAACTCCCTTTTGAAAGCCATGACTGAATCTGCCTCCACCACCCTTTCAGGCAGTGCATTCCAGATCCTAACCACTCGCTGCGTAAAAAGGTTTTTTCTTACGTCGCCTTTGGTTCTTTTGCCAATCACCTTAAATCTGTGTCCTCTGGTTCTCGACCCTTCTTCCAATGGGAACAGTTTCCCTCTATCTACATTGTCCAGACCCCTCATGATTTTGAATCCCTCTATCAAATCTCCTCTCAACCTTTTCTGCTCCAAGGAGAACAACCCCAGCTTCTCCAGTCTATCAACGTAACTGAAGTCCCTCATTCCTGGAATCATTCTCGTAAATCTTTTCTGCATCCTCTCTAAGGCCTTCACATCCTTCCTAAAGTGTGGTGCCCAGAATTGGACACAGTACTCCAGTTGGGGCCGAACCAACGTTTTATACAGGTTCGTCATAATTTCCACACTTTTGTACCCTATACCTCTATTTATGAAGCCCAGGATCCCGTAAGCCTTTTTAACTGCTTTCTCAACCTTCCCTACCACCTTCAGTGATTTGTGCACACATACCTCCAGGTCTCTCTGTTCGTGCACCCCCTTCAGGATTGTACCATTTAGTTTATATGTACTCTCCTCATTCTTTCTACCAAAATGAATCACTTCACACTTTTCTGTGTTAAATTTCATCTGCCACATGCCCGCCCATTTCACCAGCATGTCTATGTCTTCCTGAAGTCTATCACTCTCCTCCTCACCATTCACTATACTTCCAAGTTTTGTGTCATCTGCAAATTTTGAAATTGTGCCCTGTACACCCACGTCCAAGTCATTAATATATATCAAGAAAAGCAGTGGTCCTAGAACCGACCCCTGGGGAACACCACTGTGTACCTTCCTCTAGTCCAAAAAACAACCATTCACCACTACTCTCTGTTTCCTGTCACTTAGCCAATTCCGTATCCATGCAGGCACTGTCCCTTTTATTCCATGGGCTTCAACTTTGCTGGCAAGCCTATTATGTGGCACTTTGTCGAATGCCTTTTGGAAATCCATGTCCACCACGTCAACTGCATTACCCTCAACAACCCTCTCTGTTACCTCATCAAAGAACTCAATCAAGTTAGTTAAACACAATTTACTTTCAACAAATATGTGCTGGCTTTCCTTAATTAATCCACACTTGTCCAAGTAACTGTTCATTTTGTCCCTGATTACTGTTTCTAAAAGCTTCCCCACTACCAAGGTCAAACTGACTGGCCTATAGTTGCTGGGTTTATCTTTACACCCTTTTTTGAACAATGGTGCAACATTTGCAATTCTCCAGTCCTTTGGCACCACCCCCGTATCTAAGGAGAATTGGAATATTATGGCCCGTACCTCCGCGATTTCCTGCCTCAATTCCCTCAGCATCCTAGGATGCATCCCATCCGCTCCTGGTGATTTATCTACTTTAAGTACAGCCAGCCTGTCTAATACCTCCTCTTTATCAATTTTTATCCTATCAAGTATCTCCACTACCTCCTCCTTTACTATGTCTCTGGTAGCATCCTCTTCCTTGGTGAAGATAGATGCAAAGTATTCGTTTAGTACCTCAGCCATATCCTCTGTCTCCATGCATAGGTCTCCTTTTTGGTCCCTAATCACCCCCACCCCTCCTCTTACTACCCGTTTACTATTTATATGCCTATAGAAGACTTTTGGATTACCTTTTATATTGGATGCCATTCTATTCTCATACTCTCTCTTTGTCCCTCTTATTTTCATTTTCACTTCTCCTCTTACCTTTCTATATATAGCTGATTCTCAGATGTATTTGCAACCTGACATCTGTCATACGCGCTCTTTTGCTGCTTCATCATATTCTCTATCTCTTTCATCATCCAGGGAGCCCTGACTTTAGTTGTCCTGCCTTTCCCCCTAGTGGAATGCACCTCAACTGTACCTGAACTATTTCCTCTTTAAAGGCAGCCCATTGTTCCATTACAATTTTGCCTGCCAATCTTTGATTCCAGTTTACCCTGGGCCGGATCCATTCTCAACCCACTGAAATTGGCCTTCCCCAGTTAAACGTGCTCTAGATTGCCCCCTGTCCTTTTCAATAGCTAATCTAAACCTTATGATACTATGATCACTGTTCCCTAAATGTTCACCTACTGACACTTGCTCCACTTGACCTACCTCATTCCCCAGAACCAGATCCAGCAATGCCTCCTCCCTCATCAGGGCTGGAAACATACTGATCAAGAAAGTTCTCCTGAACACACTTCAGAAATTCTTCCCCTTCTCTGCTCTTAACACTATTACAATCCCAGTCTATATTTGGATAGTTCAAGTCCCCCATCATTACCACTCTAGGGGCTGGATTTTCTCAGCCCCGAGGAGGCGGGTATGGAGATGGGACTGCCGGGAAAGTTGCAGAATTTGGGGACTGGGTGGCAAATCCGCCGCCAACCCACCTCCGTGCCCTCTTGCCAGGAGGCGGGAAGCCATCCTGCCCCAGGTCCCGTCTTCTTGGAGGCGGGAAGAGATTAAAGCCTATTAACTGACTGTTAACAGGTAGTTAACAGGCAGAAAATAGGATTATCCCCATTTTTCGTGCTGAACTGCAGGCTTCTCAACCTCAGGGAACCCCGCCGGGGTGTAGGAAGTGAGTAGGAGGTCTGCGGGGGTCGGAGGGGTCTGAAAGTGCGATGTAGAGGTGAGTGATGGGTGCAAGTGTGGAGTGGTATGTATGTGAGGTGAGTGTAAAGTGTTAGAAAATGTTAACTTACCTTTGTTTCTGCCTACAGCCTTCAGCCACTGTGGAGCCGGAGTCCCCGACATCTCCATTGTAGAGATCACAGACTAGCTGTTGCATCCTCCGATTCAACAGCCAGCTGATTTGTGCAAAGTAGAAAGGTTTGATGAGTCCTGAACACAAGGGCTCATCAAACTACACAGAATGTCAGTGTTTGACAGCTTCACAGAGCAGTCAAACGCTGACATTTCTACTTTCAAAAATTCTCGACAGATGACAATTCATGATGACATGCTCTGTCAGTGACTTCCCTCTAATTGGCCTGCTGAGCCTGCAGGGCGGGCTTAACAAGGTCAATCAGGGGAAAATCCCGCTGGTTGGCCAGAAGCTGATGGAGGCGGGACTGAAACCGGGCAAGCAGCAGTCCCGCCTCCAACACGTCTCCATGCATAAAATCCAGCCCTATAGTTCTTGCACCTCTCTGTAATTTCTCTGCAAATTTGTTCCTCCATATCTTTCCCACTATTTGGTGGTCTATAAAATACACCTAGTAGTGTAATGGCACCTCTATTATTTCTTAACTCTAACCATATAGATTCTGTCCTTGACCCCTCCAGGACATCCTCTCTCTCCAGCAACTGTAACATTCTCCTTGACCAATACTGCCACACCACCTCCTATCTTTCCTTCGCTATCTTTCCTGAACACTTTATAACCAGGAATATTTAATACCCAATCCTGACCTTTTTGAGCCAGGTCTCTGTTATTGCCATGACATCATATTCCTATGTGGCTATTTGTACCTGCAGCTCACCAACCTTGTTTATTACGCTTCGTGCGTTCACATACATACACTGTAAACCCATCTTAGACCATCCTGTGTTCTCTCTTAGTCTGACCCCACCTAATACCTTACTTTAGTGCTCTCTGCCTCTCCCAATCCTTTGAGCACTTTATTTCCCCTTTCTAATGCTACATCCTAGTGCCCATCCCCCTGCTAAATTAGTTTAAACCCTCCCCAACAGCACTAGCAAACTTCCCCACGAGGATATTGGTTCCGGCCCTGTTGAGGTGCAACCCGTCCGGCCTGTACAGGTCCCACCTCCCCCAGAGCCAGTCCCAATGTCCCAGGAATCTAAAGCCCTCCCTCCTGCACCATCTCTCCAGCCACACATTCATCTGCTCTATCCTCCATTTCTATACTCACTCGCGCATGGCACCAGGAGTAATCCAGAGATTACTACCTTCGAGGTCCTGCTTTTTAATCTCTTTCCTAGCTCCCTGAAATCTGCCTGCAGGACCTCATCCCTTTTTTTACCTTCTGAGGAACAATAGTTCTTAAGATACCAAACTCCCAACAGTACGATCAAAGTTTAAATAATTGGATCACAGCAACAAGATTAAGTAACCCCAGCAAAAACCCACACTTACTTTTCCAGCCATTGGAAGGCAGATAGGTATTTTTTGATTTCTTTGTTAATTAAGAGGGGTCTGGACAAAGATAGAGAGAAACTGTTCCCCTTGGCGGAAGGGTCGAGAACCAGAGGACACAGATTTAAGGTGATTGGCAAAAGAACCAAAGGCGACATGAGGAACAACTTCTTTTACACAGCGAGTGGTTAGGATCTGGAATGCACTGCCTGAGAGGGTGGTGGAGGCAGACTCAATCGTGGCTTTCAAAAGGGAATTGGATAAGTACCTGAAGGAAAGAAAATTGCAGGGCTACGGGGAAAGGGCGGTGGAGTGGGACTAGCTGAAGTGCTCTTGCAGAGAGCCGGCACGGGCTCAATGTGCCGAATGGCCTCCTTCTGTGCTGTAACCATTCTATGATTCTGCACATCTGTGACTATATCAATTTAATTTAGGGATTTAGACAAGTTCTCTAGACATCCAATACTTATGTAATGCAAGGACATTCCGAGGTCCAGACGAGGTTATGTTTAAGCAATGCATCTTGCATAGAGGTTATTTATCTTGATATTCTCGCCACACTACTTATATAAAAAGTTGCTATGCCAAGTACGTTATTCATAGCTTCTTACTAACATGAAGATCCGTTTAAGCAGTTGCATCATAGAATCACAGAAACATACAGCACAGAAGGAGGCCATTCGGCCCATCGTGCCTGTGCTGGCTCTTTGAAAGAGCTGTCGTGCTCAGTCCCACTTCCCCGCTTTTTGTCCGTAACCCTGTAAGTTCGTCATCCTCAAATACCTGTCCAACTGCCTTTTAAAAAATTTTATGGAATCAGTTTCCACCACCTTTTCAGGTAGAGCGTGCCAGATCCCGAAAACTCTGAGTGAAAAAAATTCTCCTCGTCTCCAATGCTTCCTCTTATTTTTTGTTTTCATGCACGGTCCCATTAACTGGCTGCGCGGCCCATTCAAATTTCCGCGCATGCGCGTTTCTTCCATGTAAAAGCCGGTGAGCAGCCTGCGTGGCACCTCCAGACCGCTGCGCTGCCGCGTGGCCGTGAAACTTAGCAGGGAACGTTGCTAGTCTCCCATTTTTGCAATGATTTTGATTCTATGACCTCTAGTTGTTGACCCACTCGCCAGAGGCAATTTTTTTCCCCTGTTTACTCTATCAAGAAAAAATCAGTGAAAGAAAAAAAATCTGAGGGATTGAAAAGCTGTTAAACTTGTCCTCTCATTTTCTTGAATAGTTGTGGAGGGCTGACATCTAGGGACAGGGTCTGTGGTTGCACCAGCTTAATGTCTGTGTACTCGTTATTTAAAAAGAAACCTGTTCTCAGGAAATAGAGACACCAAATACATTTTCTTTCGGAGACTCAGTTATGAGTGAATAAACATGTTTGGGAGTCTGCTTAACAAATTAGCAATTAAACATGCACTCAAAATGATTTCATATTTTGTATAATAGATAAATACTGCCACATAATAAGCCACATTTTTTTGAGTTTTGGGTTAGGTTCCAATATTTCGTTCTCTTTTTATGATTTGTGTGGTAAATTTTTTTAAGAAATTGAATTTTTTTTTTAATTAACCTATGCACGTACCACATAAGAAAATAGGTCAGGCTGGTGAATTAATAACTATTACTCGAGGTAAAATTAAATACACACATGTATGTTTGTTTAAAATATTTACTTGTGGATCCCTTTTTGGAAAAATACTATTAACAGGTTCCTCGATTTCAGTTGCTAGACAGTGAAGTGGGCACATGGGCTAATGCAAACCAATCAATTGGGCTTTTTTTGCTTCTTAAGGTTGACACTTCTCCCCCTCCCCGCCTCCCCCCCCGCATCCCACCCACCCCCCTGCCGCCCACCCCCCATTACAAATATCATCCCGAAGTTTAATTTGCAGCCATTATTTGTTTATGGGATTTACTCCACTTTTAAAAATTCTGCTGCTGACATCAGAAATTCAGAGTGAAGGCAGCCATATATGTGCGAGGCTCAGGAGAAAACTCAGGAAGTAGAATTTACATCCCATGCCTGGGTCCACAAGGGGAAATCGTGAATGCCGTCATCCTGTGCAGTGTTTTGTAAAACACCCAAACTTGACAGAAGTCCCCCTTTAAAATTTTTCCTGTAATTTTCACGTACACAATATCTAGATCTTCAACTCTATTTAATTTAGCAGGCTGTATAACCTTCTAAATAAAGGTAACAGTTTTAGCCAGTGAGATCACCCATGTCATAGTCACCCACAACTTCTCCACATAAAATGAGGTAAAGTCCTCAAACTTTTTGCTATAATCTTCCACTATTCAACTGATGGAATGTTGGGTATACCTGTAGCTTAAGTTACGACAAGCCCACATCCCACTGCACTTTCAGTGTAGCTCTATGTCATAGGCCCACGTCCAGGGTTGTTTGAATAGTTAGTTTTTTGGGAGGCTGTTTTGGATTATTTTTAGAAGCTGTTGCCCAGCTTTTGCTAGCTTTCTAGGTTGGCATTTCTGTAGATTACTATAAAATTCCAAGTGGATAATAGGTCTTTAATTCCAGCACTCTGGTCTGTTTAGCTGTGCTGTAATTTACAACTCCTTCCCAGCCATTGGAAATAGATGCATGTTGAGACATGGCAGTCTCTGATGGACGAGCCACTGGTGACAAATGAAGTACATGAATAACCTTCTACATTGCATCTTTCAGTAATATTTCAGATTTGGTACAGTACCACTCGTAGAATGGCAGTTATAGATATGAATAGCGAGATTAAATTCTCTAATCTAAACTACAAGTATAAACAACATACATTTCTATAGCACTCCGCACATACAGAAACATGTCTGAAGCCATTTTATACAGTGGTGGAGAACAGTGGACAATCAACAGGGTCTGAAAAAGGGAAAACAGATAAGTAATAATGAAAAACAGAAAATGCTGGACATACTGAGTTAATGTTTCAGGTTGATGATCTTTCGTTTCAGGTCACCAACCCAAAGGGTTAACTTTGTTTCTCTCTCCACAGATGCTGCCTGACCTGCTAAGTATTCCCAGCGTTTTCTGTTTTTATTTCAGATTTCCAACATCCACAGTATTTTGCTTTTGACATAAAGAAAGAACTTGCATTTATATAGCACATTTCACAACCTCAGGATGTCCCAAAGCACTTTCCAGCTATTAAAGTGTAGTTACTGTTGTAATGTAGGAAACGTGGCAGCCAATTTTGCACAGAGCAAGGTCCCACAAACAGCAATGAGATAACAACCAGATAATCTGTTTCAGTGATTTTGTTTGAGAGATAAATATTGGCCAGGACACCAGGGAGAAATCCACTGCTCTTCTTCGAAATAGTGCCGTGGAATCTTTTACACCCAACCTGAGAGTTCAGACGTAGCCTCGGTTTAACGTCTCATCCGACAGACGTACGTTATGATTGGGGCTGAAAACCTCGATAAATACAAGGGTTTTTAGAAAGCTTTTGGAAGCACGAAGGCTGCACAATAGAGGGAAATTAGGGACAGAGTTTCAGTGAGGAGATGCGTAGGTTTCAGTGAAAGAGCAGTCACCGATGGTAGAGAACAGTAAAGGGGAACAAGAAGCTAGAGGAGCAGACGAACCTCGGGAAGCCCACGATTCCTGTGAACTGAAGTGAGACCTTGTGCACAAAGTAATCTGGGAAAACAAGAGACCCATTTAGTGCGTCTGGATTACACGAGATTTCCACTATGGAACCACGTCAAGTTAAGATAGATTTAATATCAGTCATAATTAATATCACTTTCATAACAGACAAAGAAACCAAACAAGTTTATTCATTGATAGAGTCAGTTACAGAACCAACCAACCCAGTTATTGAAGCTGGTCCAAACAGCTGATGAAAGGCTAAACCAACAAACCTGTCAATAGGTTCCTTATGTTTGATATAAAATCAAATTACTGCGGATGCTGGAAATCTGAAATAGAAACAGAAAATGCTGGAAATACTCAGCAGGTCAGGCAGCATCTGTTTCAGGTCGATGACCTGGCATCAGATGAAGGGTCATCGACCTGAAACGTTAACTCTGTATCTCTCTCCGCAGATGCTGCCTGACCTGCTGAGTGTTTCCAGCATTTTCTGTTTCTATTCCTTATGATTGACTTGCTTTAGAGATCTTTCAAACCAAAGATAGATAAATGCTTCTTGGAAGAGCAATTACTGCCCAACCCTTACCGGTTACCTCTTTGTTGATGTTATGTTGGCAATCCTACCTATGGAACTAGATCAAAACCATAACAAGTATATTCCAAGTGCATGATCCTTATACCCATAAAGCCCTTTGAAATAACTTTTCCTTGGAGAAGCCAGGCTGCAAGACCGAGGTACTTGAGTCAAACAAACAATGGACTGCAAGCTCCATGACACATTCATAAAAACACACGAATGGCCACTTCTGGTGTCTAACAAGTGCGGTCTTTCTTAAAGCAGTCCTTAGATAATGTCATTGGTTAAAAGGCCCGTTAATTGTTTCCATGACTTGGGTGTGCTTGATAACTCGCTTTCCCATGGTCATATATCAGATAATCATCAACTGCGATTTTACCTACTTCATGCAGAACTAAAAGAATGGAAGTCATTCTCCCAGCATGCAGCTGCAGAAGCCATTTTAAGTATTTTTCTTAAAAGGTACCTGCCAATATTTGTCGTTTTGGTGAAATTCCAATGCATCTTGGTCATGGCCCGCTATAAAGATGCTTCCAACCATGGCCAATTTTCTGGCATCAGGCTCTTTTGCACAATTCAAGTGAGCTTCCCAGCTTAGCACAGGCTACGACAGCCCTTCAATTTTTAAATCGCCCCTCCACCACCCTTAGCAACGCTTTATGCAAGGAGTATACAGGCAGTCCTTGTATCTAGCATTGCTAGGCGGCAAATGATGGAAATTATTTGATGTGACATATTTCCATGGTATTTGAATATACCCAACCATATTAGGATGGATGTATTCTATGCCATCCATCAGTCTCGATGAGAAATGTCAGAAGTGGCAGTGGCATGTGGGGAGCTGGCGCCTGAAGAATTTTCCTCCAAACTCTAAATGAGCTACGCAAGGGAGCCAATACAAATCAAAAATAAGAACCTAGAGTTTCTGCTTAAACTAAAATGCAGTGGCGAGAGAAGCCATAAAATACAAACAAAATGTTTCAATTTTCATCACAGTGAGGATGGAGGTTATGGTGAAGAATGGTCGAAGGAGACAGTCAGTGGTGAATAGGAGTCTGGAGCTTTTCCTACTCTCCAGGTTGATGTTGGAGGAAGCAGATTTGGCTGTAGAAAGGGAGTGTAGGTGTAGCATGAGGTCATCAACAAAAGAAGGCATTTATGCTGGAGCCCAGTTAAAAGCAACAAACTACTGAAGGTCTTACGGTTAAAAAGAACAGGATTACCTTTGCCCAGCAACTTTGGTCCCATTCCTCTCAGTGACCAGACTCCCAGAGAGGACCCACTCCCTCATAGAAGTGTGGCAGAGCAAAACTCTCATCCACCCCCACTAAAAGCTGGTGACCCTATCTCGCATTGCACAGATGGGGTCATTGTTCAAGTGGTACGGTCATTTCAGAGGCACCTGCCTTGAAAGCAGCCTTTGAATAGAGTGAGTCACTGCCAAATATCTTCCAGAGATGGTGGGAAAGGAAAAGAGCCTGTACAAAATAATATTGCTTATATCATAGTTTAGCACAACAGTTGCAAACTGTGTTATGTTCTACTCCATAACTAAGCTTAACAACTACTGTAAAAATGTTATATTACTGCTTCTATTCACTTGTTCTTTTACTTTTTTTTTACAGCAGTTAAAGCTCAAGTCAGAGGCTAGTCTAGTGTTATTTTGTCATCTTCTGAAGACAAGGAGGGTGAGGTGAGAGTGGATGAGAAAACCAATAGCTGAAATAAAGTGAAGAGGGTTCACTGTGCATTCCCGAGGCGTGCTACAAGTCTCACCGATTTGGGCAAGTGAAAACACTCTCTGGGACATAGGGAGCTCAGGCTGATCTTAGAGAATAATCTGAAGCATGGAAGATAAAAAAATCTCTACAATAAAAAAGAGTAAAGTAATCCCCCAAAAGGTAACTCATACAAATTGCCTTGAATCTCTGTTGGCTACACAGAGGCAGATGGAAAACTCATTCAAATGAAAAATCTCTCAGGGCTCAGAAAATACCAAACCATGAAAGTAAAGCTCTCCTGATTCATCATCCGAACTCTCAGTTTGTGATATTGCCTTTTGATGCAACAATAGATATCAGCTCTGATTTATTTCATACAACCACACAAGGTAATGAATTCATTACTCTCGCGATATATGATCAGCTTATTCCACTTGACTTCTAACATTTCAAGTGCAACAGTGCTAGAATGCTTTCAGACTTCATCCAAACTCAGCCACATTAAAAAGATGTTCAGCAGTTAACACACCATATTCTGGAGCAATCCGTCTTACAAAATAGAACCGGGGGATATCATTGCTTCTCTATTACAAGCAGACTGGGTGTATAATCTTCACAGCAACATCATTGGCTGCAGAACCTTCGACAGAATTTTGATTCGTACATCATACATTTTTAAAAATAAACCAAAGATACAAACTTGCAAGAGCCTACTGATCCTCTGCATATATTTAAAGACGCTGTTTACTGAAGTTCTCCCATCAGGATTCTTTAAATGTTTAGTGCATATAGTCACAGCCAACAAGTTCTTTGGTGCTTGCCTCTGATTCACGTGTCTTTTTCTCTGGTAGGTGAATGCTTGTTAAAGTAAACAGCTCTCTTTTATTGCTGTACCTGGATTATTTTAAAACAAATCCAATGTTGAAGAGAGAAAGAAAGTCTTCAGCAGCTAACCTTTTTGAGACCCTGATGTTGGATTCCATGGAATTTACATTTAACTTTGTGAAGCCATAAGACTTGTACTACAGGCATTGTTTTGGAGCCAACGTGTGAGGAATAAAATAGGGACCATTGGCTTCTTGACTGTTCCGGACCTCCCGTAATCAGTTGTGCCACACCCTTCTCATCATACAGTAGTTCTTCCCTTCACCTACCATGGCCATTGCAAAGGGACTAAAAATATTAAGCAAAATGCGAGGACACAAATCAGTGAAGAAAGAATGAAATTAAAGGGGACAGCAGAAAAATAAGAGAGAAGGAGAGGAAAGCTCACAAATTTAGCCCTTGTCTGGGGGGTTGGGATTCTTGAAGCAGGCTTTGCTTTGCTTTGGGACATTATTGTGCCATTGCATTGGACTTTCAAAACCTGGACAGTTTCCCCCAAACTAGAAACTATCAGCAGCTAACTACACTTAAAAGCAGTTCTGTATTTTACTGTATACTTTGTTCCTGCTCCAGGCTCTGTACATGTCAGATTGAGCAATCCCTTCAACAGCACAGAAATTAAGACTGGGGTCAAGAATTTCTCTCTCTCAACATTTTCACAAAAAAAATTGATCTCAATATCAGGTCCATACCCAAATTCTAGAATCTCTTGGCAAATACAAATCTAGAGCGAACTAGCAAGTTCATTCTCCACCCCACCCGCCGCCCCCCCCCCCCACCAATTCCTCCCTCTCAAATTGTTCCAAACCAGCACTGCTGTATCATAAGAAATGTAGCACCTTTCGCAGATACACAGCTCCAAGATGGATCATGCACATTTAAACTTGGTCAAAGTCCTTACCTAAACGACCTACCATAAGAAAAAGGCTAGTGAGATTTATAGCTGGTGTTGTCTCCGTCCCAAACTGACAAGCCACAGTGCATCTTAACTGCTCATCTAGGTAAAGCCTTGTCTCCTTTACGTCCAGGCACAGCTTAAAACTCTACAAAATAATTTTTGTAAATCACCCCCTTCGGCCAACACCATGTCTGTTGCCTTTGATTGCTTCCAATCTACTGGGTAACAACCTCTACAAACCATTACATTGCGCCATACATCAAATGGCATAGCAGTGTGTGCCTCTTGCATTCAAGCCATGCATACATCCTATTAAATGCCCATTTAGCAGTTTCGAAGATCACATTCATCCAATATCAAGGGCATTTATTTTCACAATAACAAGGAACCCTGGATATATTTTTGAACACTCAATACAACTTAATTATTTCTGTGTCTCAACAGCTTCAGTAGGTCAAAACTTTGATTGCCATCCCAAAAGCAGTGCTCTGAACCTCAAGAGACACAAGCTTCTTCAAGAGGTCGTTACCACATGAAACGTACAGTCGAGAGCTTCACCGCCACTTCTAGTTATCCCTGGCTCCATTTTCTACCTTTGATTTTCCATACAAACCCACCATCACATCTGCCATTTTTAGACGTTTCAAACAGCAAAGCTGTGAGATTTGATCACTTTAAGCTAAATGACTTATGTTAAAGAACAAAGCGTTTACTATTTAGTCTTTTGTTTGAATGCTCCTTCCTGGGTCTAAAGATCTTACTCCCAAGATGCTTCCAATTTGTTCAGATGTCTGTATGCAAAGACTTAATGTCCCTTTTTTCATTTCTGCTGTAACTTCAATAGAACTGAATATCAGGCGGGGCATGTAACAGGAGACCAATGTGATAACATGTGTGACAAATTTCTACCCCCATATGCTCACTTTACCCCACAATCCAGTGGTTCCTTTCACATTTATATAAGTTGGCCACCCAAGTATTTTATCAGCATTCGACACAAGAAATAAAAGTGGAGGGAAAGATTTATATGAAATATAGGGGGGAGAAAAGAGACAAACACAAAAGGGTATGGGAGCCTATTGATTGAACGAGCAACCGGAGGTTGTGAGTTCAAATTTCACCACGGCAAGTTGTGAAGTTGTAGACTGATGTCAGAAAATGATCATAAAAGACACTAGTTCACTAATATTCTTCAAGGAAGGGAACCTGCCATGTTTACCTGGTCTGGCCTACACTTGACGCCAGTTTCACATGATATGGTTGACTCTTAATGCCCTCAGGACAACAACTACTTCCTTGTCAGTGTCACTTAAATCTCAAAAACAAATAAAAATAATAAAGCTGACAGATCCATAGAATAAAACAGAAACTAAGCCGTAAAAATAAATTAGCATATTAACATGCTTTAGGCAGAGACATTATTGAAGGCCAGCTTATTAGATTCTTGTAAAGTTTTTTTTTAATTTACAAAAACATGGGTCATATTTTGCTGTCAATATAATGGTAAGGCTAACGGCGCTCGCCGTTATTTATACACAAATGGCACAGCAACTTTAGGCAAGGAGCAGATGCAAGGTTAAACGCGAATATCCAAAAGTTGTTGTCAGAGTTGCGTCACTCCTCCATCAGCTTCATAAAAACGACATCCCGTTATCTGCCTCACCATTGAAATGCATTGAATGGCATGAAGTTGCCGTATTTGAGCAGTAGATATGAACTAAACTTGCCACAGAAAGTTAAGTCTAGTCCATTTCAAGGCTAAGTACCATTTTAACGACGTAATAAGTGTTAATTACTACCAGTCAACCTCCCAGGCACTGAAAATTAACTATTACAAGTGTGGAGTCTCATTCTTTCAGGTGTTAATTGTTGTTGGAGATTTTAACAAAGTAAAACATTTTATTTACTCTTTTTTAAACTTTTCCTTTTTGTCTCTTTTTTTCTCTCTCTTAATCCAATCTTTCTTTTCCTTTCTGTGCCTGATTTGACATTGAATTCACCCACTCTCATTTTCACTCCCTTCTCCCTCCTTGTGCTGTTTATTTCACAATCCTTCAAACTGATTGGTTAAGGAGATACACAGTTGCTTTCCCTGTTCACTCAGGTCCCAGATGCCCTGTTTCCCTCGCTGTGACATTAGCAGCTCGCACATTCAGCAACTTGCCACACAAAAATTTGAAAAACCTAAACGTGCAAAGGCAAGTCTAACTAACGGCAGATGCTGTTAGATTCACTCCTACAGCAAGTTATGGCTCCCACAAGGGAGGAAGTAGAAGGCATAAGGAGGTCCTCAAGGGCTAAAAACCTGAGGACTAATATTAAGAGTTTTATCTTTCTGCATTTACATACACAACATGGAAAACTGAAGTTTCAGAAGGTAGAAACCTATGATTATTTAATGTTCTATTGTGTGGGGACAGGAAGCATCGACTCCATACAATTGCACTTAAACAATGCTGATACATAATCCTGTTTCAGAAGTTACTTCAGTGCTTTGGAAATTAAATTAGAGTCACTTTACCATCCTTGGGTGAAATGCAGTCACTCGCAAGGCCAGACAAACAAACTTTCCAAGTACTAATATTGGAAATCAACACTCCCTAGTGGCCTGCTGAAACGTGAGTACAACTGACCCTCATTTTAGATTTCTGAAAGTGAGAATTGTAATTCCTTTTAGCAAAACATTTTCAGTAAGACTCATCAGATTAAAAAAAAGGGGACGGATCAGATCTCCAGAGAGTTGAATGGGCTCAAAAATCAGGTTACAGTTCCTGGTAGTGCTTTGGAACTCATACTCGAGAAGATTGTCATCGTAAGGTTATTCAACATACCGAGAATGATATTAATGCTGATGCATAAGAAAATAATACTGACAAGCTCCAGTGTAGAATTAGGTAACATGCATAAAATGTATTCATTATTTTCACACTGTTGGCAATGCATTGTTCAGTAATACACTCACGGATCATTATAAGATGCTAGGAAATGCAGTCCTTTCAGTTGTATTGTATATAATCCTAATTGGCTAAAAGTAGATAAGTACAGTCACCGTCAGAATAACCTTTAATTACACAGATGATTGGTGACTGAGTTAAGGATGCTTTCTTTTGTGAGTTTGAAAAACCCATAACTTTGGACTATCACAGGGATTCAAGAGTTACAAAAGCCTTTCAAAGCAGCGAGATAAAGCATGAAGCTCACTCTCAGCAACAAGCCTGACATCAAAACTGCTCCCCATGCTGCTGAGTCTGAAGTAATGCATTTGGACCTCAGCATTATAAGTTCAAGGAGGCCCTTACTTTAGTTCCTAACAAGTACTCGGATTATAAAGGTTTAATTGCCTCTTAAAACTTTCCTAGAGCTTCAAACATGATCTGAAATATATTTCTAATAGTGCTCTCACCTCATTTATTGCAGGATGCTCTCCTAATGCTACTAAGTGGGTTTGAATGGATTTTTTCCCCATGTTTTTCCCCCTGTAGGATCATACCAAGCTTGCTCCAATTGGTCGATCTTTTACTTGACCTGCCTCACTGGTTAACACCAATTATTGTGCCAGTGCGATGTGTCCTTTGTGGAACTGGTTACATCTCGAAGACTATGCACCAGAAATCCATCAGTTGGTTTAGCAAAGGGTGCAATTGTGAGATGCTGTTAATGAGGTCTTATAAGAATATCTGACAGGATTTATTTGCAAACAAATGTAATTTATAATTGACTGGGAGGTTGGATAGTTGCTTTGGGAGAGTCGTCGTTTTTTTAATTTAAAAAAGTACATATAACAACTCATAATTTTTAGTGTGGGCATTTATATCTTAACATGCTAGTTTTATTCTGCAATAGGTGCCAAGTCAGGTGAAGTGAGAGACTTGGGGGGCAATTTTGCCAATGGGGTTACGTTGGAGGCGGGACTGCTGCTTGTCGGGTCGATGTCCCGCCTCCATCGATTTGTGGCCAACCCACGCTATTTCCCCTTGATTAACCTTGTTAAGCCCGCCCAGTGGGCTTAGCAGGCCAATTAAGGGAAAGACGGTTACAGAGAATGTCAGTGTATGACGTTTCATCTGTCAAAAATTTTTGATAGATGAATTGTCATCGTTTGACAGCTCTGTGAAGCTGTCAAACACTGACATTCTCTGTAGTTTGATGAGTTCTTGAATTCAAGATTCATCAAACCTCTTTCTTTAGCAGAAATTAGATGGTTCTGCATTGGAGAATGCAACGGCCATCTGTCATCTCTGTCGCAGAGGTGCAAGACTCTCCACATACCCAACTCTTGAAGCCTGCAGGAAGAAACAAAGGTAAGTAAACTTTTTCTAACACTTTCCACTTACCTTACATACTCACCTCTCCACACTTGCACCCATCCCTTACCTTCACAGCGCACTTTTGCACCCCTCCGACCCCTGCGGACCCACTACTCGCCTCGGTGACCCTGGTGGGGTACACAGCCTTCGGGAAGCCCGCACTTGTGTGGGTAAAATGGGGATAATCCTCTTATCTGCCTGTTAACAGGCAGTTAAGTGGCTGTAATCCCCTTCCCGCCTCCAAGGTGATGGGGCCCGGCGTGGGTCGGCTACCCGCCTCCTGGGAAGATGGCACAGAGGCGGGTTGGGCACCCACGCCCATATTTCTACCATTTTCCCGGCAGTCCCGCCTCCATACCTGCCTCCCCAGGGCTGGCAAGATCGCGCCCGTGGTAATGAATCTATTGCATGCGTCAGTGTGGCCAGGGATGCACAGCTGTAGTTTCCTTCACCCGTTCATATTTTGTCTTGCCTCAGTTGTTACCCCCTTTATATTTTACTGCTTTCCTAAGAACGCAATCAGTCAGCTTTCAGTGACTCACCCAAGTGGCCATGCTTCATGTGTGGTCTTAGATAGTGAGCGCTGCAGGCTATTCCACTTTGTGAGGAGGGAAGGGGGTTTCAATCCCAGCTGAACCCAATCCTTTTCTCATCATAACAGACACCCACCCACACAGAGCAACCACACTTAGCATCAGAGGCTACACAAGTGCTCAGGAGCAGGAACCCTGGCTGATCTAGTTCTTCCTTCCATTGCAGTCAGTTGCAGTGCCTCAGTTCACATTTAAAATTGGAAACATTTATGGAATAAAAATCATTTCAAGTGGAAGATTTTAATCTAGAAGGCTAAACATTCACAACCCCACATCCAAACATAAGAATGGTCAAACCCATATTTTTTTTTTAACAGCAGCTTAAAATAAACAAAACAAATAATTCTGCTTGAGATGCAATTGTTTTAAGGCATTTGGAGGTTTTAAAGATGACAAGAATTTTTTTTTAAAAACATTGCCCCAAGTCCATGATTGAAGAGCATATTGGGCCAGATTTTGCTGTCAAAATAACAAATAATGGCGTCCTCTGTTACTTATGCGCAAATGGTACAGCAACTTCAGGCGAGGGGCAGATGCGAGGTTAAACATGAATATCCAAAAGTTGCTGTCCGAGTTGCGTCGCTCTGCTGTTAGCTTCGCAAAAATGGCACCTCGCTATCTAGCTCCCCAATGAAATGCATGGAATGGCTTGAAGTTGTTGCATTTGCGCAGTAGATGGGAACTAAATTCGGCATAGAAAGTTAAGTATTGTCCATTTCAAGTCCAGGTACCCTTTTAATGATGTGATGAGTGTTAATTACTGCCAAGCAACCTGTGGCACTGAAAATTAACAAGTGTGGAGTCTCATTCCTTTAGGTTTTAATTGTTGTTGGAGATTTTTAAAATGTCAAATGTTAAATTAAAAAACTTACTTCTGTTTCATTTTCTCTCTCTCTCAATCCAATCTCTCTTTCCCTCTCTTTATTTCTCCTTCTGTACCTGATTTCACATTGAATTCACCCACTCTAACTTACACTTCCCTCTCAGTCCTTACGCTGTTAATTTTACAATCCTTCAATCTGATTGGTTAAGGAGATAGACAGTTGCTTGCCCTGTTCGCTCAGGTCCCAGATGCCCTGTTTCCCTCTCTGTGACGTTATCAGCTCGCACTTTCAGCAATTTGCCACGCAAAAAAATTAAAAAGCTAAACATGCAAGGGCAAGTCTAACTAACGGCAGATGCCGTTAGATGCCCTGCTACAGCAAACTATGGCCCAATATGAACTCTTCTCAGACACTCCCCAAGCCCCTATTCTGTGCAGAAGAACAGGACAAAAAGCAAGTGATCGGACTCAAATGTAGGGGCCAATTTGCAGAATATTCACGAGATGCATTTTTACCAACAATTGGTCTTGCAGCCCGGTAGATATTATTGCTGGATTTATCAGAATTAAAGCTGAGCGTCACTTTCTGCTACACTCATGTGCTGTTCAACTTTGAATTAAAACAATAGATAAATTGTTGCGAATTGCAGAACTCGTGGTGCTAATAATACAGTTGTTATAGATGGTTTTTGATATAGATGGTTTTTGATAAACGTACACTCTGGTCGGTGTGGAAATCTGTGAGGTGTGAAAATGCTCCTGTTTCACAAGGTGTAAATCTGATCCGCCATGGTCTAGATACAACATACATCCACCATTAGTCTTGCTCAGGCACATTCGTTCCGATTGTCACAGCTCTTCGTATTATCCAAGGATCATGGGAATGGACACATATTTCATCACAGAGAAATTTCACAGTCTTGATGAATTACTTCTGCCAATAGCTTTAGGAAATTATATTTTCGTTAATGCATGGTGTGGATTAGTGTAAAAAAAACTCAATAGATTATTTTTTTACAACTCAAACACATTCACAGTGTTCAATTTGGCCAAATCTCCTCCAGTTGGTTCCAATAAAAAATATATATGCTGCTTAAATTAAAAACACACACTCTTGAAAACCTCCAGTCCTTTATAGTTCCCAACACAAATGCCAATGCTCTTTTGATACTGCACAAGGCGGCAGTATTGATTCCATTTTCAACTGCGATACATCCCACACACTCATCCGTACAAAGTTAGACAAGGCAAAGCATGTATGAAAAGTGGCTTAGTGACCTATGGCTTAAGGCTTTTCAAACTCTTATTCAGCAGATGCAGAGAAATTCCAGTCTCCCTGAAAGGACTATTATATCCTCAGGTCACATACCAGGAGATTAAGCAAAACCTTATTACTGTAATAAAGCTGATTGAAATATACATATACAGATACACATACATATATATACACACAGATACACACACACACATATGTATATATACACATACATGCATACACACACACACATTATATACACATATGTGTTTGTATATTTGTATAATTATATAAGTATTTTTAATACAAACACATGTATATTTTCATTGCGCATGGCTTTTGTCCATCACACTAAGGCATCACATTTATCCATCTACACATTTGGTGACACGTGTAATATGAAATTTGAGCCAGTCAGATGCATAACATCAACCTCGACCCTGAGGAAGCAAGCAATGTACTAAATGAACTCAAAAAGAAAATATTTAGATAAACTTTCACTGAAAAACTAAGAAAGTATGAGAACAGTCAATCCAGAATGAACAGTCAGCCAAAGCTACTCATAAAACACGCAAACAAATTAAATTGCTCAAGTTATTTTTCAAAAATTATTTGGTCGCCATCTTAATTTTGTGACTTGCTGCTGAAAATAAGGTTGCAACTTAATAAAAACTATCAGAGACCTACGCATCGATTAATCTTTATATATTCTGGAATACACAAGAGGAACACAGCTGTTCTAATTATATAGAATATTTTTGTTTCTGAAAGAGAACTTAAAGAATGGAAACCTCTGGAAGGATTATTCTATTATGTAAGTTTGGAGGGAGGTTTGGAAAAAAAGTTCAAAATGTAACATCTATTTTACATAGAATTACATAGGGCTCGATTTTACTTGCCCTGAGGAGGTGGGTTTGGAGGTGGGTCGGCAGCGAAAATCTGAAAAAATGGCGTGGGGCTGCAAAGCCGCCTCCATCCCGCCCCCACGCGATTTTCGTGAGTGTCGGGTCAGGCACTCCCGAACTGACCCGACGGGAAACGGTGGGACAGGTAGTTGAGGCAGTTAAGAGCCTGTTAACTGCCTTGCTAATCCTATTTTTATAGTAGTTTCTGCTTTTCGTGCTTCTGGCTCCTGTTTCCCATCTTGCCAGAAACAGGCCAGCTGCAAGGAGTCGAATTGCTGGAGGACATGATTTGTAGTCATTGGTGCAGCACTTTAAAAGCGCTCCTGTAACATGGCTGACATTCAAATGCAACAACGTTGTTGTTGGAGGTTTGGGATAAGATTTTGCAAATCTACTGACCTTGTGACTGTTCAAGCTGACACCCATCTACAGTGTGACCTGATTGGAATAATTTCAGGCCACTTTGACTGTGCGCTTGCAAGCTTCTTGCCTCAACTGAAATCTATAGCAACGGGATGGGAACCATTTACATCCTCTCATCCTGGTCGTCATAATCGGAGGAAGAGCAGCTGCAGCAGCTCCACAACCAGCCACAACAGTAGCAGCAACAACAGGAGCGCCAGCCTTCTCCTCACCCACCTGATGATGCACAGGGCGGAGGGCCTTAGCGCAGGGCTGCACCTCGCCACAGGAGATACCCCAAACACAGGGTTTACAGGCAGAGGATCAGCTTCCTCAGCATGACTGAGCAGCAGTGCCAAAGGAGGCTGAGACTTTCGCGAAAGGTAGTCGCTGACATCTGCGCAATGCTGCACCAACACCTGGAGCCCAGAGGAGTGGGTGGACACTCCTTACCAGTGGCTGTCAAAGTCACCACCACACTCAACTTCTTTGCTTCAGGGTCCTTCCAGGGATCAGCTGCAGACATCAGCAGCATCTCCCAGTCGGCCGCTCACACCTGCATCAGGCAGGTCACCGATGCCCTCTTTGCAAAGGCGCACAATTACATCCACTTCTCCATGGATAGCCCAAGTGTGACCACGTGTGCAGTTGGCTTTGCCAATATGGCAGGCTTCCCAAGGGTGCAGGGCATCATAGACTGCGCACATGTGGCCATTAGGGTCCCCTATCACAACCCAGCTGTATTTGTCAACCACAAGGGATTCCACTCCCTGAACGTCCAGCTAGTTTGTAACCACAGGAAGATCATCATGCATGTTTGCGCTAAGTACCCTGGCAGTTGCCATGACTCCTTCATCCTGCGCCAGTCTACTGTGCCTCAGCTCTTCCATCCGCCAACCCAACTTTCCAGATGGCTTCTTGGCGACAAGGGCTATCCCCTGAAAAAAGTGGCTCATGACACCGATGAGGAGGCCATCAAACGAGGATGAGGAACGGTACATTTTCACCAGAAGCATCATCGAGCAAACCATCGGCTTGCTCAAAATGCACTTCCGATGCCTGGACAGATCTGGTGGAGCCTTGCTGTATGCACCAGCCAGGGTGTCCAGAATCGTCGTGGTCTGCTGTGCCCTGCACAACATCGCACAGCAGCGCAGCTTAGTGCTGCCGGACAAACAAGTGGCTCAGCACACAGCCTCCTCGGAAGAAGAGGAAAAGGACGAGGAAGAGAATGAGGAGGAGAACGAGGAGGAGGATGAGGAGGAGGACCGAGAGCGACGCCTTGCGGGGCCGGAAGTGGCCAATCCAGCAGCACGCGACCACATTGCTGGCCGTCAGGCAAGGGATGCACTCATCCATGCCAGATTTGCGTAAGCTTACGCTTCAACCACAGGTGGCTGGCACATGGAGATGAATATAAGTCTGACATTCTCAAAACCCTAGGCATCATCTGTCCAATAAACGGTGGTTTGCACTCAGTGTCACCACCACCATTCTAAATGGAATTCTCCCTGAGCCCTCACTCTTGAACTTCCATTTCCCAGAACACAGAGACCACACTTCAGATGATCTCAGCAGATCATTAAACCTTTTTCCACACTTAACCCATGTGCGTCTGCACACAGACCTTGAACTCATCTCCTCAGCAATTTGCAGCCAAGCTGCCTTGGTTTGCGGAGGAGGTCTCCTCCTTCTGTTTCCAGGGAAGATGACCTCCTGACGTCCTATAACTCCCTCCACAAGAGCATGGAGGGAGCCCTCATTGAACCTTGGGTGCAGCCTTAGTTTTTGGCGCTGCCATTCCTGCAACAGCCAGCACTTTTAACAGAAAAAAGCTAATGCTTCTGCAAAGGGGACACGGCCCCTTTAAATCTTTACTGAAACAACGCGTCATCAGAGGCGAGAGTCTGACACTCTGCAAGCAAGTGCCTGGAGGGACCCGCACGTCAGCCATAATGAGGCAAATCAAACTAAAATCTCATCTGCGGGGCGGCGGCAACCGGGAGCGGGTTCAGAAGATGCTTATCTAGCTTCCCCTTAAATGCACCTATGCTATTCACCTCAACTACTCCTTGTGGTTCGAGAATTGAGGTCACAAAGTACGGGACAATGATATGCACAGTTTATTCCATCAGTAAAATTGCCATGTACCGCATGAAAGTTGCAAGTCTGCTCTGTGCTCCTTTTCATAAGAAGAAATGTATCGCACCCTGGCCCACTTCAAGTATTACTCAATAGCTAAGAAAGTCAGGAGTGATTATCTGGGTCTTACCAGTGTACAAACTCAGTGGGGTGGAATTGCCTGTTACATGCGTAACTCACTTGCTCCCAATTTTCCTCGATCTTTTACGCTGGGTATTTGCTTTATTCCCCGATTACGCGTGTCTCTTAGCACAAATACACAGGAAATTCCATCCCACTTTATCATGACTTACTATTGTGCTTTCCATATGTCACAGGTCAGACACAGAAATTAGCGCCTTTAAAAAAATTACTTTTAGTCTTGAAACCACTTACATATTAAAACATAACATTCTGTTCTCCTTACATAAATGTAGATGTATAGACTTTGGGCTGGATATTGTCAATGGGGATGTGATGGAGGCAAGACTCCCACTTTTTGGGTTGTAGTCCCGCCTCCATCGACTTGTGGCCAACCCGCTGTATTTTCCCTTGATTGACCTTGTTAAGCTCGCCCAGCGGGCTTAGCAGGCCAATCAAGGGTCCCTTGGATACAGGTGACGTCAGCCATTGAAATTTCATCTGTCAAGAGCTTTTGACAGATGAAATTTCAGCGTTTGACAGCTCTGTGAAGCTGTCAAACACTGACAATATGATTTCTAACTTGAGTCCCTGTACTTAGACTCAGTTAGAAATCAATCCAGCACAGAAAGCAGAGACTGCAGCTTTTGACAGCTCTGCGGCCATTCTGCTTTCTGTGCCGTGGATGTGAGGGACTCCTGACACCTTAAGGAAGCTAGCCTGCAGGACAAAGTTAAGGTAAGTACAAGTTCTTAAAACACTTTACACACACCAAACACACTTACCTCTGCACTCATGCACCCATCACTCACCTGCACACCGGACATCTCGACCCCTCCAAGCCCTCCAGACCGACGGTCCACCTCGCTAAATCGGCATGGTTCGGACCTGTCGGGAAGCCCACACTTCAGGGCTAAAAATAGGGATTAGGCAAAAAACTGCCTGTTAACTACCTGTTAACAGGCAGTTTATTGGCACTAATCCCCTTCCCGCCTCGGGGAGGCGGGTCCCAGCACAGGTCGGGTACCCGCCTCCTGTGAAACTGGCATGGAGGTGGGTTGGGGGCGGGATGGGTTCGGGACCCCCGAATCAGCTATTTTCCCACCCCACACACCTCCAAACCCGCCTCCACGGGCCGGTGAAAATTGAGCCCTTTGTTTTATTTCCTATGATTCTGGTACTGTCTTATTTTGTTTCTTTTGTGACAATATTTCTGTCTCATCACCCGCCAGCTTTAGATAAAATGAAGGAAAATAAAGAATAAATTTTCTATTGTTTTGTTAATATGTTACTGCATCTAATATGGAACTTCTGAAAATAAATATCTCATACCTGTTGCCAAGGTAACAATGACCCTGTATATGTGAGGAGTCAGAGAAAATACATTTAGTCATAGCTGGTCTGTTGCCTTTATTTTCCAGAGTTGCCTAATTGTTGTAATTTTGTGATGGTTATGTAATTGCGACACATGCATTACTTGGTAATTGTCCTGTATTTTCAAAATATTAGACGAGACAAGGTGGCAGCCCTAGTCACCATAAACCACATATTTCTATATACATGACAATGGAATATATTTGCCTAGAAAGAAAGAACTTATATTTGTAGTGTGCTTGATCACGTACTCAGGACATCAGCGCTTCACAAACAACAGACTACCCCTGAAGTACAGTCGCTGTTGTCATGCCAGCAAATGCAACAGCCAATTTGCACACATCAAGGAACAGCACTTCATCTTTCGATTAGGCATTTTACAGCCTCTGGACTCAATATTGAGTTCAACAATTTCAGACCATAACCTCTGCCCCTATTTTTTTCAGGCGGCAGCTGATGATGATTCTGCCATCCCCATTTGCAACATTTAGGGCTGGATTTTGTCAATGGGGACGTGATGGAGGCGGGACTCCCACTTTTTGGGTTGTAGTCCCGCCTCCATCGACTTGTAGCCAACCCACTGTATTTTCCCTTGATTGACCTTGTTAAGCCCACCCAGCGGGCTTAGCAGGCCAATCAAGGGTCCCTTGGATACAGGTGATGTCAGCCATTGAAATTTCATCTGTCAAGAGCTTTTGACAGATGAAATTTCAGCGTTTGACAGCTCTGTGAAGCTGTCAAACACTGACAATATGATTTCTAACGTGAGTCCCTGTACTTAGACTCAGTTAGAAATCAATCCAGCACAGAAAGCAGAGACTGCAGCTTTTGACAGCTCTGCGGCCATTCTGCTTTCTGTGCCAGTGAGCTGAGGGACTCCCGCGAACTGAAGGAAGGAAGCCTGCAGGACAAAGTTAAGGTAAGTACAAGTTCTTAAAACACTTTACACACACCAAACACACTTACCTCTGCACTCATACACCCATCACTCACCTGCACACCGGACATCTCGACCCCTCCAAGCCCTCCAGACCGACGGTCCGCCTCGCTAAATCGGCGTGGTTCGGACCTGTCGGGAAGCCCACACTTCAGGGCTAAAAATAGGGATTAGGCAAAAAACTGCCTGTTAACTACCTGTTAACAGACAGTTTATTGTCACTAATCCCCTTCCCGCCTTGGGGAGGCGGGTCCCAGCACAGGTCGGGTACCCGCCTCCTGTGAAACTGGCATGGAGGCAGGTTGGGGGCGGGATGGATTCGAGACCCCCGAATCTGCTATTTTCCCACCCCACACGCTTCCAAACCCGCCTCCATGGGCTGGTGAAAATTGAGCCCTTAATCTCTCCTGCCTTCCACCCTATCACAGACCGTCCCTTTCGTTCTTTCCTCCACTCCCCCTTTCCCTGCCTCTGCACCTGCTTAAAACCTGTTACATCTCTAACTTTTTCCAGTTCTGACAAAGGGTCACAGACCTGAAACGTTAACTCTGTTTCTTTCTCCACGGATGCTGCCTGGCCTGCTGAGTGTTTCCAGCATTTTCTGTTGTTATCCCACAAAAAGAAACTGATTGACCCGTTAATCTGCTTTTGGTGGTGTTGGTTGGAGGAGGAATGGTGGTCCAGGACCACCCAAAGGTAGCATCAAAGATAAATAAAAAGGTTTGTTACATTGGTAGGGATGTATTACAGACCTCCAAATTGTGGGAAGCGAATCAAGGGATATGGGGATCAGGCGGGAAAGTGGAGTTGAGGTCGAAGATCAGCCATGATCTTATTGAGTGGCGGAGCAGGCTCGAGGGGCCATATGGCCTGCTCCTGCTCCTATTCCTTATGTTCTTATGAAATGGAAGAGAAAACCTGCAGTCAGGTTAGAGCGATGAGCAGAAATAACAACATTTTTCTTCTGGGAGATTTTAATTATCCACTTATCTATTGGGACAGAGAAAGAATTAATGGGAAAAGGGAATGGAATTCCTAGAATGTTTAAACAGAACCATTTAGTAATACAAAGCAATGTGGCAGAGAGATCTGTCAAAGAACAAGAAGTTAGTTTAATGTTTTTCTTTTTCTTGGTCCTTACTGTATAAATGTACTCCCTGAATATAGGAGACTGTCTAGTTAATATTATAGGCAAGAACTGTTTGTAAAAGGCAGCATAATTTGTATTTTTTTTTACTTCAGTTATATATTACACTTCTACACTGGCCTCAATGAAACCGCATCATTGGCCGAATAAAAGGAAATTACACCCAGGAGAGAGTGAGGCGAGTGATAAAGAGGAGAGCACATCACAGAGTGAGCTAGCAATGGAGTGAGCGCTTTCACCCGAGTCAGTAGGTTATGTGATCAAACCCTGTTACAGACTTGAGCACATAAACTAGGCTGACACTTCAGTGCAGTACTAAGGAAGTGTTGCATTGGTGGAGGTGCCATCTTTCAGATCACACGTTAAACAGCGGGCCCTGAAAAGATACCATGGCACTATTCAAAAGAACATGAAGTTCTTCTGCTGTCCTAGCCAATGCTCTTTCCTCGGCTAACATCACAAAATCAGGTTAGCTGATTACTCATTTATTTGCTGTTTTGTCTGCATGGTTGATTGCATACCAACAGTTACTGCAATTCGAAAGTAATCTATTGCTTGTAAGACATTTTGGAATGTCCTAAAGAAGGTGCTATATAAATGCAATTTTTTTCTTTATCTACTGCATGGAAGGAACCTAACCAAAATCACTGAACATTACTGTGTTAAAATGTAGAGGTTTTATTTCCATAGTTACATAATCGAACCACCATGGCTGCTATTGACATGAATGTTTCTGATTTGTTGTGGGGATTTTGAAATTGTCAATAATTTGTTTCATTGTAAAACTGTGAAATTAGAATCTTAGGAACCATATCTGAGACAGCAGTAAGCCCCATATTGTGAACAGAACATCTGCTTGCTTGATGCAAACCTGGATTTATATGTCCACCTACAGACACAAGTTAAGCTGCTTCTTTTCTCTGTATGAATCACAAAGCCCTAGACTATAACAGGCTATTTTGAATTATGGCTAAGTCATTGTGCTATTCATGACATTTCAGCAAAATTTGAAAGAAAAGCCAAGCATGACACCTTAATTTCATTCCTGAACGATGACATCTTTATAGTGTGGAAGTCAGGACATAAGTCAGTCATTGGCTCCAAGCAATTCTGAAGGCCACGTGTTAGGCATACCACCAAACCACATTACAGGAGAATATCAAGAACACTTGATCCTACAAGGACACAACTGAGAAATATAGTCGGAGGAAACAGCATGTCAAACTTTGCTGTTTCAAAAAATCTATAAAGAATGCCAACAGCAAAACTTCAATGACTGTTCATCCTGCCTGTTGAACTTTCCTAGACAATATTGTCACCCTTGCAATCAGCAGTTCGAAACAGGGTTAACCATTACCTCAAGTTGTTGCAGCCACTTCCATGTTACGTACCTTAACATACAATTTATTTTTTAACATATGTATGCACTTCAGCAAATCTTGTTAATAATACATAATTGACAATCATTTCTTCTTTACCTCTCCTTTACCTAACATGTTAACATTTCAGGGTTGTTCTCTGACATTTTTGTATTCACAACAAAAAGGTTTCATAAATAGACCAAGCCTCCTATAATCTGAAACTTTAAACATGCCATATATGGGTTAGTATGAAGGACGAGAAGAAAGAAGGAAAGAAATCATTTGCATTTATATAGTGCCCTTCATAGCCTCAGAATGCCACAACATGCTTTTCAAACCAATGAGGTACTTTTGATGTGTAGTTACTGTTGTAATATAGGAAATTACCCTGTAATTGGAGATTACGTACATTGCTCATTACATTCTTCTGTCTTTCCCAAAAGGTAGAAAACACCATGCTGACAGTCGAATGGATACAGGCTAAAATTACTAGGTCAGATTTATTTACAACTCGATTAACACAGAAGCCATTGATATTTAAATCGGCACAATATTTAAAACTGAAATCAGTGCTGAAGAGGTTATAATATGCTTTTTAAAATGTATTTTTTAAGAATCAGGTAAGTGATTAGTCATGCTTGTTTCGTGGTAGACCTTCCAATTGCAAGTGAATAATGCAATCCAGAGTTTGCATTTCCTGCCAGCATTGTTGACTATTACTTATGGTTGTGGAACATGGAAGACGACTATGGGAGAATTCTGCGATACTTATTTTATTCCAAAGACATCCAAAGTCAGAGCTGTCAATCATCCATGATTAATGATAGAATGGTGCAAACCATTACATAGAATACCGATCAGCAGCCTCTCACATTATCTGGTTTCCAAGTACATGTTACTGCCTATGTAAACTTAATTAGCACGCAGAACAAAACCCCTGAATTCTGACTAATTTCCAGATCAATCAACTTGGCCCACTCCTGTAGACAATTTAACCCAGCCTTCAATTTGAATATGGGTAAAAGAAGACACCTTCCATGTTTACACTAATTTAAAACTATTTGGTCTATTATATAGGAAGCTCCTTATTCTGTTACTGGTCTTGTCTCTAATAACCATGCCAAAAATGTCTTCTCTGGTTTCTTTCAATAACTGCACCTGCTGTATTTGTTCCACCTTTTCCTACCACAAAATCTTTAACAATAATATTCTCTTTTTTAAAATAGGTACAAATGCCTATTGATACAGACGTTGAACACACAACACTGGAGTACCCTTAGTAAAATGTATCAACATAAGCATCGTCATTCACTCAATTGAATAGCTGAGGGCTGCTGAATCTTTGGGGATTGAAATGTAAAATCACTTAAATCTGAATGAGCCCAGAGTTATTCTCACCATTGCGCACCGTGAGTGATATCAGGGAATCTCATACTCAGAGAGAGTTTCAAAGCTCTGCTTCAGAACCTTGGAAGAAATGCTGCAGTCATTATTTGTTGAAAAATCACAAACACTTTCTTCCAACACCACCAAAATGGATGAACTAATCACTTATTACTGTTTGTGGGACCTTGTTGTGCTCAAATTGACTGCTACCTTTGTCTGCATTAAAACAGTGATGAGATTTTTTTAATTATGAGTTTTTTTGCAGTTCAGAGAAGGTTCTCGAGGCTAATTCCTGAGTTGAAGGGGTTGTCTTATGAATAAAGCTTGAGCAGGTTGGGCCTATACTCGTTGGAGTTTAGAAGAATGAGAGTGGATCTTATTGAAACATATAAGATTCTGAGGGGGCTTGACAGGGTAGATGCAGAGAGGATGTTTCCCCTCGTGGGATAATCTAGAACTAGGGGGCATAGTCTCAGAATAAGGGGTCGCCCATTTAAAACGGAGATGAGGAGGAATTTCTTCTCTCAGAGGGTCGTGAATCTTTGGAATTCTCTACCCCAGAGAGCTGTGGAGGCTGGGTCAGTGAATATATTTAAGGTGGAGATAGATTTTTGAATGATAAGGGAGTCAAGGGTTATGGGGAGCGGGCAGGAAAGTGGAGTTGAGGCCAAGATCAGATCAGCCATGATCTTATTGAATGGTGGAGCAGGGGCCAAATGGCCTAATCCTGCTCCTATTTCTTATGTTCTTATGTTCTTACTAATTATCCATTGGTTGTGAAGCACTTTGGGAGGTCCTGGGACTGCGAAGTTCTTTCTTTTTGAATGCAGTGACAATGTTGCTACCCTTTACAACCAGAGCAATACTTCCCATTGACCTTTTAAGGTCCCAGGGTAGGATCTCAGAACTGAAAAAACAAGAACATTTTCCAAAAGCTATTGGCCTGGAATTCACACTCAGCGTATGGCGTCATAAGCTTTCTGAAAGGCCCCTCAAGTTCTGGGTTTCCGCGCGCGCTGTGCATGCGTGAAAACCTGGAACTTGCGACCTGTCAAGTTATGCCTTGGCAGATCTAGTGAACCAACTGAGGCGCAGAGTTGGGCTATTTGCGCAACTACTACCCAGCAAATGCCCACAAAATTCTTACGGCTGGTAGAAGCAAGCGTAGGGCCTGATTTCACCAGTGTAAAGGTTAATATAAATCTTAAATTAAAAATTAAAAATAAAAAAATGATGCACAAACACTTAGGGCAGAATTTTCATTGACCCGTGGATGCGGGTTTGGAGGCGTGTGGGTGGTTAAAATTGCAGATTCGGGGGTCCCGACCCCATCCCACCCCCAACCCGCCTCCATGCCAGTTTCGCTGGAGGCGGGTACCCGACCTGTGCTGGGACCTGCCTCCCCGAGGCGGGAAGGGGATTCGTGGCAATAAACTGCCTGTTAACAGGTAGTTAACAGGCAGTTTTTTGCCTAATCCCTATTTTTATGCCTGAAATGTGGGCTCTCTGACAGGTCCCAACCATGCCGTTTCAGCTAGGTGGACCGTGGGTCTGCAGCGGTTGGAGGGGTCGATATGTCCGGTGGGCAGGTGAGTGATGGGTGCATGTGTGCAGAGGTAAGTGTGTAAGGTAAGTGTAAAGTGTGGAAAAAAGTTTTACTTACCTTAACTTCCTCCTGCAGGTGTCAGCCCTTCAGGTCTCGGGAGTCAGAAATCTCACCGGCACAGAAAGCAGAATGGCCGTTGAGCTGTCAAAAGCTGCAGCCTGTGCTTTTTGTTCTGCAGAGATCTCTAAATCAGCCTGAGAGGAAGGAATTAACTTAGAGTACAGATTGTCAGTGTTTGACAGCTTCACAGAGCTGTCAAACGTTGATATTTCATCTGTCAAAAGCTCTTGACAGATGAAATGTCAATCTGTGACATCACCTGTTGCCGGGTGGCCCTTAATTGGCCTGCTGAGCCCGCTGGGCGGGCTCAACAAGGTCAATCAAGTGAAAATACAGTGGGTTGGCCACAAGTCGATGGAGGCGGGACTACAACCCAAAAAGTGTGAGTCCCACCTCCATCCTGTCCCCAGTTTCAAAATCCAGCCCTTAAAATTACTTTATGCAAATTCTGGCCCGGATTAAAATGTTTAAAATTATTTTTCAAAAAATTTAACTTTTATTGTATTTGCTGTATTGAAGGGACTTTTGATTACATTTGAAAATGAGAACATTTATTTTTATTAGAATTGTCTAAATTCTTGAATTATTTGGGGAGTCCACTGCATGTCATTAGGGGATTCCGTTCGGAAATGATTGCAATGGAATCCTCCTTTCTCATTGGAGGGCCTGGCCACTTAATCCCAGAGACTCTTCCGAACCGGCAGCATCCCTGGGATCCGTGGGCCTTTACGCAGGCCTACGCCTGGAGGCCCAGGACCCGAACTCTCCGTAGCTGTGGAGCCAGGAGATAAGTTGGGAAATATTTCGCGGGTCGGAGGCGTAGTCCGGAGGTACGCCTCCGACCACAAATTCAGGGCCATCAAAAACAATTATTTATCAGCCAAGTACGTGCGATATGGAAAACTCCAGAAGAATGGATGTTTGGGACAATGGGCCAAATACCTTTGCTCATCCTTGACCTTTTCTTTCTTACATTCTTATAAATTTTACCCAAGCATAGATGGGAAAGCACGTCACATTTGCTGCTCCTAATTTTATTACCGCTTATTTATTGGATTTAATCTCAGCTTTGAAGTTGTCAGCCCGGTCCAGATTTACAGCCTAGCTTCAGATGTGACAAGGGCAGCCGATGCACTAAAACCATTACTGCCTCAACAACAGCTGGAAGAGTACAACTGGAAAAGTGGAAGCAACTGCAAGAGGCACTGCATGAAAGTGTCAGCCTTGATTATTTGCTCAAGTCCCAGAGTGGGACTGAATCATGGCCTCTGACTCAGAAACAAGAATACTACCACTAAGTCAAGCTAATACTTGGTTCATGAAAACTGTAATTCGCTGCAAACATGAATAAGGAGCTAGTCTGGAGCCCAAAATGTAACCTCTCTCACTATAATATGCTTGTGCTTTACTTTCCCGCAAACGGGCTTCAGAAGAGTAGACTTTGCAGGTTTGCAATAATGTTTGGGAGATTTACAGTGGAAAATTGAGAAATGTTTAAGGTAACGTGATATGATTGAAACTGATTCCTGCTAAATTAAAGCAGACTAGAGGATAGAAGCGAATGTGCTTAAATAGAAGTTTAAAGACTAGTTTTGGGATCAGCAGACTACTTTCAAACTGTAAAAGGAATCCAGTCAGCAGGAGGATTGTGTGAATTATTAAGACAAGTAAAATCACGTGAGGATTAATGGGTGAACACATTAATATAACTTTTTTTAAAGGATTCCGAATGGATTCAGAAAAGTCTGTCCTTAACTAAAATGGTGTGTATTTTCTGAAGACAATACTTACATGGTGGACAGGTAAATGATGTTCATATTGTGCACATTAAAATCATTTTGAAAAAGTTTTGTTTCAGTGATTAATGAGTTGTGGAATAGAAGGTAAAGTGTAGGTATAAAGTTGTTTGTAAAATAGGAGTGAGAGCGGAACCATCAACAGGAACTTGTCAGGCTGAAAAGAGTTTCTGAGCGGATATCCAAGGGGTCACTCTATGAACCATTGCTATACATGACTGGAACAGGGTGTTATGTTTTGAGCTCTTAACAGATGCGTTTTTCTATTCTAACACAAAAAGGTTAGCTTCTATTGACTCTCTACGATTTAAAGGATGATCTAGTGTGAGAAGCAACCTGGCACAGTGTGCCTTTGTGAACAGCAGGCCTGCTGATTCTTTTCTGGGTTTATATGCAGGATCTCTACTACAGTCCCATGTCACTTCAGAGAATGACTAGTCACATCAGACCATTTCAAATCAGAATAAATTACTGAGCCAACATTCATGGATAAGAGTATTTTACAGCAACAGTACATAAGAACATAAGAAATAGGAGCGGGAATAGACCACTTGGCCCCTCGAGCCTGCTCCGCCACTCAATAAGATCATGGCTGATCTTGGGCTCAAAGCCACTTCCCTGACCACGCCCCATAACCCTTCACTCCCTTATCTTGCAAAAATCTGTCTATCTCCACCTTAAATGTATTTAATGACCCAACCTCCACGGCTCTTTGGGGCAGAGAATTCCACAGATTTACAACCCTCTGAGAGAAGAAATTCCTACTCATCTCAGTTCTAAAAGGGCGACCCTTTATTCTGAGACTGTGCCCCCGAGTTCTAGATTTCCCCACAAGGGGAAACATCCTCTCTGCATTTACCTTGTCGAGCCCCCTCAGTATCTTATATGTTTCAATAAGATCACCTCTCATTCTTCTAAATTCCAATGAGTATCGGCCCAACCTGCTCAACCTTTCTTCATAAGTCAACCCCCTCATCTCAGGAATCAACCGTGTGAATCGTCTCTGAACTGCCTCCAATGCAAGTATATCCTTCCTTAAATAAGGAGATCAAAACTGTATGCAGTACTCAAGGTGTGGTCTCACCAATACCCTGTAGAGTTGTAGCAGGACTTCCCTGCTTTTATACTCCAACCCCCTTGAAATAAAGGCCAACATTCCATTTGCCTTTTTGATTACTTGCTGTACCTGCATGCTAACTTTTTGTGTTTCATGCACAAGGACCCCCCAGGTCCCTCTGAACTGTAGCATTTTGTAATCTCTCTCCATTTAAATAATAATTTGCTTTTTTATTTTTCCTGCCAAAGTGGATAACCTCGCACTTTCCCACATTATACTCCATCTGCCAAATGTTTGCCCACTCACTTAGCCTGTCTATATCCCTTTGCAGATTTTTTGAGTCCTCTGGACAACTTGCTTTCCCACCCATCTTTTTTCATCCGCAAACTTGGCTACATTACACTCGGTCCCTTCATCCAAGTTATTAATGTAGATTGTAAATAGTTGAGGCCCCAGCACTGATCCCTGTGGCACCCCACTAGCTAACGTTTGCCAACCGGAAAATGACCCATTTATCCCGACTCTTTGCTTTCTGTTAGTTAGCCAATTCTCTATCCACGCTAATATATTACCCCCAACTCTGTGAGCTCTTATCTTATGCAATAACCTTTTATGCGGCACCTTATCAAATGCCTTCTGGAAATCCAAATACACTACATCCACTGGCTCACCCTTATCCATCCTGCTTGTTACATCCTCAAAGAACTCCAGCAAATTTGTTAAACATGATTTCCCTTTGATAAAACCATGCTGACTCTGCTTGACTGCATTATGATTTTCCAAATGCCCTGCTATTGCTTCCTTAATGAAGGACTCCAGCATTTTCCCAATGACAGATGTTAGGCTAACTGGTCTATAGTTCCCTGCTTTCTGCCTCCTTCCTTTCTTAAATAGGGGTGTTACATTTGCGGTTTTCCAATCCGCTGGGACCTCTCCAGAGTCCAGGGAATTTTGGTATATTGCAACCAATGCATCCACTATCTCTGCAGCCACTTCTTTTAAGACCCTGGGATGCAGGCCATCTGGTCCAGGGGACTTGTCGTCTTTTAGTCCAATTATTTTACCAAATACTTTTTCCTTAGTGATAGTGAATGTCTTTAGTTCCCCCCTCCCTGTGGCCCTTTGATTATCCATTATTGGGATGTTGTTAGTGTCTTCTACCGTGAAGACAGATACAAAATATTTGTTCAGAGTCTCTGCCATTTCCCCGTTCCCCATTATTAATTCCCCATTCTCATCCTCTAAGAGACCAACGTTTACTTTAGCTACTCTCTTCCTTTTTATATACCTGTAGAAGCTCTTACTTTCTGTTTTAATATTTCGTGCCAGTTTACTCTCATAATTCATCTTCTCTCTCTTTATTATTTTTTTAGTCATCCTTTGCTGGTTTTAAAAAATTTCCCAATCCTCTGGCCTCCCACCAATCTTGGCAACATTGTATGCCTTTGTTTTCAATTTGATTAAAATTTGAGTAAAATGCAGATAGTTTTTGAAATCAACTCAAATGATATCTTTGAGCAGGTGAAAGGGTAAGCAGACAAACCAGTTGATTGAGTTTCTTTGAGCAGTCTTTCTTAGCAGATCCTTCAAGGAATAGATAATAGATTCTGCTTGGTAGATACCATCACCTAATCCCTACCTGTCGCATTTGGAATGACGTAGATGTTCTTATCTGCAGAGAAAGCATTTTGCTGCTGCATCTGTTGTGGCTCAATCAGAATTACAACTAACTGGAATATTAAATGTCCAAAATTTATATTTCTCACAATCTTTGAAATGCAGCCTTATCATTTGAGTCGCCAATTCGCCAGGTTACTCCCACAATGTTCCCAGCTACATTAACACATATACAAAATGTGTGTAAAATTTCAGGGAGGGCTGGGGTTGCTGATGAGAGCTATGAGGGCTGAGCACCATGACGTGCCAGAGAGATACTGTAAGCCAAGTCCGCAATGTTAGCAGGCAGCGATGGGACCAGAACATGCTTCATCTCTCTCAGTCCTGGACGATTACTGTTGATTCCTGACACTGACCACACATTATCCGGCAGCTTTAAGAATACTTGATGAATCCCTCCCAGCCAAGCTTTCTATCTTTGGAGTTCTCAGCACAGAGGTAGAAGAGAAATGCCGGCTGGTAGGAGGAATTGATTTAGCACAGGAACACCAGAAAACAGCTGGCAAAAATTTCAGAAAATGCCAGGAATTCAGACCTTTCTGTATGGTTCACAGCACAAAAAGGCAAGAGAGACCCTGCAAATAGTCAAGCTTTTATCCAAGTGTCCAGAGGTGCCTCTGACAGAAAGGAGGACTGGAGCAGATTATTTAAAGCAGAGACCTCGATTTTGTTCTGTGGTACCAAAACATAGTCCTTTAGGAGGGATCAAAACAAACATCCATGACTGACTGATATATTCAGAATGTTGCCTTGGGATGCTAGGGTGGAGCTCAGCAGCCTGGCCCAGTCTTAGCTCCCCTCAAAACAACTTTGCAGCCGTTATTTTGACCACTGGTGGCTGTGCCTTCAGCCGTCTAGGTCCTAAGCTCTGGAATTCCCTCCCTAAACCTCTTTACCTCTTTCTCCTCCTTTAAGAGGTTCCTTAAAACCTACCTCTTCGACCAAGCTTTTGGTCACCTGTCCTAATACCTTCTATGTGGCTTGGTGTCAAATTTTGTCTGATAGCGCTCCTGTGAAGCACCTTGTGACATTTTACTACATTAAAGGCGCTATATAAATTCAAGCTGTTGTTAACTAAGCTAAGATTATCCTGGATAGATTGTGACGTTGTTAACTTGGCCGCTGATAAATGTTAGGTTTTTCTAGCACTTCGGTCATTGTTTTTTCCTCACACCATGGCCGGAATTTGCTCTACCTGGGCGGGTCCCGTGCAGGCGGCCGTCATGATGGGTCGCAACCCCGTTGCTGGCTCCATCCCGCTCCACAGAATGACTTTACATTAATGGGGCCTATTAGGCCCGCCCTGCGCGTTACCCAGCCCAATTAAATGCTGCGGGTCTGGTGACGTCATCGATGACGCATTTTCAGCCGGGATATTTAAAGGAGCCATGGCCACATTGCATTTGAAGGTTCATCTAGGCGTGTGCAGTCAGTGCACTTCGTAATTCCACTGCTGCACACCACCAGAGATGACTGCACAGAGGCAGAGGGCTGCACCCAGGTTCTCCGATGACTCCTTCCATAGGCTTGTGGAGGGAGTCAGAGCACACAGGGAGGTCCTCTTCCCTGCTGATGGGAGGACGAGACCTCCCCAGCAGAGCAAAGGAGTCTGGCTCCAAATAGCGGAGGAGGTGAATAGCAGGGATGTCGTCAGGAGGACTTGGGGTGCAGTGCCGCAAACATTTCAATGGTCTTGTTAGATCAGGAAAGGTGAGTCCAAAGCCACACTCACCTTCATCCTGCTGTGCCTCTCATCACATCCCCATCACTCTGCCTTTCCTACCCTACTCCTTACTCACACCAACATACCTTGCACCTCCACCCATCCCTCTCTCTCTATCTACATTATCACATCCCCATCTTACTAGCCACCCCTCACACTCACCCTCATCCAAGTCCAATCATACCAACTAACAACACACAAGGAGGCCACTTGGAATTGCCACCCCACTCCATCATAGTCTCCCTCTAAAGATGTAACCCATCCATTCCTTACACTCATTCCATCACTCTCACTCAACCTTCTGTTCTTTCCCTCCTTGCAGGAAAAGAGAGCCCACAATAAGAGGGAGAGAACTGGAGGTGGAACGGCATTAATGGTCACTCTGACCACAGCAGAGGAGGCTGCCTTAGAGCTGGCGGGAGTTGCCAAGCACCTGGAGGTGAGAGGCAGAGAGAGGGGGACATCTCAGCAACCTGGTGACAGAATTACATAGCATACAGCTACATGGCATACATCAGTCACTCAATGTCAGCAGCCATTGAACAGTCATTATTTACATAATGGTTTCTGTACCCAATCTACATATGACATATCGAACTCATCTCTTTACTCTCCCACAGGTCCATCAAGAGCCCCCATCACTGTCCAGGAGCAAGAGGAAGATGACTCCTCAGAGGAGCCTCCAGCCTCTGAGGGTGCACCATCACCAGCGCAGAAACGCACACCTCGGTGGGTCCCTTACGAGATAGAGTAGTGTTGTCACCTGGTGTGTCACAAATCACAACCGAGCAACAGCAGATGGTGGAGACAGGGATTCTCCCAGCTCTGCTCAGCTGTATGCAGACGCTGAGCCTTGGGGGCCATCCAGAAAGAGGGCGATCCTGGAGCTACAGGAACAAGTGCAGGAGGCTTGGACAGGTTTTACAAGCGCGATGACTGCCAGTGTTCAGAGGATGGAGGATTTCATCATCAACATGAGCTCCACCGTGTCGCAGGAAATGGCGATTGTAGGCTCTTCCATGGATAGGATGGCTACCTGCATGGAGCAGCTAATGCACCACTCAGAGGAGCACATGCTATCTATGCAGAATAGATGGCTATCTATGGAGTATAGATGGCTATCTATGGAGGATAGAAGGCAGAGGCTTATAGAAGTCCCCTCTAGGAGGCTGTCAATGTAGAGGGGAGTCCTCACGGCCCCACTGTTGTGCAGCAAGATGCTCTCCAGATCCTTGCTAGCAGGAAAGTGCGGGTAGCCCATGAGAGGGATGATGGTGAGAGGGGACATGGAAGTTGGGGCTCCTCTCAAAGCGCTCACACTTCTCCCCCATTGCCTCCCCCTCAGTCAGAGCCCCAGATGCCTCCCTGGACAGCAATGGCCGAGTCTGCCCCCGCACAGTCGCAGGAGGAGCAGACTTTGGCAGGGCCATCACAAGCTCCAAAACCCAGAGGACGGTTGCCAAAAGTGTCTAAGCAGTCGCAGCAGGGAAGTGAGCAGGCTGCCTCTACCTCTGCTGAAGCCACAGGGGTAGCACCTCGTAGAAGCACGCGTAAGGTTCCTCCAGCTCCTGCTCCTCCTCATCTTCCAGCTGATGCTCCCCCTCTGAAGAGGCTGTGCACTCTGTGCCTTGCTCCCCATGCAGCACTAATCTTCGCTGCTGCGCTGTGTTGTGCAGGGCGCAGCAGACCACGATGATTCTGGAGACACTGGCTGGTGCGTACTGAAGGGCTCCTCCAGATCTGTCAAGGCATCTGAATCGCATTTTCAGCATGCCTATTGTCTGCTCTATGACACATCTGGTGGAGATGTGGCTTTCCATTATATCTCTCCTCGGCCTCAGTACTTGGCTTCCTCAAGAGTGTCATGAGCCAAGTCTTCAGTGGATAACCCTTGTCTCCAAGCAGCCAGCCAGAAAGTATGTTTGGAAGTGCGAAGAGCTGAGGGTGGGTGAACTGGCTCAGGTTGAAAGAGTCATGATAGCTACCAACGAATTTGGCACACACATGCATGATGATCTTCCTATGGCTGCAGACCAGCTGCACATTGAGGGAGTGGAAGCCCTTATGGTTGACAAAGACTCCTGGGTGATGATGGGGTGCCCTGATGGCCACATGTGTGCAGTCGATGATGCCCTGCACCCGTGGGAAGCCAGCCAGAGTGGCAAAGCCGAGCGCCCGCTCAGTAAGACTAGCTTCATCAGTGGCAAAGTTGATATAATTGGCTGACTTGTCAAAGAGGGCATCAGTGACCTGTGTGATGCATCTGTGGGTAGCCGACTGCAAGATGCTGCAAATGTCTCCTGCAGATTCCTGGAAAGAGCCTGAGACGAAGAAGTTGAGGGCACTGGTGACTTTGACAGCTACTGGTAAGGCGTGTCCACCTGCTCCTCTGGGCTGCAGGCCTTCCTCCAGCAATGTGCAAATGTCTGCGACGACTTGGCGCAATAGCCTGAGCCTCCTTTGGCACTGTTGCTCAGTCATATTGAGGAAGCTCATCCTCTGCCTGTATACCCTGTGTTGGGGGTATCGCCTCCGGCGCGGTGCAGCCCTGCGCTGATGCCCTCTGTCCTGTGGAGCATCAGCTGGTTGAGGAGAAGAATGGTGGTGTTGTTGTTGGTGCTGCTGGTGTTCCTGGTGCTGCTGGTGTTGGGGCTCATCGTGGTCAGATTCTGAGGACCAAGGTGAGACAGTTCAAGTAGAGTTGACAAAAGCAATCTGTCAATGGTGAGAGAGGTTCTTCCAAAGATGGAGACTTTGCTGGAAAGACTTGCAGCCTGCAGAAAGCTCAATCTGTGCTGTAGATGCAGTCAGCAACAGCTTCTGCCTGAGGAAAGTGATCAGCTGTCAGGTGGGAGCTTTTATATTACATGTGATGCTGTCAAGCAATCAGTTGGAGCAATGGCCACTCAACTCCTGCCTCAGGTTGACAGACGTGTTTCCCGAGCTGCGTGACTCCCGTGGCCACGCAGGGAAATTTAAAATGTAGGGGGAAAAAGGCTCTTAAGAGTCTGTAAACAAAGTTATAATGACTTCAATTAGGTCACCCGCCTCTGCTAGTCGGGTCGCTGCCGCACCGGCAAACGTGCCCGAGGGAAAGGCGTTGGGGGCGGGATGACAGCGGGTTCCCGACCCGCTCCCACTTTTTTCAAATTTCCCACCCAACCTGCCTCCATTCCCACCCGCATGGACCCCAGAAAATTCCGGCCTTTATGTCTGTTAGAGATCAAAAGTTATACTGGCTTTTTCCGAACTGGCTTTTCGTCGGGCCAGAGAGGCTTTGAGAATGGTGTCACATGTGAAAGAACCAGTTTTTCTTCAACCAAAAAGGGAGTAGTGAGCAAAATCTCAATTTGCAATAAGGATATCAAATTAGGAAGCAAAGCAAATAACAAGGAACAGGTGTAAGTGCTAAATGGATGCAATGACACTGACAGTATAAGGTTTCTCAAATCAGTCAGCTCATATTCAAATCACAAACCCAATTCAGAAGAATTTAGATCTTTCAGGTAGCTGAGTCGATAAGAGCCAGAAGAAGTTCAATGTGGGTAGATGTAAAATAATTAGTATTGAAGCAAAGACTATAGTGGATGAATGAATCAAAACATTGGCACAGTACTTAGCTATAGTAAAAATGCCACCAAGGTATTGGGTTGAATTAGCAGAAGGACAGTGTACTTCTTAGGCAGCCCTCGGAACCGAGGATGACTTGCTTCCACACTAAAAATGAGTTCTCAGGTGACTGATGAGTCCAATGCGGGACCTACAGTCTCTGTCACAGGTGGGGCAGATGGTGGTTGAAGGGGCGGGCGGGTGGGGTGCTTGGGTTGACGTGAGCTCCTTCCGCTGTTTGTGCTTGGCTTTTGCTCGCTCCCGGCGAAGAGACTCGAGGTGTTCGGCGACTTCCCGGATGCTTCTCCTCCACTTTGAGCAGTCTTAGGCCAGGGATTCCCAGGTGTCGGTGGGGATGTTGCACTTTTTCAAGGAGGCTTTGAGGGTGTCCTTGAAGCATTTCCTCTGCCCACCTGGGGCTCTCTTGCCGTGTCGGAGCTCCGAGTAGAGCGCTTGTTTTGGGAGTCTTGTATCGGGCATGCAGACGATGTGGCCCGTCCATCGGAGCTGATCGAGCGTGGTCAAAGCTTCGATGCTGTGGATGTTGGCCTGAGCAAGAACACTGACGTTGGTGCGCCTATCCTGCCAATGGATTTGCAGGATCTTGCGGAGGCAGCGTTAGTGGTACCTCTCCAGTGCTTTGAGGTGCCTGCTGTACATGGTTCATGTCTCTGAAGCATACAGGAGGGTGGGAATCACTACTGCCCTGTAGACCATGAGCTTGGTGCCAGGTTTGAGGTCCTGGTCTTCAAACACTCTCTTCCTGAATCGACCGAAGGCTGCACTGGCACACTGAAGGCGGTGTTGGACTTTGTCATCGACGTCTGCCCTTGTTGACAATAGGCTCCCGAGGTATGGAAAGTGGTCCACGTTGTCCAAGGCCCCGTCATGAATTTTGATAATCGGGGGGCAGTACTGTGTGGCGGGGGCAGGTTGGTAGAGGACCTTTGTCTTACGGATGTTTAGTGTAAGGCCCATGCTCTCGTACGCTTCGGTGAAGGTGTTAACGATGGTTTGGAGTTCGACCTCCGAGTGTGCGCAGGCAGCGTTGGTCGTACCTCTCCAGTGCTTTGAGGTGCCTGCTGTTCACCATAATCCCAAATCTAAAGTTACTGTATAAGGCATGGATCAGATCCCATTTGCAGTTCTGGTCACCTAATTATAGGAAGGCGATTACAGGAAACTCTCGTTTAAACGGCACCTAAATATCCAGAATTCTCTAATAACCGGCAAAATTGATACTCCGAAAACAACACCTCAATAACCGGAAATGTTGCCGAGACCGAGTCCGAGTCTCCTGCGGTGGCCGAGTTGGTCAGTGGGGGTAGTTCTCCAAACTGCCACTACTCGGCTTCTTGGCGCTGTCAGAAGTCTCTTCCGATCCGAACACCTCAATAACCGGAAATGTTGCCAAGTCCGAGTCCGAGTACTTAATCAAGCATCTTCCACCATCCATTTAACACAACATTCTGTAGGTGAGTACCCAATTATACTGCACATTTCTTGATTTTTTTTATTTTTGTTTGTTAAAAATAGCCTCGGTAGATAACCCTCTCCGTTATCCGGAATTTTTAATTAACCGGCACCATCCCGGTCCCGGATACGAAAGAGTTTCCTGTATTGGCTTTTAAATACAAAGACCAACAGCAAATATGACGCTGAATATCAGGAATTTTAGTTCAGACAAAAGCTAAAAAAAAAAAATCGAGCTTGTTGCCTTTCATTTAAGCAAGGTAGCTTAAATGAAGTTTTAAAGATTACGCAGGGAAGTAACAAAATTGATCCAGGCAAATTGTTCACTATGATGAAGGGTTAATGCCAGGAAGTTAGGATTAAGAAGAGAAGTCAGGTGGGACCTTTTCACCCAAACTGCAATGGAGTTTTTGAATAAAAGCTAACAGGAAGGCCATAAAAATGTATTTTATAAATAAATTCAATGAACAATTGGATGCATTTCTGGTGAGATTGGGAACTGAGGCATTTGATGGGTAAGTGGGATTGATCTCGGAAAAAAGGGCAAACTACTTTAAGCTTAATGGCTTTTCCTGCTCTGAAAATACACAGGTTCTTAATTCTACTTTACTATATATAGATATATCTCAATAAATAAAAATAAGGCGTATTTTGAAATTGAGAAGTATCTTCATTGCTCAAAGCTTGAAATGAAGTAGATTTAGAATACACTAACCTGTGCAAAGACATGTATCCACATGGAAGCAAAGCTAATATACCCATTACATGAGAACTATGAGTAATGGGCCAACATATATTGTAGCATGAGGTATAAACTGGTTTAACTGCATTTTGGATTTCTCCTTCTGACTCCCAACCCCATGACTGAAAAATCAATTGGATTTAGGTTTAATGATAATGAGTATTGAATTTATTCATTAAAGGCTCGTCTTTGCTTCAATAAAGCGTGCTTGGGAGGTCAGAGAGAAAACCACCGCCAACCTCAGATAATAGTATTCAGGGCCAGATCAATTTGGTTTTAATAAGATATTGACCCACATAGACATTACAGAATTGCCATTATTTTTCAATGAGATTTGTCTGAACAGTTTTGGTGTGATTTATTCAGAAAGATCAACTCCATCAGCAAGAGGTGGCTTTGCCTTTCATCCATCATCTGTACAATAGTTTGAAGGAAGAAAAGAAATCTAAATCTGAATTATCAGAAGGGCTGCAATTTAATTCAAATTGAGGAGAGATTGAAACTTCAATTGAAAATGGGGCAAGACTGAGAATCAGGAAAACAGCATGGAATTTCAATTGGAAATGGGAAAACAGGAATTTAACTGGAATGGGAAAGAAATCCAAGGTCACAAACTCAAATTCCATTCCATTTTGTCAATTCAAGTTCCCTTCCACCCCCATTTCAAATCTGACATCAAATTTCAACTTCAACCTTTTTTCTCAAATTATGAAGCTGATTACACCTCTGAATTGCTTGTTCAAGTTCACTGCCTCACAAAAGCAAGATTTCCACTTGTAACTTATACGGTTCAGATAGGAATCAGAGAGGATTTTTAATTAGAAAAAAAAATAATAAGGGAGAGGAACAAAGTCAATATTTCCTGGAACACTTTCCTTCTAAATATAAGACAGGCCTCAATATAATTGAAAGCGTTATCATCACTTTAAAAGAAAATTACTTTTCCTTGCGCTGATCTTATCTCATAACTTAAATAGTCTACATTTCCAAGGCACCTTAGGATTATTGAAGTGTAACATTTACCTGTAGATGAGCTGGAGGTTTAGCTTCACTCTGATGAATAGAAACATAGAAACATAGAATCTAGGAGCAGGAGTAGGCCATTCGGCCCGTCGAGCCTGCTCCGCCATTCAATACGATCATGGCTGATCATCCAAATCCAGTACCCTGTCCCTGCTTTAATCCCCACAGTACACATATCCCACCCTACCCCCGTAACCCCATGTATTTAATTCCCCCCTAACATATCCCATCCTATCCCCATAACCCCACATATTTAATCCCCCCTAACACTAAGGGTCAATTTATCATAGCCAAATCAACCTAACCCGCACATTTTTGGACTGAGTGAGATGGGATGAGTCCATCATTACCCTAAGATTGATAAAAAAATAAAAGAAGCAAATGAAAAGTAAAGACCCACAGCTGTATTAAATACTAATTAGAGTATGAATTGCAAATCTTCAATTTTTGAAAATATGACAGCAATTGATATTTATCAACATATATTCCACTTGTTAAACAACTCAATACAGATCAAAACACTCAAAATTGTACACCAGATCCAAATTCATTGATCCCCAAACATCAAGAGGTCAACAGCAGCGTGTATTGATATAGAACCGTTAACATACAAAACATCTTAAGGCACTTTACAGAGTAGTGAGAGGAACAGAACACTGAGCAAGAGAAGAGAGTTTACGAAGGCTTGGGCACAAGAATTTAGAGAAGAATTTTAAAGGAGGAGAAAGAGGTAAAGAGGCATAGGGGTTGAGGGAGGGACTTCCAGAGAACAGGGTCTAGGCAGCAAAATGCTTTGCCACCATAGGTGAAAAAGAGCCCAGTCAGAAGATCAAAGGGTGCAAGAGGAAGATTAATTCTGGGGAGGCTTCAGAGGTAGAGTGGAGTGACAAGGGGATTTGAAAAAAGAGAACATGGATTTTAAATTTAATGCACTGGCAGGGCAAGGGCCAATGTAGATTTGCAAGGATGAGGAGCAGGGCTTAGTACAGGACAGGATATAATCAGCTGCATTTTGGACAAATCGGAGTTATGGACTGTGGATAAAGAGTAAAGAGAGCATTGAAATCATCAAGACTAGAGGTGGAGGCTAAGGGTTACAGGACAGGGGATTTCTCAAGGGTAACCAAAAGACTTTAGAAAGCTTCAGTAGGAATTGCGTAAGATGAGACTGCTTCACCATCCCTTAACTTGAACTCTGCATTCCCTGCCCCCTCCATAAAACATTGCTAATGAACTGGAGAAGAATGATGCACCACTTCAAAAACTAAATGAATAAAGTAAACCACATCTTTTATCATTTTAAAAGAAAAAGTAACAAATGTTCTATCTTTGTTATAGCATTCAGCAGTTTAGTTCTGTGAATCGAAGATCAGAAATGACTTTTTATAAAACGCTAGAGACTTATTTAGCAGTCTCCATGGTCACTGGAGCATTTACTTGCAACAACTTATGGGTAGCACATCATCGGGATCTGACACCTGCATTGATAATGGTCATCATTTTCATCCCGAGTGATGAAATTAAGACCCCAGGTATGGTCATTCTAAGTAAAGGCAATAATTATTTTTCCACTTTTATTATGGTAATGAACCACTGCTCAGCAATGAACATTGTTCACCATCAGTCACAAGACCCAGGTTTTGCTGCTGCTTCCTTCTCAAGTGTAGTTTATATCATTGGAGGAAGGAGTGCACAAAGTGAAGATTTCATCCTACAACCCTCCCAAAGTACATGCCTCAAACCATTGTTTTCATAAGAAAGAAAGATTGTAATTCAAAGTCTCATTATAAAACGGAAAGCTAAGTTGTAAATTAAACACTTCTTGACATTTAGCACTAGCAGCCGCAATCTTACCCACTACTCCATCTCTCTGTAGCTTGCCACTCTCCCAGGCTTCCTCCTTTTCTATTTGTGTTACGACCCATCAATTACTCTTCTGCTGATATGGGATACTTTCCTTTATTAATCAAGGCATAGAATATAAGAGCAGAGAGGTTATGCTTGAACTGTATAAAACACTAGTTAGGCCACAGCTAGAGTACTGCGTACAGTTCTGGTCACCACATTACAGGAAGGATGTGATTGCACTAGAGAGGGTACAGAGGAGATTTTTTTTTTTATTCGCTTATGGGATCTGGGCGTCGCTGGCAAGGCCAGCATTTATTGCCCATTCCTAGTTGCCCTTGAGAAGGTGGTGGTGAGCCGCCTTCTTGAACCGCTGCAGTCCGTGTGGTGATGGTACTCTCACAGTGCTGTTAGGGAGGGAGTTCCAGGATTTTGACCCAGCGACAATGAAGGATCGGCGATATACTTCTATGTCAGGATGGTGTGTGACTTGGAGGGGAACTTGGAGGTGGTGGTGTTCCCATGCGCCTGCTACCCTTGTCCTTCTAGATGGAAGAGGTCACGGGTTTGGGAGGTGCTGCCGAAGAAGCCTTGGCGAGTTGCTGCAGTGCATCTTGTAGATGGTACACACTGCAGCCACGGTACGCTGGTGGTGGAAGGAGTGAATGTTTAAGGTGGTGGATGGGGTGCCAATCAAGCGGGCTGCTTTGTCCTGGATGGTGTCGAGCTTCTTGAGTGTTGTTGGAGCTGCACTCATCCAGGCAAGTGGAGAGTATTCCATCACACTCCTTACTTGTACCTTGCAGATGGTTGAAAGGCTTTGGGGAGTCAGGAGGTGAGACACTCACCGCAGAATATCTAGCCTCTGACCTGCTCTTGTTGCCACAGTCTTTATGCGGCTGGTCCAGTTAAGTTTCTGGTTAATGTTGCCAGGACTAGAGAATTTTACCTATGAGGAAAGATTGGATAGGCTAGGGTTGTTTTCTTTGGAACAGAGGAGGCTGAGGGGAGACTTAATTGAGGTGTATAAAATTATGAGGGGCCTAGATAGAGTGCATCGGTAGCACTTATTTCCTTAGCAGAGAGGTCAATAACCAGGGGGCATAGATTTAAAGTAATTGGTAGAAGGATTAGAGGGGAGTTGAGGAGAATTTTTTTCACCCAGAAGGCGGTAGGGGTCTGGAATGCACTGCCTGAAAGGGTGGTAGAGGCAGAAACCCTCATCACATTTCAAAAGTACTTGGATAGACACTTGAAGTGCCGTAACCAGCAAGGCTATGGACCAAGAGCTGGAAAGTGGGATTAGGCTGGAGAGCTCTTTTTCGACCGGCACAGACACGATGGACCGAATGGCCTCCTTCTGTGCCGTAAATTTCTATGATTCTATGATATGGGTGGTTACAATCCTGGGTCTGAAACCAGTGGGTTTTAGAAGGCTTAAGACTCATTTGAAGGATCTTCAAGTGGCTCAGAGACGAGTAGCTTCGCATAGAATCTGTCCCCAGTTGTAAGATCATCTGGTTTGCAATTATATTTTCGGTGTTTAAATGGCCGTGGGTTTCTGGGGTTTTTTCTTAATTGAATGGAGCGGCCTGATGAGCATTCTCCACAATGAGAAGCATCTATGTCTATACTTCTCCTCATAGCCTTCTATCCTGTTTTTAACCAGATAGTTACCCAGCTCCTTTTTAAAGGAGCTATTTAACACAGCATTAATTAATTTTGATGGGATTTAAATCTACCCGTCCACTATTTGGTTGAGGAAGGGGAAGAATTTTGAAGTGTGCCGAGATTCCGCCATCGGGTTTTTGGACTTACCAAAATCTGTAGCAACCCTACTTGATCATTTATTTTCTCCTAATCAAAAATGAGTTATATTTTAAATCCATTTTTAAAAATTGGGTTTCATTTGAATTAGTTGGTCCACCCTCAGGGATTGTACAGATTGTCCATTATCACCAACCGAACCATTCTCTCCCTACTTTGAAGGCCAAGCTCCTGTCTTCGTAAGATAAATTCACAACAAGCTGTCCCTATACTGAGGGCTTGACAGATGATTACTATTATTTGCTGCTTTGGTTTCCTGGTGTCACCAAGGAACCACTTATGGTCATTCGCTGCCCTGGAAACACACAACAGCCGATGAATTTCTATTATATCCTGCCTCACTAATTGGAGCGGAAAGACTTCCCCAATTGATGTATACATTGAGGTATTTGGTAATAAATGGTGTAATCAAGTATAACTGATATGTAAAGTAAAAAATAGGAACTTATCTGGCCTTACTTACAGCCCTTATTCAACCTCCAGATTCACAGTTTAACAGAAAATTGAAAATTCAGTTAAAATCAAATTATAGGTTCAATTCATTGCATTTAACTTGTGGTACCACCTTATCAGGTTAGATTCCCTCAGTATTTTCCCTCCCATTTAGGTTTTTGATCTTGCAGACAGCCTGTTTAAATCAGAACTCAATAGGCCCCAACGCTTTTTCTTCTCTCCATTTCTCCCATTTTCTCCACTTGTAAATCATTTGTCAGTCGAGAGAAGAGGAGTGTCTCAAGAGGTTGTAATCAAACCTGAACAGCTAGGTTTATCTCTCTACTTGCCCGCAACTCAGTCAGACCTGCAAAATTCTGCCCCTGCTTGAAGTCAACAACAGTGGCAAATATCATAGAATCACAAAATTATACAGTACAGAATGAGGCCATTTGGGTCTGTGCCGGCTCTTTGAAAGAGCTATCCAATTAGTCCCATTCCCCTGCTCTTTCCCCATAGCCCCGCAAATTATTCCACTTCAAGTATTTATCCAATTTCCTTTTGGAAATTCTTATTGAATCTGCTTCCATCACCCTTTCAGCCAGTACATTCCAGATTACATCAACAAATATAAATGTGGAAAACAGATCGTTTGCTCAGGATTCACAAGCAGACACAACCATTGCTGACTGCCACTATGGTGCTCTATTCAATTACTGGGCCATCCCATTGTCTAGCAAACAGGACTCCTGTAAATAGGCTTTTCTGATTACTACATTAGCTCCTAAGGCAGTATGCCAAATCATTGATTGGCAAAGGTTCAGTAACTCAGGCACGACTTTACATTTTAACATATGGGCCTCGGAGTTTGCCATTTAGGACATTGTACAGCAAACATTGACATGAATGTTCCGGCAATTGATAAATATTTACTCAATGGGCCTGACGCAAGATTGCAGTGAATACCAGCAAATTTGTATCCTACTAATGTATCTTGCATTAAAAATCCATCCACAACAGTGTGCTGTGTGGTGCAGTTTTACAGACCATGAAAATCAGCAAGCTTTTCAGGTACTGTATGAGTGGTATTCAAAATGTTGACTGCTCCCTAAAACCGTGAGCAATTTGCAACCTAGGCCCGTATTTTCCGATGCCTACGGGTGTGTACGAGCTGTGTACACACCCGTAGGGGCCTCGCAAGTGCCGGTTTCAGGCATGCGAAGCGCATGCGCTGAAAACCAGCACTTCCGATCTGTCAAGAATTCTCTTGACAGATCACACGCCTGCCCTGGAGAAGGGCCTCTGTGGGTGGAGAGTTCCGCTTTCTGCAGAACCTCTGCCCGCTGAAAACCTTTAAAAATCTTACGCCTGGTAAAAGCAGGCGTAAGGCCTGCTTTTACCAGCATAAGAGTTTAAAAAAGTAAAAAAATAAAAAAAAATTCACTCATTTATAATTTAAAAATACTTTTAAAAAAGGTAAGTTTATTTTTAGCCCCGTAAAACACTTTAATTATTTTTTTCAAAAAATTTAATTTTTGTTTAAAATATTTAATTTAATGTAATTTTAACTAATTTTAAATACATGATTTTTTTTCAATGTATTTAATGTTTTAGTGTGTTTTTTGAGTGATCCCCATTCATACTTTTGACGGGTCTAAGCTGAGAGACCTGTCAAAAGTATGAAGGGGGATTCCCTTCTCCCATTGGTTCCCCATGGCCCACGTGATCCCAGGGACGCTTGCGAACTGCCTGCGCCCCTGGGATACCTGGGCCTCTGCGCGTGCGCACCAGGAGAGGCCCAGGATCGGAAGTGTCGGGACCTACGAAGCCAGCAGGTAAGTTCGTAGATTTTTTCCAGATTGGAGGCATCCGCACGCAGGAAGCCTCCGATCGGAAAATCTGTATGAAATCCAGGACCACCCAGGAACAAGCAAAAGGCAAACAGGTGCTGCAAAGACAGAATTCTTTGGTACCTGTTGGTATTTAAATAACAATTGGAGAATTCTGAAACTGATACTGTTGTAGTACTGCCTTGGCCTTGCCCTACTCGAGATTATTTAGGTGGAGCAGGTCAGCCATAGCATGGGAAAAATTTAGAGGGACCAAGCCAGGCAAAAGAAAAGCCATTAAGAGGTCTGAGGAGGATAAATTGAAGCTATGACATAGATCCACGTACTAGTTATAAGTGTATAGTGTAATTTCCAGACGTCAGACGAGATTTATTTGAGCACTGATACTGCAGATTTGAAGATATTCTAGGTCAGTAATTTGGGAAGGTTTTTTGTGGAAAATGAGATCCATTGAGATGTGTTTGCCATGGGATGTTAGTGCATGATGAAGACAGGTGTAATAGGCTGGAGAATAGTAAAGTTGAGGGATGGGTGGGATGCTCGAGTTTTCCCATCCCTGTCACAATTGCTCTGATAACTCCACTTTCCACATCAGAGCTTCTGAAATGTCCTCCATTTTTCTCAGCTGAGGTCTGTTCTCAACACTGGTTGACAAGACCCTGGTCTGTCACATTTTGCACACCTTCCCTCTCGCAACAGCAGGATGTTCTTGGTCCTCACCTTCTACCACACCAGCATTCATAAAATCATCTTCCACTGTTCCGACTACACCCTCAAGCATTTCTTCCTGTCTCCTTTCCGCTTACTGCAATACTCATGTGCAATCTTTCCATCACCCATGCTTCTAGCTTAGCAATTTCCCATGCAACAATTCATCTATTTCCCGTATTTCTGCCCAGGGCCACAAACATTCCTTCCATAAGAGACACCACTTCAAATGTACTTTCTCTAATTTAATATACTGCATTTTCTGCTTGAAGTGCCATTTCAGATCTATTGCATCTGCAATTTGAACTTATTCAAATTACCCCAATTCCTGTGCCTTGTGTAAGCCTCTCCCATGCCATTTAACCATCTTAGCTATTTGGACATTCTTTTAATGTATTTTCTTGCCTGACTGAGGTGATCTTTTATAATTACTACAGTTTCCTGCCTTTCTATTATGTGGTTTGCCAGCCATTCAACCCATAAACGTTCTCTCCATGTTTGGAGTACCCCCTATAGGAGAAATGCCCTAAGAATGACCAGGGTGGTAGGGGATGGGATGGGAGGGGAGGGAAAAAAGAGAGAAAGAGGGAAGCAGCTCTGTATATCAAAGATAAAGGATAAAAAATATTCTGGCAGGAGGTTTCTAATACAAAGGGAGCTAAAATAATGCTATAAGTTTGCTGCATACCTCCAGCTCCGGAAAAGGAGCGCAGAATGCTTTATGAAAAGATAAAAGGAACATATATGAAAATGGGAAGGTGACATTAACGTGATATTACAACCAAATCTAATTTGGGAATGCCCAAGTGGCCTAGAGTCAGAATTGATAACCAGAATGCATAATTGCTTCATGACCCAGCACATTGGCTAAGTCACGAGAGACGGTTCTCAGCTCAATTTGATAATAAGTAATCCAACAACAGAGAGAAAATTAAAATTGTGCTATCATTGGACTGGGTGACCGCAACCACGGCTTGATTACATTCAGTGTGACGTGGGATCCAATCCTGCTGAGGCCCAAGGTATACAATTTTTAAAAGGCCAATACTAAGAGTAGGAGTCAAGAGATAAAAACAGATTACTTAACAACAGTACAGTAGAGGATAAATGGAATAGCTTCAAAGGAATACTGAGGAACAGGCAGGATGAATGTATGAAAGATTAGCAAGCATAGACTCAAGAAACATGCTCTTAAACAGGTCAGCAAAATGATCAGATGTGAAATAAGGGAGGAAAAAGATCTTCAAAATATCAGAGAGAAGGTGGAGGAGTGTCCTTTGAGATAGCAGGAAAGATCAGAAGTATATCAAAAGGATGACTAGAAGTGCAAGGAGAGATCGAAACACAACAGCAAAAAAATTCTTGCAGTGCCATAACAGAAGCAATGAAAACCTTCAACAATGTCAAGGGGGATGAAACAAAGGATTTGCAGAGAGTAGTTAATACACTCAATGATTACTTCCTTGAAGTATTGACTGAAGAAGACGACAGAAATAGGCCCTGCATTAATGGAAATAGCCATGCGGGTTGAAAGACTTCTAAAGATGAGGTGGAGATTCCAGATAGGATTACAGAGCTCGAAACAAACAATGGAGCGTATTTTCCGATCGGAGGCTTCCTGCGTGCGGCGGCCTCCGATCTGGAAAAAAACTACAGACTTACCTGAGGGCTCCTGAGGTCCGGACACTTCCGCTCCTGGGCCTCTCCAACTCGAAATGCGCAGGGCCCACGTATCCCAGAGGCGCATGCGGTTCGCAAGCGTCCCTGTGATCACGTGGGCCATGGGGAGCCAATCAAAGAAGGGAATCTCCCTTCATACACTTGACAGATAGAACTGTCAAATATATGAATGGAGATCACCCCAAAAACACACTAAAACATTAAATACATTTTTTTTTTAAACTCACATTTTTTAAATTAGTTGAAATTACAATAAATTAAAAATTTTAAACAAAAATGTAATTTTTTGAAAAAATTAATTAAAGTTTTTTACGGGGCTAAAAATAAACTTACCTTTTTTAAAGATTTTTAAATGATAAATGAGTGAAAAAAAATTTTAAACTTTTTTCAAATCTTATGCTGGTAAAAGTAGGCCTTACGCCTGCTTTTACCAGGCGGAAGAATTCTAAGGGTTTTCTGCGGGCGGAGGTTCTCCAGAAAGTGGAACTCTCCGCCCGCAGAGGCCTTCTCTAGGGCAGGCGTCCAATCTGTCAAGAGCATTTTTGGCAGATCGGAAATACCGGTTTTCAGCGCAAGCGCTTGGCATGCCTGAAACCGGCATTTCCGATGTCCCTATGGGTGTGTACACAGCGTGTACCCACCCATAGGGATCGTAATATCTGGCCCATAATCGTGGAACTGATGGCATTGATCCCAGAGTACTCGGAGAGACTAGGGTGAAACGTATTAAGTGCTTACAATTGTCATGAGGCGGTGACTGAATTTTAGGGAGGTGCCATTAGACTGGGAACAGACTAATTTAGCACCCACCTTCAAGAAAATGAAAAATTCTAATGTAAGCAACAGACCCACTAGTGTAACATCAACATATAGTAAAATAATGGAATCAATTATCAGGAGAAAACATGAGCACTACCTATAGGAGAATAATCTAGTAAATAACACCGGGCATGGTATTAGAAAAGAAAGGTCTTGCCTGACAAATATGATTTGTTTCTGAAGAAACAATATTCAAAGTGGGCAATGGAAAAACAAATGTGTACTCATTTCAAAAAAGCTTTCAATAAAATTCCTCACAAAAGGCTACTACTGGAATTAAAAACCAATTCAAGATCAAACCTGGGTATGGAAAAAGAATTGTCTGAAAGACAGAAAGCAGCAGGTATTTGTTAAGGAAGTGATGTTGGGAGAGGCGAGGGGGAACAGTATGGAGAGGAGATCCCCAGGGGTTGCTTCTTAATCTACATTAATGACTTGGATTCATAAAACTACTGCAGACTCATTAAATTTGTAGATGATCCTAAATGAGATGTGGGAGGGAAGAGAGGGGAAAGACAGTTGAGTTCGAGAAAGCAGCCAATGGCCCACAAAATAATGACTGATAAAATCTGCAAATGTGCAACTCAGTAGAAATTCAGTGCAGACAGATTAAGGTACTACACACTGGAAAGCAAAATGGATGTCACAAAGCAAAGTGGAAAGGTATCTGGGAGTGATAGCAGATTTGGGACTTAATGGCCCAAAAATTCGTGAGGGAGCCTTCGTGCGAGGGTAAGGCTTCCCCGCGATCTCTCACTGCGCACTGGCTTTTTCAGTCCCAGCTCGCACGAACTTGATGTTCTGGACAGCAGCTGTGCAGGGCTTGCGTATCCCAGCGGCGTAGTTAATTCGTGCGAGCTGTGGGATCACGTGACTCAGTTAGAGCCAATGGCAGCACACCATCTTTCATTCATAGCTTTCACATAAGTGCTGTGAAAGCTATGAATCTATACCCCCCCAAAAGAACAGCTAAACCTCAATTAAATTTAAAAAAAAACATCACATTAATAAAATAAGTATAGTTAAATAAATTAACCATTTTAAACAAAAAATTAAATTTTTGAAAAAATTTTAAATCTTTTAAAAAGTTATAAAAATAAACTTACCTGTCTTTAAAGTCTCTAAAAAAGATATACCTGTTAAAAAAAATTCAAAATAATACTTAATTAACTACTTACCTTGTTAAAAGAGGGTCTTACGCCTCATTTCTTTATGTCTAAAATGTTCCATGCTTACCTGTGCGTTCAAAGCACTAAGTGCACAGCGTGCGCGCAGCCTGTAGCACGCACGCGGTTCACCTAGGAACCGCCCCCTTTTGAATTCACCAAGTGCCGGTTTTCAGCGCATGCGCAGTGCATGCAGAAAACCGGCAATTGGAGACAGAATACGCGAGAGTACACAGTGCGTACTCTCGCGTAGCGGCACTAATTTTTGGGCCAATGTTAAATCAATGGGGAGCAGTAATAAACAGAGCAGAGTGGATGTTTAATTATGTTGTTAGGTTAGTTGAGCATAAATCAGAAGCTGTGCTGGTAAAAATGCATAGTGCCATAGTCAGACCACACCTTGAGTAGTCACCAAGATACAGGGGAAATGTTCAAGTAGTTATAGAGAAGGGCCACAGAGCTGGTCCCTTGCATCAAAGGATTGAGTTACGAGGGAAAAAAGAAACTGGGGGCGCGATCTTGCCGGCCCTGGGGAGGCGGGTATGGAGGCGGGACTGCCAGGAAAATGGCAGAATTTGGGGGCAGGTGCCCAACCCACCCCCAATCCGCCTCCGTGCCATCTTGCCAGGAGGCGGGTAGCCATTCCACGCCAGGTCCCATCTCCTTGGAGGCGGGAAGGGATTACAGCCACTTAACTGCCTGTTAACAGGTAGTTAACAGGCAGAAAATAGGCTTATCACCATTTTGCCCACACAAGTGCGGGCTTCCCGAAGGCTCCGAACCCCGCCAGGGTCACCGAGGCGAGTAGTGGGTCTGCGGGGGTCGGAGGGATGCAAAAGTGCGCTGTGAAGGTAAGTGATGGGTGCAAGTGTGGAGAGGTGAGTATCTGAGATAAGTGGAAAGTGATAGAAAAAGTGTATTTACCTTTGTTTCTCCCTGCAGGCTTCAGTCGGTGGGTATGAGGAGAGTTTCGCACCTCCGTGGTAGAGATGACAGATGGCCGTTGCATTCTCCAATGCAACAAACATCTCATTTCTGCAAAAGAAAGAGGTTTGATGAGGTCTTGAATTCAAGACCTCATCAAACTACAGAGAATATCAGTGTTTGACAGCTTCACAAACGTTGATGTTCTCTGCAACCGGCTTTCCCTTAATTGGCCTGCTAAACCCGCTGGGCGGGCTTAACAAGGTCAATCAAGGGAAAATAGCGTGGGTTGGCCAGAAGTTGATGGAGGCGGGACTGAAACCCGACCAGTGGGAGTCCCGCCTCCAAAAGCTCCCCATTGGCAAAATCACCCCCTGGGTCTCTTTAGCTTTGAAAGGAGACAACGTAATAGAAATATACAAATACAAACAGTAGTGATAAGGTTAAATAAAAACAGAAAATGCTGGAAATACTGAAAATGAAATTTTCCAGTTCTATTTTCTATTTTTATTTCAGATTTCCAGCATCCGCAGTATTTTGCTATTGATAAGGTTAATCCAGAGTACTATTTGATGTTATAGCAAGATACTGAAAAAAAAGGAGCAGAGAAAGGTTAATTTGGAATAGATGTCGGGAAGAAATGCATTCAATGAGTGATTAACACTTGGAATGTAGGGCAGGGCCTTTCAACAATTTCAGATCATAACCACTGCTCCCATTTTCTCGGACAGCAGGTACTGGTAATGGTTCTGCTGTTGCCATTTACAGCTCCTCTAGACCCATCTTCGTTTCTTTACTTGTCCCATTACCGCTCCCTTTTGCCTTGCACCATCATCCCTTTTGTCATTTAATCTCTCCTGCCCTCCACCCTATCACAGACCTTCCCTTTTGTTCTTTGCTCACCTCCCCCCCCCCCCCCCCACACCTTTCCCTACCTCTGCACTTGCTTAAAACCTGTTCCATCTCTAACTTCTTCCAGTTCTGACAAAAGGTCATTGTTAACTCTGTTTCTCTCCCTACAGGTGCTGCCTGACCTGCTGAGTATTTCCAGCATTTTCTGCTTTTACTTGTCAATGTTTCACCTTTTAAACTTCTTGTTCTCTCTGCACCATGCCCCCCTTGGTCTGCTCGGTTCCTGTCACAAACTCCTTTCATTGAGTACAGATTCGATCTCTCTCCCTGGCATCTGTCCAGGGCTGACCAAGTATGTTCGCAACCTTGGTGTCATATTTGATCACGAATTGAGCTTCCTACCTCATATCCGTCCTATCACTAAGACCACCCATTTCCACCTTTGTAATATCGCCCGTCTCCACCCCAGCCTCAACTTATCTGCTGCTGAATACCTCATCCATGCCTTTATCACCTCTTGACTTGACCATTTCAACTCACTTCTGGCCAGCCTCCTTAGTTCTACCCTCCTTAAACATGAGGTCATCCACAACTCTGCCGCCCGTGTCCTAACTCGCACCAAGTCCCACTCATCCATCTCCCCTGTGCTCGCAGACATACATCGACTCCCAGTTAAGCAACGCCTCGATTAAAAAATTCTCATCCTTGTTTTCAAATCCCTCCATGGCCTCGCCCCTCCTCATCTCTGTAATCTCCTCCAGCCCTGGAATCCCCCTAGATCTCTGCGTTCCTCCTATTCTGGCCTTTTGAACATCCCCAATTTTAATTGCTCCACCACTGGCGGTTGTGCCTTCAGCTACCTAAGTCCTAAGCTTTGGAATTCCCTCCCTAAATCTCTCTGCCTTTTCACTTCTTTCCTCCTTTAAGACGCTCCTTAAAACCTACCTCTTTGACCAGGCTTTTGGTCATCTGCCCTAACATCGCCTTATGTGGCTCAGTGTCAATTTTTGTTTTTATAATGTGAAGCGCCTTGGGACGTTTTATTATGTTAAAGGTGCTATATAAATACAAGTTGTTGTTGCTACTCCACCCACTGACCACCTTTCCAGGATTGAGTCCGTCCAAGTCCATTGCTCCACCTGACATCCTCTGTTTTGCTCGCCGCAGTTCCCACTGTTGGCTATTTTAACACATCAACCAGCATTGCCTCATTCCTTTCTGTTGGTATTCCCGCTCATCTCATTCTCCAAGAGCAAACCTTTCCAACCTTTTCCCTATTTATCTCTCCCCTCTCATCATAGGTCTTCTAATACCTTCCCACTCTGTATCACCCTTCAAACTAGCTACTCGCTTGGGAAATCAGGCTCTTGCGCTCCACAACCTCATCCTGGATGAGCTCATCAACAGGCTGAGCCTGATAGTGACTCCTTTGTTTATGAGAACGCTCCACATGGCTGCAGATTTCTGCACAGTCACCCTTCCAAATAATTGCAGCAGTACTGTGGCTCTCATCCCCAAAGCCCAATTCAACGTTTCCCCTTACTCCAGTGGTGCTTTCTTCTATGAGCATCTCACCCTCTACTACCCATCCCAGCTGTCCTTCAAAGACCTCACTGTTTACCACCCTGGAGTCCATTGACAACTTCCTCACTGAAATCTCCTCTCCTTACTCAGTCTCTACACCAAGCAATGACTCGCACTCAGTGATCTTAACTTTCACCTGAAACAATCCATAAACTCTTACCAAAATTAATTGCTGATATTTTGTTTCCTCCTAGTGACCAAGAAATACATGGTTCTGAAGGTTTAATGTATATCATTGAAACCCCATTTAAATTTGTTCAAACTACCATTCATTTCCTCTGACAAGCTTGTTGTTAAAGAGAATGATCAGTCTACAAAGCATTTGTTCTTTTAAACACAGGGACTATGTATGGCAGGAAAGCTTAGCATTGCTTCACTGCTTGAAAACAACATTTTATAAGAGCACATCAACAAACCATTCTGTTTGTACAAGTTGCCATAGAAAAGTAGCACTTAGAGAGCGATCACTACATCAGCCATGTCAAGTACTTGTTAGCTTTTAACTGATGACTGGCAACTGATAGTGCTTTGTCATTGTCCATTAAAGGGGCAATGTTGTCTGGCAAGCTTTGCTGAGTTAGTAAACAGCGGGCAATTCATTACTTCTCTCATTGCAAATGCTGCTAAAAATAATGAAAACAAATAAAATAGCTAAAAAATGTACGTGTGGAAACTGACGCTGTTAGAAACACAGCACTTGTGTAGAACTAAGCTGTCCAAAATGGCAGTGTTGCAACTGGGTTTTTAAAGCAAGTTATTCCTGTTCTGAAATCCCTAATGAGGTGACGATTCCACTTTAAGAACAGAGCTTTCACCCGTGCAAATTTAAAGGAACAGTTCTTCCTAAAACTTGCTACCGATTTGGAATCAACTCTCAAGTTCAATTCAGTGTCCTTAGCCTGGCAATCGCTACATATGTGACAGAAGTTGTTCCCGCCTAACTTCAGCAGCTCTTGAGTGCGCCAGTGCTGGATAGCCAGCTTGCAAGACGGCATTCCCCTCAGGCCAGCGCTGCTCAGGATTGTGTTTCAATCACCATGTCATTTCCGATTTAAGGTGGAAACTCACAAAACTGGCTAATTAATTATTTGTGATTTATGGATGTGTTGTACAAAAAATTGAGAGAATAATGAGCGGGAGGAAGAGATTACAAGAAAAATCACCTCATGGAAGGTTTAAGGCGTTCTAAACTTCAAAAACAAAAGTCAAGGAATATATCCTCCGAGCCTTACATGAGGTCATTTTCATTGTAATCATTACCACATATCCATCCTATTATATGTTTTTATAAATATACACATGCACTTGCATGTTATAGAAGTTACAACATGGAAACATTTACCCTCCATGCAAGCAAATATTTTGAAGAAGAGCGGGGGAGTTATCCCCGGTGTCCTAGCCAATATTTATCCCTCAATCAACACAGCGGCATAGTATTTAGCACTGTTGCCTCACAGCGCCAGGGACCCGGATTCGAATCCGGCCTCGGGTGACTGTCTGTGTGGAGTTTGCACATTCTCCCCGTGTCTGCGTGGGTTTCCTCCGGGTGCTCCGGTTTCCTCCCACAGTCCAAAGATGTGCGGGTTAGGTTGATTTGGCTATGATAAATTGACCCTTAGTGTTAGGGGGGATTAAATACGTGGGGTTACAGGGATAGGGTGAGATATGTGTCGGTGCAGGCTCGATGGGCTGAAATGGCCTCTATCTGCACTGTGGGGATTCTGTGATCACTAAAACAGATGATCTGGTCATTACCGCATCGCTGTTTGTGGGAGTTTGCTGTGCATAAATTGGCTGCCACATTTCCTACATTACAACTTCAAAAAAAATGTGCTTTATTGCCTGTAAAACACTTTGGGACATCCAGTGGTCGTGACAGATGCTGTATAAACGCAAGTCTTTCTTTCTTTTCTTTTCCCTGACGAGTAATGACCCGATACCTACCAAGTAATATCTCCTCCCTCATATGAAGAACTATGTATACAGGACCCTGCATGTATGCAACGGTGCAGCCTACAAAGCAGCATGTGCACTTTGGCTCTGTAGTCTGGAGTGACCATAGAAAGTCTGTAAACTCCTGTACAACTCAATAATAATGAAAGAAAAGTTCTGTATATTATATCAGAGCCATGAAAGGATGTTTCTTACAAGCCACTGCAGTGTATTGAAGAATAATCTTGCAAGGTAAAATCTCCATGGGACCAAATCATAATCTTAGAATCATGGAATCTTACAGCACAGAAGGAGGCCATTCAACCCATCGTGCCTGTGCCAGCTCTTTGAAAGAGCTGTCCAATTAGTCCCACTCCCCTGCTCTTTCCCCATAGCTCTGTAAATACTCCTTTTCAACTACATATCCAATTCCGCATATCCAAACAATAATTGTTTATGGACAGTTTCAAATATTACATAGGATTACATCGGATATACGGCACAAAAACATGCCATTCAGCCCAACCAGTCCATGCTGGCGTTTGTGCTCCACTCGAACCTCCTCCCGGATTTCCTCATCTAAATCTATCAGCATAACCCTCTATTCCCGTCTCACTCATATGCTTGTCCAGCTTCCCCTTAAATGCATCGATACTATTCACTTCAACCACTCCCTGTGGTAGCGAGTTCCACATTCTCACCACTCTCTGGGTAAAGAAGTTTCTTCTGAATTCCCTATTGGATTTCTTGGTGACTATCTTGTATTGATGGCCTCTAGTTATGCTCTTCCCCATTCTCTCTGCATCCACTCTATCAAAACCTTTCATAATTTTATAGACCTCTATTAGGTCACCCCTCAGCCTTCTTTTTGCAAGAGAAAAGAGACCCAGTCTGTTCATCCTTTCCTGATAGGTCTACCCTCGCATTTCTGGTATCATCCTTGTAAATCTTCTCTGCACCCTCTCCGGTGCCTCTATATCCGTTTTATAATATGGCAATCAGAACTGTTCACAGTACTCCAAGTGTGGTCTAAGCAAGGTTCGATACAAGTTTAGCATAACTTTTCTACTTTTCAATTCAATCCCTCTACAAATAAACCCTAGTACAGGAAACTTTCGTTTATCCGGCATCGACGGGACCAGCGTGGTGCCGGTTTATCGAAAGTACCGGATAACGGAGAGTTATATCTACAGAGGCTATTTTTAACCTAAAAAAATCAAGAAATGTGCAGTATACAGTATTTGGGTACTCACCTACAGAATGTTGTGTTAAATGGATGGTGGAAGATGCTTGATTAAGTACAGTACTGCCAGTTGAGGGTAATCCATAACTCTTTAATTACTTAACAGTAAAACAAAACTTATAAACGACTGTCTACAGTACTGTAGTTGACTGTACACTTATTCCGAGTCATCTGGTTCATCAGAAATATCCGTGCCAGCTGGGTCATCAGGATCACGCAGTTCCACCGATTCTTCAGGCACTTCCGCTGCTGCGACTCTTTTGGAAGCTTTCTTAAACATGTTGCGGATGTCGGTTTGCTTAGTGGACTCTTGCCTTTTCTGTAGAAAGGTGGAATGCAGAATATGGAGTTGCATAACATCTTGTGCAGTGTAGCAATTCTGCCTTTCAGCAAATTTGAGGATTGTAGAAAATCCTTCTGCAGCTTTAGCCCAAGAAATCTTCTCTTCTTCAGAAATCTCATCCTCTTCACTTTCCATCTCGCTTTCCTTTTCTTTCTTTGGATTCAAAACATTCTGAATTATTTCATCATCACTTAGCATATGCACAACACCAACTTCTCTATCTGCATCAACCCACTGCTCGATATCACTTTCACTGAGGTGACGTAGAGGGTTTGCTGGGCCTGCATTTTTCACCATTCCAGCCATTTCCATTATTGTACTCTTCTTGGGACGAACACTGAACCCATGAAATTCCTCCTCTGAAGAAGAACCTTCAGCAAACATTACAGAAGGCCACAATTTGCGCCAGGCTTGCCTCAGAGTGTGACCTTTCACCAATTTCCAGGAACATGCAACATTATAGATGGCATCTTTAATATTGTATTCCTTCTGCAAATCTTGAATATTCTCATCTTGGCTTAGCAGTTTACGTAGGAAGTCTTTCTTGTAATGACACTTCAGATTTTGGATAACGCCCTGGTCCATGGGTTGGATGAGAGAAGTTACATTTGGTGGCAAATAAATGGTGAAAATATTTCCCGAAACCAACTGGGATTCATGCGGATGGGCTCTGCAATTATCAAGCAATAAAATGCATTTGCTATCTTCAGGTTTCCCTATTCTGCGGAAATGTTCCTTCACAGATGGAACAAAAATATGATGGAACCAATCGGAGAAGATTTCCTTATCCATCCAAGCATTTTTTTGAGCTTTGTACTCAACAGGTAAGTGCCTCACATTTTTAAATGCACGGGGATTTTTATACTTCCCGATAACAAGAAGTTTAACCCGGTGTGATCCAGCAGCGTTCGCACATGTTAGCACGGTTACACGATCTTTATTTTTCTTGTAACCTGAAGCATTAGCCTCACTAGCCCCAGCAAGCGTTGATTCTGGCAAAAACCTCCAAAACAAGCCAGTTTCATCGGCATTGTAGATCTGTGCTGGCGACAAATCATGTTGCTGCACAATCCGATTGAAACAATCGCAGTATTCTTCTGCGGCTTCGTGATCAGCTGATTTCTTCTCCCCGGAAATATCGAGTCGTCGTATCCCGTGCCGTAACTTGAAGCACGTTAGCCATCCATCGGAGAAAGCACACTTGTCAGTGAGCTCCATCCTATCGTAGAATTCCTTCGCTTTCTCGATGAGCATGGGTCCGGAAATTGGAACACCCTCTGAACGCTTAAGAGAAAACCATTCATAAAGCACGGTATCCAGCTCTTCAAGCTTAGGCTTACGAAGCGTACGCCGTTTCTCTACACTCTTGCATGTCTCCGAGCTTGAATAAAACTTGAGCAGCTTATCCTTCTGCGATTTGATGTCGTAGATTGTTGACGAACCGATTTTGAATTCATTCATAATGTTGATACGCTTCTCTCCCCTTTCTAGTCGTTGGCATATCTCGATTTTCTGTTTTAAAGTTAAGACCACTCTCTTCCTTTTGCTTGGACCAGCTTTTGGGAATTCCATAATGCAAGATGGAGGAGATAATTGCCGATGAAGATGGAAAGACACACAGAACAATGGTGGCTAGGAAGAGACTACCAGCAGCGTGGCAGACACACAACAAAATGGTGGATCAGAAGAGACTACAGTACCAGCAGCGTGGCAGACACACAGTAAAATGGTGGATCAGAAGAGACTACAGTACCAGCAGCGTGGGAGAGACACAGCAAAATGGTGGATCAGAAGAGACTACAGTACCAGCAGCGTGGCAGACACACAGTAAAATGGTGGATCAGAAGAGACTACAGTACCAGCAGCGTGGCAGACACACAGTAAAATGGTGGATCAGAAGAGACTACAGTACCAGCAGCGTGGGAGACACCCAGTAAAATGGTGGATCAGAAGAGACTACAGTACCAGCATCGTGGGAGACACCCAGCAAAATGGCCGATCCGAAGAGACTCCAGGCAGCGCGGGAGAATCAACTCCTGCTACTGCAATGTTTCGGACTTGCGACAGCGCCAGGAGGCCGAGTAGTGGCACTTTTGAAAAGTACCCCTACTGACTAAATCGGCGTTCGCGGACTCGGACTCGGACTCGGGATCGGCAACATTGCCGGTTATTTGAGAGGAGTTTTCGGAGCACTCGGCGTTCGCGGAGACTCGACTGCGACTCGGCAACATTGCCGGTTATTTGAGAGGAGTTTTCGGAGGATGATTTTTGCCGGTTAAGCGAGAATTCCGGTTATTTGGGTGCCGGATAAACGAAAGTTTCCTGTACTTTGTTTTTTTTTTTATGGTCGTGTTAACCTGTGTCGCTACTTTTAGTGATTCATGTATTTGTACTCCGAGATCCCTTTGCTCCTCTACCCCATTTAGATTTGTATTTTCCAAGTAATATGTGAGCTCCCTGTTTTTCTTACCAAAATGTAATACCTCACATTTATCTGTGTTGAAATTCATTTGCAATTATATGCCAATTCTGCACGTTTATTAATGTCTTCTTGTAATTTGTTGCAGTCCTCCTCAGTATTGACTATTCACCACCCCACCCCACCCCCACCCACCACCCCCCCACCACCACCCAATTTGGTGTCATCCGCAAATTTAGATATTGTGTTTTTGATTTCAAAGTCTAAATTGTTAATATGAATTGTGAACAACAGTGGTCCCAGCACTGATCCTTGTAGAACACCACTTCCCACCTTCTACCACTCTGAATAGTTACATCTTATCTCTAACACTATTGAAAATCATGATTAGAAAAATGGCCATATTGTACACCTGCGGCTTGCTCGAGGAGTGTCACAGCTGTAAAACACGGCTCTATGTAATAGCAAAATACTGCGAATGCTGGAAATCTGAAATAACAACAGAAAATGCAGGAAACACTCAGCAGGTCAGGCAGCATCGAGGAGAGAGAAACAGAGTTAACGTTTCAGGTCGATGACCCTTCGTCTGAACTGGAAAAAGTTCCAGTTCTGACGAAGGGTCATCGACCTGAAACATTAACTCTGTTTCTCTCTCCACGTGCTGCAAGTCCCGCTGAATGTTTGCAGCATTTTCTGTTGTTATTACGGCTCTACGTAAGTTGTTCCGAGTTGCTCCACATACAACAAGTGATTGGTGACACCTAGTGGCAGTTTTGAAACATTGTAGTGATTGTATCGTTACCGTACATTGACCAGTTCTGAACCAAATCCTATTGAGAACTTTTTTCTTTGGCCTGGATAATATGACACATCTAGAGCCACTATAAGGTGTCAATGGGTGAAGTTACACATCACATATGAAGTATTCCCTGAATCCTTTTTTTCTCTCTCACTTGAATATTAAGCATCGGGTAGGAGTTCTATAAGCTAAATTTGAAAAATTAATATTTTGGAAAGTATTTTACATGAGATTGTAGTGATTCAGTCTGTAGGTGATTCTAAATCAAAGCAATATAAAACACTTTGGTTGTTTATAACAGTTTCTGAAACACTTTTACAACAGTTGAGATATTGTAATAAGGGCATCTTCCACGATTGGAACTGGATTTACTGTCGGAGATGGGTTTGGACAAATCTGAAACACGGGTAATAAAGAATGATACCATTTCAACTTTGCAAACAAGTACTGCCGCTGACCATTAAGGCACTACTAAAATTATAATGAATGCCAACATCAATTTTTATTTTATCGAACAGGAGCAGTGAAATTTGACGATTTGGGAATGAATTGTTTTTCCTTCAATTTAAAACAATTCTTTCTCCCAGGAGCAGCAGCTAAGTGCTGGGGTGGAAGAAGATTTCATTAAAAAAAATTAAAATCAATAGTAAATAGGGGGTTTAAACTAGGATGATAGGGCCATTCAAGTCCTTTATCTGTCATGAGAAAATGTCTTTGTCAATAAAACAACGACTCGCATTTATATAGTACTGTCAACATATATAGGTACGGTAGCATAGTGGTTATGTTACTGGACTAGTAATCCAGCAGTACGTGAGCTCGAATCCCACCACGGCAGCTGGGGAATTTAAATTCAGTTAATTAAATCTGGAATAAAAAGCTAGTAATAGTAATGGTGACCATGAAACTATCAGACTGTTGTGCAAACCCATCTAGTTCACTAATGAACAGATGTCACTAATTCTTTAGGGAAGGAAATCTGCCGTCCTTACCTGGTCTGGCCTATATGTGACTCCAGACCCACAGCAATGTGGTTGACTCTTAACTGCCCTCTGAAATGACCTAGCAAGCCACTCAGTTGTAACAAACTGCTACAAAAAAACAATAATAAGAATAAAACCGGACGGACCACCCGGCATCGAACATCAACCCGGCTTTGGACATGACAACGGCACACCCAGCCCAGTCGACTTTGCAAAGTCCTCCTCACGAACATCTGGGGACTTGCGCCAAAATTGGGAGAGCTGTCCCACAGACTAGTCAAGCAAGAGCCTGACATAGTCATACTCACAGAATCAGACCTTTCAGCCAATGTCCCAAACTCCTCCATCATCATCCCTGGGTATGTCCTGTCCCACCGGCAGGACAGACCCACCAGGGGTGGTGGCACAGTGGTATACAGTCAGGAGGGAGTGGCCCTGGGAGTCCTCAACATTGACTCTGGACCCCATGAAGTCTCATGGCTTCAGGTCAAGCAAGGCAAGGAAACCTCCTGCTGATGTCCTCCTTCAGCTGATAAATCAGTACTCCTCCATGTTGAACACCACTTGGAAGAAGCACTGAGGGGAGCAAGGGCACAGAATGTACTCTGGGTGGGGGACTTCAATGTCCATCACCAAGAGTGGCTCGTTAGCACCACTACTTACCGAGCTGCCCAAGTCCTGAAGGACATAGCTTCCAGTCTGGGCCTGCGGCAGGTGGTGAGAGAGCCAACACAAGGAAAAATCTACTTGACCTCGTCCTCACCAATGCATCTGTCGATGACAGTATTGGTAGCAGTGACTACCACACAGTCACTAACGGGAGGAGGAGGCTTCATGAATATTCCCATCCTCAATGATGGCGGAGCCCAGCACATGAGTGCGAAAGACAAGGCTGAAGTGTTTGCAACCATCTTCAGCCAGAAGTGCCGAGTGGATCATCCATCTCAGACCCCTCATGAGGTCCCCACCAACACAGAGGCCAGTCTTCAGCCAATTCAATTCACTCCATGTGATATAAAGAAACGGCTGAGCGCACTGGATACAGCAAAAGCTATGGGCCCAGGCAACATCCGGCTGTCGTGCTGAAGACTTGTGCTCCAGAACTAGCCGCGCCTCTAGCCAAGCTGTTCCAGTACAGTTATAACACTGGCATCTATCCGACAATGTGGAAAACTGCCCAGGTATGTCCTGTCCATAAAAAGTAGGACAAATCCAATCCGGCCAATTACCGCCCCATCAGTCTACTCTCAATCATCAGCAAAGTGATGGAAGGTGTTGTCGACAGTGGTATCTTACTCACCAATAACCTGCTCACTGATGCCCAGTTTGGGTTCCGCCAGGACCACTCGGCTCCAGACCACATTACAGCCTTGGTCCAAACATGGACAAAACAGCTGAATTCCAGAGGTGAGGTGAGAGTGACTGCCCTTGACATCAAGGCAGCATTTGACCAAGTGTGGCATCAAGGAGCTCTAGTAAAATGGGAATCAGGGGGAAAACTCTCCTAGCACAAAGGAAGATGGAATCTCCCATCATCAACATCCTGGGGGGTCACCATTGACCAGAAACTTAACTGGACCAGCTACATAAATACTGTGGCAACAAGAACAGGTCAGAGGCTGGGTATTCTGCAGAGCGTGTCTCACCTCCTGAATCCCAAAAGCCTTTCCACCAACTACAAGGCACAAGTAAGGAGTGTGATGGAATACTCTCCACTTGCCTGGATGAGTGCAGCTCCAACAACACTCAAGAAGCTCAACACCATCCAGGACAAAGCAGCTCGTTTGATCATCACCCCATCCACCACCTTAAACATTCACTCCCTCCACCACTGGCGTACCGTGGCTGCAGTGTGTACCATCTACAAGATGCACTGCAGCAACTCGCCAAGGCTTCTTTGGCAGCACCTCCCAAATCCACGACCTCGTCCACCTAGAAGGACGAGGGCAGCAGGCGCATGGAACACCAGCACCTCCAAGATCGCCTCCAAGTCGCACACCATCCTGACTTGGAAATATATCGTCGTTCCTTCATCGTCGCTGGGTCAAAATCCTGGAACTCCTTCCCTAACAGCACTGTGGGAGAACCTTCACCGCATGGACTGCAGCAGCTCAAGAAGGCGGCTCACCACCAACTTCTCAAGGGCAATTAGGGATGGGCAATAAATGCTGGCCTTGCCAGTGACGTCCACATCCCAGGATCGAATAAAAAAAATAAAAGATCACCTGAGAGAGAAACAAACTGAGAAGGAGTAGAGTTAGGAGAGATGATGGAAAGAACGGTCGGATAGATAGGTTTTGAGGATATTTTAAAAGGCAGAGAGGGAAGAGTAAGGCACAGAGGTTTAAGATGGGAATTCCAAAGGGTAGGCACCACATGGAAGAAAACTCTGTAACTGAGTGAGGAGTGTCTGGGGGATAGTGGTGGAATGCACAGGAGGTCAGAGTCAAGGATCGTAGGACACAGGCTGAGATGCAAGGCTGCAGGAGGTTGCAGAGGCAAAGTGGGACAAGGCCATGGAGGAAATGAGGGTAGGATTTTGAATTTGGTGCACTGGGGCAGAAAGTCATTAAAGACAGGCGTGTATGACAGGACACGTGGGCACAAGACTTTTAGGCAAGTTGGAGTCTGTGTATCATGCAACTAGGGAGGCCAGCTAGGAAGACATTGTAGAATAACAATAGAAAATGCTGGAAACACTCAGCAGACCAGGCAGCATCCGTGGAGAGAGAAACAGAGTTATTGGGCTGGATTTTCTCAGCCCCGAGGAGGCAGGTATGGAGGCGGGACTGCCGATAAAGTTGCAAAAAGTGGGGGCGGATGGCAAACCCGCCCCCATCCCACCTCCGTGCCCTTTTGCCAGGAGGCGGGAAGCTGCCCTGCCCCGGGTCCCGTCTCCTCAAGGCGGGAAAGGGATTCAATCCTATTAACTGCCTGTTAACAGGTAGTTAACAAGCAGAAAAAGGATTAGTCCCATTTTACCTTTTCAGGTGAAGGCTTGCCAACCTCGGAGAACCCCGCCGGGTTGGAGGAGTCGAGTAGGAGGTCTGCGGGGGTCGGAGGGGCCTGAAAGTGAGATGTAGAGGTGAGTGATGGGTACAAGTGTGGAGTGGTAAGTATGTGAGGTGAGTGTTAAGTGTTAGAAAATGTTCACATTCCTTTGTTTCTGCCTACAGCCTTCAGCCGCGGTGGCTCCGGAGTCCCGACATCTTCATTGTAGATTTCACAGACTGGCTGTTGGATCCTCCGAACCAACAGTCATCTGAAATCTACAAAGTTGAAAGGTTTGATGAGTCCTGAACACAAGGGCTCATCAAACTATACAGAATGTCAGTGTTTGACAGCTTCACAGAGCTGTCAAACGCTGACATTTCTTCTTTCAAGAAGTCTTGACAGATGACAAGTCAGACCTTGACGTGCTCTGTCAGTGACTTCCCCCTAATTGGCCTGCTGAGCCCGCAGGGCGGGCTTAACAAGGTCAATCAGGGGAAAATACCGCTGGTTGGCCAGAACATGATGGAGGCGGGACTGAGACCCGGCAAGCAGCAGTCCCGCCTCCAGCACGTCTCCATTCACAAAATCCAGCCCAATGTTTCAGGTCTGGGACCCTTCTTCAGAACCAGACCTGAAACGTTAACTCTGTTTCTCTCTCCACAGATGCTGCCTGGCCTGCTGAGTGTTTCCAGCATTTTCTGCTGTTATTTCAGATTTCCAGCATCCGCAGTATTTTGCTATTGTAAGACATTGTAGAAGTTGAGTCTTGAGGTAATGAAAGCGTGGATCGGGGTTTCAGTAGTGGTTAGGGTGAGGCATGGAAACAGGCACTGCTGCATAGGTGGTCTTTGTGATGGATGGATATGGGGTTTGAGGTAGTTTATTGCCTGGTTCAACCTGAGTGAGCAGTCGGGAATGGAGTCTAGGGCACGGAGTTTTTAGTGAGAGCTGAATAGAATGGTTTTGCTTTTTTTAATGTTCATGTGGGGAAAGTTCTGGCTCATCCACGACCAAATATCAGACAGTCAGACAGAGTAGACAGTAAGACAACATCTGGATTGTAGAATCGGGGGTGGTGGCAGAGAAATCAAGCTGGGTACAAATCAACATTCACATGGAACTGATCCAAAAGTACACGGAAAGAGTTTAATTTGTTAACAATAAAACTTGTGTTGCTTTTGAGATTTAAAAAAAATCTTTCATTTAGAGTAGATTCCATTTACTATGACAAGATCTTTGTAAATAGGTTTCACTTAAAAAGCCACAGTGAGCTGTTTTATCAGTTCAACTTTTTTTTTTACATGCGATCTACCGCCTTTTGTTTTAAAGATGGGCCCGGGTAGCAGGGACCTGATGGGACTTTTTAAACTTAGCCCCAGTAGCAGTAGATATTCTGTTACTGGGAAGAGAACTTTTTATGTTATTTTTTTGAAATGTCTTCATGTCAAGTGAAAGGGTCAAACCTTGTTCTCAGCACACAATGGCTGCCAAGCCCCAATGTTTGTTCAACTAAAACTTCAAAAATAATTAGAATTCTATACAGTGAATTGTTAAGCCTTTTATTTAGAAAGGTCGGCTATTGATTATCAAGGGGTATATACGTTTAAATAAAACCAGTCAGCTTGAACAAAGTGAAGCAGATCCAATAGACAGAATGTAATCCCTGCCTCACTCACACACACACACACGTAGAATGAGAGCTGCTACATTTCATAGCAATAGTTTGCAGAATCTGAGAGAAGGTAACAGATTGGGAGTTGCGTTGTTTAAGGGTCAGAACATCATACAGGACCCTACGTGTCCATTTCTAGTGGTCTCATCCCTGCTGTGGGCAGCACCAGTACTAAATTGGAAAAATCAACGCTGCATCAGTTTTACTGCCAAACGGGCACGTCCCTTTCCCTGAGCCCCAGTGGTTGTGCCCCATCACAGGGCCATAGATAAAAGGGAGATTGAATGTTCACCTGCCAACTGGCATAAATTCCAGTCGCTGGCAGCAGCAACACCACTGCTGGTGCTCTGATCATTGTTAACCACTTTAACAGTTAATTAACCATCTTCCCTCTGCTTTGCCCAAGCCGCTGATGCTGAATAAAACACTTGCAAATAGCAGTGCCAGAACTCCACATGAACCCTACAGAAAATTACAATGTGATCACAGCGCAGTGCAGGGTTTGCATTAAGAACTCTCATACCTCCCTGAACCAAACCAGTTTATCAGAGGGGTGTGTCTCTTCTTACTGTGTGCTTCTGCTTTGCTTCTTAGCAACCAAATAGGAACAACATTCAAGAAAAAAAGCCTTGAATTGTAAGAACTCATTTTGATTTTTCCTACTCCTGATTGATCGAGAATGTCATAAAATTTAGTTTTCTGACTTTAAAAAGGAATGCACTTTGCTCACTAGGGCACCCATTGTTTGGACTTTTTCCCTTCGATAAAATCCACCTGATCCTCTGCATATTCTCCTAGAAAATGGATGAGGAACAGCAGCAGTTTCTGCCTTTAAAGTTAAATGTCGGAGGAAAGATTTTTGAGACTCTTCCTGATACTCTTGCCAAGGTTCCCAGCTCCAAGCTTAGCAGGATTCTCACGGGATCCGAGCCCTCCATACAACAGATAGGGTCCAGGGAGTACTTTATAGACAGAGACGGATCTTTGTTTGGATACATTTTAGACTTCCTCAGGACATCTGAGTTACTGCTGCCCAGCGATTTCTGCGCCTACAACTTGCTGGTGAAGGAGCTTGAGTTCTATGAGCTGGATCCAGTGTTGTACACACTGGAGACGTTGCAGAGGAAAAACAAATCAGAGATTCTGGAGATACGCTACGTTCGAAAGGGGATGGGAGCGTTTTTCAGAGTCTTTGGCTCGTCTATGGAAACAGTTGATGAACTTTCCAGCCAAATAACAATGCACGTGGAGAAAAGGAACTTAAGTCCCTGGGCTTCTATTGAGAAAAAGAACCCGACTCCTGCCCAGAATCCTTCATTCCATGACCTGGCTTTCCAGTGTGGAGCTAACCCTTATGTGAACGGAGGGCAAGTTAATATGTAAGTACTGAATTCAAAATAATAATTTACATATTGTTACAAGTCAAATCTAACAAGAATTTAACAAGAGGGCCCAGTATATATCAATAATATACTGCTGAGTGTTACAAACCAGGATTTCAAAAAAAACAGTTAAATTTCCCTTTCAATTACTAGAACACCTAATTAAATGATGGGACTGCACAGCTTTAAGCTGTGTGATTTCTGAAAATGTGGTTTCATTTGTGGGCATCATCACAAAGAAAAGTCGGCATTTTTCTGTTTATCACAGAAGTGGAATTTCCACCTCTTATGGTGAGATACTGATGTGCACCGTCTTCACTCACTTCTGGGGAGACACTTGTGCAATGTGTTCACCCCCTTGTGGAGAGGCCCTGGTGTGCACCGTTTTTACTGCGCGTGTTCACCGCCAGATAACGAGTTGCTGATGTGCACCATGTTCAGCACTTCTGGGAGAGACACTGATGGGCATCGTGTGCATTACATAGAATTACATTGGCCCAGATTTTGGGGGTGATAATAACGGCGAGGCTATCAGCGCTCACCATTATTACAGGGTAAATTGGGCAGCAACTTCTGGCATATGCACATTTAAACGCAGAAATCCAGAGGGTGTGTCAGGGATAACCTGCTCCTCCACAGGATGCGCTGTTGCAGACTTCGCCGATAGATGCGGCATTAAAATGACTGTACGCCATGAACTTGCTGTACTTGCCCACTAGTTCACCACTAAAGACGGCTGAAAAAGTTCGGGCTAGTGCATTCAGGAGTAAGTGAGTTTTTAACAGCGTGATAAGTGATAATTACTGCTGAGCAACCTCTCTGGCCCTGAAAAATTAATTTTACAAGGATGGAGTCTCATTCCCTCAAAAGAAAATTAGTGTTGGAGTGTTTTTTTAAAATTATTTTTGTTAACTTTTTCTGGTTGTCTCTTTTATCTCTCTCTCTTAATCCCATCTGCATTTTTCAATCTTTTATTTTGCTTTCTGTACATCATTTAAATCAAACTTACATTTCCAACTTTATATTTCCTGGTTTGGACTCTGCGTGTCTCAGTGAGGATTCTTCAATTTGATTGGCCTTGCTCACAGATGCCACAAATACCTGTAGAGGGCGCGCGCTGGAACAGACTGCGGATTGGAGAAGTCTCCGCTCTAAAGTCGGTCAAAACTTTATAGCAAGCGCTGTTCCTTCGCCGCTGACCGCAAAATCCAGGCCATTGTATTTACAACACAGAAACAGTTCATTCAGCCCAACAAGTCTATGCCCGTGTTTATGTTCCACACCAGCTTCCTCCCACCTTACTTCATCTCAGCCTATCAACATAGCCTTCTATTCCTTTCATGTACTTATCTAGCTTCCCCTTAAATGAATTTATGCTATTCTTCTCAACTATTCTATGTGGTAGGGAGTGCCACATTTTCACCAATCTCTGAGTAAAGAAGTTTCTTCTGAATTCCTTATTGGATTTATTAGTGACTACCTTATATTTATGGCCCCTGGTTTTGGACACCCTCACAAGTGGAAACATCTTCGACATCTACCCCATCAAATCTCTTCATAATTTTAAAGACCTCTATCAGGCCACTTCTCAGCCTTCTCTTTTCTAGAGAAAAGAGCACCAACCTATTCAGTCTTTCATGATCACTGTTGTAAATCTTTTTTGCATCTTCTCCAGTGCCTCTGTATCATTTTTGTAACATGGAGACCAGAACTGTGCACAGTACTCAAAGTGTGGTCTAACCAAGGTTCTATACAAGTTTGACATAATTTCTCTGCTTTTGAATTCTATTCCTCTAGAAAGGAACCCCAGTGCTTATTGCATTTGTTATAAGAACATAAGAACATAAGAAATAGGAGCAGGAGTAGGCCAATCGGCCCCTCGAGCCTGCTCCGCCATTCAATAAGATCATGGCTGATCTGATCCTAACCGCCAATCTACTATCTATCACAGAACCATCTCCTGCATCTAACAGAATTGCACACACGAAATAGGAGCAGAATCAGGCTACACAGTCCCTGGGCCCGCTCCACTACCCACAGGGCCATGACCGATCCGAACCTAGACTCATGTCCAAATTCCTGCCCGCTCCCCGTAACCCTTAATGCCCTTTACTTCTAGGAAACTGTCTATTTCTGTTTTAAATTTAATTAATGTTGTAGCTTCTACAGCTTTTTGTGGCAGCATATTCCATGGACCTACCACCCTCTGAGTGAAGTAGTTCCTCCTCATCTCAGTTTTGAAAGAGCAGCCCCTTATTCTAAGACTATGTCCCCTAGTTCTCGTCTCACCCGTCATCGGGAACATCCTCCCCGCATCCACCCGATCCAACCCCTTCACAATCTTATATGTTTCAATAAGATCGCCTCTCATTCTTCTGAACTCCAATGAGTAGAGTCCCAATCTACCCAACCTCTCCTCATATGACCACCCCCTCATCCCCGGGATTAACCGAGTGAACCTTTTTTGCACTGCCTCGAGAGCAAGGATGTCTTTCCTTAAGTAAGGACACCAAAACTGTATGCAGTATTCCAGGTGCGGTCTCACCAATACCTTGTACAACTGAAGCAATACCTCCCTATTTTTATATTCTATCCCCCTAGCAATGAAAGCCAACATTCCATTTGCCTTCTTAATCACTTGCTGCACCTGCATACTAACCTTTTGAGTTTCGTGCACCAGGACCCCCAGATCCCTTTGCACTTCAGTACTCTCCAGTTTCTTGCCATTAAGATAATAAATTGCTCTAGGATTTTTCCTGCCAAAGTGCATCACCTCACACTTTCCAGTGTTGTATTCCATCTGCCAAATCTCTGCCCACTTACTTAGCCTGTCTATGTCCCCTTGCAGGTTTTTTATGTCCTCCTCACTCACTACTTTCCCTCCCATCTTTGTATCATCTGCAAATTTTGATATGTTACACTTGGTCCCTTCCTCCAAATCGTTAATATAGATTGTAAAGAGTTGGGGACCCAGCACTGACCCCTGTGGAACACCACTAGTTACTGATTGCCAGTCTGAGAATGAACCATTTATCCCAACTCTTTGCTTTCTGTTGGATAGCCAATCCTCTATCCATGCCAGAATATTACCCCCAATCCCGTGATTTTTTACCTTAAGCAATAATCTTTTGTGTGGCACCTTGTCAAATGCCTTTTGGAAGTCTAAATACACTACGTCCACTGGTTCCCCTTTATCCACTCTATATGTTACTTCCTCAAAGAACTCCAGCAAATTTGTCAAACATGACTTCCCCTTCTGGCTTTGTTAACCTGCGTTGCTACTTTTAATGATTTGTGAATCTATACCCCTCGATCCCTTTACTCCTCTACCCCATTTAGACTCTTATTTTCAAAGGAATAGGTTGCCTCCTTACTCCTCATACCAAAATGCATCAACTCGCACTAATCAATATTGAAATTAATTTGCCATTTACACACCCATTCGGCATTTTTATTAACATCTTCTTGGATTTTGTCAGTCTTCCTTGGTATTAACTATACTCCAAAATTTGGTGTCATCTGCAAATTTTGATGCCATAGAGTCATAACGGCACAGAAGGAGGCCATTCGGCCCATCGAGTCTGTGCCGGCTCTCTGTAGAGCAATCCAGTCAGTCCCATTCCCCCGCTCTATCCCTGTAGCCTAGCAAGTTTATTTCCCTCAAGTGCCTATCCAGTCTCCCCTTGAAAACATTGAGTGTCTCCGCTTCCACCACTTCCGTCGGCAGTCAGTTCCAGGTCCTCAAAACTTGCTGCGTAAAAAAGTTTTCCCTCACGTCTCCCCTGTATCTCTTGCCCAAAACCTTAAATCTGTGTCCCCTTGTCCTTGTACCATCAACTAGTGGGAACAGCCTTTCCCCATCTAGCCTATCTGTTGGGGAACTGGTCACCCACTGGTAATTAACCACTTGGGGTCCGGGGTTTCACTAGAGTAAAATAGCCTTTATTACAAGTTAACAGGGGAGACACTCATCCAAGGACAAATGGTCTCAGAACACAGTTTTTCTTCAGGTTTTGTACAGCTTGTGGCATCGTGGTTCCATGTGCACAACCTAGGTTTTGGGTGCAAAACAGTTTGTACCGAGTGCAATGCCCCTACGCCAGGTGCATAACAGTTCAATGGACATCTCCGGGCGTTCGGCCAACTTTCTTATCACTACATTTCTGTTGAGTCTTACAGACATTCAACAGTCCCTTTGTTCTGTGTTACTGACAAAACTTATATATATTGTGCATATTAGTACAAAGTTGTTAACCCTTTAGTTCCCTTAGTGTCCAATTTTACCCTCTTTCACTATCCAAACCCATCATAATCTTGTACACCTCTATCAAATCACCCCTCAACCTCATTTGCTCTAATGAAAACAAATCCAGCTTCTCCAACCTGTCCTTGTAGCTAAGATCCCCCATCCCCGGAACCATTCTGGTAAATCTCCTCTGCACCCTCTCAAGGGTCTTCACATCCTTCCTAAAGTGTGGTGACCAGAACTGGATGCAATACTCCAGCGCTTTATAAAGGTTCAGCATAACTTCTCTACTTTTGTACTCAATACCTCTATTTATGAAGCCCAAGATCCCATATGCTTTGCTAACCACTCTCTCAATATGTCCTGCCACCTTCAGGGACCGATGCACATTAACTCCCAGGTCCCTCTGTCCCTGCACACTCTTTGAAACTGTGCCATTAAGTGTATATTGCCTCTCCCTGTTCCTTCTGCCAAAATGCATCACCTCACACTTCTCTGTATTAAATTCCATCTGCCACTTGTCTGCCCATTCTGCTAGCCTTTCTATGCCCTGTTGCAGTCGATTGGTATCATCCTCACTGTTTGCCACCCCCCCAAGTTTGGTGTCATCGGCAAATTTAGAAATTCTACTCTGTATTCCAATATCCAGGTCATTTATATATATCAAAAAAAGCAGTGGCCCCAGCACTGACCCTTGGGGAACACCACTGTCTACCATCCTCCAGTCTGAAAAACAGCCATTTACCACAACTCACTATTTTCTGTCCTTAAGCCAATTCCTTATCCAAGCTACCACTGACCCACCATGTAGTACTTCCAATTTCCAAGTCTAAATCATTTATGTAAATAGTGAACAGCACCGATCCCTGTGGAACACCAGTTCTCACCTTCTGCCAGTCTGAGTAACTACCTTTAACCTCTACTCTTTGTTTCGAAGCCAGCTTTTTTATCCATTCTGCTACTTGTCCCCTGACTCCACATGTTCTGGTCATGAGTCTACTATGCAGTACCTTATCAAAGGTCTTTTGAAAATCCAAGGGGAAAAAATTGGGTTGCTTTGCACCTCCCGTTAACACCCCCGAGGGGCACTAACGGGGTGCAAAGCCCTGAGCGCCTGGGCACGGCGCCACTAACGCCTCCAGCAAAATTCAGCGGGAGGTTAGCAGCGGCGGTAGCCAATCATTATCGCCGTGCGCAGTGCCTCGGTCACGCCCCGGCTGCAAACTTTAGTCACGCCCCCTGACCTACCGCCGAACGATATGTCCGACAGGGTCAGGGTGGTGTTTTTGCAGCTACGGCAACGCAAATTAAAGGGCAGGTGCCGAGCGGCCATTTTTTTTTGGGGCCGCCTGCCAGCACCTGCCCCTTTCCTCTTCTTCATGCAGGGTGCCGGCAGCGATCGTTGAGCCCAGCACTCCTCTTGGGTTCCGGGCTGTTTTCCTGGCACTCCGCAGGTCCAGCAAGGCGCAGCGCTAGGCCCCTCCTCGTTAATCAGGGGAGGGAGGCCTGCAATACCGCGGTGCTACGTGCCAACGCACGTGACGCTTTTGCACGTAGCGCCGCAATATTCAATGGTAACGCCCCAGGAAGGAGGGGGAGCGCTTCCAGTAGTGCACGCCTCCTGCTTGGGGCGCTACCACTGAATTTATGGTGCAGGGTGCTAACTTTTTCGGGGCACTAAAAGTAGCGCCCTGGCGAAGCTAGCGCCCCCATCGAATTTTCCCCCCCGCCAAGTATATCACATCGACTCTCTTGTCTACTCTTTCTGAATACTTCTTCAAAGAAATCAATAGGGTTGGTCAAGCATGACCTTCCCTTATGAAATCCTGCTGACGACTATTATATTTTCAGTTTCTAGATGTTTTTCTGTTACATCTTTGAGTAAATTTTATCTTTCCTACTACCGACATAAAGCTAACCGGATTTGTTCTATCTCCCATTTTAAATATAGGGATAATGTTAGCTGTCCGCCAGTCCTCTGGCACTATTCCCTTTTATATTCTAGTCTGTGCTGACTTAGCTGATCTCAGCAAATGCGATGGTAGGGGCATTAAAGGCCTCAGTGCAGATCAGCCACATTGTTATCCTGTAATTCCTACTTGAAGTGTGTATATTGGATAACAACAGGATTGGTCTTGGCAGCAAAGGCTCCGTGTCAGAATAGCCTACTGACACTCACTGTTATGACCGGCGTACAATAATAAACACACTGGGTGAGGTACTCAAGGGCAATGACATCCATGGCACACACCACAGAAAGGAGTCAACACGCTCAGGTGGGGGGAGGAATGGGGATAATATTGGCAAGGAATATAAAGGGGTAAGGAAGTTATATAGAATTAAAAAGGCTTTTTGTTTCTCTGTATCCTTGGTTGGTAAACAACGCAAATCAACAAACTACTGTTACAGGTAAGCTATCGTTTAGGAACCATGAGGACATCTCTACAAGCCTCAAGGGGAAAACCATGTGACAGATTATTGACAGTAACTGTACCAAATTATATTGGTCATCTCAGGAAATCAACTTTTTGAAAGATGCTTCCCCAGTTTTTTGTATCTTCTATTCCTCAGATACGTGCAGGTGTCACCAGAGGACAGAAAAATTCTTCTGGGGTTCAACGTCTTGGGAATTCTCCTTGATTACCTGACAAAGGTTGGATTTTATCTCCAGGGTACAAGGGCAGTCCATCATCAGGAGGACACAGTGGAATGTTATACATTCAAACGCAACATGAACTAAACCACAGTAAAACGCAAGCATCGCATGACTGTCCTACACTGCTGATTACTGTTCAACAGTAAAATGAGAGAGCTGGGCAACTACCTGAGTGAATGCATTTAATATTACAAACAGTTTATATCATCAGATAGTTAAGACAAATATAATAAAATCCCCACTGACTTTATTGGAACACTGTCGTTCTTTTCAGTGACAAGTGAGGGGAGATGATGCCTTGTGAGTTTATTTGATTGAGAAAAGGTGTTTTCTCATTATTATGGCGGAGACGAGCCCCAAAATTGAGCTAATATAATTGCAAATCACAGCAACGATAACATGGTTTAAAACACCATCAACCAAAGGGCAATCAAGACCCTGTATTGCGTTACAACTGCAGTTTGGTAGGGCCCACAAAATGTCTATGAGGGTGTGGTAGAATTCACCTTCATGGTAAGGACACTCCAGCAACAGAAATACAAGATTTCAAGCTTGGTGAATATTACATGCAAGTCAATGGCAAGTGTTCTATGTGTGAGGTTTTACCCCAATATAGAATCAACTGGCAATGATGTTGCTGCACAAAAAGCTCAGCTCATGTACACCTTTTGAGTTTGATATTACACTCTGATTTCCTGCATTGTCTAGACTGCTAGCAATCTTTACAATTGAGAAACCAGCCCAAGGCACGTATTGCAGGTCACCACCAAAGTTGGAAAAGAAAACCAGAAAGGAGTTATTACTGTTAAGTCACACTTAGTCGCTCTGACTGCCTGCCTCTCTTCTGTGGTCCTGTCCACGCCTGGGTGGCCTTCAAGAAGGAGGATGTGGTGTCTGCTGGTACGTTGGAGGACTTTCGCGACCGATGGGCACCGCTGGGACTGGAGTATATAGTGGACATTAGTAGTAATATTATTTGGTTTTATAAGTTTCCTTTATTCCTTTTTCACAGTTATTTTATTATTTATGCCCCTTTTTTAAAAAAGGGGGTTCATCAAAAAGAATGGGTTTTCAGCTAATGACACTGGGGAAACTCAGTGCCTCCTTATTGGTTCATTAGAAAGGGCATACATGTCCAATGTAGGGTTTTATGTAAAAAAAAATCAGTTACCATTTTTATTGTAAACTGTACAAATGAAACCCTGTTCATTTCTCATCACCAAACTTGAGAAGTGACATACTTGTATTAGATGCCAAACTTTAATTTTAAAAGTCTAAAGATTGCAGGAGGAAGGAAAGATTTAGGGAGGGAAGTAGTTCCACAGTTGAGGCCCTGGGAAAAGGATGAGTACGACACTGCACACTGAATCCTCACTTTAACACAACGGGGATACAAGAGGAACAGCATGTAGAATGGATCATTTGAAACTGAGAATTTAAAAAAAATATTCAGGTGCATGAACCATTGTAGTTTTGATAAAATGAAGACAAGAAAGGAATTGCCTATCAAACAATAAGCTTTTTCTAGCAAATTGTCCGAAAGCACAAGAAAAACCTCCCCAAATATGGGAACAATCCTGATCTCTTGAACAGCCGTATATAGTTGAGAAGGGTTTGGAAGAAAGGCTGGGGGGGGGGGGGGTGTGCAGGGAAGTGTTCGGCTGAATTAACAAGGAGGTGGGTTAATCCCACTTAAGGTCAGAGATAAGTTAACTGTTTACATGGCATGCAATGTAGCAATTCTTCTCTTTTCTATGTTCATCCCAGCCCAACAAATTTAAACCACCAAAAAAAAAACTATACCGGGCACCCACACGAGCTCCTTGCATTTTTATTCCCATTCATGCAAATAATTTAAAAAGCATTCTCCATCACAAAAAGTAGTAACGTGCATAACTGCATCCAATTAGCAATTGTAGTCACATGTAAATTTGGAATAATTCCACTTCACAGTGAAAAGACAGAGTTAAAGCAACAAAAAATGGCTGAAATATGCAAGAAGCACATCCTGACATTTTGTAGCGCTGCCTTCCTCTACTAAAATGTGTTTCATTAATAGGCTGATACTGAAGTTCTATTTAACAGGAACATGGCTTACAGTCAAACCTTTTACATGTTTTCTATTTTTGCCTTTTTTGAAGTTGATTTAACTCCAGCTGTATTAACACCCATTATAGAATGGCTGGAAATAATTAGAAGACGGTTTTCCTCCTCCCTCCATGGGGATTGACTCCTTGTTGGGATTTTGATTCCACAGTGTCATCCAAGTAGCCATCATTGATGTGCGAGCCTGGACAGAGAATCAACAGGTTCTTCAATCCCTGGTGGAAGTCATTATAGTTGAGTCAATCTTGTCTTTATCAAACGTCTATTCCCAGACCTCTAGAAGTGACTTGATAGCAATGAGGAATGAAGTTGAGCTAATTTTCACTTCCTTAACCCAGGAGAACCAAGCCCAACTGTTACACCCTACCATTCCCCCAGCGTAGATGGGTTAACTCGGCACTGACCAGGGAACAAATCTAGGCTCTTCTGGGTCTGTCTTAGGTACTCGCTGGATAAACCCACTGAACCATCATGTGAGCCCTCAAGTGGCACATATTTGCAGAAAGATTCAAACAGCCAACAATCAGCAATCAATCACACCACATTTTTCTATGCAATGACTATGTAAACTTAATGGTGCGGAAAAAGTCAGAGGGCAAATATTTTAATAGCAATCAAGTAACAATTTCTACAGAATGCCTAGTGTTGTTTCAGATGACTAATGGCAGAGAACTTATAAAAAGTAAAAGTCCATACATTTTTTTACTCATCCACTAACTAGCCTTTAAACAATCCAAATGTGCTCCTTTTTAACAACTGGTGCTTTTACTCTTCTCCAATATACTAACCATTGCAAATTGCTGTTAGTCTCTTCAAGTTGTTTAGGTTCCTTCGCTTTGGTGTCTAGGTACCATAACTTACTACACTTTGGTTTGACTTTCTTTCTGGTTCCTAGATCAGTCTTTTTGTTCCTTATGTGCATTTCTGTAACAACCGGGCCATGTCTGAAATAATTCACTGAATCTGTGCACCAATTGTAATGGGGTAGTGCACTAGAAACTAATGTTCTGGATATTAAATATCAAGCATCTGGGAGAGTACAGTGGAGAGCACCATTGAAGCTGTAGGTTGATATTACTGAATTTATTGGGGGTTTTCCTGAGAAAAGAATTTGAAGAATATGTGCCATATTACAGGTTGAGCGTCCCAAATCCAGAGTTCCGGAATCCGGACAATTGATGGCAGGGGTCCGGAATCTGTAAAATGTTCCGAAATCCGGACACCGAGGGAGGCTTACCAAAAACCGGAAAGAGCGCAACCTGGGCCCAGGCATTTCCGGACTCGGCACATGTTTCTGATGTCCGAAGTCTGGAAATATTGCAACCTGGGCTCGGGCGTTTCTGGATTTCGGGCATCAGAAACACGTTCCGAAGTCCGGAAAAACCCAAAAACCGGCTCGGCCTCGGTCCAGAGGTTGCCGGATTTGGGACGCTCAACCTGTATAGCACATTATTTGTGTATTACATTCGATTAAAGAAGACTTATATTTATATATTGCCTTTCACAAACTCAGGACATCCCAAAGCGCTTTACAGCCAATAAAGTACTTTTGGAATGTAGTCACTGTTGTAATGTAGGGAACTCAGCAGCCGATTTGCACACAGCAAGCTCCCACAAACAGCAATGTGACAATGACCAGATTTTTTTTAGTGGTGTTGGTTGAGGGATAAATATTGGCCAGTACACTGGGGAAAACTTCCCAGCTCTTCTTTGAAATAATGTCTGGGGATCGTTTACGTCCACCTGTGAGGGCAGACGTAAACGTAAGCATCGGTTTAACATCTCATCCAAAAGCTGGCACCTCTGACAGTGCAGCACTCCCTCAGTAGTGCTTGGGAGTCAGCCTAGATTTTGTGCTCAAGTCTCTGGAGTGGGGCATGAACCCACAACCTTCTGACTCAGACCAGAGTGCTTTCACGGAGCCACGGCTAAAGACAGAACAAAAATCTTATTAGTGTGTGTTAATGCTGAATACATGTCCCTCCAGCACACTTCCTTGACATCCACAGAGTTACAATCTTTGCTTCCATTGGTGAAGCGGCTGGTCTTAAAGGCAGTGACGGGCCTTGTAAATAATTTAAAAAATTGTAACGATTGTTCAGAATCTGTCACAAAGTTTGTTTTTATTGAAATTTTGAAGACAAAGAAACCACAGTAAATCAATTGGCAACATCACTGCTTTATTGTAACTTTGTGTAGAAAGCGCATTTGAACTTCCACTGCTTTGGGAAACATGACTCCCGACATTATAAATGGGTCACTGAAAACAAAGCATAGTTACTTTCCTTTCAGCAACGGTGATATGGTGCCTGCAAAAGGCAGCAGAGAACTCTCCAAACCATAGAACTGTACTTTGAATTTCCAGGTTGTACAATACATATTTGACAGTGGTTGTGGAAACATCCCTTAACGTGCTGCAACTGGAACCGATACAAAATGTAGGTAGTTCCAGTGTGTCATGCAAGAACCAGATTTTGCTTACACATTGATACAACTGCAGGAGGTACATTAGTGATCTAAATAAGGAAGCACAAGAAAGAGCAAATGGAAAAATAGCAAGAAAATCCTTTTTTATAGCAGACATGAAGGAACAAGCAGTTATGGATGAAGTGACAGTAGATCCCTGTGAAATCAGTAAGTGCTATGATTGCCCAGCAGAATGCTGTAACACCTCTGATATGCTCCCTTTTGTGACATTGATTTTTTTTAGTACCTCCAAGATTCCTGGTTAGCGCAATTTTGAGCTCTGCTTGAAACCTGCGCAATGCTGGCAGTTAATATTTAACGTACAAAAGGCCATTCAGCCAGTCCCTTTACTATTTCAACACGCCAAGTCTCACATCTAACCAGATCTTGAACTCCCCAACACCTGATTTCAAATGTTTATCACCCTAATGGCCCGGATTTTGCGGTGGTAATGACAGCGAATTGTCAGCATTCGCCGTCATTAGCCCTCTGAAACTGACAGCAACTTCAGGATTTAGCGCATGGGCAGATAAACGTGGAATTCCAGAAATTACGATCAGTCATTGGTTTAAATTTGCTTTTCACTAATTTAAATTTATGCCCTCTTGTTCTACTGGCCGTGGTGACTTTAAAGCAATATTGAGGGTGTATCTCTTGTAAAGTGTGCCATTTTATACTTTTATATACTTTAATGAGATTCCCTTACCATCTTCTCTCTCGACTTTGGAGCTTAAGCATCTCTCATCTTTCCTCATCACTCACCCCGTTGCATTTGGGATCATTATTGCAGCTCTTCGAACCTTTTCCAAAGCAAGTCACTTCTGAAGATGGCGATGAGAAATGCACAATATTCCATTTATACAGTTTACTTTAAAAATAGCAGTTGCAATTTTTTATTTCATAACCCTAAATTAGCTATGTGATTTCATGGAAATAAATAGGCTTTGGTATGCACTTTCATTCTTTCAAGCCTTTCGACTGTTCTGCATCAGAGTTGCTACTGCAAGGTCAAGAGGCTCACAGCCAGCACTTAAAAATGAAAAAAAAAACTTTATTAAAAAAAAAGCACGCACACCTAAAATACAATGGAACCACTGAATCAAAGTGTGTGTTTATCCAAGTGTCTGGACGTCATAATCCCTTTTCTGAGTTTTTAAAAACAAAACGAAATAAAGACAATAGGCACGGGCCAATGAGGAAAATAAAGTGACACGTGTAAAATGCACGTGAATCTATCAGAAAATATCACAGACTATAGAAAGTGACAGTACAACGGATGATAATCAGTGTGGCTCACTGTAAATCACTTTAGGAGGATACTTAAGCCACTTTAGGATTTAAGCAAGACTTCTCATCGATACTGCTTACAGAGGAAGGAAAGTTTAGAAAAATATTCTCAGAACAGCAGTGGGTCTGTGCAGCGGAAAGGGCTTATAGAACTGCCTTCCAGATAACTGGAAGGTGAGTGTTTCCAATATGCCAGGATACAAGTGTGAGTGAGGTTTTGTACTGCACTGTGAGTTTAGAGACCCCGCACCTCAAACTATTCAAATTTAAGGGGAAAAAATCCAATATTTTGATGCCATGGAAGAGAAACAATTTGATTTGTATTTTACACATCACAGGTACCAGTCTTGCAATCAAACAAAACATCGAAAAGGTTTTTCAAACTGAAAATTCATAATCATAAATACACCAAAGTGCACATTTCAGCTGTAGAATCCTGAAAGGGCAACAGTGAAACACACGTAGCATTTAAACTTTGCTATTTATTACTCAATACAGCATCTTAACTTTAGAAAATTCTAGGCGATAGCACTGGCTAATAGAAAGAGAAATCTTTCTGTTACAACTAGAGTGCGAGAATTTAAAGAACATTAGAGACAGGTCAATTTTTGGTCTGTTTCAAATCCAGTCTACACAGGCCACCAGTAGAAATTTCAATCACTCATGTTTTACACACTTAGTAACAAAGACGTTTTAAAGTGTTTCCATTTTTAACAAACTTAGTAAGGCAGCCAAGTCCCTGTGAACACTGTTACTGCACAGCAGTGTAACATTACTAGTTCCCACACCAGCCTCCTTTACAGCCACGAATCAGGATGCCCGTTTAGTGCCAACTAAGGCTGAATTATGGGTGGTTTTATATTGTGGACTCGGATCTGCTAAGAACCAGATCAAGATTCCTCAGTAATTTCAGTTGAGCAACAGACAAATGAGTTTTCCATTCACTCAGCTGAGGTTAAGAGTCAAACTTCGCTCCCTGGTGGTAAAGAGAATGTACCAGCTCACTGGTGCCACCCTGTCTTCCCACAGGTTTTTATTTTGACTAGAGTTCAGACCTGGTCAGCACACAGCACAAAAGCAAAATGTAAGCAAGTTCTTGAAACTTAGTTGTGCGCTCATTCACTATCTTCTCAAAGTTCCGGGTTCTTATATTCTGTCTGCAATGTGCCAAAGCCCTTATTCCCTTTCAACATAGAAACACAATCACAACAGGCAAAGCGGAGTGCAAATAATAGTAAACAAAAGAATGATAAATATTTCTGACAACCAACACCACATCATGTAATTAAAGAATGGTTTTGTTAATGTTTTCCATCAGGGCTGGTTGTGAACATTTACAGTTCATCTTCTGTATGTTTTTGCATCAGAAATATCATGCTTCATTGAAGCATAATTATGTAAAATGCATCTGAAGCAGTAAGTCACACCTTGAGGCCATGGTGAATAGTTCATGTTCTATTATTAAAAGTGAATTAGAAGAAAATAAGCAACTTGGGAAATTTCCATGGCGCTGGTGAAAGTCTGAAATAATGAGTAAAAACCACTAGCTCAGATGTGTTAACTAACTTCTGGTGATAATCTGTACAGTGGTGCATCTGTGAAGAATGTCCTTCTATACAAGTCTGCTGCAGGCACAGCATTATTCTACCCTTTGAGGTGTCCAATCTATAATCAGCAATGATACAAGCAGCTGCTCCCTTGTAAATCACTTCCGGCATCAAACACAATAAAGAACTCCCTCCCCCAGTTACACTGCAATTGGGCAGGGTTAACAAAAGTAAATCCGGATAGCACTGAATACAAGCATGTATGCATCGGAGGAGTGGTGATTTGTGTAATGACGAAGTGCACTTTGGGCCCGTTATACAGACACTAATCGGTCTGCTGGTTTACACTGAAGATATACTGTAGCTATATAGAAACAAGAGTAAAAGGGTGCATCCTGAGGGAATGCACTACAGACTGTGAAGATTAGGCTGGATTTACACTAGTTGATGGCCTCCGATGCATGCCCGACCAAAGAGCTATTTTTGTGTCGCGAGGGAATAAATAACAAATACTACATTACTAATAAGCAGTCCTTGTTGTCCACAGAGTAGTAGATATTCTAGAATATTTACATAAGACACCATGTGATCTACATTTCACATCCTCAAATGCAAAACTGGTTTCTATAAAACAACAGTACTAATGATTAAACAGTGTAGCATAGCTGTATATTCCACAATAAAATTTTCCATACATAAATTGCCAGATCTTGCAATGTGATGTCTGGATTACTCACACACTGATGTGTACAACATAGCAGCTGAGGAATTTGAGTATCTTGCTGAAAAATACAGGCTTATAGGATAGAATACATTAACTTCAAATAAAGATTCACCTTGGTCTGCCCTTCAGTGAACAGAGAGTGACAGAGAGTGTGTATGTGAGAGAGCGCGAGCACGAGAGAGCGAGTGTGAGTTAGTGAGATTGAGTCTGAGAGATTCTGTGTGTGTGTGTGTGTGAGAGAGAGAGAGAGAGAGAGAGAGAGGAATGAGTTATAGGGTTCATGTATATTCTTCCAAGGACAAGAATAATACATCAACTGGCACTGTATTGACCAACCTAGACAACTTGAATTCAGGAGTCTGAAAATCAATACATTGAAAGGTTTTGGGTTTTTATTATTGGGAATTTAAATCATCCCTATGATTTTTGGCTTTCCAAAACCCCACTGACAAACATAGAAACAGTCTGATTTTGCATGATTTTTTTTGTCCCTGAGGTGAATACCTGTACATTTTCCAATGATCCTTGCACCCCCCATTGCTTTTTCTGTCCACAGAACTGAACCCCAATTATAATACACCTTATATAAAAAAAAACACAACAGAACATTCCCATTCCAGTCTCTTGGCTCTTTGTCACATTTGAGAAGATTTCACGTAGAAAAAAGGAGCAACTCCTTAAACAGAGTTAAACTGGTCTCATGTTCACAGCTCAAAGCTCAATATGTGGGACGTGATCTGTGAAATGAAAGAGATAGCACAGGTTAGAGCGCATCAACTCGCAACACTGTAAATAGTCTACATCTGCAGCAAAATAAAATCCAACATAATGCCACTACATTGCCCTTTTGAACTGAAATGTGTTCAATCAGGAACACTGCCTGCTTCCACCCATACCTCTCCTTTATTGCTGCTGAAATCCCAATCCAGCCTTTCATCACAAGGACTGACTTCTCCAATACTCTCCTTGCAATGCTGCATTTCTTTTACCATTATATGATTACAAATATATAGAAATATATACTGCTTACATAATACTTAACAGAACTGGTAGCTTATCCTGCTTTTGGTCAGATTTTGTTTTGCTGTCAGCAGCTATCACAGTCCATGTGCTACGCTTCTAGATGCGTTACAATGTTCATACAAGAAATCTAAACATTATACACAAAGGTAATTACATATATATATTTTTTGTAAAAAGTCATCATTTGACCAGGTGAAAACCAAATCTTCACTAGGGAACATGCACATTTTGAGTTGAATTCCTGATAACTTAACAGCTTGTAAATTTTTATTTTAGCTTTTTAATGCTTTGCAGGTTGCACATAACACAATTTGCCTCAGTTCATATTCATGCTATCAATGAGAAATTTTTATGTAAGGAAAAGCTTAGATCACACATCACTTCATTCTCCACACCATCTAATGGAGCTGCTGTTAGTTTAAATTAACAGTTGGGCTCCTGCTTACACACCAATACTGCAACTAGATCAGCAAATATATTTGTTTGCTGAGATTTGCAATATTGTAGACAAAAGTGAAAGTGTAGTTATATTCACTGACATTTAGTTAACTAATTTCTGTGACCCTTTGTGATGAGTCTGGAACATGTTTCTCATGGATCGGGTTCTTAACCATCATATTGACTCAAGTCCAATCTGTTTCCATCATCTGCCTTTGCTTTCTTTAATGTTCATTTTAGGAAAAGCCATCAAAAACTTTTTTGAAACCCACTTGGTCATTATGAGCACTACTTACTTTCAGCTTGGGCAAAGATGTCGCAAACTATTAATACAATACAGTTTTGATGTCCTTTTTAGAATGCATGTATTCACTCTAAAATGGGACTCACTCATTTCAAATGCATTCATTTTAAATACGCTGAAGTGCAGCAATGTGATCACAGCCTCACCTTCTGTGCTGGTTACATCTTCTGTACTGGCGTGAGTCAATCCATTCAATTTCTCCTCTTGGAATAGTTTCTGAAACTGTTTAAGCTCTTGATCATAGTCCTGCCATTCAGGAACAATCCGCACAGCTGCCTCCAGTTTGGGCTCTTTAGTCATTGGGTTATTGCACTGGAATGTCATAATGAATGTCAGTCACTAGAATTTCACTGAACATTTAGGTGGTGATGAACAAGACCCACAAATTTAATATAGACTTTAACACACTAGTCGATGAGACCAATTTTAACTTGCCAAAACCAGCTTTAACGGGGGTGGGGGCGGGGGAGAAGAAAAACCTCAAAGTGGGTTCGGTAGACTTACTGACCTGTTAATGCCAGTGCTCTGACCTCTGCCATTTTTACAGGGGCCTACACTGGGTGGACAAAGCACTCACCTGTTTTAGGCAACAGGCCCCTTTCAATGTGCAAATTGGGGTCCTACGCCATGCATAGGAAGCTTTGCCATTTTAGGTCGGAGCAGGCGCTGTGCTCTGTGGACCAATGTTACCGGCAGTGCAGCCAAAGAGGCCTCAGAAATGTACTTTTTAAATTAATAACCAGCTCAAATAGGTTATCGACATGGACAGAGTTTATCCTTCCATTATTTAAAAACTTCAATCATATCTCCTTGAAGCTGACAATTTTCCAAAGTGTTCTCAGTCTCTCCTGGTAACTGGGGGGCTCTTAAAGTGGGTATCAATCTAGTGGCCCTTCTCTTAACCTTTTCCAGGTTGTCCATATTCCCCACTATGAGACGGGACTCCAACGGAACACAGTATTCTAGGTGTGGCCTGACCAAGGCCTTATACAAAGAGAGGAGTGCTTTTTGTTTTATATTCAATTGTCCAGGCAATATATCTCAATACCCTATTCACTTTCACAGTAGCCTCATGGCGTTGGTTGTGGACCTTTAAGGACTCATCCACTATAACCCCCAGGTCCTTCTCCTGCTGAAAAGCCTTCAGCACACAACCCTGCATGGTGTACATGTGTTTAGAGTTGACCCTATCCAAGTGCATCACACTTCATTTGTCTATATTAAAAGACATCTGCCAGACATGGGCCCATTTCCCCATTCTATCTAGATCCGCTTGCAATCTATTACAAAAAAAGAGATTAATTTTGATGTCTCAGTGAACAGCAGACACTCTCTCGTGTACTTACCAAATCAATAGTTTTAGCTCTCTTCTTAGATGCTTCATCACACCATGTCTCGCACCACAGCCAGTGCTGGGGAAGGGATTTAATAGGCACTTGATGGATCATGTTGTTAGGCAGATCCTGTAAAACAAATTTACCAGACAAAAACAAAGTGAGTAATTTTAAGCAGTTTCTGATTATTATGGATTTCTGCACCTTTAAATTAATAAGTTCCATTAATTATTATTCCTGTGATTTAAACTTGTTTACATTATAGAGAAAATCTGCTGCTGCCCACACAAAGGTTTGACAGCATAACTGTAAACACATTAGTCATGACACCATTCCCCATTGTCATCAGTCAGCCACTGTGATTTCCAATTCACTGATGTTGGCCAACATTAATTATAGAAAGACTTGCATTTAGATAGCACCTTTAACAACCTTCTAAAGCACTTTACAGCCAACAACGTACTTTCGAAGTGCAGTCACTGTTGTGATGTCAGAAACGCAGCCTCGCACAGCTAGGTCCCACAAACCGCAATGCGACAATGACCAGATATTCTGTTTTAATGATGTTGGTTGAAGGATAAATATTAGCTGGGCCACCAGGGAGAACACCCCTGCTCTTCTTCAAAATAGTGCCATTGGATCTTTTATGTTTGCCTAAGAGAGCAGACGGGGCCTTGGTTTAACATCTCATTCGAAAGACGGCACCCGACAGTGCAGTGCTCACTCAGTACTGCAATTGGGAGTGTCAGCCTAGATTTTGTACTTGAAGTCCCAACCTTCTGACTCAGAGGAGCGAGTGCTATCAACTGAGCCACAGTTCACACCTTATTCCATCCAAGACAGTAAGAAATCATGCTGATCAACCTGACTGTCTACTAATGTTACCGTTGATTTAATTTTTCCTTTTGACAAGTCAGGTACTGGTCATAGCTACACAAAGACTACTTTACCTGAACTCCAGTGATTGTACCTCAGTGTCCCAGATTAGGATGACCATGCTTGGAATTCGAACACACTGATTTTCAGCTCAAGAGGAACAGTCTTGATTTTATTTCACAACATAATCCAATCTCGAGATACAGGATATTGGGGAGCAAAAACACCCTCATGAAATGCAGAGAGAGAGCGCATTTTGGCATCGTATGGGGATGACAAATCAGTTTAGAAAGATGGCCAAACCATGCATTATGAATGAGAGAATTCCACCTCTGATATCGGACACCAAGAAGTTGGATGGGTAGGGGAAAGCAGAGAGGAAAATGTCACTCTGTCTCCACTTCTGAAGACAGCCTCTTCTACAGTATGCACTGTTTATAGTTTCTTTCTCCCAATACAAAAAAATGAAGAAAACAGATTCTCTGGAAAATAGAACATAGGATAAAGAGTAGGCCATTCAGCCCCTCAAGTCTGTTCTGCCATTCAATACAAACATGGATGATTTGTACCTCAAATCCATTTACCCACCTGATTGATTGATTACCCTTACCTAACAGAAATCTGTCAATCTTAGTCTTGAATAATTTCAATTGACCCAGCATACACAGTCTTTTGGGGTTGAAAGTTCCAGATTTCCACTATCCTTTGTGTGAAAAAGTGCTTCCTCATTTTACTCTTAAATAGCCTAGCTCTAATTTTAAAATTGTGCCCTTATTCTGAATTCCTCCACCAGAGGAAATCCTCTGTATTTACCCTATCAAATCCCTTAATTATTTTAAACACCTCAATTAGATCACCCTGCAACTTTCTAAACTCAAGTTTATGAAACCTGTACTCATAATTTAACCCTTTGAGCCACAATATTCTGGTGAAATTGCGCTGTACCCCCACCAAGGACAATATATCCTTCCTGAGGTGTGGTACCCAAAACTGAATGCAGTGCTCCAGACAACTGTAGCATGACTTCCTCCCCTTTGTATTCCAGCCTGCTCAAGATAAAGGCCAACATTCTACTAGCCTTCTGATTACTTTTTGTACCTGTGCACTAGCTTTTAGTGATTTGTGTACATGGACACCCAAATCCCTTTGCTCCTCCACAGTTCCTCGTCTCTTGCCATTTAGAAAATATTCCTATTTGTCATTCTTGAATCCAAGGTAGATGGCCTCACACTTCCCCACATTGAACTCCATCTGCCACAATTTTTCCCACTGATCATGTTTCATAAAAACTTACTTTGTTCTATATAGCTCAGAAAGACAGCCGTCCCAACAAAGTAGGTCCAAAGTGTTCTCAGGATAATTTGTACTTTTTTCCCCTCATGACAGAAAAAGTATTTACCAAAAACTCATCAATAATCAATTCTGGTGTCACAAGGAAATGTCGTAGGAGCTACCAATATAGGCAGTGGGGTAATAACAAAAAGATTTGTAAATCACCAAATGAGAGTGCATAAATCACAAGTCACAACGGAGGAAGCATGTCCAAAGAGCATTCATAAGTTATTTAATGTGTGGTTTGAAGTCAAGTCTGCATCAATTTTCTCATGTCCCAATTCTATTTTCACATTGACCTTTATAAAATGACAGTAAACAACAAGTTTTGAATGAATGCTTCATTTGTGCAACTTGTCTAAGTAGCATTTGAACTGTAAACTACCTATTTCACCAAGATCAATCAGTCCTGTATCCATTAAGAACGATCCGCCACTGCAGAGCACTATTAACTGTTCTCTGTATTAAAAGCCCTTAGCAACTGTGACAGAAGTAGAGTTCCATCTACAAACAATAAAATCTTTATTGCATATTTTTTTCACATTAAGTTTTAGAAACGCTGATATATTGTGAATTTAAAATAGTCTCCAGTTAGTTGGATTTTTGAAATGCCTTGGACTTTCAGAGGTGAAAGATCATAGGCCTGAATTTGCTGAACACTTAGAAACATAGAAGATAGGAGCAGGAGTAGGCCATTCAGCCCCTCGAGCCAGCTCCGCCATTCAATGCGATCATGGCTGATCATCCAAATTCAGTACCCTGTCCCTGCTTTCTCCCCATATCCCTTGATCCCTTTAGTCTTAAGAAATATATCTAACTCCTTCTTGAATATATTTAATGAATTGGCCTCAACTGCCTTCTGTGGAAGAGAATTCCACAGGTTCACCACTCTCTGGGTGAAGAAATTCCTCCTCATCTCAGTCCTAAATGGCTTACCCCTTATCCTTAGACTGTGACCCCTGGTTCTGGACTCCCCCACCATCGGGAACATCCTTCCTGCATCTAGTCTGTCTAGTCCTGTTAGAATTTTATAAGTTTCAATGAGATCCCCTCTCATTCTTCTAAACTCTAGCGAATATAAGCCTAATTAACCAAATCACTCTTCATACGTCATTCCTGCCATCCCAGGTATCAGCCTGGTGAATCTTCGCTGCACTCCCTCCATGGAAAGAACATCCTTCCTCAGATAAGGCGACCAAAACTGCACACAATACTCAAGGTGTGGTCTCACGAAGGCCTTGTACAACTGCAGCAAGACATCCTTGCTCCTGTACTCGAATCCTCTTGCTATGAAGGCCAACATACCATTTGCCTTCTTAATCGCCTGCTGCACCTGCATGCTTACCTTCAGCGACTGGTGCACAAGGACACCCAGGTCTCGTTGCACTTCCCCTTTTCCCAATCTACTGCCTTTCAGATAATAATCTGTCTTCCTGTTTTTGCCACCAAAATGGATAACCTCGCATTTATCCACATTATACTGCATCTGCCATGCATCTGCCCAATCACCCAGCCTGTCCAAATCATACTGGAGTTTCTCTGCATCCTCCTCACAGCACACACGCCCACCCAGCTTTGTGTCGTCTGCAAACTTGGAGATATTACATCTAGTTCCCTCATCTAGATCATTAATATATATTGTGAATAGCTGGGGTCCTAGCACCGATCCCTGCGGTACCCCACTAGTCACTGCCTGTCACTCGGAAAAAGACCCGTTTATTCCAACTCTTTGCTTCCTGTCTGTCAACCAGTTCTCTATCCAAGTCAGTACCTTACCCCCAATCCCATGTGCTTTAACTTTGCACGCTAATCTCTTATGCGGGACTATATCGAAAGCCTTCTGAAAGTCCAAATACACCACATCCACTGGTTCTCCCTTATCTATTCTACCAGTTACATCCTCAAAAAATTCCAGTAGATTAGTCAAGCATGATTTACCTTTTGTAAATCCATGTTGACTTTGTCCGATCCTGTCACTGTTTTCCAAGTGCTCTGCTATTACATCTTTTATAATTGACTCTAGTAATGGCGCATCTGCAGAGTATGCCATTATTATGGTGCCAAAATACCAGGAAATTGTGGTGCAAGTGACTTATGCCACACCATAATTTGCTGGAACTTTTAAACTGCTCCATCGAGACCATCAACAAAAAAGTTGAACAGCTAATTATCGTAGCCCCGCCCCCCACTAAAAGCAGTGGCGAGATCAAGTTTGCTAAATTAACACCACTGTGACCGCCACAGCCACTTAGACCTGTACAGAATGGTGCTGGAGGTCTCGGAATCAGTGTTCAATCGCTCAGCAGGTTGCCCAAGGGTAACATTTTTACTGACTTGTTCTGGGAATTTCATTGAAATCTTAAACCTCAATTATGTAACAGAAGTGTTTTTGACAGCCAAGCATGTTCTGATTTTTCCCCAACTGGTTTTATTCATATATTATTGAGCATATGCGCTAAGCATGGATTGGAACCGGTAATTAAATATGGCTTGGGAATTGCACGCAGTTCAGGAGATAACCCTATGAATACATGTCCCTTCTTAACGTCAATTTATATATTTATACTGTTTCAGCACAAACTCAATCAATCAAATTAAACCTGCCCTGGACATTCTATCTGCACATACTATGACCCATCCCCATTATCAGATCACAGCCACTGCTCCTAAATGCATTGTTGTTAAATAACCTGTTGTTCCGTTCTGTGTCGGGCCCCAGTATCTTGGACATGCATCCGACATTGGCCGCGCTGCTCCCGATCCACCATCGCTGCGACGCATTCTAATTATTTTCCAGTAAATTGTGGCATGAATTCATCACTAGAGGATCGGGGAGCACAACAGTCTAACTTATGGCGTTAAATGCCAATAATCGCCATTGTGGCGAATTCCAGGCCAACGTACTTAACTGGCACTGATATGGAGCGATAATATTGCTTCAGTGATGTACAAACAGCACATGAGGAAGTCTTGCAGGTTATCAGACTGTGCAAGAAATAGATTTCTAAAGTGGAAATTTTAAACCCTTGTGGACTTATTAAATTTTGTTTTCTAAATATTTGCATTGCTAGTCTATTGCTATATTATTTTGCATCTTTGTAATGATAAATTGCTGTAAATAAAAATTTTACCCTGAATGATGGGATTTAACAATTTATTTCTTTTGCCTTTGAGTGAACAGCAGTGCACGACATATAACAGTGCGAAATATTGCGGTAATCGTTAATCGCATAACACGCTACTCCTATTCCAATCAGAGTTAGAAGTACCAGTTTCAGATCATAGGAGATGTGGCTCTGTTTATGGAACTGCCATTTGCTTGTGAACATGGACAGAGAGAGTTGGGGGCGAGCCCAAACTGTATCAGCATTCAAAGTACAAAGCTCATTATGATTTAGGCAAGTGAGCTGCCTCGTAACACACCTCTTAAGTGGTGTGCTCTATTAAAAGCTCTCGTGAATTACCTGCAATTTCTGACACTAGCAGCTTATTCAGGAGGAATGCAAGGAAAGATTTCAACAAAAAATAAAATATGTAGACTGCTGTGAGCCAACCATACTTTGGGGTTATATCTACAGGGCCAGAAAAAGTGCATTATTAGGGGTGTTTAACACACATTTATCTATTAGTGTAAAAGCATTAAACAATGCCTATGATATTAAAGGTTGTATTATATCACAGTGTTACAGTGAGCGAACTGGCATTACTCACTGTAAATTTATAATTAAAAAAGGGTACAATTTGATACATTTAGCAGTAAAATCCATTTCTCTTATGACATTTAATTAAAAATAGTATTTTTTTCCTGGTCTATGCTGAGATTGATAGTCTAGGCAGGGACAGCATTTACAACTGCCTCATTAGGTCTGGGGAAAAACAAAAATCAGCCAATGCTCCCTAAACTAATTGCCATTCAATGACCCCAACTGGAGAATGCAAGTGTGTGGGTGTTAGGTGATAACAGGATCAGGCAAGTTTGTAAAGCATGCAAAGAAGGACTATCTAGGCTCAGACATGAAGAATGGCCTCTTCGGTGAGGTACTACAGGCCGTATCAAATTGTAATCCAGCAAGAGTCAGCATCCAAACCCAGCCCATCACTGCTCCTCTGTCTTTCTAATCTCCTGTCGCCATCCTGGGCTTGAATACCCTGCAAATAGGCTCACAACTACCCTCTGTGCCACTCTCAGCCTTTGCTGAAGGGATCACTGAGTCCTCAGTCACTACCTCCTTACGAGCAGCAACCCCAACTGTCCCAATCTCCTCTCCACATGACCTTCTTGTCCAGCATGCCCACTAGAGATAATGTCACTTTAAAAGTACCAATGATCGGGCAATAGGATGTTAGTTTAAAGGACAAGAGAAAACATCTTTCTTAGGGATTGGATGAACATGAGAAAACTTCCACGGTGGAGGAAATTATGACTGGAAATAGAAATTGAAATGATGGCACATAAAATGGGGGTAAGTTTGGAAGTAGGTGTCGTTAGGATGTAAAGTTACCATCATGATCAGAGGTCTTATTGGAGGCCAGACAGCAAAAAGGATTCAATAGGGATAAAACTGCAGCTCAGTCATAAAAGCTGACAGAAGAGAGCAATTCGTGTTTAGGGGGAAAAAGGGAAGGCAAAAGCATGAACTTTTGTTGTAGTGGAGCTGGCAACAGCGCTACTAGAACAGAAGAAAAGTGGGAAAGATGATTGCAAAGGTAATGAGACAGCTTTGGCAAAGGACCAGAAGGACTGGTTGTTGGAGAGGTAAGAAGGTAGCAGTTGACACTTCTTTTCAATAACACTGCTTTAAGCAGCTCTGGACAGTGGATTTATAGAAGTTACAAGCAAAATCTCAGAATGCTTTCGATTGATTAAGAAACTAAGTGCGATAGGCAGAATTTTTACAGGAGCCAGCAGAACAACATGTATGGCTGAATTAACATATAGGGGGGAATTTTAACTTTTAAAAAAATGGGTGAGTTGGGGTCGTGTGGGAAGTTAAAGTGTTAAAAATCTGAATCCCGACTAGAAACCACCTCCAACCCGCCCACTTCCAGTTTTAACGGAGGCGGGAAGCCAAGCTGCTCCCAGGAAGCGGGTCGTCCATTTAAATATTATAATGAGGCTCCATTTTGAATTTATCTTTAGCTGGTTGGGATTTGCAGGCCTGATGAAACCCGCCAGTTAAAGTAAGGCGAGGACTGCTGGATCCAGGAGGCAAGTGCCTTCACACTTACCTCCTGAATCCAGCGTCCTTGCCTAACCCACCCCACGCGATCGGAGACCTCCCCCATGAGGCCCCCCCCCCCGATGTCGTCTGCCACCACCCCCACCGGCTCCTCCCCCTCCCCTTCCTGGCCCCCCTGCCCTCCGATGATGCTCGAACCGGCCCCCCCCCCCCAACCACCTTCCCCTCTGGCCCCCGATCTGCTCCTCCGTCCCCCTGGTTGTTATCAACCTCCACCCCTCCTCCGGCCCTCCCCCACACGATCCCGCCCGCCCTCCTTCCCTCCTCTCTGCGGCCTAGTCCCACAGGCCCGCAGCCAGCCAGCCAGCCTCTCAATCTGGCCGGCTGCGGGTGGGAAACAGAGGTTTCCTACTGCAAATCAGGCCCTGCCGTTAAATTCGGCAGGGCCTGCGGGAAACCCGTTCTCCCGAGTTTCCCAATGGCTTTGAAGCCCCCCCGCTCCCAACCCGCCTCCTCACTAAAATTCAGGCCATAGTGCCTGATCTGACAAGAGAAAAGTGAAGTATAAAGTCTTCTGTGCCAGCCAGAATATCCGTTACTTCACTGGCACAGATAGAACGGCAAGAACAATGAAAGTAGTTGCTGGACAAGGAAAAGGCATCAAAGAATTCCTAATTAGGCCGAGTTATCGTGCCAGATAAATCGTGCCCATTTAGTGTCACTTGTTGCAGGGCATTCCAACAGTGGTTAGAAGAACCCAGCACTGAGGATAAAATATTTTGTAAGAGTTCAGATTCAAGATGAGGAAAAGGTGAAGCAAATTAGCTGATTAATGTTCTTGAGGATAAAAAAAAAGGCTCAGAATTCGTGTCAGTCTAATGATTCTGAAAAAACATTGCCATTACTGATTGCAAACACTGAACCAGCCATGTACAGTGATTTCAGCACAATGTTAAAATTGTTAAGATTTTATTTTGTTTTGCAAAAAATTGAAAAGTTCCAGAGTTTTCAAGTTTAGAAGGGCGGTAGACATAACAGGTCAATTTAGTGAGGTGAGATGCGGGAGGGGTATTTTTAGCCACAGGAGATTGAGGTCAGGTGAATCTAACGGAACTGTAGTCATGGAGAGAAGAAAAAAAAACAAGGATAAGAGGCTGTTGCACAAGGGGAGGTTGGCAGTTTCCACACAGCCTCTCGTCAGCCTAAATAGTGCCCCTAAACATAGCTCCACAGTAAAAACACCCACCTAGGAGGATAGCTATGCCTGGATTTTCACATTTTCAGAAAATCTATTGTTGGAAATCCTTGAGATCTTCAAAATATTCTGCAACTTTTTTTTATCTTGTATGCATAGATGTATACTGCTGTAGAGATTCATATTGCTGTGTCAGCTGTGGCTCAGTGGGTATCACTCTCACCTGAGTCAGAAGGTTGTGGGTTCACAGTCCCATTCCAGGGACTTGAGCACAAAAAAAAATCTAGCCTCGCACTCCAGTGCAGTGCTGAGGGAGGTGCCGTCTTTCAGATGAGACGTTAAACCGAGGCCCCGTCTGCTCTTTCAGGTGGACATAAAAGATCCCATGGCACTATTTCGAAGAAGAGCAGGGGAACACGGTGGCATAGTGGTTAGCACTGTTGCCTCACAGCGCCAGGGACCCGGGTTCGAATCCGGCCTCGGGTGACTGCGTGGAGTTTGCACATTCTCCCCGTGTCTGCGTGGGTTTCCTCCGGGTGCTCCGGTTTCCTCCCACAGTCCAAAGATGTGTGAGTTAGGTTGATTTGGCTATGATAAATTGACCCTTAGTGTTAGGGGGATTAAATACGTGGGGTTATGGGGATAGGGTGGGATATGTGTCGGTGCAGGCTCGATGGGCCGAAATGGCCTCTATCTGCACTGTGGGGATTCTGTGATTCTGTGAGTTATCCCTGGTGTCCTGGCCAATATTTATCCCTCAATCAACATAACAAAAACAGATTATCTGGTCATTATCACATTGCTGTTTGTGGGAGCTTGCTGTGCGCAAATTGGCTGCCACGTTTCCTACATTACAACAGTGACTACACTCCAAAAGTACTTCATTGGCTGTAAAGCGCTTTGAGACGTCTGGTGGTCGTGAAAGGCGCTATAGAAATGCAAGTCTTTCTTTTTATACACACATCTATCAACGGTAACTGACCTTTCGTAAACTAAACAAATACATGGATTAACCTTGGAGTACTCTACAACTGATTCTAGCATTACTACTTGCCACAGTACAGTAATAAAAATGCACACACGTACCTGGTCAAGATTGGACAGGCTGTTGGGGTCCTGACTGAGACCCTGATACTGCCCTCTGAGCCGATCACCAGCAGCAATCTTTCTGAATTTCTTTAAGTCCACAACATACAAGGCACTAAATGGAGAGGACAATAAAAGGGTTTTTAATATTAATGTGAGAAGTCGCACAACACCAGGTTATAGTCCAACAGTTTTATTTGAAATCACAAGCTTTCGGAGCGCTGCTCCTTCATCAGGTGAATATTAAAGTCATGGGATTGTTAACATGATGACAGCACACAATGTCAGTGGGTCACTTTACTGCAGCACAATGACAATGCTATAAAGAAACTCAAATTCACTGTATGGCTGCAAAAGGTTTTCAATGACCTAAAATGCTGCTTCAATTTTTCTTTTAAGGATTTCTTCCAACTCCTCACCTAACATCATTGTCATTGAATAGCAAAAATAGTGCTAAAGTTTTGAAGGTGCGTGGTTATTCTTGATTTTTGGAAGCATGCTTGGCTACAGAGACCTCTCTGAAAACTCCCAGATGTCACAGTTATCAGATAATACCTATTACTGAAGTCTGGCCACTTGCAAAATAGTCTGCACAATGAGAAATGTTAGTGCACTAAATGATGCATCTGCCAAATTTTGATACAGGGCTGGAACTGATAATCAATGAAATTCACCAAATCATTATTGAGAAATCCCTTGGACTAGTCTCCAATTGGTAGCAGTATAGCTCAACTTCCTCATAATTCCTGTTTATGTTTAAAGCTTCAAGTTTTGTTACAAATTTCACTATAAATGGCAGCCAATCTGCATAAAAAAGGTTTTCCTATACACTTTTCTTCATTCAGCACCGTTTTTATTGGGCATTATATATTTATTAAAATCATTGGTCAGCTATCTGTGGAGATGAATTCGAGTTAAAGATTGTGGGCCATAATTTGCTGTAGCCGGACATCTAACAGCGTCTGTCATTAGTTAGACTTGTCCTTGCATGTTTAGGTTTCTAAATTTTTTTGCGTGGCATGTTGTTGAAAGTGCGAGCCGATAACGTCGCAGCGAGGGAAACAGGGCATCTGGGACCTGAGTGAACAGGGCAAGCAACTGTGTATCGCCTTAACCAATCAGATTGGATTGTGAAATTACCAACCCTAGGACCGAGAAAGAAGTGTGAATTAGAGCGGGTGAATTCAATGTCAAATCAGGTACAGAAAGAGAAATAGAGAGGGAATGAATGATTGGATTAAGAGAGAAAAAAAAGACAGGAAAATGTTTGTTAAAAACTCCAACAACAATTAAAACCTTACGGAATGAGACTGCACACTCGTAATAGTTAATTTTTAGTGCCAGAGAGGTTGACTGGCAGTAATCAACACTCATGTCGTTAAAAAGGTACTTAGATTGAGATGGACAAGACTTAACTTTCTGTGGCGAGTTTAGTTTCTATCTACTGCGCAAGTGGAACAAATTCATGCATTTCAATGGTGAGGCAGACGGTGAGATGCTGTTTTTACAAAGCTAATGGTGATGCAGCGCAACTCTTGACAGCAACTTTTGGACATTAGCGTTTAACCTCGTATCTGCCCTTGCCTGAAGTTGCTGTAGCATTTGCGCATTAATAACAGCGAGCACCTAGCTATGACAGCAAATTATCAAAAAGACTCCATTGTTTTAAAGGCAGCCATATTGCAAGGAAAACATACAAAATGTTGGTGTCTGTTTTTCCCAACATGAACTATTCATCTGTTTTTATTTCACAACTGTGCATTTAGAGCTATGATCTCTTTGCAGTACTTTGCTGCCGATACGGACATCTTTTTTTGTTGAAAGTAGTAACACTTGCTTTTATTTTATGCCAATATGGCAAGCCCCACTAATTCTTCAAAAATAGCTCATGCTTTTTCTTTCTTGCAAAATTATCACAAGTACAGAGAAGTAAACCAAAATGTAATCAAGAATTGGTTGCAAATCAGGGGAAAATGACACTGAGTGGCTGATGGAGACTTGTGATTTACACAGGCTAGGCAGTGCTGTCCATTGGCACATGGTGGCACTGCAGCTCCTTGTAAAAGGTACATAAAAATGGAATCGCATTTAATGTTGTGGGTTCAATTCCCACCGCAGGACTTTGCACGTAATCGAAGCCAACACTTCAGTGCAGTAATGAGGGAGCAGTGCATTGTCGGAGGTGCTGTCTTTTGAATAAGGTATAAAATCGAGGTCCAATCTGCCTGTTCAGGTGGACGTAAAGGTCATCCAACACAACCAAAATGGATTGACTTGTCATTTCTCTCATTTGGTATTTGTGGGACCTTAGGTGTACAAACTTGCTGCCACATTTGCCGACAGAACAAACCAGACTGCACTTCAAAAGTAATTTACTGGCTGTGAAGTGCTTTGGTACGTCCTGAGAATATGAATAGCATTATGTAATTGTCCATGACACAGTGATGGAGGAGGGCACTGGAAATAATAGACAATGTTTTCAAAATATAACCTATCAAGTTCAGCCAAGCAGCAACAGAATTCCCAACAGCAAGTGATTACAAAAATCTCCATTTAATTAAATCAAGGAGAAAGACCAAATCAAATCAAATGATTGTGCAGCAGTCACCAATCGCAGACAGGGAAAGCAGTGTCTGTATTCCCCAGATAGAGTAAAGAACTTCTTATTTCCCCATGTGCAACGTGCTTTTTGGCTTCAAACTGTGTCAAATAGAAATGCACACCTTGTAGTAAAGAGGACAGGTGGAGTTCACTCATTAAACAGGAGAACTGTACAATGACAAGGAGCCATAATTTGCTATAGCAGGGCATCTAACGGTGTCTGCCACGAGTTAGGCTTGCCTTTGCATGTTTACAAAATTTTTGCGTGCCAAGTTACTGAAAATGCGAGCTGATTACGTTGCAGCAAAGGAAACAGGACATCCGGGACCTGAGCGAACAGGGAAAGCAACTGTCCGTCCGCACCTCGTGTGAATGATGCCTCAGGACTCGGACCTGGGACCGTGAGCTCCCGGTGGCAGCTGGTAGTTTGATCAGCCGCCCATGCCGTGCTCAACTCTGTAAACATGGGCAAGCAGCGGTCAGCCGCATCAAGAGCGAAAAGCGAAGTCAGCTGAACATTTGCCAACAATCTTTGGTTAGTTCTCGGCTCATTACCCCACAAAACGGACATCAAACCCCACCGACCTGTTCCACCGCTTACCCGATTTAAACATGGCAGGCAGGAGAGTGCGCGCTACGCGGCCTGCCAGGAAAAGAACCCGCTGCCAGCTGTCACTAACGGATCTGGGGGTGGAGAGGGGGTGGGATCTCCTCTCCTCCAACATCAGCGGCGGCATATCGGCCCAACCTCCCATCGGTGGACTGAATTAAACTCTTTCTTTTTTTTTGGAGGTGGGTAAAAAAAAAATATACAACCTATTTCGAAGTCTCAGTCTTAGTAATAAACAGGGCATTACTGGCATCGGTTGTGATTAGTCTCGCTAATTTTTGTTGTTGACCCTGCTCGCAGAATGGGATTTTTAAAAAGATTTTATTCTTGAAAGATGCCGATTTGGCGAGCCCCCGGTTGAGAACCCCTGACTTAGACTGTAATGGACAAGACTTAACTTTCTGTGGTGAGTTTAGTTCCCATCTACCGCGCAGATACAGCAACTTCTCGCCATTTGATGCATTTCAAATGGTGACAGACAGCGAGATGCCATTTTCACAAAGCTAACGGGGAAGCAGTGCAACTTGGACAGCAATTTATGGATTTTTGTTTAACTACGCACATGCCCCTCGCCTGAAGTACCATTTGCGCATAAATAACGGCGAGCGCCATTAGCCTCACCGCTATTTTGACAGCAAAATCTGGGCTAAGATCTCAAAACAAATTAACTTTAACTGTTAACTATACAAAAATGTTAATCCAGATTCTCATGTGTTTCACATATACCAAAGGTAAAAAGTAATTATGAGAAGAACAGGCAGAAGTGCTTTGAAGTTATTTGTATACATACAGTGGTGCCCTCCATGACAGGGGTTCGCAACAGGTGTCCGCAGCCCTCTGGGGGTCAGTGCGAATGTCTTAGGGGGTCCACCAGAAATAATTACAGGATATAGATCCTTATTTGTGAATGGAAAGTCCTATCTAGGAGTTCCAGAATCGGTTACACTGTGACTTCATCTCTCCCGGGCTACCGAAGTGTCTTTTTTATAAAAACTTACAAACCTGCTGTATTTCCCTTGGTGGTCTTTCTCCAATAACCAGAAATATCCTCAGCAAAGCTTTTCAGATTGTTTTCAATACTCGAGCACAACCCTTCCCCCCACCCCCCCCAACGCTACAGTTACTGTTTCCTATAAGTTTATCAAAACCCTTCCACCTTTGCTTTTAAAAATGGATAAAAGTTGGATTAATTGTATCCCTCCACTTTCCCTTCCTTCATTCATTCATGTCGCTGCCAACCGTTTCCACACTTTTAATCTCTGTTCAGCGATCTTTGATTACTGGGGGTGTGGGGTGTGTGTGTGTGGTCTGCTTGCGTGTCAAAGCTGACATGTTGTGACAGTCTAACCAAAGTAATGCTTGGCAATACATCCTGTTCTTCTGCAGCACTGTCCTGCCCCTTGTCCCGTCTTGGTAAAACACAAAAATATATATGTATGTATGTTTAATTGTATAACTAATTTTTATACAGAAAAAGTACTTGCGTTGTGTTACAGGGGATCCGTGGAATTTTTTATAACACTGGAGGGGTGCCCCAGAAGCAAAAAGGTTGAGAATCCCTGCTCTATGATATGTTTTATGACAGAGGCCCAGTAGAGCTTCAGGAGCTCAAAGGCTGGACTCACCTCCGGCAAAGTTAGCTGTTGTAGGAGTTCAGTTGCATACTTCACCTATCTAGCAGATAACCCATTCCCAGTATATCAACCCAATGCTGAGTGTTCTGAATTGTTTCAAAGGATAACAGTCTACAGTCTGTGGCCTGGAGGGACGACTGAACTGGAGAAAGCTGCCAATACAACTTGCAGGAAGACCATATGGGCACTAATTAGATGTTTTTCCATGTAACAACAGTCACAGCTCGCAAAACTAATGCATTCGGTGAGGTCTTTTGAGATGTTTTGATGTGATAAAGCAATGTATAAATGCAAGAATTTTTTTCTGCCTCAGCTGCAGTCGGAAGAAGCACTCACTGCCATGCAGGAATTGATAAGAAGTCTGTCGAGTATTAAATGGGTTTAACAGTTCAATGTATGCTATGAAAACATACACCCATTAAAACCTGAGAACAGATCTGTGGCACGAACAGGCTTTCAATCCCAACTGTGATAAGGTTCATTTAGAGTGCTATTAACAGCAACTCGGATCTATCAATGGCACGCTCCAATATATAGGCACCAACATCCACCATTTCAAAAGTATCAGAGTTCTAACACTAGTGTGGGTGCAGCAAGCTGCGGTCAAAGTTTGCACCTCCTCTAGCTGTCCTGTAAGTGCACAGCTCTGGTTCCACTGCATGCATCAAGCCCCACCAGACACAAGCTCTCCAGTTCACTCATGCATGAAGCACAGGCCTACTGTCACAAACTGGCCTAGAAAGATTCACAATAAGGACTGTGACAAATCAGAAGGTAAACAGAAGGGGAATAAAGGAAGTCTTCTATTTATGTAGTGTCTTTTACATCTTAGGATGGCCCAAAGCAATTTACAACCAATGAGTTAAAAATAGAACAGAGTAGTACATGGGTGTCAAAGGACCTTCGTTTATAATATAAAAAGTATCTTTCTCAATTATAAGTTATTAGAATCATACCTTATGTGGTACTTCCTTCCCTGGAGGTGATTAGCCCAGTAACCTGATCTCCAGAAGCGATATCCATCCATTTCCTTGCGACTTTCGCAGAAAGGAGTATACCCATAGGGAGCTCCTTCAAGGTCCAACTCACGCAGCTCCTTCAAGTCAGCACGCACGATCTGTGAGAAAAAGGAAAACTGATAGAGTTTTCCTGACTCTTAGCAGGAGTTGCAATATATTTTACAACTTTGTGATTCACTGAGGATTGAGATTTGTGACTTTGGCTGCAGTCACTGCTTGGCCCTTTTTTAAAAAAAAACTAAAATGAAGCTGTTAAAGATATAAGAAGTTTGCAAGAAATACAGATTCAAATAAAACTTTCCAAAATGATTTCAACTTTCCATTCTTATGATTCTGAGAATCACTTGTCTATTTTTATTAAACAAAGCTTTTTGACCTTAACTACAGACCTCCTCCTAGCCAAACAGATTGCGTTAATGTCACAGCTGCTGTATCACTACCCCATCTATATCTCTGAATTAAATGCCATCTGCAAACTCTAATTACCTGAAAATGCAAGCAAATTGCAAGCTCCTTTAATGGGGGGCTTTAATGTGTAGCTCAGTACAGGAATGGTGTGTATTGATATGGATTCAAATCCAAAGCAATTTGGATGAAAAATAAGACTCATTATTAAAATAATCCTGTGATGAAAGTTCTTTAATTGAACCTTACATTCACGCATTTCAAAGAATTGAACACAAAAGGGGCGGAAATCTTATCGGCAACATGCCTCCTTCACGAAACTGGTCTCTATTTTCATCCATTCAAGGCAGGTTACAACAGTCACCTCATGGCTTCATTGGTTAAGATTAGTTAAGGTATTGAGCAGCTGAGCTGTACAGGTTAGGAAGAACTGTAATCAGTGCCCAGTCTGTAGTGAGTTATCTGACCTCAGATGGGGCAGCAATGGGGCTCCAAACTGGCCTCGGCACCTCTGGGTAAAGGAGGGGTATATCAGCCCAAGCTCTTGCCTCTGATTACCATGCTGGAGGCCGGTTGCGCACAGCATTGGGCTTGGCTGTGATGTCCTCTATGGTTAAACAGCCTGCCTACATTCAGTGTCTAGTCTCAGGTGTGAAGAATGGGAATTTGGGGATGGTACTAGAGGTTCCATGGCGCCTGTGGAATTAAGAGGGAAGATGAGAAAATTGGTAAATAAAGGAGGAAAAAAAGTCTGGCCATTGTTACTGCTGTTTCAGTCTCCATGGAATATTTGGTATGCATCAGAGGGAAGTACATATAATTCTGAGTAATCATCCCTGCACTAAGTCCCTCTTTAAAATCTAGAATAGCAGTAATCCAACTAAAAGTGCAGAAACCTTTAGAAAGTCTCCATACCATCACATTCAGTAAAAAGAAATGCACCTTTACTGTACCTTACCCTTACTATTGCATTTTTTTTCTTGCAAAAAGCAAGTTATTTAATGGCCCAGATTTTATTGCAGTAAGGCATCTAATGGCATATATAAACTGCCACCACAGTGAAGCCACGTGGCTCTTTGGGGCCTGAAGGGAATTGTTCATGTTAATACACATTGCCACTACTGAAAAATGGATATATAGGGAATATTCGGCAAGGCCTCAATTGTCTTTAACCATGATATTTCTGCCTGCCTGCCACCAGTGAATAGCCTAACAGTATTCACTATCCAGGCTCACAAACTTCAGCCGCTCTAGAGGGCTGTCAGCACGTTACATATATAGAATTAGTAATCTGAAAAAGCACATCTTAAAAAAATTTACCTGATCAGCATCCACAAATAGGATCTTGTCAACAGCCAGCGGGAAAAGCACGTCCAGGAAGAGGATCTTGTAGCCCCAGATAATTCTTTGTTTTTCAGTCTGTTGGTGGAGCCACCTGGGCCACTTGTACTGCACCAGTTCATACTGGAAAGCATACTTCTTTGCCATGTGTGGGATAAATTCCTACCAGAACACAGAAGTGTAAGCATCACCAGCTCTCAGAAAATGCCAAAGCTACAAATTGTGTCATTCACTAATTCGACACAAATTACACAAGAGACTTTAACATGTTCTCCAGAGGTGAAACAATCTTTGTAAATCCTTCATGTCGGGGTGTGCTGCAACAATTAGTTTACAATGCAGCTTGTACTTGGGATTTAAAATCAGACCAGATGAATCAAAAATTTACGGCACAGAAGGAGGCATTTGACCCATCGGGCTCAATTTTCAACGGCCCGTGGAGGCGGGTGTGGTGTGAAAATAGCAGATTCGGGGGTCCCGAACCCATCCCGCCCCCAAGCCAGTTTCCCAGGAGGCGGGTACCCGACCTGTGCTGGGACCCGCCTCCCCGAGGCGGGAAGGGGATTAGTGCCAATAAACTGCCTGTTAACGGGCAGTTTTTTGCCTAATCCCTATTTTTAGCCCTGAAGTGTGGGCTTCCCGACAGGTCCGAACCACGCCGATGAGGTGAGTGCAGGTGAGTGATGGGTGCATGAGTGCAGAGGTAAGTGTGTTTGGTGTGTGTAAAGTGTTTTAAGAACTTGTACTTACCTTAACTTTGTCCTGCAGGCTAGCTTCCTTAAGATGTCGGGAGTCCCTCACATGCACGGCACAGAAAGCAGAATGGCCACGGAGCTGTCAAAAGCTGCAGTCTCTGCTTTCTGTGCTGGATTGATTTCTAACTGAGACTAAGTACAGGGACTCAAGTTAGAAATCATTGTCAGTGTTTGGCAGCTACACAGAGCTGTCAAACGCTGAAATTTCATCTGTCAAAAGCTCTTGACAGATGAAATTTCAATGGCTGACATCACCTGTATCCAAGGGACCCTTGATTGGCCTGCTAAGCCCGCTGGGCGGGCTTAACAAGGTCAATCAAGGGAAAATATAGTGGGTTGGCCACAAGTCGACGGAGGCGGGACTAAAACCCAAAAAGTGGGAGTGCCGCCTCCATTACGTCCCCATTGACAAAATCCAGCCTATCGTATCTGTGCCGTGTCTATGTTTCTTTTTTAGTGATGCCTTGGGAGGGGGAACTACAATGGTGAATCGTTAAGAAATACTGCAGAATCAACTGCAATAATAGCATTCTTTTCGAGCATTTGTTGGCCAAATAACTTTTACGCCTAAGCTGAAGGATATTAGGGCTGGAGAAGGGAAATCCTCCCATTTCAGGCACCCAGTGTCAGCACCAAGCACTTGTGGGCTGTGTAATAACCCTAATTTAGTGCCGACGCATCGGCTTTTGCAGAGAACATCAGTGGGAAGCGTTAATGTGGATGGTCAAACGTAGTACCCATAGTCTTCCAAGAGAGGAGGTGAAGGAATAGTCTTACAGCAGGCGTCTAACAACAGCACAGGAGCTAGACAGCAAGCAAAAAAAATCTAGATATTCTTAAAATTAACGAAGTACCTTGTACAGACAACTTGCACCTACAAGTTTTAAAAGGTAGTGAGAACAGAAATGAGTTAAGTTTTATTTTACTTTTTAAAAAAAAATAAGTTTGTTAAATTTGGTACAGATTCCTAAGGATCAGAAAGTGGCTAACACCTCTCCATATTTTTTAAAAAAAGGCGGGTAGGAAGAGACAAACTTTGAACACTTGGGGAGAAATTCGGTATCACCCTGTTTGGGGTGCAATTATCGGCCAGGCGCAAAGTTTAGCGCCTGGCGCTAATTATCGCCTCCAACTGCAAACTTGGCTTCTATCGCCCCTGGAGGTGATTGGAGCGCTAAATCAGGCACTACACACCTCTCTTAAGGCGCTAACGCCGAGGAGCGAGGCGCTACCTCAGAGCGCTGGTGAAACTCATGTGATGTCAGTCAGCAATGGAACACAGACACACTGGCACCGGCTAGTTCTTAAAGGGGAGGGTCGATCTTGCTCTCCATCCACACCCTGCTCATTGCAGCCTTGAATCTCGGCCTGGAGAGACCTGTACATCAATTCTGCTGGAAAGAACAATGGAGAGGCCCAGGGAAAGAGCTCAGAGTACAGCCCCTATAGTCTCCTAAATCGATGCAAGGAAGGTCAAATCAAAATGAACCTGCAAAGTGCTGCTCAGTGCCCAAAACTCCTTCACACAGCGTTGAATCTCTCCAGAAGTCTCTCTCTCTCTCTCAGAATGCGTGGTGCAAAAATGTCACCGACAAAAAAAGGCAGGAAGCAGTCGCCTTTAAATAGCGCTCCCCCAGTCTCTTCCCGACTGCAAAACGCTCCCCTCAACCTGTCGTTGCTAGCGGCAGGCGGTAAGGCAGGGGGCGCCACTCAATATCTGGTCCGGGGTGTTGCACGCTCGACTGACGTCATAATCTGCGGGTGCAGGAGATTGTGGTGGTAGTGTTTAGCGCCACCACAAAATGTCTGGTCAATTTCGCGAGCGGCGCAAACATCGCCGCGCCCGGGCGCTAGTTGCTTTGCGCCCCATTAGCGCCCTCTTAGGGTGCTAACGGGAGGCGCAAAGCAACCAAATTTTTCCCCAAAGTACCTACACACATACTGAAATGGATCGTAGTATCTTCTCTCTTGCTAACCATGCTAGAATTTGATTAATTCCTTCTACAAACCTTGAACGTGGGCGAGAGGTAGTTCTTAAGGAACCAGAACTTCACTGGTGTTTCAGTATGCTTCAGTACAGACAGCATCATTATTCTGCAGGGCAGAGGGAAGACAGAGAGTTTGTTATACATAGCCAAGAAGGATCTGCCTACCTAAAAATGCAGGTGTCAAATACAGAACTCATTACTACCCAATGGTTCTAAATGAGGCCAAAGTACAAACCATAAATCAGACTATAGATATGGATTTTTGAGGGGCATCAAATGTGTCAAACCTCAACAACTTCAATATGATACTGATGAAATCTGTTGACAAATTGCCAGCTGCTATTCCCCTCCTTCCCTGCTGATGTTCTGACATATTTACATTTATAAAATTTCAATCAAAATGTCCTTCTGCTGAGGCATCTGTGTATGTCTTATTGAAGTACACTGACAAATTAAAGAATTACTCACCCTTTTCCTCAGAATCTTCAAATTCCAATAAATATGCAGCTGACTTAATAGATACCCAAACAAATAGATATTGCTGCAACCCCTAATCAAATTCCAAAATGCACTTCTCCATCAGCACAAACTTGTTAGTGTCAGAGCCGAGACATGTATGTGGCCCCATCACCCCTTTGTGGAGACAGATCATGCTTTGTACGTTTTCAACGTATTTCAGTCCCCTTATCTAAAAGGCTGATATTGAAATGTAAGTTTTAAACATATTTCAATCTCAAGGTGCACTGTTACGTAGGTTGGAATTAAAACACAAAAAAAGCAAGCAGGGACATTTATATTCAACCCAATGTGGTAAATTGGCAGAGAAAATAACTTTGTCGCATCATTTTAGAACTACAAATTCATTTTGCTCTTTTTGTGCAACAACTGAAGTGCCAGTCAATAAAACAGGCCGGCCTCATTTGTCTATACTTTATTGTCTTTCTGAAAGTAGTAAGGCATTGTGTGATGTAGTTCCACAGGCACCAGTAGCCCCCTCCCCCCCAGTGCCTCACCCAAGAGACCATTCTTCAAGTGTGAGCCTGAACCATGAGTGTAACTGCGAGTGTCAGAGGGGTATTTAACAATAGGAGATGATGGGAAATTACAACCAAGCCCAGTCCTGACCTCACATGCACGCTTTCTAGCAAAGGCAACTGCAAAGGAACCTTATCAGGAGCAAATTGCGGCAACCTCACCATATCCGGACTGAGATCAGCTAATGTAACAAAGATCAGGTGTTAAACCTAGAGTCATAACGGCACAGAAGGAAGCCATTCGTTCCATCGAGTCCGTGCTGGCTCTCTGTAGAGCAATCCAGTCAGTCCCATTCCCCCGCTCTATCCCCGTAGCCCTGCAAGTTTATTTCCTTCAAGTGCCTATCCAGTCTCCCCTTGAAAACATTGAGTGTCTCCGCTTCCGTCGGCAGCGAGTTCCAGGTCCTCAGCAGTCGCTGCGTAAACATTTTTTTCCTCACATCCCCCCTGTATCTCTTGCTCAAAACCTTAAATCTGTGTCCCCTAGTCCATGTACCATCAACTAGTGGGCACAGCCTTTCCCCATCATAATCTTATACACCTCTATCAAATCACCCCTCAACCTCCTTTGCCCTAATGAAAACAAATCCAGCTTCTCCAACCTGTCCTTGTAGCTAAGATCCCCCATCCCCGGAACCATTCTGGTAAATCTCCTCTGTACCCTCTCAAGGGCCTTCACATCCTTCCTAAAGTGTGGTGACCAGAACTGGACGCAATATTCCAGTTGTGGCCTAACCAGCGCTTTAAGGTTCAGCATAACTTTGCTGGTCCCTATGGACCAGTACTATACCATGTTGTGGACTTAAGCCACCGAATCATCAGGCCAGACTTAATGCTTTCCTTTGAATGCATTCTACTGATTTCTTAGTAGACTGAGACACCCAATGCAGCTCGGCCCAAAGATCACTTGGCTCCTGAAGCCTAATTTGTAGGACTCCAGCAATCCAAACTTACAATGCTGCATTTCAGAGACACACCAGTTTTACTTCCTGCTATACTGTCTCTGCATAAATGAACATTTTAACGAACATTTCCACAGATGCATGAAAAATATTCTAGTGATGTCGATCCGAATCTCGTTCTGAAATCTGCAGATGGATAAAATTGCTGGGAGCCAAAAATGAACCTCTAAGTGATGATCAAGGAAAATATATTCAACTGACCTCAAGAACCTCTCGTAAAGATGACCCGACGCAACTGAAAAGATATTAATGACATCTTCCTTATCCAATCTCAGTTCTTCAGGTTTTGGTCCTCCAGTGAATCCTCTGTGAAAAGAGACAAATATAGATCATGTTCACTTTTTAAAAGAACTGATTAAGATTGGGGTTGGGGGGTAGCGTTGGCATAGTGGGTTAGAGATACTGGCTCTTCATCTCTGGGATCTGGGCTCAAATCCATGGGATAAAAATCCCTTCTATTTACTGGTGCTGAGGGTCTCATTGGAAATGTTTAGCCCTGCAGCACAAAACTGTCCCAAATTCAGCAGAGGGCACAGAATGTATGGTGCGTTAAATGGGGAAAATGTCACACTACTGTAGTAAGGGGAACTCTGGGGCTGAAGTATATTCTTGGGGAAATTGTAAAAGGGGCTTTACTCAGCACCCGGCTGTGCTATGACTGCCCTGGGAATGCTCGATGCCAATGCTGGGTCATGAAATGGGAAAAGGCCATAGAGTGGCTGATGTGAAAAATGTTATAGGTACAAAGGGTCTAACTCTTCCGAGATTGAAACCAAGTAGGAGGAACTTTACATTGCATTTAACGGTGTTACCCCTACTCTTAGTGAGCTTGATGTTGACAGTAATGGCTGAAATAGAAACTTATTCCATTTCCCTCTACTAACGTCCCTCAACTTTATAAGCACAAAAATTCACCAGAAGAAAAGCTTACAAAGAGAAGGCCATTCAATCTTTCAACTTCCTTCATCATCCAAGTCATTTTCTAGAACAGATTAACCTCTTCCCCATCCTAAACCTGCTTCATGCTGAACCAGGAATCAATCAATGCTACAAAGAAGTCAGAATTCGCTGCAACAGTTGGTGATCTATTTCATGAGTTAACAGTGTTAAGAAGTTGCTCTTTAGTTACGTTTACCTCCAACTCATACATTCTTCCATCTCTTTATAATCTCTACAGTCCATACAGACCAGCACCGGCAATGCATACACCCCAACCTGTCAAATTGAAAGCAGGCTGCAATACAAATTTGCAGCCTGTTATGAAAAATTTATTTCAATTTTGCCAACAGCAATGTGCCATGGCAAATTTACTTAGTATCTGTAAAGTCTTTACTCATTCTCACCTGTGCTCTATGTGTGTGTATCTGTGTGCGTGTGGAAAGAAATGGAAACAGTGCATGTGTAAATGAGGTGGCAAATGATGACAGAAATGTGGATAGAATTGCATCGATTTGGACTTTTCCAGTTAGCAACTGTTTGTACACAACTTTAAACCCTTTACACAGTATTCATTATTGTCACATTTATAATATCTCTACGGATCCAAAAGGGTTCATTTACCTTTTAATGGATTCCCAGAAGCCTTCATTTTCAGCATTTCCATCACTGAGGAGTTCTTCGTTCATTTTGTCAGGTTTCTTTTGGACCTGCAGAACCGGAGAAAAACACTTAATTCTGTAGACCTCATTTTAATACATTTTGGAGAAATTATGGTTTCTGTGCATTAAACGGCTGATGACCTTAATGAAGCAAAGAATGTAATTTATTGCTAAGAAACAGCAGGCTGTGCAACTCAATACTGCAACAAATGCCAAGTAATCATGGGCTCTGTTTTAAAGAGCATCTTAAATGATCATCATTGTGGCTTCATAATGAATTCTGGATTTTTCAATTTTCAAGCTAACTGAAACAACACTTCTACAAATGTTGGAAGGGCACCCAATAGCAAAGTGCATTGCGGGAATACTCTGTGCCACCATGTTCATTTACGCCCATGATTCCTTGTAGCAACTTCCCAAGCTCAAGGAAAACTTCTCTTTTGGGAGGAGTGAGACAGCACAGGAGAAATGATGGGGTAGAACGGCTGGTGAATAAATCACTCCAATCGTGCAACTCTTGACATAGAGCAGAAATTGTCAGACTGCCTAACCACTCACCCTCTGTGTGGCTTTCAAGTTAAAATAATTTTATGAGCTATATGTAAATGGGAAGTGGGAGCAAAGAAAACCAACATTAATTGGGCTGATATGCAGTGAGTTTTTCCTTGTCTTCAGTTCATAGTTTATATTCCAAATGTTCATTTTCTTCCCAAAAGTGAGCTTGCTCATATGACATGTGATCTTCAGTCAAGTCTCTAATGCCACAGTGACTATAGATTCAAGTTCTGGGAACTGTAAGTTCCCACCCTTGGAAAAATGCCAACTTGTGTTTCGAAATCAATATCGGCTTTAAATAATCCTTGATACAGGATTCTTCCGTTGAGCAGTGCGCTCATCAACTTCATTGGAGTTAATGTAGGATAGAGGATCCCCAAGTGGCATATCAACAACACTGCTCATCAATGGAATCAAACTGTTCAGAGATCAATTATCAGCCATTTCTTTTCCATCTTCAGGGGATTCTATGTTTCTTTTCCTGTATTTCAACCAACCACGTCACCTCCACAGAAGTGGATTAATATAGACAGGTCACATGCCTTTACACAAACGTACCCTCCTGTTCAACCCCATGAAGGAGCTCACTTAACATGCAACTTCCAGTTCCAATGAAGAGTTTAAGTCTGAATTGTTAACCCACCCTTTTCCTTTCCAGATACAAGCAGACCTGCTGTGCATTTGTTTTTTTTTATTTTGTTACCCTTGTAAAAATATTCTGGCTTGGACTTTTGTTTCCAAACTACGCAATACGTGTGGTACAAACTTATAAAACTACATTGTGAACGGTGTTTCGCTAAAAAGTAAACCAAGACATTAAGAACAAAGCTTCACGTGGTGTTTAAGTCTTCAGTAAACCACCATTCCACCCATTTAACCCACATTTAAATGCTTGCAATAAACATACCTTCACTTTAATAATTTTGCTTTTGAAGCTATTAAGAACTACAGTAACTTCATCAGTACCAGGAGGAGAGTCCGCTCCATCATGGCTGAATGATAAAGATAAAAATTGTACATATTAGAGGAGGAAAGATCACAAAGCATTTAAAAATGGTTAACATTTAGAATTTTTGATATAGTACAAAAGGTCATTATAAAATATATGATCCATAGTAAGGCAATAACACAGGATTCTAAAATCAGCAAACATCTCACACACCTACCATCACTTGGCCTTCGCGTTTAAGTGCAACTTTATAGTGGGTAAACCAAGTAGTAAACAACAGACAGGTGGGCTCAGCAAACTTATTCAGCGAGTATCTGAGCCAGCAAATGTATTGAGTGAGTAGCTGAGCCACACAAGACAGGTTTCCATTCCCTGGTCAGTGCAAAGCTAACTAATCCCAGGTGGCTTGTGACAGTTGCATTGGTGTTAGCACCAATGTTCCATCTGAGCTGCGCAGTAATCTGCAAGGTCCCATGCAGGCCGGTCACCGGCTCTTACATTGTAAATACCGCGCATGCACAGAAATTTAAAGGGAACAAAGCAGAACAAAGCGCAGCTTACGGAGAACACTGGTTAGCACTAGCCCCGGTGGGAGGGGATGGGGGAGAAGAAAAAGTGCTAGTCCTTTCTTCCTTCTTA